>BSUD01000005.1:55531397-55563359 GCA_033239045.1 Fagopyrum esculentum
GTGAAGGACAAGTATCCCTTACAACGAATTTGACGATTTACTCGATCGGTTACGAGGGTCAGTAGTCGCTCCTAAAATTGATTTAAGGTCTGATTGCCACCAATTGAGAATTCGAGATCAAGATATCGCAAATACGACATTCCGTACAAGGTATGGTCACCATGAGCCTGTCGTGATGTCATCTGGGCTTACTAATGCCCCGTATAAGATATTTTGGTCCACTCTCGAGGAAGAGAGAAGTTGTATGACAGTTGTCTCGGGATGGCAAACCCCGAAGGATGGGGAAGAAGTTACAAGTTATCTTAGAAGTGTTGAGCTTTACTAGATATGTTGAAGAGAGAAGTTGTGTAACACCTTTTAGGTAACCTACTACGGATGATAATGAAGTATGGAATGGGAAGAAGAATTGTCAATAGAGTTGCTGAGAGTTAAGAAGAGATTCATTGGTGCAACTGTTTTGATTTACCTTGACGTATTATGGGTTTGAAGTGGACAAGTGATTTTTCAAGACAAGGTCTTGATCGAGTATTAAGGAACGATGTAAAAGTAATTGCATACGTGTCTCGTTAGTGAATCAGTGAGAAGTGAAGTACTTCCTCCATTATTGGAACTTACTTGAAGAATTGAAGAAACCATAACATTAAAGTTTGGTTTGACAAGAACCAAAGCCAACATTGTAAATTGGAAGTTGGATCTTCAATGTTAGAGACAAGCAAAGAAGAAACATAATGAAAATGCTGCATTGAGAAAGACCCGAGAAGGAAGTTGAGCTCAGATATATCGGACCTTTTTGAGATCTTAGCGCAAGTTAGGAAAGTGGTTTACGGTTGGCGTGGCCGCCGAGAGTAGAGGGTTTTCACCCGGTGTTTCATGTGAATCAATCGAGATAGTATGTACATGACTCGAGACATGTTGTCAGTCATGATGATCTAGTGGAAGACAAGTGACCGATGAGGCTACCTGGAAGACGGATGATTGTATCTTTGGTTGAGTTTCACATTGAGATAGTAGCATCGATAGAATCGACGAGTTAGACCTAGTGCTCCCCTTATTTGAGTTATGTGCATGTGCGATATTACGTGTACTTTGTACCCTGTGCGGGGAATGTGTTGTATGACTTGATGTCTCATGCGGTGGTAGTTGAGTAGTTTGTGTATATAGGTTAGAATGTTTCAGCCTTCTTAGTTTGAGAGTTCGTACCTCGGCCTTAGGGACCGAGAAGTTCGGCGTATAGCAAGTTTCGGGCCGAAACTTGTTTTTAGGGGGATCTGTTGTAACGCCCCAATTTTAGGCGCGTTTACATTATTTATTTTACGGACTTTTATCGATATTTTATTAGCTTACAAATTCTTATTTAAAGTATTTTTATGACGTAGAATATATTTTTTTTCCGAGTAAATTATTATTTTGGATACGTTCGCGTACATCCTTTTATTTTTATTTTTTTTCGGAAAAGTCGGAAAGTTTTCCGACTCGAAAATCCTATTCCGAATACTTTTAATCGAGTTCACTCTTTTACACTATTCCCTTTTTATTTTAATTATTTTCTTCTCTCTCCTATGGTTGATGACACTCTTCTCCCTCCCCGACTTTTCAGTCTACCGACCCTTGGGTACCTTCAACACCTCCCCTCTAGTGCCTGCACCTACGCGTGAGAAGCTCCCCTGCACACCTTTCCCAGCCTTCTGTCTTTGTCCCTCTCCATCTCTCACGCTACCAAAACTCTCTTCTCACACCCTCTGTGATGTTTTCCTCTTCAACAGTCTCCTCCACCTCTCTTCCGCTCTAGACCTTCAGCTCCCTACACTCAAGCCTTCGACGGCTGCAGCTGCTAAACCAACCCTCGCAACCGCTACTGCAACTCACTTGGACTACCGCACGACGCCGGAGTAGCCATTGTTGCGCCGCCTCGCCTCCTGCCGCCTTTCGTCCCCAGAGAACAGACCGAACCACACCACCAGTGCCTCACCCTGTTGATACCACCGGAATCGGAGCTCTCCACCGCCGCCTGCACCGGATCTGCACTGTTGAGCCTCACCGAAGTCCACCGTCGATGGCTTTGGAACAAACCGGTGAAGCAGCCCAGATCTACAACTTACTCTAGTGCCGTGCAGAAGGACGAAGCTCAACCAATCCGCCGGAGATCGAGGTTGCCGTCGCCGGACAAAGCCTCGCCGCCTTGCCACAGCCAGCCGCCGCCCTCGCGAGTCTCCCCCTCCGATGTGTTGCTCTTCGCCGCCACCTCTGCTCTTATCCCCTTCCCCCTGTTGCGTTATTGAGTATGAAGAAAACCCTTTAAGGGTTATATTTCAATCGGGCCCTTAATTTATGTTTAATTACAGAATGTAACCAGCTTTATATATTTACATATTTTACACACATTTTGGAATCTTGCATTTATATCCTTTTTTGGAAAATTACAGATTATGGCCCTTATTTACATTTTCAGAATATGACCCAAGTTTATGAATTTGTTCATCTTTGCCCTAAAAATGTATTTGTCAATTTTAAACTAGGGTTTCAATTAGGCGGATATTCTTATATTTGTATATACTACATATTATACCTTTGTTGGATTAATCTCGGTTTATGGCAAAGATTTTATTGTGGGTATTAACCTTGGGTTTGAAAACGAGTTTTATCTTGAGTTTATGATGTTATACAATTTGCCCGGAATATTACAATTACGGTTTCTTTACCTTGGGTTTTAGAAGTGGGGTTTTCCTTAGATTATATATGTTCATTATTCCGTTCAAATTTAGCTTATAAGCTAAATTTGTTTAGTTTGGTGCTAGGTTCGGAAGCGCCCCGATAAAGGCCTAACGATTCCAAGTCGACATCCGTTGAACGCTTCCGTCTTTTGACGTCGTGTGAGTATTATTTCCCCTCGATCTAGTTATGTTAATTTTTAGTATCATGTTAGGACGGATCTAGCATAACTTAGAGTTAATGCCAAGTAGTGGCTTTGAACCTTAGGTGAGTTTCGAGGATTTGATCTTGTTTGATGGATTGATGTTGATTCTAAGCTTGAGGTGTTGGTTATCCTGTGAGGTTGACATAAGGCTTTAAGTTATACGGTTGATGTTGTGAGCGTTTTGAGGCTCGAGGTGGGATTGTATGATCTTGTGAGATTTTGGAGCTTAGGATTGACTTATCCTAGCATGGTGTTGTTACCTGTGAGTTTGTTTGGACTAGGCATGTTTATCCTAGTATGTGTTATGGGTTATGATCTTGCGAGATCATAGGGTCTAGAAGTCTAAGGACTTCTAGCTGGTGTTGAGTGTGATGTGAGCATGAGAGATTCTAGGATGCGGTCCTAGAATTGAGAGTTAAATGGTCTTGCGTAGATCATTTGTATAGAAGTCTAAGACTTCTATTGTAAGTGGGTTGTTGTTGATATAGTTATCTTCTTGTGAGCAGGTTATGGGCTTCCTCCCTAAGGAAGCGAGAGTGTTGTGAGTTGAGTGTGGTGACGAGGTAAGTCTCCGGACTTACTTAGCTCGTATTATATGTATTAGATTCGATGCGTGTTTGGTGGTGTGTGTTTTATCGCTTTCATTATAACTTATAAAACCGGAATTAGGATTACCGACCTTTATATATTATTTGGCCCAAGTGTATGATAACGGGCGGTGACAACTTGTCTAGCTCTTGCGTAGAGTTAGGAGGTTCTTGGCGACTAGCCCGTGTGGTTAGACGGTCGGAGGCATCCACCGTTCCATGCGGTAAGTGGGGACCGAGGCGAGTTTCGGGAGATTCTCGTGTCACAAAAGAAGTTGAATTAGAACGGGATACGACTTAATAATAAAAAGATAATAAACCGGACTTGTGTGATTTGGTGTACATTGTGTGTTATGTTGATTTACTTGTGTTTGTGCCTTTCACCTTGATTCTAATGCTTCGAATATGAGCTAACGGTTCTATACCGATTGTTGTAGATTGCCTTGCAGGTTAGGATTGCGGCCGAGAGATCCGGAAGAGTGGGCAGCCGGGGTTCCGTACATTTTAGGAGTTGGTTTTGGTTGGAGTCGGGTTGTGTTTTATTCTGCGTTTATTATGTTGGTATGCCGCGTGTATGGCGTTTTGGTCTTTGGTGTTGTTTATCGGCTGAAGTCTTTTGTTGTTTTCCTTCGGGTTTCTTATCATTTGCATTAAAAGGAATTTCGGTTTTGCCTTTATTTGTGCCATGTTGAAAGATCCCGTGAAATTGTTGTCAAGCTAAGGGTCGGGACCCATTGTGAGGTCTCGCCCGTAGCATCCCGATATCCCGCGGATTCGGGGTGTTACAATCACTTTGTGTCTGATACCGTCATTCCGGACATATTCTATGCCACTTAAGATCTTGGAAAATGCGTGAGAAGCCTAGGTTCGAGTTAACGATATATTAGAGATCTATAAATAATATAATAATGCCAAGTGAACAAAGAAGATGACCACTAGATTTTATTTTTTATTTTATTTATTTACTTTTTTTTTGTTGACAATTCCTTACCTGAGGAATAAGATGACTGAGTAATATTAAAAGACAAGACCAAGTGGGTCGTGATACGAAGAGCATTGGGCACTTGGTAAGTGTTGGTGGATGTCAAAGACCTTTGGCCTGAGTGGGTAGTCAGAACCTTTTTTGAAGGCCGGAAGCAAGTGGTCATAACGAAGGGAAGGAAGTTGAATAGATTATTTTCGGTAGGGTCATCAAAGGATCTAGAAGTGATTTGTGTAAGGAAAACTATTGGAAGTTTTAAAGCGGTTTAAAAGTGACTGATGGATTAGTTTTCCTCACCCTATTGGAGAGTGTAGCTTCGGTTTTCCACGGTGACTAAGTTTGGAAACTGAGTTTGAGAATTTCAGTTGGAGAGATACCTACCAGACACAAGTTAGGTCATCAGATTAGAGGGTCAAACAGTGGAGCACGATAATACCAGTGAGATATCCGGTAACCACTCTAGAACGTGGTAGCAGGCGCTTGAGATCTAAGTACCTGAAAAGATTTAAAATTTAGTGGTTTTACGAAAAGCCGATAAGGCTACCTAAGATATTGGGGATAGTAAGAGACGTACCATTTCAAAGACTTATGTAGCGATAGTTGTAACCTCGAAAGTAACCAGTTAGGGCTTGACCTTGTATGTGTGATATTGTTTGACTGTTTGTTCATTTCATGATTGAGTGTTTAGTCAGTGATGTGTTCTTTTGGTAACCTTGATGTGCGGGATACTTAGATGTGGAAACGACAAGACTTTAGTGTAGTGACCAAACACACCCTTTTGGTGCCTTAGAGGCCAATCAGGATCGTCTTACCCTAAGTTTCGGGACGAAACTTATTTTGAGGGGATCTAATGTAACGACCATTATTTTTTTTTTGTTACGCTTTGATAGGATTAGAGAAGTTTAGGAAACGAATAAAAATTTAGTGAGACTAAAACATACCAGTTTATTTATGGAGTCGTTTAATTAAGTACCTTGTTCTAAGTTTCGGGACGAAACTTATTTTAAGGGGGTACTGATGTAATATCCGGAATTTTTATGCCGTTTAATTCCGAATCAATTCGGACTTCGAGCCGTTGAGGGTTCCCATTCTATCTAGTATTTCTTTCTTCACAAATTTTATCATTTTATGTAGAATTTAATTCACATAAAATGATAGAATTATATCAAACCCTAATTCTTATAATTATTTATCATTTTATGTAGAATTTAATTCACATAAAATGATAGAATTATATCAAACCCTAATTCTTATAATTAATTTTTAACGACGAGTTTAGACGAGATCATGACAAGGCTGAGACGAGATCATGACAAAGCTGTGACGAGATCACGGCAAAGCTGAGACGAGGTCATGACGAAGCCATGACGAGTTTTGACAAGTTCTGGACAAACTTTCAGCCAACTTGTTTTTGTCTTGTTTCAGCCCACTCACCCTTGCTTGTCCCTTGCTGTAGCCTGCGTGGTCTTGTTGGTGTGCTGGCCTAGTAGCATGTCCAGCCCAGCCAGAGTGAAGAGGAGAAGCTGGCCCCATTTCCTTGCCAGCCCAGGAAGCGCAACCTTGTTGATCAACAAGCCGAAGCCCAGCTGTAGCTACTTTTCCATCGGCCTAGGACGCCCAGCATCAGCCAGGAAGGTGACGGGCCTGCTGCTACCCATCCTCGCAGCCCAGGAGGACATATGCTTGGAGTCGGCCTGCTCTTAGCCTCGTGTGAACGCCAGATTGTAACGGTTGTAATCACGCTGCCCTCCCTGGATACCTTCCTTCATAACAGCTGTATATCTTCAATCGGCTCTCTCACTCCATCTTTACCTTCTGAGCTTCCAGATTCGTCCTTCCCCGCACTTGGCTCCCGCCTGCTGCAGCACCAACCATACGCCCCTACACTAGGAACTTCCTTCCGCCATCATCCTATTCTCCATCGACATATCGCCTGGCCTTCATCACAGCAGTTGGAAGGGACTTTCCACACGTATTGACTGCTGGGAGAATCAGTTTCTGCACACGACTCTTCTACACAGGTGAATCTGAAGTATACTATCCCCTATCCCCTTCCTTCTGCATAGTCTGATCTCGATGTTGAATGCTTTCATTCACGTGCAGAAACCCAAGTGCACTGTCTCAGACCCATAGACTCGAACCAACCAGGCAGCTTCCCCTGACACCTTCCTCTATCGTCTCCTCCCAATCTCAGCAACACCTCTCCTCCTATGGACGTGCATGCAACAGCAGAGCATGAGCCGCCTTCTGTCTTCTTCCTCGGACTAGTTTGCTGCCGAGTCACTCTTGTCTGGTAAATACCGCACCTCCCTTCACTGCATTACCCTGTACCTATATATGCTGATTAGAACCCCTGTTTGTGTCGGGAAACCTGCTAGAACAACCTCGGAAGATAGCTTGAAGAGCTGAGGCGTTTTCTGAGTTTTCGGAAGTGAAAAGCAGTCAACTTCGGGTCCGTACTTGAGTACGTTATACTCCTCGTTTACTGCTGAATTTTGGAAATGTTGTAGTCAGTAGTACATAGTAGATTATACTAAAATTTGGGAAGAATCGGAGTTACGGTTTGAAAGTTATGATGTTGCAAAGTGGACTCCTCATGCAGTTTTTATATATGTGCTGAGTGTTGGGGAAAACAGCAAGTGATGCTGTTTTGTGAGATGGTGTTTAATAAGCTCTTGATATCCGTTGGGCTTGAATTTTTGATATGATATAGTTTACATATTTTTGTAGAACATAATAAAATTTGAGAGGCATCCAGCAAGTGGTTTGCGATTTATGATTTTTCAAAGATTGAGTCGTAAGCAGTTTTTCTGTTGTGCTGAAATTCGGTTTTGTGAGATAGTTTTAAATAGGATTTTGATCTCCTTTGCGGATGAATTATGGATATATTATAGATAAGATTTTATAGTAGAACGTATCAAAATTTGGGATAAATCCAGCGAGTAGTTTAGGAGTTATGATTTTTCAAAGTTAAGACAATGTGTTGTTTGTTAAGTGTTGTAACCAACTTCGGAAATATTTGTAGAAGTGATGGTTGAACAGTTTTATGAAATTCTTGCTCCTATGAGCAGATGAGATATCATAGATGATCTAGGGAATTATTTCGGAATTTTTATAAGATTATTCGAATTTTATATTTGAAGCCGAAGTTGGACCTTAACGATCTTTCCGAAAATATGGAAATGGGTAAATTGTCAGTTTGTAACCAAACTCATCTTTAGGAGTTAGAATATGACTCTTTAGTCTCAGATAAGAGTTTAGGAATGAATTAAGGAATTTTTGGAAGTTTCGAGACCAAGGGTGAAATAGTCATTTTACCATAAATTAATACTGTAATCAGTTCCGTTCTATTAAGACCTACTATCTTAGAAGTCTTAGACTTCTAATCACCTAGAAAGTGTGCTGACACACTTGCCTCCTTTGACAAGACACTGAATTCCTACTGTACAGATCGATTTGCAAATTAGAAAGTCGAGATCTGATTCAAGTAAGTCCACGGACTTACTTAGCTGGCTTCTTGTATGAGTGTATTGTGTATGAGTGGTGTTTGTTAGTTATAATAAATAACAAAACCGGATTAGGCCGACTTTATTATCTACATAATTGACCCAAGTGTATTTTAACGGGTCGTGACATCATCTTCCTAGCTCTTGCGAGAGTCTAGGAGGTTCCCTGCGACTAGCCCAGTCAGGTAGACGGTCATATGCATTAGTATCATTCCGCGTTGGTAAACGGGGACAAGGGCGAGGTTTGGGAATCCCTCGTGTCACAAAATAAGTATCATTAGTAATGACATATCACCTAATTAAAAGATAATAAAAAGGATTGAGTGTTGCATGTTGATTGTGTATGTTATGTGTTTGTGCTTTTACCTTTATACTTATGCAAAGAATGTTAGCTAACGGTTTTATACCGCTTGTAGATGCCTTGCAGCTTAAGACAGTTGTAGAAAGATCCGGAGGGAATCGTCAGCCGGGTCCACGTACTCATTTAGTTGGGGACGAGGTTTTCTTATACACTTCATATGCGTCGTTTTAGCACCTTTGATTTGTAAGGCTGATACATATTTTTCATGTATATATTGTTTAAAGTTTTCAAATGTTTTTAATACTTTTGTACCTTGTTGTAAGATCCAAGTAAAATTGTTGTCAAACTATGATCGGGACCCATTGTGAGGTCCTAACCAGTAGCTCCTCGAGTTCTCAGAATTTGGGGTGTTACAATACAGGCTAGGACCTCACAATGGGTCCCGGCCCTTACCCTGACATTAACTTCATCGGACTTTACAACACGGCACAAATAAAAAGGCAAAACAACATAGTTTTATTGCATGAGCGAAAGCGAAAGTACAAATCTCAAAACAAGCCAGCCGAGTTCTCCAATCCACAAACATAACATAAGTCTTAAAGACATAAAATAAGATAAACAATCCCGTCCTATAATGCACGGAACCCCGGTTGCCCACTACCGCCGGATCACTCGACCGCCTCTCTAACCTGCAAGACATCTACAAGGCGGTATAATACCGTTACATTCTATGCATAAGTATAAAGGTAGAAGCACATACACACACAACATACACAATCAACTTGCAACACTCAAGTCCATTTATTATCTTCAGTTAGGTGATATGCCATTACTAATGATACTTATTTTGTGACACGAGGGATTCCCAAGCCTCGCCCCTGTCCCTGTTTACCAACGAGGAATGGTACTAATGCATTTGACCGTCTACCTGTCTGGGCTGATCGCATGGAACCTCCTAGCTCTCGCAAGAGCTAGGCAGTGATGTCACGACCCGTTATCATACATTTAGATTAACTACGTAATATTATAAATTCGGCCTAATCCGGTTTCGTTGTTATCATAACTAACAAACACCACGCATACACATTAGACTCATACAAGAAGCCAGCTATGTAAGTCCGTGGACTTACTAGTCTCCAAGCGCAACCGATCACCACACTCTCAATCCCTCGGGAAAACACGCAACGCCTGTTCAAGACAAGACACACGGATCAAACAACACTCTAGTCAACTAGAAATCCTTAGACTCCTACGCTCAACATCCTCACAAGAACAATATCATTCTAGTCAACTAGAAGTCCTTAGACTTCTAGGCTCAACATCCTCACAAGAATCACAACTTAAGATAGATCAACCCTCTAGCCAACTAGAAGTCCTTAGACTTCTAGTGCTCACAATCCTCACCACTCATAAACACACAAGATACATGATACTCTCAGTCCATTGCCTTAAAGGCTTCCATGAAAACAACTCAGTCCCAAACCAATATCCTCACAATCCTAAGAGTTCATGCCATAATATCACAACCAACATACCCTCAACTCTCAAAAGATAACCCTAATGGTCATGCCACTACTTGGCATTCCATCTCACCTATGTTAAGCCATCCTAACATGCTACTAAGATGGTTCAAGATCAAGAAAGCGGAAAGGGAAGAATGGAACAAGAGATCGGAGGCTTACTGGTGCAGAAACCGCCCCTACGGTGTCAAGACGCCGTCCCTGTGGTGTGCAGGACTCAGAGTCCGGCCCTGCGGCTTGCAAAGGCCGCCCCCGTGGTTTACAGTATCCGCCCCGCGGCTCACAAGATCCGCCCCGCGGGTGCAGTCCAAAAACGTCGACTCTTCAGTTCTTCAATGTACAACAACCTTCTTCTTGCCTCCTTTGATGCTGTGAATGTCTCTTAGCTCCCACCATAAGATCATAGCCTTCCTCCATGGTCTAAGTATGCAAGGACATAAGAAGGAATAAGAGAAGACTCTCTTGAGTGAATCCATCGATCTCACTCTTCAAAGGTGCAAGAAGGAAAAAGGAAGAAGAAGAGAAGAAGGAGAAGGAAAGAACTTACTCTGGATCACATCTCTGCAGTCCAACCTTTGTGTGACACCATCAAGAGAAGAGAAACACTAAGGTAGAGGATGAAGGTGAAGGTGATGAGGGAGAAGGAAGGAGAGTAGAGAAAGTAACGTGAAAAGGAAAGAAGGAGGAAGATAAGGTTGCATAAATGGGAGGAGACCAAAGGTAAAGAAGCCCAAGAATCACCCCTAGTAATGTGTCGGCATAAAGAAGTTAGGAGATGAAAGGTCGGACGGAAAAGGCACCTAACTCCCGCTCTAACGTGTCACCGCTCCCGCGGGACGTCCAACCCGTTACAGATGGCCGTGGTCGTGGGCCTTCTAAGCAGCAAGGGAGGTATCCCTTGCTCAAGGCTTCTAACGTCTCTCGTAAATGGAAATCAAGCACTGTCATCACGGAAGTACAAGGAGGGGGTGACTCGTGGCTCTACTTACAGCGAAGAGATAGACTAGAGAGGGAGAGAAGAGATCGAGTTACCTTGACAAAGGGTCCCTTGGTGCAACTTAGGGTGGATCTAGAGCAGATGGAAAGATCATTCGATCCGCTAGCACTCGTTGCACAGGGTAGAAGACGATAGGGTGTATGATATGGTCGACACATAATGGATGTGAGATGGTGTCCACTGTGATGTTTGCACAGAGGAAACGGCTCATGTGCATATGTGTGAATCATTAGAAAGAGAGTAAAACGAGGGAGTGCAAGGAGTAAGAGTAGAAGAGAAATTATAGCTTACCAATGATGAAGGCAATATGTGTAGAAACGAGGACTCTCAAAGACAACCGGTAAGGCATGCAGAAAGGAGGAACAACAAGGCTACCCTGGAAATCGATCTTTTGCGAGAGTTGTAGAAGACATGGTCGTCTGGAGAGTTCTTGATATGCAAAGAAGGGAGACGAGGTTGCACTCTCTTGGTTCCTTGAATTTGGACATGGGAGGAGGTAACGTACATGGGAGATTGACGGCCTTTCATTAAGGAGAGGGGATCACGAGCGAGGCGTGATGGTAGGCGGAAGATCGGCATGCAGCAACTAGTGTCCCGGGCTCTCTTTCATGCTAGGCTGGAAAGGATCTTGTACAAGGCCGGAATCAATGGGTTGTTACCTTCTTGGGCTGATGAGGAGCAAGGCTGTGTGGCTACAGTAACATCCTGAAATTTTATTTTCGGAAGTCGAGGTGTTTCCGATCTTTTTCGCGTCGGCGGCTTATTTCCCGCAGGCACGTTTACTGAGTACGAGTTTTTAACGTGGGAGAGGGGTTTCCTTTTTACTTTCCGTCCTTAGGAAGATGAGTGAGGGGACAATGAGGCTGACCCTTGGGATATTCCACCTCCTTTGTCAGCCATTTACTCTCTCCTCTCTATTCCCATTTCACTTTTACGCTCTCTTTCCCTCTACTGCTTCTCTCTTCTTCTTCCTTGTGCTTCTCTTCTCTTGCAGCTTGAAAGAGTAGTGTGTGGGAGCTGCAGCTTGAGCATTCCGGATCTGCAGTGTAAGTAGTCTTCTTCCCTCTTCTTCTTGCTGCCTGTTTTCTCTTCCTTCTCTTCTCTTCATCTCCATAGCCATGGAGAAGCTTTTGAAGAGAAATCTAGTAAACCCTTGCATGTCCCCTTCCTTAGCTCGTTTAAGTCGTGGTGAGGGGATAGGACCTGTGGTGAAGGTTTGGAGGAATCCCAACAAGAGGAGGAGACACTAGGAGCAAAGAACCAGTCGAAGAAACGAAGAAGACGGAGCTTATGTTGTTCGACCGCGGGGGCGGATTGCTAGAGGCGCATGGGCGGATTGAGGCCACCGCAGGGGCGGCCACCGAGGGCGCAGGGGCGACACCAGGATTCCGCAAGGGCGGCGACAGGTTTCCGCCGGGGGCGCCAGCTTGCTTCCGCGGCTGCGTTTTCTTCACCAGTAGGTTCCTCCCTCCCTTTCCTTTTGTTCCTTCCTTTGATCCTTGATGTATATAGTTAGAAGCATGCTTAGGATGGACCTAGGACTTGTGAGAATGCCATATAGTGGTTGCTAGCTTGGAGCCCTTATGGCTTGGTGTGAATGATGATCTTGAGTGTTGAGCATGTTGATCTTCCTAAGCTAGTTGCTTCTCATAGGTTGTTGTTGTTGATCATGTTTGATACGCCCCCGGATGGCATCGCCATCCGTGTTTCCGGCTAGAAGGACCCGCACATTTTGAAGACCGTTATTATTACTCGGCTATTTAATAATAAGTCTTTTTGTATTCGGAACTTTAATTCCGGAACTTAATTCCGTGAATTAAATTCCGACCTTTCATATTTTAGGCTTTTCATATTCGGAACTTAATTCCGACTTTAATTCCGTCATTTATGTTAAGACTCTTTGTATGGCCTCCATCCACTATATAATGATGGCTTGGCTCATTTGTAAAGACATATCTAAGTTGAATACTAAGTATTGAGAAGGAAAAACCTCTTACTTAGTTTAGGCATCACCTTCTTCTCCCACCCTCTTAGAGTTCTTGCTTGGGTCTAGTCTTTGATCCAAGCCTCCACATTCGAGGATCCTTTTGAAGGATCCACCAAACGCTTCCGCCACCCAAACTCATAGTTTGATCCATCTCGAACAATCAAGAAGGAGTAGTTGAAGTTTCTCCTCGATCTAGATCGCCCCTTATTTCTATCATTGGTATTAGAGCTCGGGATCAAGGTCAAGTTCTTTACTTCAAGTTCTTGATTGTTCATCAAATTTTTTTCTCTCTATTTGGTGTTCTTTGAAGATCTTCATAGGTATCTTCAAAGTTATTCAGTGTTCTTCGAAGATCTTCAACTGTTCTTCGGTGTTCTTCGAAGATCTTCAACTTTTCTTCGGTGTTCTTCGAAGATCTTCAACCGTTCTTCAAGTGTTCTTCATCGTTCATCATGTTCTATGACGATTTTGATTCTTATGATGAGGATGAAGAATGGTTACCTCCTCCATATCCACTGAAGGCCAAGCAAACCACCCGGAGGTACCAACGGAGAGATTACTTTGAGGAGGAGGTGTGGTTGCCTCCTCCGGACCCACCAAGGCCCCACCGACGGCGTCCTAATCTCCAAGAGGAGTGGTTGCCTCCTCCAAATACACCAAGGCCTAAAGAGAGCATCCATGGGTATCCAAATGAACACCGACAACGTGTTGCCATCTTAGCCAAAGAGAATGTCGCTCTAAAGCATGAGATAGAAGCTTTAAAGGCACAAATGGCCTCCGTCATGACGGCCGCCCAACAAGAAGAACCGTTGTGTGATGATCCATTAGAAGAGGCCAAGGAAGAAATCATCATTCCGGAGGTATCCCCAATTATTCCAATTCATCTTGTCAATCCGCTATATGGAGAGTACTTTCAAGATGACAAAGATGAAGCCCTCATTGAGAAAGAAGAAATCATCGACTCCGACAACGGCACAATCGTGTTGATGGAATACAAATCCGAATCGTATGATCCGAGGTTTGTCTTTACAATGCCAACTAACTTCCTTCTTGGCTTGTCATTCAAAATTTTCAGCATGCCTCCGACATTCAAAGTCAAGACCAATTACGGCATAAGAGACAAAGTCCATAGCGTTACCACCATGTCAAACTATAAGTTTGAGCCTCCCGATCAGGACTTTTTCCTCTTAATGTTTGACAATCTTGGCGGCACCACTGACCTTTTGAAGGACTACAAGTCCAAGCCGCCCGACTCCGACAATGTGCATCCGGTGCTGAATTTCAAGGGTCACGTTCCCGAAGATAATCCTTTCTTTATTTTGACCGTGCAAACGAGGACGTTTCACATTTAAGAGGAGGCAAATGATATGCCCCCGGATGGTGATGCCATCCGTGTTTCCGGCTAGAAGGACCCGCAACCATAATGAAGACATTTAAATATATCGGCTATTTAATATTTGACTTTTTATATTCGGAACTTTAATTCCGGAACATAATTCCGTAAGTTAAATTCCGACCTTTCGTATTTTAGACGTTTCGTTTCGGAACCTTAAATTCCGTCATTTATTTTCCAACCTTTGGTATAGCCTCCATCCACTATATAAGGATGCTTGGCTCATTTGTAAAACCATGTCTAAGTTGAATACTAAGTATTGAGAAGAAAAAACCTCTTACTTAGTTTAGGCATCACCTTCTTCTCCCACCCTCTTAGAGTTCTTGCTTGGGTCTAGTCTTTGATCCACGCCTCCACATTCGAGGATCCTTTTGAAGGATGAACCAAACGCTTCCGCCACCCAAACTCCTAGTTTGATCCATCTCGAACAATCAAGAAGGAGTAGTTGAAGTTTCTCCTCGATCTAGATCGCCCCTTATTTCTATCATTGGTATCAGAGCTCGGGATCGAGGTCAAGTTCCTTTACTTGTGTTCTTGATTGTTCATCAATAAATTTTTCTCTCTCTTTGGTGTTCTTCAAAGTTATTCAGTGTTCTTCGAAGATCTTCAACTGTTCTTCGGTGTTCTTCGAAGATCTTCAACTGTTTATTCATCGTTCATCATGTTCTTTGATGATTATGATTCTTATGATGAGGAAGATGAATGGTTACCTCCTCAATATCCACCAAAGGCTAAGCAAACCACCCGGAGGTATCAACGGAGAGAATACTTTGAGGATGAGGAGTGGTTGCCTCCTCCAAATCCTCCGGACCCACCGAGACCGACTTATACCATTGACGGGCACCAACGGTATCCACACCGACAAGAATATATTAAGGATACCTATGTTGCCCCAAGACGGAGTGCCAATCATGAGCAAGTTAACAATGTTGCCCCCCGACGGAGTCCTAGTCCCCAAGAGGAGTATGTTGTGCTCAAGGCAACAAATGACACTCTAAAGCGTGAGTTAGAAGCTTTGAAGGCACAAATGGTTTCCCTCATGACGGCCGCCCAACAAGAAGAACCTGAAGCGGTATCACATCCACGGAGTGAATTGGTTGTCCAACCATTGTGTGATGAACTCAAAGATGTGGGAAAAGTCATCATTCAAGAGGTCTCCCCGATTATTCCAATTCATCTTGTCAACCCGTTATGTGGGGAATATTTTCAAGATGACAAAGATGAGATCACCATCGAGGAAGACGAAGTCATCCGTCCCGACAATGACCACATCATGTTGTTGGACTACAAATCCGAGTCGTATGATCCGAGGTTTGTCTTTACAATGCCAACTAACTTCCAACTTGTCTTGTCCTTCAATATTTTCAGCATGGCATCAACGTTTCCCATCAAGGTTCTTGACGGCATGATAGACAAACTCCACAATACCGCCACCTTGAGGGATTACATATTCAACAAACGCCGAAAGCCACAATGTTGAAGGACTACAAGTTCAAGCCGCCCGACAATGTGCATTCGGTGTTGATTTTCAAGGGTCTTGTTCCTCAAGGGACTCCTTTCTTTTTTGACGGTGAAACGAGGACGTTTCACATTTAAGAGGAGGAGAATGATACGCCCCCGGATGGCATCGCCATCCGTGTTTCCGGCTAGAAGGACCCGCACATTTTGAAGACCGTTATTATTACTCGGCTATTTAATAATAAGTCTTTTTGTATTCGGAACTTTAATTCCGGAACTTAATTCCGTGAATTAAATTCCGACCTTTCATATTTTAGGCTTTTCATATTCGGAACTTAATTCCGACTTTAATTCCATCATTTATGTTAAGACTCTTTGTATGGCCTCCATCCACTATATAAGGATGGCTTGGCTCATTTGTAAAGACATGTCTAAGTTGAATACTAAGTATTGAGAAGGAAAAACCTCTTACTTAGTTTAGGCATGACCTTCTTCTCCCACCCTCTTAGAGTTCTTGCTTGGGTCTAGTCTTTGATCCAAGCCTCCACATTCGAGGATCCTTTTGAAGGATCAACCAAACGCTTTCGCCACCCAAACTCATAGTTTGATCCATCTCGAACAATCAAGAAGGAGTAGTTGAAGTTTCTCCTCGATCTAGATCGCCCCTTATTTCTATCAATGTTCTTAGGTTGTATAGGCTTTTGTGAGCTTCCCTTACTTGTGGAGAGTGTCTTGTGTACCTTGGACCCTAGGATGCATTCCTAGTTTGAGAGTGGTGTGATCTTGCTTAGATTACTAGAATGAAGTCTATGACTTCGTGTGTGTGGACTTGTGTTGATGAGTACTTTCGTGTATGAGCAGGTTGTGTGCTTCCTCACTAAGGAAGCTAGATTGTTGTGACTTGAGAGACGAGGTAAGTCTCCGGACTTACTTAGCCATATTCGTCGTATTAGATTCATTGCGTGCTTGGTGGTGTGTGCTTTATCGCTTTCGTTATAACTTATAATCGGTAATAGGACCACCGACCTTTATGTATATATTTTGGCCCAAGTGTATGATAACGGGCGGTGACATCATCTGCCTAGCTCTTGCGTGAGTCTAGGAGGTTCTCGGCGACTAGCCCGTGTTGGTTAGACGGCGGAGGCATCCGTACCGTTCCATGCCGGTAAGTAGGGACCGAGGCGGGACCACGGTGGTCTCGTGTCACAAAACTAAGTTGAATTAGAACGGGATAAGACATAATAAATAAAGATAAATAACCGGATTGTTTGTTGAGCATGTTTATGTGATGTGATTATATATACGATTGTGTTTGTGCCTTCACCATGTCTTTAATGCTTCGAATGTAGCTAACGGTTTTAAACCGCTTGTGTAGATGCCCCGCAGGTTAGGGACGCCGCCGAGTAAGGTGGAGGAGTGGACAGCCGAGGGTCGCCGTACATTATAGGACGGGGGTGTTTTTGGGGATTGTTGTCGTTGTTTTTACCCTTATGTTGGGCTATGGATTGTTGTACGCTTTCGGATTATGTTTTGTGCCGTTTTGAGGACTCGGCTGAGTTTCCACGTTGTACTCCTTACTTTTCCGTCTTACATACATTATAAACGTTTTCGAGTTTTTGTGCCTTTATTTGTGCCATGTTGGAAAGGTCCGGTGAGATTTTTGTCAAGCTAAGGGTCGGGACCCATTGTGTGGTCTCGCCCGTAGCATTCCGATATCCCGCGGATTCGGGGTGTTACAGCTACTGACTTCTTGGGCTAGCGTGGAGCAAGGGATATAAGAGTTGCAGCACAAGGAAGGAAGGAGATGGGTTGAGCCAAAGAGGGAGGAGAGGGCTAAAAGAATAACAAATGGGTTGTTGTCAAAATTAGATATCATGTACACAAAACCTCGGGTCGAAATTTGGTTCGGCTCGGAAATAAATGGATATAAAATTCCGGATATTACATCTTCTTTTCTAGTTAAACTTCTGTTTGCGGTTACCTTGTTGGCCAACTCATCTATCCCCCGACCGTGTGTGATAGTTTGCAATACCAATTTGATCGACTAATTGTTATCTTCTTATAATTGTTGAAGCTCCTCTTGTTACATATGTACTTTTCCAAGATCGTGTATAATCCACGATATTACGGGAACCCTCTTTCCTCGTCTTCTTCTAGGATTGTCTTGCCCTATTCATCTAGTTCCGATGGCCTCCTTTGTGCTACACTTAGGTTAGAATCCTACATTGAGAAACTTGTCCTTTATAACCCAATTTGAGAGCATCTTGCCTACCTTCCACTTGATAATGCCTTCTCATATTAGTACTATGAGACCATGTGCCTTCTCTTGGACCAAAGTGGTAGCACATATTTTAATCAAGACGTCCTTTCCAAATTCATGCACGGCCTACCGTCATTCTACGTGGATCAAATGCAAAGAGATAGGTATACTCATGTGTCTCATGCTTTATATAATTCTAATTTGATATACTTTGCCTTGCTGTCTGATAGGGATACCAATATTGAGCGATCCAAACTATATACACTTGATGAAGACCGATATATTCCCCCGGATATTGTCAATTTGTTTGTGTCTAACAAGGAAACATGCCCTCCAATTCTACTTGTCAAGGACCTGACTTTGAGTGCACACGTATCTATACCCGACCAACTCAAAATCATGGAGCCTCTAAGGTATAATGCCTTGTCTTTATCAATTCTTGAGGCTAATTCTTGGTTTGCTCCTATGTTGTCTATTAGTCAAGTTCCTACTTGCTCCGAGGATCCTGAGATTAAGGAAGATTAAGTCAATCATGCTTCTCGCATGTGTCGTCCCACATCATGTGTCTTGTACGACACATATTCCTAGGTCGTTTGTGTAGTAACATACACCACTACTACTCGACTACCCCATCCGGATGTTATTTTGGACTTACCAACGGCCTTGGTTTGGGATCCACCCAAGGACGTTCTTTATCACCCCCTTAACCGATCATCCTTGAAAACTCGTCACGACCCCTATAGTTTCCCCAACTACAACTTCATCACTACTTATGGTGACTCTAATGAGGATATACTTTAACTGTCCATTTTGTTGAGCTTCTTAAGCACCATAAGCTAACATCAACAATATCACATCCATCGCCATTGCTAGTGACCTTTTCAAGACATGGGCCCGATCAAGGGTCTTGGCCGTTAAAAGTTCCTTATGCAACTCATGGGCATTTTATCCCATCTCTCATTTCTTTTATACTTATTTTATCCATCTGATGATGTATGGTTTATTTCTCACAATTTTTCTGTTTTCACCTAGCAGCTACCAAGTAGAATTTATGCATGGGTGTACACATTGTCCGAGCTTCACGTTGACTCGGGGACGAATTAAAGGCAAGAAAGGGAGGAGGATGTGATCCGAACTATAGAGCTTGACATCAAATTTAACAAATAAGGGGGTAAACCTGAGGAGTTAAAAAGAAAAGTTGGATCCTTCCAAAAGAAACAACTTAATGATGTTCCCAAATTTAGAATTTATAATATTTTATTTGTATTATTTATTTATAATCCGGATGATTCATTCATTAAATTAATCCAAGAAGATTTATGAAGTCCGGGTCCAAACTTCCAATTCCACTACTACTCCCTACTAGATGAAGGAAGCATAGATCCCAACCAGCTAATGAGGGAGGTGGCGTCCAACAACCCAACTACAGGCCTATCTCCGCCATCCTTTGATGATATATTCTATTTTTAGTTCAACTAGTTAGCTTTTGTTATTTAGGAGTGTAGTTATATGATCTCCTTCATTTTTTTAGCTAATCTAGTTAGTTTTCATATTTTTGGAGTTAAATTATGTTATCTCCCTTTCTATTTTAGTATCATACAAACTAGCTTCTTTGTTGGATTAACATCCTTCAAACCCTAACTAGTGGTATAAATAGAAGACTATCCTCTTTGTATTTCTTTTGCATAGAAGTGAAAAATATTGTGCAAAATATTATTCGATTATCCAACATATAATATATTTTAGTAATTTTTCTAAGAAATTCATGCCGTGTTCTCTTGTTTTAAGATATGTGACTTTGCTCTTCATTCGGTTCTTCATTCAATCACTCTACATTGAATTCGGCATTGAATTCTTCTCTCTTTTTCTTTGTTTTTGGTTACTAACGTTTGTGCGTTATTTGCAGCTTTCAAAAACACATGATTGTCACTTCCAATATCTTTTTCTAAATTTTCTCCGTAATCTTCTTTTCTTATATCCGACTCTTAGTTCCTGAGTATTAACAAGGGATATGAGGTTACTTGAGTCGAGGAACCTAGATACCTAGTTTCACCACCCTATAAAAAGGTGAGTATTGACAAAGGCTTAGGAATTCCTTGGAGGTGACATCAGAGATCCCATTCGAAAGATCATGGCAATGCATTCGATGTCAAGGGTTCATACCCTTGGTTAACATAAACATATAACCAAATATCAGAAGGCAATTCCACAATATTGATAGTAAGTTAGAGTGATATAAAGACAACTTCGTTGATTGTCACATATGGTTAGGATTTATTGTTTTCGGTACATAAATGTTATCACCACGATTGTAACATGCCCATGATGTTTGCTGAATCATTACATCGAACGATGAATTGAGGTTTGAGAATTATGTTGTCACATAAAGTCAAGGTCTTTGACCTTAGCGGGCAAACATGAAAGTGTTTATTTGTTTTCAAGATATTATCCTTACACTCCTCAACTTAGGTGGGCCACATGTACCATGGGTTCGTGGTTTGTACAAGCCGAGGTTGTGGGCATATATGCCAATGTTGATTTTTTTTTAAGATATTCTCTTTTCGCTCCTCGATTTAGACAAACCATGTTTACCAATGGGTTCATGGTTTGTGCGGGCGGAGGTTGTGCCTGACCATTGTGCATGGACGAGGATTCACTTGATTAGTGATTTTTCTGTTCTTCCCGTGCATAGGGTTAGTAGGTACTATCGTGTTCAATAAATCTTGAACATGTTTTGAAATATTATCTTTTAACTGGTATTTGAGATGCAATTTCAATAACAAAAGATGCTCAAGCATATTTTTGAGTTGTGTTGTAAATGTTCTTTGAGATGGCTTTCAGAAAGGAAACAATACATTGCTTTGTTGTTATGTTATTATTAGTGACATACTTGTTAGCATCATCATTTGCACATTTGCAACATATTTTAAAAATTTCTTTACAAAGGTTCTTGACTCTTCTCTTTGGTCTTACCTAATGGTTTGGTTTGAACCTTTATGATGTTTGTCATTTGAGATGACAAATGAACTCCTTTGTTCCTATTATTTCTTGTTTACTATGGAACATCTTTTCTTGTAAATGTCAGAAGGAACTTTAGTATAGATTATTGGTGTTGTAGCGATCCTATTTTGGAGCTTTTCAAATTATGTATTGACCTCGACTTCATTGACCGTAAATAAGTCCTTAATGTATATGAGACGCCAGTTATAGATGTGTCATTTGTGATCGGCAAATGCCTAGAATGCCGTCAATTACACAAACCAACTAGTAAATCTCCGCAATAGGAATATAAAGAAAATATACCAAAATAATATGGTTATTAAACTCAAAGAGGTAGAGAATGAAATATAGAATGACGATGAATACAATAAAATTAAAATAAACACATTCAACTTCCTTTTTACAAGAAAATCTCATCCCATGGAATAATATCATTAGAATGCCAAATACAATGTAGATGGTATTAATTCATAAGTTATGTAAATTTTAAATAACATATTCATATTAAAATGGAAGAAATGCATGGTGCAAATCATATTGTATATCCATTAAAAGTATGAGATAAAACAATGATTTTGTTCTTATTACAAAATATCACATATCTTTACCCAAATAACAACCCCACTCCTACTATATAAATGTCTATGGTTAGGATCAAAACCTACAAGAAAAACTAAACTTTCAAAACATCAATCCAATTATCCATGACAACAGTAAGCTTACAACAACTTCTCACAGAAAAGCTAATATATTTAGCTTTCATGTGGATGGTTATACAATTGGTTTCATCCACCGCTACTTCAACAGCTATAAGTGAGAAATGCATTAAAGTGTGTACGAAGGATTGCGGGCCATTTCCACCAGGCACAAAATCTAATATATGTGTTTCAGTATGCAACCATCGTTTCCCAGAAAGCTCATCACAAACAACATATAACTCTATTGGGTGTACGTATAGTTTTGTGTTACTTTAGTCATCTTATACAATTAAGTATATGTTTTTTAAAAGTAATTTTGTGTATTTGTATTGGAACAGTTATAAGTGAGAAATGTATTGAAGAGTGTAAGGAATCCTGCCAGAATGCTCCAAATGTAGATTCATGCGTTTCATCATGCGAATCCAATTGCCCTCAAGCTTCACCATCCACTACATATAATTCCATTGGATGTACGTATGCATTTTTATATAATACATTAAATTATGCAGTGCTCTAAGTAATTTTGTACATTTTATTTTTGAACAGATATAAGTCCCAAATGCATTCAGATGTGTACGCAATCGTGCGCTTATTATCCACCTGGTCCAGATCAAACTAATTGTATTTCAAGTTGTGAAACCGATTGTCCCCAAGGTTTATCCTCCGCCGCCAAGCGTAAGTTCATCTCCATAATAAATAAATAAATATTTTTATATTGTGTAATTACAAACTTATTGGTTATATTTCGATTATTTTTTAGGTACCGTTGACTAGAAGGTACGCAACGATGAAAATAAATCATGAATGTATGAAAAGCTTTTCATAAGATACGGGAAATTGAATTCCATTGAATCATATCAATAATGAATAAGATTTATATCAATCACTTATTATCAATCATACTAAATGTAATGTGACTCATCCAATAATATATTATAATTTTCGTTCGTCTATTAATTTATTCGGTTCATCTACTTATCCTTTCATCACAAGTTCAAAATTTTTTTTATCTATGTCATTTCAACACCACATATTGTGATCTTATATATTCATAATACTGTGTCCCTAATATAATTAATGTTGATTTCAAAATCGAAAAAACTGGACCGAAATCTCTACTTCATAATGTTGGAATTATCAATTCTTTAAACCATAAACACCAAGAGTCAATCGTACTACAATTATTAAGAAATCAATCATTACATACATGGTTTCATAGCTGCATCGGATAAATTTTGGTGTGGACTCTACAATCCGAATGAGCGTCTTAGTATTTAATTTTTCCCAGTCTAATCTCCTTAGGTTTCTCTACACTTTTTCTTTGATAGGTGGAGAATCGAAAATGGTATATCGATTCGACGCGTCGGGTACCATAACCCAATATGTTTATATATTGATAAAATAGTATCTCATTAGGCTATTGGGTAACCACTCAAGGTTCATTCGACATCACCATTATTTGGGATTATCAAGAAGATTATTTTGAAAGATTATTTAAAAAAAACATAAACCAATTGTACTTGGATTATCGATTATTTTGGAGATTATTTGAAATTATAATCTCCAAAATAATCACTCTTTTTTTTGTCGAATAAACCGTCTTTAAGTTATGACCACTTATTTAAAGTCTACATGCTTTACTTATTGGAATCACTATAGGCTACTAAAAAATATTCATAAAATATAATTGTGGATTATAATATGCAAGCCCGTAATAAGTGTAATATCCGGAATTTTTATTCCGTTTAATTCCGTAGCAAACCGGATTTCGATCCGTTGATCCTTCTCTGTCTACCCAGTCGCACACACTATCTCAAAATTTTATCATTTTATATAACTTCACTTCACATAAAATGATAGAATTTTTACATCAAACCCTAATCCACCAAACCCTAGTTTTATATCATGACATGTCCTTGACAAAACCATGGCGTCCTTTTGACGAGACCAAGACGAGACCATGACGAGAGTTAACGAGACCATGACGAGATCATGACAAGGCCATGCATGAGCTTGAAAAATCCATGACACGTTTTGACAAAGCTATGACAAAGCCTTGACAAAAGCCCACTCTTATTCTTACCTTACCTCAGCCCATGTTCCTTGTTGGATTTTTGTCCAGCCCTTTGCTTCTCATTTGTTCTACACGGATCTGAGCAGTCCAGGAGGCCCAACTGAAGATGGCCCAACGAGCTCCTCTCTTGTGTGTTGGCCAACAACATACAACAACCCTGAAGGAGAAGGAAACTGTCGACTCTCTCTCTCTTCCCATCTCCTTGTAACGTCCGGAAATCATGCAGGCAATCACACACATATCTTCTCTCCTTTTCAGCCACGCCTTGTTTCCATCCAAAAGCACAAGAGCACTCTTCCCCTACTGCAGCGACATATCTCTCCCACGACCGTTGACTCCATCCACTGAACTCTACCTAGCGGCCTTCAGCGTTACAGCGACCTTCAGTACAAGACGACCTTCAGCACAGCAACGGCTTCAGCGCAGCAGTGGGCTTCGTCCCAAGATCTTCAGCGCGACGGTCTTGTTGTATTTTTGTCCAGCCCTTTGCTTCTCATTTTGTTCTACACGGATCTGAGCTGTCCAGGAAGCCCAGCTGAAGATGGCCCAACGAGCTCCTCTCTTGTGTGCTGGCAAGCAACATACATCAGCCCTGAAGGAGAAGGAAACTGTCAACTCTCTCTCTTCCCATCTCCTTGTAACGTCCGGAAATCACGCAGGCAATCACACACGTATCTTATCTCCTTTTCAGCCACGCCTTGTTTACATCCAGAAGCACGAGAGCGCTCTTCCCCTGCTGCAGCGACATATCTCTCCCACAGCCATAGACTTCATCCACTGAACTCTACCCAGCGGCCTTCAGCGTAGCAGCGAACTTCAACACATGACGACCTTCAGCACATCAACAACTTCAGCGCAACAGTGGGCTTCATCCTAGGATCTTCAACGCGACGGTCTTCAGTGCAGCAGTGAGGACTCTTCTACACACACACAGATTACCTCCGGGAGTTTGGTCTGCATGATACCTTCCACATAGGTGAGTGTTGAATTCAAGGTCCCTTTTATTCCCTTCCCTCCCTCGTTATCCCTCTTTCTAATCAGTCACTCAGTGACGCAAGAATTGATTTCCATTCCTGCTGTATTGATAGCATCGTACACCAGCGAGTACTAGCAGATCGAATGACCTTCCCCATCGTCCCAGGATCTTCACTAAGGTGCAACCAAGAATCTTAGTAAAGGTAACTAGATCTCCTCTCCCTCCCTTGGATACATAGCTTCTGTAATAGAATAGGTTATAGTGTACTGGTGTGCTGCTGGTGAACTTAGGACCTTGGACAAGTAGGTAGTTTAGATTAGATGACTGTTGTCAGAAATGTGAGAAACAAGGACCTGCTGTAAATGATTTTTGTTTTCTTCAGTTTTGAAGTTGGGAACTGTCAATCTTGTAGATCAATGTTAAGGAGTTAGAGTGAAGATCCACTGTTGAAATTTTGATATGTCATAAATGGATATATGTAGTTTACCGTTTTAAAATTTGAGAATAAATGAACGGTCGGATTAGAAGTTATAAGATTCCAAAGTAGAGTAGTTGAGCTGTTTTTCCAGCAATGAAAATTTGGCTAAGTATAGAAATTTTGGGTGTTGTAGCCGACTTTAGAGAATTTTCTAGAAGTGATGGTTGGACAGTTTTAAGAAATTCTTGCTTCTATGAGTAGATTACATATCATAGATGACCTATAAAATTATTTCGGAATTTTTATAAATTTATACGAGCTTCATATTTGGTGCCAAAGTTGGATCCTAGTGATTTTTGGAAAATAGAATAAAATGTGTACTTTTCTAGTTTCTACCCAAACTCATCCTTAAGAATTATAATATGGCATTTTAATCTCAAATAAGAGTTTAAGCATAATTTATGAGATTTTTGGGAGATTCGGGACCAAGGGTAAAATAGTCATTTTACCTTAAATGAGTTTTGTAATAATTTTTGTTCCAATAGGATCTTGCATCTTAGGAGTTTTAGACTTCTAAGTACCTAGGAAATGTGTTGATCCACTTGCCTCCTTTAACAGGCAACTAAGTTTCTGCAGTTACAGACCCAATGGTGATTAAGAGAGTCGAGATCTGATTCAGGTAAATCCTTTGGGCTTACTTAGCTAACTTCTAGATATGGGTGTGGATAATGATAGTGGTGTGTAAATGATATGTTTATAGTTGTATTCTAGTAGTAATTATCTACCGACCTATACATTGGCCTAAGAGTAATGGGTGATGGCATTCTGCTCATTTAGCTTGAGGTCGTTGTGGCTTTCTTTAGGGACTAGTCCACACTCGGTTTGTAGTGATGCTACCGGTGGAGGTATGCTAGACCTACACCCGGTTGGATAACGAACGGAGGTGAGCACTTTTAAGAGTTCTCGTGCCACAACTGTAAAATGGAATAAAGTGAATCACTTAATTAGTAGATAAAAACCGGTTTGTGTGCCAACATGATGATTGTTTATGTTATCTTGAGTGTGTTTGTGCTATTATTATTTTTGCTTATATCTGGATAGTTAGCTAACAATTGTATTTATTGTGTAGACGTACCGCAGGTTAGAGCAGATAACGAGTGATCCGTATGGTAGTGGTCAGCCGGGGTGTCGTACTTCTTAGGACGAGTTGTAGTTTCTTTTATTGTTGGTCTTTCAGTTATGACCATTTTCATATTCTCAGATTGTGAGACTTTGTTATTTCCGGCTGTTACTATTTCTGGTCACATTCATGACTTTGTTAAAACATACTTTATGATTTCTGGTTTTTCCTTATCTGTGCCTTGTTGTAAGATCTAGTTAAGTTGTTGTCAAAATAAGGTCGGGATCCACTATGAGATCCTAACTAGTAGCTCCCCGAGTTCCGAAAGGGGTTTGAGTTTTCCAAAGGAATTTTGGTTTTCAAAATGCATGCATAGTCGAGTTGGGATAGAAAGTACGGACGACCACCACTACCTCCGCGGATCTCGGCATTCTTAGTATTATCACTTTACACTTTTACTGCTTTTGACCGATTAGCTAGATTATAACTGTAGTTGTTATCATTCGTGTAGATGGCACGTACTAGGGCTACACCAGCTACCGGTCGAGGTAGATGTCGTCCACCTCTTCCTCTAGCTAGACAGGATAGGGGTGATTGGACTTCTGCTATTAGAGGTCATGGCCGTGGAGGAAGACCTCCACTGGCGAGAGGTCGACGACGAGATCCTCGAGAGGATCCACCCGCATCGAGCATGCCAGATCCTGCAGTGGAAGAGGTAACTAAGAGTATGGTTCCCGAGGTCGGGAATGAGACCGCTGCTAGGTCAGGAGCACGAAGAGCACGTTCGACTGAGTCAGGACACATTTCTATAGGGACATATGAGTACAGAGAGTACAGAGCATACGTCCAGCGTATGCACAGGGATCAGGCCGTGGCAGGGGACGTGGTGGTACTACTGACACTAGAGGAGCCCCGTCGGGAGTGTTTGAGCTTAGGAGTGCTGATCAGCCAACAACACCGGTGACCACAAGTACTATCTGGATTCATGATTTACGTGTGCGAGTTGTGTTTGATACGGGTGCTACGGACACCTTTATATTAGATGCATGCGTAGATAGGTTGTCCTTAGCTACGGTAGAGGGAGTACCTTTTTTAGTTGGGTTACCTGATGGGGGTAAGATTAGAGGATCCCGAGAGATTCATGATTGTCCTATTCATCTGGGAGATCGGGATTGGCTGGTAGATTTCATAGTCATGCCCTTAGGACATGAGGACGTGATCTTAGGGATAGCTTGGATGACGAGACATGGAGCGGTCTTAGACATTGGCAGGAGGACTGTGACCGTTGCCACTGAGGAGGGTCACCGAGTGATATTTCGAGGTTGGGACCTTGGAAAGTCCGGCACGGTTATCGGCGCAGTGAGAGTAGCGAGACTATTATCACAGGGTTGTGAGGCCTTCTGGTGTTATGCCATGAAGGAACGCAAGATCCTGACAGTAGAGGAGAAACCAATTGCATGCGAGTTTGCAGAGGTATTCAATGACGATCTGCCAAGGTTACCCCCATAGAAGAGTGTTGATTTCAGCATTGAGTTAGAGCCGGGCACGTGACCGATCTCAAAGGCCCCGTACCGCATGGCACCAATAGAGCTGCTTGAGTTGAAGAAGCAGTTATAGGAGTTAGCAGAGAAGGGCTTCATACGCCCTAGTGTTTCGCCCTGGGGAGCACCGGTGTTATTTGTGAGGAAGAAGGATGGATCAATAAGGCTATGCATCGATTACAAAGAGTTTAACAAGGTCACCATCAAGAACAAGCATCCACTTCCTCGCATAGATGATATGTTGGACCAGTTGCATGGAGCGTCAGTGTTTTTTCGGATAGACTTGAGGTCGGGTTATAACCGGCTGAGGGTGAGGGACCAGGACATACCTAAGACGGCATTCCGGACTAGGTATGGCCACTATGAGTTTGTAGTGATGTCATTCGGGCTCACTAATGCGCCAGCGGTATTCATGGAGTTGATGAACGGGATTTTCATCGACTTCTTAGACCAGTTTGTAGTGGTCTTCATTGATGACATCCTAGTTTACTCTAGGAGTCGAGAGGAGCATGCCAGGCACTTGAGGACAGTATTACATATTCTGCAGGATAGCCAGCTTTATGCAAAGTTGTCCAAGTGCGAGTTTTGGATGTCAAAGGTGGCTTTCCTAGGCCATGTAGTGACTGCTGAGGGGATAAAGGTTGATCCGGCGAAGGTCGAGTCAATGTCTTCTTCGCAACCTCCGAAGAATGTTAAGGAGGTTCGCAGCTTTCTAGGTTTAGCACGTTACTACCGCCGGTTTGTGGAAGGGTTTTCCCTTATTGCCCCACCACTTACCTGTCTTATGAGGAAAACTACTCTGTTCGTTTGGTCTGAGACATGTCAGAAGAGTTTTGAAGAGCTGAAGAGGAGATTGATGTCTGCTCGGATTTCAGCACAACCTGAGGGTACAGAGGACTTTGTGGTATACAGTGACACATCCAAGCTAGGCTTGGGGTGTGTCTTGATGGAGAGGGGTAAGGTCATAGCCTATGCTTCTCGCCAACTGAAGACGTATGAGGAGAACTACCCCACACACGACCTAGAATTAGTTGCAATAGTCCATGCCCTTAAGACCTGGCATCACTATCTCTATTGGGCGACATGTCAGATCTTCACAGACCATAAGAGTCTGAAATACATATTCACCTAGAGGCGGTGGCTAGAGTTGATCAAGGATTTCGACCTTAAGATTCTCTATCACCCCGGAAAAGCGAATGTTGTTGCTGACGCTTTGAGTCAAAAGATGCCTCGGGAGAAGGCGATAGCCCGGTTTACAGTGCAACCGCAGTTGCAGAGGGATTTAGATTGGTTAGAGGTAGAGATTTAGTTTCCAGATATAGTGCATCAGTGTAATAGCTAGAATTTCCGAATTCTAATTAATGTTGATTAACTTAATGTTCGCTCCAAACAGTGTGTGCAAGCTTTAAATTTATAACCCTAGACTTAAGCTTAAAACAAGGATGCGAACCCGCAGTGTACGGGTCAATCGTAGTAAAAGCAAGGAATTCCAGGGGTCGATCATAGGGACTCGGTGAAACAAAGTCGATAACGGTAAGCTTCGTAAATACTAACCACAAAGAGCAATTAACACAATCAAAGATGAATAAGAAGTCAATAAAGCAAACATGCAATTCTAGGGATTAAAGCGTCTAGTTGTGGTTCCAACTCAAGATCTAAAGATAAGCGGACAAAGCTGAGATTTTTGCATGGGGAAGGTGTTACTAAAGTGGAATAGATCACCGGGTAAGTCTCACTACTCAGTAATCCTAAACCGTAACTCCTATTACCGGGTAAGTCTCAAGGAATCAAGATAAAGAACTATAACCTCAAACTAACACACCATCTAAGGGAATAGAATCAACCTTTACCGGGTAAGTCTTAGGCTAACTCACAAAGATGGGATGGAAGCACACTCAAACCCCAATAAAGGATAAACCTTTATTACCTACACTTATGATCGTTGGTACACAAACTAAGGAATTACTGGGTAAGTCTCATCCTAAGCTTGCTTTGAACCAGGAAAGGTGTAATAAGAATAGGATTTGGCAAACTCTAACACTTAACTCTCAGTTTAGGATCAGATAAGTCACCTCGGTCAGCCAAATTCCACCCCGGCCGAGATGTTCATCGACTGAGCGAGATGCTTAGGGTTAAGGTTAAAGACTCGAACTTTCAGGGTCCTGCTGGAATCTAAGATTATTCTATCATTGTTTTTCCCACAACCTTCAGCCAATCACCCTAGAATCACACAAGAAAATTAGCCACTCATCATCATTATGAAAGTATTAAATATATGGGAAGAAGGTGAATATTTGAACAAGAAGAATTTAATAAAAAAAGACTTCAATAACTGAATCAAATATCACAACAAAAGCGTTCCTTGGATAGCAATCCAACAAGACAAGACAACAAGGAAGGGAATTAAAGACAATCTTACAAAACCCTCCAAAAGCTATAAAAGCTATGATCTTCAATCTTCCTTCAACCTTCAAAAAGGTTCTTCAAATCTCCCAACTGGAGTATGGCTGCTGTGTGTAAGCGGGATGTATGCGAGATCTTGCGCTGATAGCGGATGCCGGATTTGTGGGAAATCCGACCCTTTTTATAGGAAAATAACTCTCCAAAGATAATATATCTTAGAAAGATCTTTTCCCATAAAAATAGGTAAAATATAAGATCTTCTTCCTTCCAGGAGCCAAGCCCAAAAATATAAGATCACCTTCCAAAGATAAAAGATCTCAGCCAAGAATAAAATATTCTCGCCGCGTCCTAGGTGTTCGCCTCGGTCGAGTCGGCGTCTCTGGATCACCTCGGTCGAGATGAATCTCTGGTTAACCGAGGTGAGTCATAACTGAATGTGAAATCTCTCAAAACTGGTCCAAAGTGAATCTTTAATCCATGGCTATGCTTCCTGGATGGTTCCTTATGTTCCTCAACGTAGCTCCGATGACTCCATAGCTCCTTTTCGATGCAAAACGTTCCATTTTACCTACAATTACAACAAAACTAGGTGTAGACCTCGATTCCCGCAAAGGTAGATGAAATGGTAATATAATCACATAATATTCATGCAATCATGCAGATTATGAAAGATAAAACGTCCAAACAAACCCCAAAATATAGACTATAATTCATGCTATCAAAATACCCCATACTTAGCTCTTGCTTGTCCCCAAGCAAGTTCTGCATATAGAAGACAAGATAGAATGGATTATAAGTCATTAAAATCAATGAAAAAGTCTTTCAAAAACATTTGTATGGTGTGTTACAATCATAGATCACTCTAAGAGAATACTTCATGGAATTTAAAATCCAAACATGATCAAAACATTTTATAAATATAGAAAAGTTGTTCATCTTTGCATAAAATCATAGAATGCATAATAAGTCATAATTATCAAAATTAATCATGTATAATCCAGTTTAAACCACTAAGTCAATCAACAAGCTCAAGGTCTCAAGGGCTTCCGAAAAGAAAGGTCAAGAAACGTGTAGGGTAGGGATGTATGTAAGGTAATGTGGTGCTAGAATCCGGGAAAAGGATGAACTTCACTTTCACTTGACTTGCAACATCTTCCACCAATAAGCTTTGCTTATTCCACACTTTTTTCTTTTTACTTTACTTTTTGGGATGCATGGACAGAGGTGCACAATAACCGAAGCCTAGGAAATCAGCAATCATCAATTTCTTGAGATGCATCAAACCCTTGATGCACATATCATGACCCGTTAGGAATATCGCTTAATCCGACTTTGGCAAGACACAAACACCCGGCTATGTGAAGGGTGCCGAGTTACTCATCTTCATGATTGACTTCCCCAAACCTAAAATTACTTTCTAGCACTTTCACTTCCAGCCCACTTTTCAACTTTTGCTTGCTTTCACCGCTTCGCTTGCTTCCAAATTCCCGGATAGGTAAAGGGAGGCAAAATGTATATGAGGGGCTAAGCATGAATAAGAAGAAGAAGAGAGAGAAATGAATTGCCTTGGTCTTTCCAGGAAGAAAGTGAGAGAACTTATCTTGTGGTGTCAACCTTCAAATTCAACATAATTTAGATAAAAACAAAGTATTAAACATGCCAAAAATTCCAAACAAAGCATTTAGCAACTTAAACATATTATAAGGGTATCATTCAAGTAAGGCCCATTATTGCGGTACGGCCGTGCGGCCGTACCGCAGGGCGACACGTGTCCCGAAAAAAAAAAAAAAAAAAAAATTTTTTTTTTTTTTTTTTTTTTTTTTTAAA
>BSUD01000005.1:55563872-55589986 GCA_033239045.1 Fagopyrum esculentum
TTTTTTTTTTTTTTTTTCGGGACACGTGTCGCCCTGCGGTACGGCCGTACGACCGTACCGCAAAAAGAGGGCCGTACCTGAATAATTCTCCATATTATAAAACCTTTTAAACACATAAAGAATTTAAAACCAGTCAGTAAACAAGATCTTCACTGAGATCATATCCAGATAAGTAACACAAAAATAATTTTCGAAAACTCTCAGTTAACCCACCTCGGTCGAGGTGTTCTTGGTTCAACCGAGGTGAAATGCCTCGCTTGGCCAAGACTGACTCGGTCGAGGTCAAAAAATAAAAAATTTTTTTTTTTTTTAAAACCATTTTTTTTTCAATTTCGACGTTTTTCTCAATCAAATAACCTGTAAATATGCATGCAATCTCAGATAAACATATAAATGCAGAAGTGGAGCATACATACATAATATCCGATAAAATATGAGTCATACATCGAAGTCATCAAATAAATACATCAATACCCCATACTTGGGACACACTGTCCCAGTGGGTCAATATAAGTCTAAAATAAGAGTACTCACCGGATAAATAGCTGAACTGCATAAAAATATAATAAGGAAATCCTGCAGCTCATCAATAGTCACGATCCGGTGGTGGTGGTGGTGGCACGTATGGATACTGGGATGGGTCGAATGGATAACCCATAGTCTACTGGAACTGTATCTCCATCATCCTGCGCTGATAATGCTGCCCCTCTAACATCTGATGAGTCCAGCTGTCAATCTGTCGGTGTTGGGCAGCAAATCTCTCATGCATGTCCACAGTGAGGGCAGCATAAGAATCTATCATCTGATCTGTCAGATCATCGATCCGACGATGAGCCTCCGAATCTCTATGACGGCGTGTCCTACGCCTAGCATGTCTAGCAGGTGATGCAGCAGGTGCAGGCTCAGTATCCTCCTCATCATCCAGATCTATGATCGGTGGCGCGCTCGTCCTTGCAGTATTTGCCCCTGTATCCATCGGGACTCCACCATCTCTCTCATCCACTGTCTCCTCGTCATCAGCCTCCTCCTCCTCATCCTCAGCTGGGGCAGCTGCTGCCTCCCTATGATCCTCCATCAGTGGAGCCCAGGCGGTCTGCCAATAATGTGGATCATAGACGGTGAACTGGGCAGACCACCTGATGCCCTGTGGCGCAGTCAGCTCCCACGGCATAGCAACATATGGAGTGGTCAGACCTCGGGGAACCAGGATCCTCCGAGTGATCATCTCCTGCAACCCAAGCGGCTTCGGAGCCGCCACCATCGTACAAGCACTGAGGTCCATCCCATGAAAAGCAGCTATGTGGGTGACAAGACCTCCGCAGCAGATGTCTCCCTTCGCTTTGGCCTTGATCTTGTGCAGGTCCTCTGCCAAGATCAAGCCAAAGTCTAAGAAACCCCCTGTAACCATACAGTAAAGACTGAAAAGCTCGCCCTGTCGGATCTTCTGGGGCGTCTCAGTACGCGCCAGAAGTGTCTCGCTGAATATCCTATGGGCTAACCTAAAGGCTAGGTGGAAGATGACCTTCTCCCTGGAATCTCCAGGGCGCCATCTATTTGCATGCTCAGTAATATGGGCAATCTGCCCCCAGAACTCCCTAGCTACAGATCGGGAAGGGAAGTCAGTGGCGGTGGGCTCAGGAAAGCCGAAAATCTCTCTCCAAACCTCTAAGGGAACTATGAAGTTCCGGTTCATCAACCGGTACTTCACAGACTACTCTGTGGGAAGGTAGGAGAAGGAGCTAACAAACTCTAGGGTCGGCTCCAAGTAGGCTAGGGCTCAGATCTCAGTAAACTGATTCAGCCCAACTGTAGTGATCATCCTCCTAAGGTCTCCATCTACCCCTAGGCAATCAAAAGCTGACACATCCAGGAAACGTGGTGCAATCACTGGACGGCTAGCTATACGCTCATAATCTACCCGGCATCTCTCGTGGATCACCGGGCGGTAAGGTCGGGAAGAAGAGGAAGGAGGGGAAGGTGAGGATCTATCTCTGAGGGCAAGGCGACGTTCGGAACTCATTTTCTCTCAGCTACTGTCAGATCACCTCGGTCCCTGACAGCTCTCAAGAATCACCTCGGCCGAGGCGCAGTTCGACTGGACCGAGGCGTAACAGTTTGCGATTCAACTCTCAGAAATCCAGTTCTTTTCCCCCAAAAATCACTACAATTGCTTCCTATGGGGTACTTAAGCCTTTTCTCAGCAGATTCAAGGGCAACCAAAGCCCAAATCGAAACGAATGAACGAGTTAGGGTTTCGACTGTTTTTACCTCGTTTCGGTCGATTCGTTCGATTTCTTCGCAGATCTGTACTTGCAATGGGATCCTCGACCCTTCAATCGCAGTTTGGAAGCGGAAATCTTTGAAAACGAGCAAGATTTGAGGAAGCGAGGTGAGAAGGCGCCGCGGTCGAGTTGAAGAAGGTAAAAAAGTGAAAACAGAATTTTTTTCCTTTTTATACTGTTTCTGGAACTGCTGTCACCTCGGTCGAGATGGTCTCGACTGGACCGAGGTGGTACGGACCGAGGTGGTTCTGCAGAAACCCTAGTCGCCTCGGTTGCTCAGGAATCAACTCGGTCGAGGTGGCCTCGACTGGACCGAGGTGTCTCAGTCAAACTTCGTCTTCTCGAATTCTTGATCATTCTGTACTTCCAGTTATGCTCCTTCCTTAGATGTCTCCTGTCAACTGTCTAGGACGCCAAAAACAAACAAAACAAAGCAAAAGCAAACTATCTAAGCTAGACTAGAAAACGGGAAAAGAAAGCAATACCTTGGGTTGCCTTCCAAGAAGCGCTTGGTTTAAGGTCGCTAGCTGGACCATAATGCGTCTCTATATGAGATGAGAGGTGCCCTCACCCCGTACTTCACCTCCATCGTGGGATGAAGTAAGTAAGTCTATCCATTGCTCCAACAAGTGTAAGTGCTCGTCGGGGAATGAATCGTCTATGGGTGGATCATCCGTCTCGCGGAAAAATTCCGGTAGCCGGCTGAGGTAATCTGCAACGGAGTTCTCGGATCCCTTCTTATCGCGGATCTCTAAGTCAAACTCTTGAAGCAAGAGAATCCATCGAATAAGGCGTGGCTTGGCATCTTTCTTAGCAAGCAAGTAACGGATGGCAGCATGGTCGGTGTAGACAATGACTTTCGCCCCTACTAAATAGGAACGAAACTTCTCGAAAGCATATACAACCGCCAACAACTCCTTCTCAGTAGTAGCGTAGTTGCGCTGGGCTACATCTAGCGTCTTGCTAGCATAGTAAATGGCGGTGGTCCGGCCATCCTTCTTCTGCCCAAGCACCGCTCCTACGGCTACATCACTAGCGTCACACATGACCTCAAAGGGCAAGGTCCAATCAGGAGGTTGGATAATGGGAGCGGAGATCAACGCTTCCTTAATCCTGTAAAAAGCATCAAGACACTCCTGCGAAAACTCAAAAACAACATCTTTATTCAAGAGGTTAGTTAGAGGTTTAGAAATCTTAGAGAAGTCCTTGATGAATCTCCTGTAGAAACCTGCATGCCCGAGAAAACTCCTCACACCTTTAACTGAAAAAGGAGGAGGGAGTTTCTCAATAGTCTCGATCTTGGCTCGATCAACCTCAATACCTCGATTAGAAACGAGGTGTCCTAGTACAATGCCTTCATTAACCATAAAATGACACTTCTCCCAATTCAGAACAAGTTTAGTGTCTTCACATCTTTTAAGCACTAGAGAAAGGTTAGATAGGCAATCATCAAAAGAGGAACCATATACAGAAAAATCATCCATGAATACCTCCATGATCTCCTCTATGTACTCGGAAAAGATAGCCATCATGCATCGCTGGAAGGTAGCGGGTGCATTGCACAATCCAAATGGCATCCTCCGATAGGCAAATGTCCCCCATGGACAAGTGAAAGTGGTCTTCTCCTGATCATCCGGATGGATAGGAATATGGAAGAATCCACTGTAACCGTCTAAGTAGCAAAAGTGTGAATGTTGGGCTAACCGTTCGAGCATCTGATCGATGAAGGGAAGTGGAAAATGGTCCTTCCGTGTGGCCATGTTCAGCTTCCTATAATCGATGCAAACCCTCCAGCCCGTAACGGTCCTAGTTGGGATCAACTCGTTGTTCTTATTCGTCACAACGGTCATCCCTCCTTTCTTCGGAACGACATGCACCGGGCTAACCCACTTGTTGTCCGAGATAGGATAAATAATACCTGCATCCAACAACTTAAGAATCTCTTTCTTCACAACCTCTTTCATGATCGGATTTAACCGTCTTTGAGGTTCCCGTGAAGTCTTATGATTATCCTCCATTAGAATTCTATTCATGCAGAAAGAAGGCTTAATGCCGATAAGATCATCCGTGGTATAACCTATAGCCTTTTGATGCTTTCTCAGGACATGCATTAACTTAGACAATTCAGATTCGGAAAGGGAAGCGCTAACAATAACGGGATAAGTAGAATCCGGTCCAAGAAAGACATACCTCAAGTGACTAGGGAGTTGTTTAAGCTCCACAACTGGGGGTGCTTTCTGAGGGGGATCCTTGCTTCCTCCTTCCAGTAGAGTGGTGTCAGAAACTGGAATTTCGGAAGTCTCAGTTGGAATCGTCTCGCCATCGACCTCGGTCGAGGCACAGAGGCGTTGACCGAGATGTTCTTCGGTCGCCTCGCTCAGTCCAAGGAGTGCCTCGGTCGAGGTACTACAACTGGAACCGAAACTGGAGATCTTCGTCTCCTGAAGTAGTGTCTCAGTTTTAGCTCCCGGATCTTCTTCCAGGGCTTTCAAGCTCCGTATATCTGCATCACAAGAAGCGTCTATACCTTCCTCTATTAAACTAAAACTTATAACTCTTTCGAGTGGATCATTAATAAGGATAGAGCTCACCAATTCCCGTGATTCTTCTTCATCATAGATGTTGAAGATATCATTGCTGAGTTGCTCTCCCTTCATTGCGGCAAGCAATGCAAACTCCACTTGGTCACCACCAATGTTGAACTTCAACTTGGCGTTTTTACAATCAACGTTGCAACCCGAAGTTGCTAGAAATGGCCTCCCGAGAAAAATAGGAACATGATAATCTGCGGGAATGTCAAGTACAACAAAATCTATAGGTAGATAGAAGTTACCTAACTTGACCGGAACGTCCTCCAAGATGCCCACGGGATGGGTAATGGAGCGATCCGCCATATAAAGTCGAATCTTGACCGGCTTGGGCTCTCCAAGTCCGATCTTCATACATAGCTCCAGCGGGATGATGCTCACGCTGGCTCCTAGATCACAAAGGGCTTCACAAGTGACATCCCCAACTTGAATGGGAATGCAGAATGAGCCGGGATCTCTTAATTTAGGTGGCATCTTCTCCGTCATGATCTTGATAAGCTCCGAGGATTTAGATGTCATCCTAACTTCACCAAAGTCTTCCAATTTCCTTTTCCTTGAAAGGATCTCCTTTAAGAACTTCCCATAAGCGGGCATTCCTAGAATAACACCAAGGAAAGGAATGTTAATATGCAGATTATTCATCAAGTCAAGGAACTTACCAAAGTGCTTCTCTAGATGTGCTCTGGCCCTTGACTGGGGGAATGGAAGTGGTGGTTTGTATGCAGGAGGTGGAATATAAGTTTCAGTTGTCCCTCCTGCTTTCTGTTGCTCCGCCTCGGGTGGTATCTCGGTCGAGGTGTTCTTCGACTCGATCTGGACCGAGGTGGTCTGCGTCAAACGAGGTACTGGATCTGTAGTCTTGAGTCCACTCCTCGTCGTTATGGCCATGCACTGGCCCTTAGGGTTGCTTTCCGTCTTTGCTGGAAGTTTCCATGGATCTCTTGGCGCTTCATTCGCCCTACTTGCAAGTTGTTGTTCGAAGGACTTTTGGGCCCTCGAAAATGAAGTCATAGAATTCTCAATAGCACTGAGCTTGATCAAGATAGCCTCCAGAACTGCGTCTTTCTTTTCCGGCTGAGACGAACTTGATCCTTTCCCTTGGCTCTTTAATGGAGTGGAAGAAGAAAAAGAAGGAGAAGAGAGGAAAGGGTTAGAGGAATCATTAGAGTTGGAGTTAGAATAATTATTACCAGGACTCTGGTTGTTTTGATTGTTCGTCCTACAATTGTTGCTATTGGATCCTCTATTGTTGTTGTTGTTGTAGTTGTTGTTCCGGGAACCGTTGTTGTTGTTCCGGGAACCGTTGTTGTTGTTACGTATCCATTGTTGTTGTTCCTTTGTCCTTGCTCTTCCTTCTTGGTTTGTGCAACCAAGAGTTCCTTCAATTGCTTCACGTCATTCTTCAAAGACGTGAGTTGATTGTTGTTAGATTGAGTCTCTTGAAAGTTGACTCTTTTAACTCCACCTTCAGCTCCTTGGTGGGTGTACTTTTCCATGTGCAAGGCTTGCTTCTCGATGAAGTCCCAAGCCTCGTCAATCGCCATGTCCATGAAGGTACCGGCGGAGAGTAGTTGGAGATTGAACTGGGTGCTTCCGTCCAGTCCCTTGAAGTAGATCTCCAACAACTCGATTTTTGGAATCCCATGATGTGGGCAATCCAAAAGGATGTCCTTGAACCGCTCCCAAGATTTGGACAAGCTCTCCTTGTCCTTCATAATGAAAGCATTGATCTTCCCTCACATTTCAGCTGTCTTCGAGGGGGGAAAGAATTTGGTCAAGAATTCCGTAGTCATCTCCTCTCATGTGCTAATTTTTCCTAGAGGAAGAGATTGATACCAAGTAAGAGCTCTATCTTTTAAAGAAAAGTAAAAAGGTCTTAGCTTGTAATTGTTATTTTCAATTCTGGAAGGTCGCAAGGTTTCCATCAAGATCTCGTAGTTTTGAAGATGTTGATGTGGTGATTCCTTCTCTAGCCCTCTGAATTGGCATTGGCAAATCATGGATAGAACTTGCGGTCGAAGTTCGTAGTCATGATCCGCTGGATCTCCTAGGTTCACTCCTGGACGCCTCAGTTGTTGATTAGGGTCCATCGTTTGACCTAGAGTTCGTGGGATTCCTGCAAGAAGAACATCTCGGACTGGCATCCGAGGTGGAAGTATCTCGGCCGGGGTGTTTGGTACTGGGACCTGCCTCGGTCGAGGGTCAGCAACTGGAGCCTGCATCGGTCCAGCCTCGGGAACTGGATCTTCCCTCGGTCGAAGTAGAATCTGGTTTCTTATGACGGCCATTTCCGCTTCGATTGCTTCAGTTTTGGTGCGAGTTTCTTCCTTCTCCTGCCTTAGTTCTTCCCTGCTGAGGCGTAGTAGCTCTAACGCCTCTTACAATTCGGCCTCAAGATCGCGGTTGTCTTGTTGGGCCATCTTCGCTTCCATTAAGCGTCGCTTGTATGTCTTTTCTGGTTCGGGATCGTAAGGAACGATTTCCTTCCCAGTGCGGGTTCTTCGCATATACCTAAGAAAAGAACCTGCAAAAGTCACTCAAGTAGAGTGGTTAGAAGACACGGGGGCAAGTCCCCCAAGAGCAAACCGTACCGGCTCGGTCTAGACCAAGTCCCCGGCAACGGCGCCAAAAACTTATTCGCTCCAAACGGTATGTGCAAGCTTTAAATTTATAACCCTAGACTTAAGCTTAAAACAAGGATGTGAACCCGCAGTGTACGGGTCAATCGTAGTAAAAGCAAGGAATTCCAGGGGTCGATCACAGGGACTCGGTGAAACAAAGTCGATAACGGTAAGCTTCGTAAATACTAACCACAAAGAGCAATTAACACAATCAAAGATGAATAAGAAGTCAATAAAGCAAACATGCAATTCTAGGGATTAAAGCGTCTAGTTGTGGTTCCAACTCAAGATCTAAAGATAAGCGGACAAAGCTGAGATTTTTGCATGGGGAAGGTGTTACTAAAGTGGAATAGATCACCGGGTAAGTCTCACTACTCACTAATCCTAAACCGTAACTCCTATTACTGGGTAAGTCTCAAGGAATCAAGATAAAGAACTATAACCTCAAACTAACACACCATCTAAGGGAATAGAATCAACCTTTACCGGGTAAGTCTCAGGCTAACTCACAAAGATGGGATGGAAGCACACTCAAACCCCAATAAAGGATAAACCTTTATTACCTACACTTATGATCGTTGGTACACAAACTAAGGAATTACCGGGTAAGTCTCATCCTAAGCTTGCTTTGAACCAGGAAAGGTGTAATAAGAATAGGATTTGGCAAACTCTAACACTTAACTCTCAGTTTAGGATCAGATCAGTCACCTCGGTCAGCCAAATTCCACCCCGGCCGAGATGTTCATCGACTGAGCGAGATGCTTAGGGTTAAGGTTAAAGACTCGAACTTTCAGGGTCCTACTGGAATCTAAGATTATTCTATCATTGTTTTTCCCACAACCTTCAGCCAATCACCCTAGAACCACACAAGGAAATTAGCCACTCATCATCATTATGAAAGTATTAAATATATGGGAAGAAGGTGAATATTTGAACAAGAAGAATTTAATGAAAAAGACTTCAATAACTGAATCAAATATCACAATAAAAGCGTTCCTTGGATAGCAATCCAACAAGACAAGACAACAAGGAAGGGAATTAAAGACAATCTTACAAAACCCTCCAAAAGCTATAAAAGCTATGATCTTCAATCTTCCTTCAACCTTCAAAAAGGTTCTTCAAATCTCCCAACTGGAGTATGGCTACTGTGTGTAAGCGGGATGTATGCGAGATCTTGCGCTGATAGCGGATGCCGGATTTGTGGGAAATCCGACCCTTTTTATAGGAAAATAACCCTCCAAAGATAATATATCTTAGAAAGATCTTTTCCCATAAAAATAGGTAAAATATAAGATCTTCTTCCTTCCAGGAGCCAAGCCCAAAAATATAAGATCACCTTCCAAAGATAAAAGATCTCAGCCAAGAATAAAATATTCTCGCCGCGTCCTAGGTGTTCGCCTCGGTCGAGTCGGCGTCTCTGGATCACCTCGGTCGAGATGAATCTCTGGTTAACCGAGGTGAGTCATAACTGAATATGAAATCTCTCAAAACTGGTCCAAAGTGAATCTTTAATCCATGGCTATGCTTTTTGGATGGTTCCTTATGTTCCTCAACGTAGCTCCGATGACTTCATAGCTCCTTTTCGATGCAAAACGTGCCATTTTACCTACAATTACAACAAAACTAGGTGTAGACCTCGATTCCCGCAAAGGTAGATGAAATGGTAATATAATCACATAATATTCATGCAATCATGCAGATTATGAAAGATAAAACGTCCAAACAAACCCCAAAATATAGACTATAATTCATGCTATCACTTAATCATTGATAGTAATTGACATATAACTCGCGAAGATTGTGTAAGTGTTGATTATAAGTCCCATCGTTATGTTCATGGCTTAATTTTGGGCTTATGGTGAAATTTTCACTTTTTTCCCCGGGTAATTATTTTTACCCTCCGGTATTATTTTGAGCATTTGGGAGCTCCAATTAATAAAAATATAGTTGAAAGAAATGATCAGGACATCGGACATGTCCTAGATATGAAATAACATGGAAAGGCAAAACGGCAAAAAGAGTCGCTATTTCGTTTCTTAACGGCTAAGAAAGACGGCTTAGGAGTACACGTTTTCCGATGCAATTGTGGAATAATTATCCCTACAATAGTCAAGATCTATTATTCCAATTTCGAGAAGTTTGGAGAAGTGGGTTCAACCCGCCATTGGATCGATAAAAGGATAATTATCGACTTCGCTAAAGGATAATTATCGACTTCACTATAAATAGCGGAAAATCGTTTATTAATTCATTTCCTTTCACGTTTCCTCGTACAAGCTCTGATTTCTCTCAAACTTCAAACTCAGATCTACTCTCCGTTTCTAGTCAAATTTCAATTCCGTTTGAGTTTTTGGATTCCTCTCTTCATTCTCTTCATATCAATACAGAGTTTCTGCATTTCCGAGCAGATAAGGACCTGGTCGAGCATATATGTCACCAGGACAATTCTGTCGCTCAGATTCCGGTGAATTTGATGTTGTACGTGCGTAGCCTACGTCGTTGTGACTCCGAATCTTCTTTCAGATCGTCAATCGGGTTAGTAACGAATAAGTTATGAATTTATTCGTTTTCCGTACTACGATTTGGCCTAAATTGACCTTAGGCTTTTCAAAATGGATAATTAGAAATTCCATTATGATCATTATATTATTCTGGTGTTTATGGGTTGTTTGTTTGATGAAATCTGATGACAGGTGGGTTTAGAAATGGCCCGTGGGCAAAACGTTATTCTCGTAAAATTTAATTAATTAATTAAAGGTTAATTAATTAAATTAGGATTAAATTTGAGATTGAGGAATACTGATTAGATGCATGCTATGTGTCAGAATGAGTTGAGGATGATGATGATGTTATGGATATCGGTTATGGCTTTAAGGTTTAGTATGTGTACGAGTATGATGAGATGTTATGTTGATGATATGCCTTAGGCATCTATGAATGTGTTGAGGATCTAAGGTTTAGATTTGAGATATAGGTTGGTTGTGGTTAGTGAGATGAGTCTCCTAACCTTTGCAGTATGTGATTGTGTGTGTGCCTTGTTATTGCGGGCGTTGATTACTTCCACAAGGGGAAGCTGTGACGTGGTACAGGTTACGAGTATATCAGGTAAGTCCATAGGACTTAGCGTGCAGTTGTGGATTGTATGATTGTGATGGTTGTGTGTGTTCATATGATTGTGCATTAATAACCTAAACCGGACTCGGATGACCATTCATTACATTTATTTGGCCCAAGTGTATTATAACGGGCGGTAACCGCCGGTCTCCACCTACTGGTTAGGAGGAGGTGCCCTGAAGATGATCTCATAGGAGGGGACGAGTGAAGGTCACCCCCATGCAAAACTCCTGTGTTACGTTGGATGGGACGGGGTTCTTGAGGCTTCTCGTGTTACAAAAGAAGTTGAATTAGTAATGGAATAACGTAATGAAAGATAATAAATGAATGTGTGTGGCATTGCATGTTTGAGATGTTGATGTGTTGTTGTGCTATTACCTTCATCCTTTTCATTGCTGTAGCTAATGGTTTCATACTGTGTTGTAGTGTTCTGCAGGTTAGGAATACTGCAGACTCAGCCAGATGGTGTGACAAACCGAGGACTTCTGTACATTAGGATGCATGGGATGTGGGATCTTTTGTGGTTGCGAGTTATGTTGTTGTTTTGTACTCGGCTATGAGTTTGTAAACTCTTTTGATGTTACATACTCAGCTTTTATGTATTTGATTTTAATCTACCTGTGCCTTATTGTAAGATCCAGTGAACTTGTTGTCAGGCTAGGGTTAGGATCCATTGTGAGATCCTAACCCAATGTGACACTCCAAGTCCCGCGGATTTGGGGTGTTACAGAGTTGGTATCAGAGCCTTAGGTTGACAACAATGGCACTTGCTATCTGCAATAAAGGTAGAGTGGATAAATAAACAAAACTCACATGGGGTCTGACTTTTCAAAAGGTTTTGGTTTTAAGCGAGTACAGATGTTTTGGGATAGTGTGTACAGAAGTCGTCACCCATCTCAGGATTTCGACAGTGTAGATATATAAATATATATATATATATATATATATATATATATATATATATATATATATATATATATATATATATATATATATGTATATATATAGATTTCTTTTATGTGCTGATGTGTATGCATGTAATAATGAGTATTATATATATATATCGATACATATGGCATATATATAGCCTTATAAGTTTAGGGGCGTATATTCTACAGATGGCTCAAACTAGAGCAGTATCTGTAGTGGGATGAGATAGGGGTACACCCCCTCTTCCTTCAGTAGCGCCAAGTCAAGGACCAGTATCCGCTGCTGTGTTGCCTATGGCAGAGAACGAGTTTGAAGAGGATGATCGTATCGCCATGAGTAGATTCGAATTTCAAGAGTATATGGAGCAAGTATATGAGGTGGTGATAGCGGGTAGATCTACACCGGATTTACCAACATCTGTATGATCGATTGAAGCTTCTGGATTAAAGAAGAAACAACGGGTTGAATCAGTGAAAGATGAGGTTGGATATCCGGGTTGCAAAGCGAGCCCGACTTGTGGACGTTTGAGTACTTCTCGTTCACACGGACTTCTGGTGAAACGAGGACTTTATACAATTGTGGGAAGCCTGGACATGTACGACCACAGTGTCCAAGAACGCCAATGACTTGCTTTACTTGTGGTAGACAGGGTCATAGAGCTGTTTTCTGTAAGCAACTTAGAGTGGCATCACGACAGGCTTTTATTTCTACTAGTGTGACGGGAGGTGGTCAGAAGACACCTCAACAGCAGATGCGGGGGTAGCAGAGAATCCCAGATCATTCTCCTACTCAGGAATCCGTTCCCAGGCTGAGTAGAGGTAAGAGGCGTGGTAGGAGTACCACGGATACTAGAAGAGCTCAAGGTAGAGCCTTTGAGGTGGGCAGTGTAGAGGAGCCACCCGTACTAGTGGCAAGGATGAGACGTATATGTCTCAACTGTGGTTATCCAGATCATGTGCGCTCTGAGTGCCCCATGGCACCGATAGCTTGCTTCACCTGTGGTGAACTAGGCCATCTTTCCCGTTTCTGTCAGCAAGGTAGTGTTTCTTCTCATCAAGACCTTCCTCTTTCCGATGCAGAAAGAATGGAAGTGGAGGCTGTGGCGATGACCTCAGTGATACCTTAGGAGCATAGGTCTGAGATTGAGTAATGATATGCAGTAGAGCTTCGGGCGTTAGCTGTTATAGGTACCATTCTTGTTAATGGTTTACCTAGTGGAGTTTTGTTTGTTGTGAGTGCTATGCACCTCGTGTCTTTCGATGCATGTGTTAATAGTTAACTGTGGATACAGTAGAAGATAGATCTTCTTTTATAGGATTACGAGTTACGGGTCTTAGGTACCCACGAGATATGTGGTTGTTCCCCTTGTTCAGGGACTTGTGTATGGCTTGAAGACTTCTTTGGCATGCCTTAGGTGCATGAGAAGATCTTTATGTGTGTGGTGCACGAATAGATTTCATGTTGGTTTAGATAGTAGTAGGAGGACTATTCTAGTCTCTACTGAGATCGACTAAGTAGAGGTTTTCCGAGGTTATGACCTTTGAGGAAGTGAGTTGTCTTTAGTGCCGTATGAGCAAAGAGGTTGATAACATCAGAGGGTGATGTTTTTTTTTAATGTTGTGCCATGAAGGAAAGAGATAGTTACACGCTGAAGAGTATTCCAGTGGTATATGATCTTATAGACGTGTTACTAAATCGTCTAATCTATCGCCTTAGCGGAATGAGGACTTTGATATTGTGTTGAAGTATGATACGAGATTTGTTGGGAGAAGGCCTATGAGGTATATGTCTTGTTGAGTTGTTAGAACTTGAAGAAGCAATATGAAGAGTGGATTGAGATGGGCTTCGTTCGCCCTAGTATATTCATCACCATGTATTGATGACATGTCGGATCAACTAAGAGAAGCAATCGTGTTCTCAAGATTTCCATATGCTTAGGATATCATCAGTAAAAGATGAGAGAGCAGCGTGGGCATAGGACAACATTCCATACCCATTATGGACATTACGAGTTGTAGTGTCGTCATCAGAGTTGAGGAACGTCCTAGTAGTCGTTATACGAGTTGATGAATAGTGTCTTCATCTACTTCCTTGATCAGTTGGTGGTAGACCTTATTGATGACGTTTGGTGTACTCCACAACGGAGAGGAACGTACTGGTTATTTGAGGACGGTTTTGCAGAATTCGAGGGATAGAAGCTAGTGTGCTATGCTCCCTAAATGTGAATTGAGATGTCAGAAGTAACCTTCAAGGTCATGTTGTTCCGCCAGTAGGATCATGATTGATGTGACGAGGAGTAAGTATGAAGTCTTATGGATGATACTGATGAACGTTAAGGGAATGCGTAGTTCTCGGCTCAGCCGATTGCTACCAACACTTTGAGGAAGGATTCTATGTGATTGTGCATCCAATTACAAGTATTCTGAGGAAGATAACCATAAGTGTGTGGTTGAAGTAGTATGTCGTAGTTCTGAAGAGTAGAGGAAGCATTTGAACTCTGGTTCTATTCGGTGATAATCAGAAGATTTTGGGAATCACGTGACTACGGTGCTGAGAACGTATGAGGAGAACTGCCCGACTCATGATTTTGAGTTAGTAGTGGTAGTTCAAGTGTCCAGATTTGAAGGCAATATCGGTGTGATATTTCATGTTAGATTACCACCGATCATAAGAGTTTGAAGCATATTTTTATGCAACAAAGCTGAATAACCGCGAGCGTCGTTGACTGGAGTTAATCAAGGAGTTTGATCGTGAAGTTTGGTACCATTCTGGCAAGTGGCAAGGAGAATGTGGTAACTGATACCTTGAACAAGAAGACGCCTCGAGAGAAGGCGGTTATTGGAATTGCTGTAAACCTCGGTTGCAGAATGATCTAGCTTTGTTAGAGTTGGACCTACAACTACTGATAAGGACGTTAGTTTGATGTTTTAGGGGTTCTACCTGATTTGTTGGATGAGGTCCAATAAAAGCAGGGGACTTGTCTGACCCTGAGGGAGTTTGATGGAAGGATGTCTCATGGCGAGACACCGCAGTTCTTTAACGGAGCAGAAGGAGTATGAGGTGCCGCAACTGCGTCTGTATAACCGCTTATGCGGAGTTGAGTGGAGAAGATTACAATACACCCATAGTACACCTTCTTTAGTACATCCATGTACGAATAAGAGGTACCCTGAAGTAGTAGATCAGGTTAAAGCTGGAGATGAGCTCATCCACTACCAGTGTTGTAGTGGAAGTGAGAGGACCTTTTTGTGGACTTGTGATGGGATTGACAGCCAATAAGAGTTTTGGTGTTATCCAGATTATTGGTAACAGATTTACAAAGTTGACACGTTCCATCTCTACTGAGAGACGTGGCCAATGAATGAAATAACAAAGGAGTACACTAGACGGATGGTGGGACTCCATAAGTGTACCGGGAACGATCGACTATGATTGTAGTAGACGGGTTACTTTGATGTTTTGATAGCAGATTCAGATTGCTTGGGGAACGCGTCAACACTTCATGATTGAGATTTACCTCAGATAGACGGTCAGTTTGAGAGGACCCTCCAGACCGTAGAGAACATGTTGCAAGCTTGTGGGATGGATTGAGAACAGGGACGATCTGTTTATCTCCCACTCGTTGAATTCTTATACCACGACCGTTGGCATGTATCTATAAGGATGGTCCCTATGAGACATTGTATAGACATAGGTGTCATACACCTTTATGCGGGGATGAGCCTGACAGTACCAGGGGGTTAGCGCCCGAGCAGATTTAGGATGATATAGCTCGAGTAACGTTAATCAGAGAAAGGATGATGGCTGCACAGAGTTACCAAAAGTCGTATGCACATTGGAGGCGTCGACCTCTAGAGTTCAGGGTAGGAGCTCATGTTTGGTTGAGAGTATCTCCGACGTGAGGCGTCAGACGTTATGGCATAAAGGGAAAGCTGAGTCCCCGATAGGTCGGTCCTTTCGAGATACTAGATAGAGTTGGGAGAGTAGTGCACAGATTGGCTTTGCCACCGAAGTTTGAGGGTGTTCACCCTATGTTTCATGTGTCTCAGCTGAGGAAGTACATACCAGATCTGAGGCACATTGTGAGTCATGATGATCTAGTGGTTGAGCCGGACGACACTTTTGTAGAACAACCTTTTGCAGTTCTAGGAAGAGAGGTGTCAGACGCCGGCATTCGAAGGATATTCCTATGATGAGGCTACGCGGGAGACTGAGGATAGTATCCAGGGGAACTATCCAGATTTTTACGACGGGATAGATGCACCTGTAGGATCCACGATTAGATTTTGGTGCTATCTTAGTGAGTCTATGTTATGCTATGTGCTTATGCGATATGCTGTGTTTTCGTGCTAGTTGTGAGTTGTGCATATGATCTGTTGTATCTTGTTTGCTAGTACGAGATAGGTATAGCTAGAGATGGTTCTTTCCTCCATGCTACGGTGTATGTGTTAGGATTAGCAGGAGATGGTTCTTTCCTCCATGCTATCTTTGATGGACATAGTGTGAGTGGAGACGGTTTCCTCCACATAGTTGTGTTACGAGTACGATTGGTTGGAGACGGCTTTCCTCCATGCCTTGTGACGTGGTTAGTAGTTGGCTAGAGATGATTTTTCCTCTATGCCTTTGGATAGCGTTATGATCTTGTTGCTGGAGTTGGTGATTCCTCCATGCTGTGTTTTGAGGTTATAGAGTGTCATAGGTTGATACGTTTGAACGGAGATGTGATACCTCCGATAGAGAGAGTGTTTATACCTCGGTGTATGGGTCCGAGAGGATTTGGGAATTGTTCAAGTTTCGGGACGAAACTTTTTTTAAGGGGTGTGTGATGTAATAGCTAGGATTTCCGAATTCTAATTAATGTTGATTAACTTAATCAGTGATAGTAATTGACATATAACTCGTGAAGATTGCGTAAGTGTTGAGTATAAGTCCCACCGTTATGTTTGTGGCGTAATTTTGGGCTTATGGTGAAATTTTCACTTTTTCCCCCGGGTAATTATTTTTACCCTCCGGTATTATTTGGAGCATTTGGGAGCTCCAATTAATAAAAATGCAGTTGAGAGAAATGATTAGGACATCGGACATGTCCTAGATATGAAATAACTAGGAAAGAAAAAACGGCCAAAAGAGTCGCTATTTCGTTTCTTAACGGCTAAGAAAGACGGCTTAGGAATACACGTTTTCCGAGGTAATTGTGGAATAATTATCCCTACAATATTCAAGATCTATTATTCCAATTTCGAGAAGTTTGGAGAAGGGGGTTCAACCCGCCATTGGATCGATAAAAGGATAATTATCGACTTCGCTAAAGGATAATTATCGACTTCACTATAAATAGCGGAAAATCGTTTATTAATTCATTTCCTTTCACGTTTCCTCGTAAAACGTTTGATTTCTCTCAAACTTCAAACTCAGATCTACTCTCCGTTTCTAGTCAAATTTCAATTCCGTTTGAGTTTTTGGATTCCTCTCTTCATTCTCTTCATATCAATACAGAGTTTCTGCATTTCCGAGCAGAGAAGGACTTGGTCGAGCATATATGTCACCAGGATAGTTCCGTCGCTCAGATTCCGGTGAATTTGATGTTGTACATGCGTAGCTTGCGTCGTTGTGATTCTGAATCTTTTTTCAGATCGTCAATCGGGTTAGTAACGAATAAGTTATGAATTTATTCGTTTTCCGTACTGCGATTTGGCCTAAATTGACCTTAGGCTTATCAAAATGGATAATTAGAAATTCCATTATGATCATTATATTATTCTGGTGTTTGTGGGTTGTTTGTTTGATTAAATCTGATGACAAGTAGGTTTAGAAATGGCCTGCGGGCAAAACGTTATTCTAGTGAAATTTAATTAATTAATTAAAGGTTAATTAATGAAATTAGGATTAAATTTGAGATTGAGGAATACTGATTAGATGCATGCTAGCTGTCAAAAATAGTTGAGGTTTATGTTGTTGTTTTGTACACGGCTATGAGTTTGTAAACTCTTTTGATGTATCATACTCTGCTTTTATGTATTTGATTTTAATCTACCTGTGCCTTGTTGTAAGATCTAGTGAACGTGTTGTCAGGCTAGGGTCAGGATCCATTGTGAGATCCTAGCCCAATGTGACACTCCAAGTCCCGCGGATTTGGGGTGTTACAATCAGTTGGCTACGTTGGACTTACTTCCTGATCTGTTGGGTGAGATCCGACAGAAGCAGGAAACCTGTCTGACTTTGACCAGGATCCGAGACAGAATATCTCGAGATGAGGCACCTCAGTTCACTATTGGTGCTGATGCAGTGATGAGGTGTCAGGACCGCATTTGTGTACCATCAGACAGTGAGTTGAGACAACGGATATTGGGTGAGGCCCATGCTACCCCATACTCAGTACATCCAGTAGCGAGCAAGATGTACAAGCACGTGAGACGTTCCTTCTAGTGGGGTGGTTTGAAGCCCGACGTGGCTCGGTATGTAGCTCAGTGTGCAACCTGCCAGTAGGTCAAGATTGAGCATCGTAGGTCCGGAGGAGAGCTCCACCCACTACCAGTACCACAATGGAAGTGGGAGGACATCTCTATGGATTTTGTCACGAGATTGAGACTCAATAGAGGTTTTGATGCTATTTGGGTGGTGGTAGACCGTCTGACGAAGACCGCACGTTTCATTCCGATTAAAGAAACGTGGCCGGTAAGTCGTCTGGCTAAGGAGTTCACCACACACATTGTGAGACTCCATGGAGTACCAAGGACTATCGTCTCCGACCGGGATGGACGTTTCACCTCGAGATTTTGGCAGCAGGTACATACTGCATTAGGGACGAGTCTCCACTTTACCAATGCTTATCACCTGCAGACCGACAGTCAGTCTGAGAGGACTGTCCAAACGTTAGAGGACATGCTGCTGGCCTGTGTACTGGATTGGGGACAAGTATGGCCAGATCACCTTTCCCTTGTAGAGTTTTCATATAATAATAGTTGGTACGCGTCTATTGGGATGTCTCCTTATGAGGCTTTATACAGGCAGAGATATCACACACCATTGTGTTGGGATGAGCCTAGCAGAGCTGATGGAGTAGCTCCAGATCAGATACAGGATGACATCGCCAGGATTGCCTTGGTCCGAGAGCGGATGTTACCAGCTTAGAGTCGTCAGAAATCCTACGCCGACAAGAGGCGTCGTCCTCTGGAGTTTTGAGTAGGTGCACAGGTGTGGTTGAGAGTGTCACCAACGAGAGGCGTCCGGCGTTTCGGCATTAAGGGGAAGCTGAGTCCCCGACATGTCGGACCATTTGAGATCGTAGAGAGTCGGAGAGGTTGCCTACCGATTAGCACTGCCACCGAGATTGGAGGGGGTCCATCCGGTCTTTCATGTATATCAACTGAGAGAGTAAATACCGACCCGAGGCACGTCATCAGCTATGAGGATTTGATAGTTAAGCCTGACCACACATTTGTGGAGTACCCAGTAGCCGTCCTTGAGCGCAGTACTAGACGTCCGCGGTCCAAGGAGATACCGATGTTGAGGATCCAGTTGTCTAGATGAGGAGCCGATTGTAACACCCCGATTCCGCGGGACTCGGGATGTCACATTGGGCTAGGTTCTCACAATGGATCCTGACCCTAACCTGACAACAAGTTCACCGGACCTTACAACATGACACTGACAGATATAAAACAAATACATAAAACAGTGTAAACTGTACGACCCAAAGTAAACAACAACATAGCCGAGTACATAAAACGACATCCTCACACAGGGGGGAAAGCAAGACATCATCATCACGTAGGAGGGGAAGGGTAAACATCCCAAACCAACCACCTAATGTACGAGAGTCCTCGGCCTGTCACCCTGCCAGATCACTCAGCAGCGCCTATCCTGCAAACATCTACAACACGGTATGAAACCGTTAGCTAACCATACATATATAAGGTAATGCATAAGCACAAGCACAAGCACAATCATGAAAGATAAACACATCAGCATGCTATCACACATTTACTCATTTTATCATCTTTATATAATAGTCATTCACTCAAATCGTATATATATAAATAGATGAAAGTATGTGACACGAGGACCGATACATCCTCGCCTCTGAGTGCTATATCCAGTTGTACGAGTATCGGTCACACAACCCGTGTACCCTATGGGAGTGGATTGCGCCCTTCTTGTAAACCAGTGTGGCCTGACGTCAGAGAACCTCCCAAACTCCATGGAAGGATGAAAGGGAAGGGTTATCACAGCCACGCAACGGGGCAGTCAATAAAACATAGGTAAGTATAAACTATATATCATGCTATCATAGCAACATATAACGCACACACCACTCATGCAAACACCCAATGTAGGGATGGTAGCTAAGTAAGTCCTACAGACTTACCTCAACCTCGTACGCAGCTCAACTACAACAACTTCCAATCTTGAGAGAGGGCACTGCCTAATAACAAGGCATAAAGATATATCAAACTCTATTCATCAAAGGGGTCACACCTATACCCAAAGGGATCCGTGAGGATCATACTCAATTTATAAGCCTCACAACCAACTAAACCTTAATATCTCAGCATAAATCACAATTCCACAAATCTCAAGGTAGTATCCAATCAACATTCCTCAATCTCAATTCTAATCCTAATTTAATTAATTAATCCTTTAATTAATTAATTAGATTTCGCCAGAATAATGTTTTGCCCGCAGGCAATTTCTAAACCCACCTGTCATCAGATTTCATCAATCAAACTACCCATAATCACCAGAATAATATAACGACCACAATGGAATTTCTAATTGTCCATTTTGACAAGCCTAAAGTCAATTTAGGCCAAATCGCAGTACGGAAAACGAATAAATTCATAACTTATTCGATACTAACCCGATTTACGATCTGAAAGAAGATTCGGAATCACAACGACGCAGGCTACGGATGGACATCATCAAATTCGTCGGAATTTGAGCGACGGAATCTGCCTGGTGACATATATGCTCGACCAGCTCTTCATCTTCTCGGAAATGCAGAAACTCGGTACCGATATGAAGAGAATGAAGAGAGGAATCCAGAAACTCAAACGGAAATGAAATCGGATAAGAAACGGAGAGTAGATCTGAGTTTGAAGGTTGATAGAAATCAGATCTTTTACGAGGAAACGTGAAAGGAAATGAATTAATAAATGATTTTCCGCTATTTATAGTGAAGATGATAATTATCCTTTAGCGAAGTCGATAATTATCCTTTAACCGATCCAAAGGCGGGTCGAACCTCCTTCTCCAAACTTCTCGAGATTGTAATATTAAATCTGGAATATTGTAGGGATAATTATTCCACAACTGCCTCGGAAAACGTGTATTCCTAAGCCGTCTTACTTAGCCGTTAAGAAACGAAATAGCGACTATTTTGGCCGTTTTGCCTCTTCATGTTATTTCATATCTAGGACATATCCGATGTCCTCATCATTTCTCTCAACTGAATTTTTATTAATTGGAGCTCCCAAATGCTCCAAATAACACCGGAGGGTAAAAATAATTGCGCGGGGAAAAAAGTAAAAATTTTCCCAAACGTCCAAAATTACGCTAGGAACATTAAGGTGGGACTCATACTCATCACTTGCGAAATCTTCGCGAGTTATATGTCAATTACTATAAACGATTAAGTTAATCAACATTAATTAGAATTTGGAAATCCTAACTACTACATCACACACCCCTTAAAAAAAGTTTCTTCCCAAAACTTGCAAAATCCCAAAGTCATCTCAGACCCATAAGCCGAGGTATAACTCTCACTCTCTCTATCGGAGGTATCAGATCCCTGTTCAGAAGGTCATCACCTATAACAATCTATAACCTCAATGTCACCAAGGATGAATCATCAACTCCAGAAAACAGGGCCATAACACTACCCAAAGGCGTAGAGGAATCACATATCTCGCCATACCACATCACAAGGCATAGAGGAAGCACATCTCTAGCCAAAACATATCACAAGCATAGAGGAAATACGTCTCTAGCAAACCATAAGCATATATCTCGCATGGAGGAATCACATCTCCACTGAAACAATGGCCATCAAGGTTTCATGGAGGAAAGAACCATCTCCAGCTGAATCCTAATTACACTCAAATAGCATGGAGGAAAGAACCATCTCCGGCTATAAATATAAATCATACTCAAATAGCGTGGAGGAAATAATCATCTCTAGCTATAACATACATTACGCTAGCACAACAAGATCTACTAAGATCATAAATCACATCACAACTAGCATGGAATAAATACATCAAGGCATATAAGCACATAAGCACAACATTCATCAAGATAGCACTAAGATCTACTCGTTCTCCCACAGATGGACCTGTCTCGACATAAACTCTGGATAGTTCCTCATGATACTATCCTCAGTCTCTCATGTGGTCTCTTCATGTCCTCACCTTGGCCATTACATCCTTTAAAATGGAAAAGTCTTTCGAATGCAAGCGTCTCATATATCATTCCACGAATGTAACCAAATGCTCAACAAGGATGTGGTTCGGCTTAACCACTAGATCATCATAACTCACCAGGTATCTCGAACCTGGTATATACTCTCTCAATTGAGACATATGAACACTGGGTAAACACCCTCTAACCTCAAAGGCAAAGCTAAACATCATGTTGCGTTCACAATTCTGGTCAAGATCCCAAGTAAACCAACATATTGGAAACTCGGTTTCCCTTTTATGCCAACACATCTAACATTTCACTGCAGAGATAATCTCAACCGGTCATGAACTCTCACTTGAACTTTAGAGGTCGACGCCTCTCGTCTACATATGATATATGGCGACTTTGTACAACCAACATTCTTCCTCTAATCAACGTTACTTGAACTATAAAATCCTGAATCGGATCAGGTGTTATTCTACTAATACTGCTAGGTCAATTCTAGCATAAAGGTATACGGCGTCTACATATATATGATGCCTCATAGGGGCCATCCCAAAAGATGCACGTCAATCATTATCACATAATAAATCCATTAATGGAGGTAATCTAACCATCCATGTTTCCAGTTCAATACATAAGCTCATAACATATCTCAAGGGTTTGGATGGTCCTCTCTGAGTGACCATCTATTTGGGGATGAAACGCAGTCATAAAGTGTAAACTCATCCCTCAAAGCATTTTGTATCTGCTGCCCAAAATCTCAAGGTAAAACGTCCATCTCGATTAGAGATGATCGTTCTCGGTACACGATGGAGTCTCACTATCTGTCTAGTGTACTCCTCAACCAATGCATTCGTTGGTCACGTCTCTTTAATAGGAACGAAACGTGCCGGCTCCGTTAATCTGTCACCAACAATCCGGATACATCAAAATTCCCACTTGGCCTCAATCCTATCACAAAGTCCATATGGATGTCCTACCACTTCCACTACTGCACTAGTAGTGGATGAAGCTCATCTTTAGGTTGGAAATGTTCTATCTTGACCTGCTGACAGGTCACACACTGTGTCACAAATCTGATTACATCAATTTCCATCTTCTCCATCAATATAATCGTCTCACCTCGTGGTACCTCTTACTTGTACCTGAATGTACTGAGTAAGGTATAAAATGAATGCACTGTAAAGTTGTCTGTCTCACTCTGCATCAGCAGGTACACAAAAGCGGTCATAACTCTTCATCATTCCATCTACTCTCATGGAGAACTGTGGTGCCTCAATACAAGACATCTTCTCTCCCATCTTCATCAAAGTCGGGCAGGTCCCCTGCTTCTGTTGGACCTCATCCAACAGACTAGGTAGAACCTTTAAGGCATAACTGGATATCGTCATCAAGGAGCTGATTTTCCAACTCTAGTCAAGCTGGATCTCTCTCAAGCTGAGGCTGAATTGTCAACCTCGCAATTGTCTTCTCTTGAGGCGTCTTTCTGCTCAAGTTGTTAGCGACAACGTTCAACTTCTCTGAATAATATGGAATCTCTGGGTTAAAGTCTTGATCAACTCCAGTCTTTAACGCTAGTGGTTATTCAACTCCGCTGCTAACTCTAAATCAGGCGTCTGGTTGTTCTCCTCACACGTCTTCAACTGTAGACCCACATATCCATAACTCCACTCCTTTGTATTAATACGCGTCTTAAACATAGCTGGGATATATCACCGTATATTATGGAATCCCCAGAACCTTCGGACTATAACAAAATTGAAGTAGAGGTCAAATGTCTCCTCCACTCTTCAATGTTTTGGCATATTGCTTTAACCACGCAATTCTGAGGGTCTTCCTCAGAATACTCGTAAAGGGATACATATTCACAAAACCCTTCCACAAGCGTGGGTAGTAATCGGCTAAGCCGAGAAAACTACGCATTCCCTTAATGTTCATCAGTATCGTCCATGTTCCAACATACTGAATCCTCGTCAGATCAACCAAGATCCTACTCGCGGAGACAACATGGCCTAAGAAGGCTACCACTGGCATCCCACTCGTACTTAGAGAGCGTAGTATACAACCCACTATCTCTCGACATCAGCAAAACTGTCCTCAGATGATCGGTCTGCTTCTCTCTACTACGAGAGTATATCGAAATGTCATCAATGAAGACCACCAAAGACTGTTCAAAGAAGTCGACGAAAATACTATTCATCAACTCCATAAAGACTCCTAAGGCATTCGTCAACCCAAATAACATCACTACATACTTGTAGTGTCCATAACGGGTATGAACAACTATCCTATGCACATCCTGCTTTCTCACCCTCAATTGGTGGTAATCTGAGCACAAGGAAATCCTGAAAAACACGATTGCTCCTTGAAGCTGATTCATCAGGTCGTCAATACGAGATATTGGATACACTAGGGCGAAGGAAGCTCGTCTCAGCCAACTCTTCAATCCTTCAGTTACAACATCTCAACAAGCATCATATGATATGGGTCTTCCCAATCAGTGTCGTATCACACTTCAACTTGATAACAATGTTCACACTCCGCTGAGGTGGCAACTAGACGGTTCAGTAACACGTCTATTAGCTCATAAACCACTGGAATATCCTCCAACGTGGAACTATCTTCTTCATATCATAACATCAGAAAACATCACCTCCTTGTGTTATCAACTTCGCTGCTCATATGGCACTAATGACAAGACTCATCTCTTCAAAGGTCGTAACCTCGGAAGACCTCTGTCTAATCGGTCTCAGTAGAGATTGTAACAACCTTCCAATTGATATCTAACATGACATGATATCTATTCATCCAAACCATACACATAGTGACTTTCTCATGCACCTAAGGATTGACAAAGAAGTCTATAAACCATACACAAGTCCCTGAATGAATGGGACAATCACAATCTCGCGAGTACCTCAGACCCCTAACTGGTAATCATGTAAAGGAAAGTCTATATTCTATTGTTTCCACAATCAACTATTAACGCATGCATCGAAATACATGAAGTGCATAGCACTCACAACAAACAAAACTCCACTAGGTAAACCATTAACAAGAATGGTACTTGTACAGCTAACACCAGAAGCTCCACTACATATCATCACTAAATCTCGGGTCTATGCTCCTCAGGTATCACTGAGGTCATCGCCATAGCCTCCACTTCCACTCTTTCTATACCGGAAAGAGGAAGGTCTTGCTAAGAAGAAACACCACCTTATTCACAAAAAGGGGCCAGAAGGCCTAGTTCACCATAGGTGAAGCAAGCTATCGGTGCCAAGGGACACTCAGAGCGCAAATGATCTGGATAGCCACTGATGAGACATAAACGTCTCATAACTGTAACTGGTACGGATGACTCCTCTACACTTCTCAGCTCCAAGCCTCTACCTTGAGCTCTTCTAGTGTCTATGGCACTCCCACCACGACCTCTATCTCTACTCGGTCTAGGAACGGATCCTTGAGTAGGCTGACGATCTGGGATTCTTTGTTGTCCCTGTATCTACTGCTAAGGGGTCTTCTGACCACCTCCCGTCATATTGGCAGAAGAAGAACCATGTCGTGATACAACTCTACCTTGCCTACAAAAGGCAGCTTTATGACCTGGTCTACCACAGGTGAAGCAAATCACCGGCGGTTTTGGACAGTGTGGTCTTATGTGTCCAGGCTTCCCACAATTATAACAAGTTCTCTTCTCACTAGAAGTCCGTTTAGAACGGGGACTACTCAAACGTCCACAAGCCGGATTCTGCTTACCACTTGGAAGGTCTACCTCATCTTTCGCTATTTCGACTCGTTGTTTCTTCTTTGATCCAGAAGCTTCAGTTGGTCCCACAGATGTTGGTAGATCCGGTGTAGGTCTACCCGCTATTACAGCCTCATATACTTGGCACATATATTCTTGAAACTCGGATCTGCTCATGGAGACATGATCATTCTCTTTAAACTCGTTCTCTACCATAGGCAAAACAACAGCGGAAACTGGTCCCTGACTTGACGTTACCGGAGGAAGAGGGGGTGTACCCCTACCTCGTCCCACTACAGATACTGCTAGTCTGAGCCATCTATAAGATATGTGCACCTAAGCTTACAAGGCTATATATATGCCATATGTATCGATATATATATATATATATATATATATATATATAATACATCCACATAATCCATATTAT
>BSUD01000005.1:55590038-55689060 GCA_033239045.1 Fagopyrum esculentum
TATATATATATATATATATATATATATATATATATATATATATATATAGAGTATAGATCCTATGAGAACACCCCCTAACGTGAGAACATGAGAACAGATTCATAATTATTATTAGTTTTGTTACGAATGTGTCATATCGTTTAATGTATTATTCGTAGTTATTGTTGGTTGAGTGGATTATTCGTAGTTATTGTTGGATTCCTAATTATTATTATTCGTAGTTATTATTATTTTTGATATCTACTCTAAATCTCAACCCTTAATACTCACATCCAACGGTGTACGATTGTTCTCATGTTCTCACGTTAGGGGGTGTTCTCATGGGAACCACACCATATATATATATATATATATATATATATATATATATATATATTATATATATACATATCTACGCTGCAGAGATGCATGGCAGAGGTGATGACTTCTCGTACATTCTAACCCAAAACCACACTTAAAACCAAAAACGTTTTAAAACGTCAAACCCCTTTCGGGTTATGTTTATTTTACCTATCAGACCTTATTGCAGGTAGCAAGTGCCATTGTTGTCAACCTGGGCTCTGATGCCAACTCTGTAACACCCCGATTTTGCGGGACTCGGGATGTCACATGGGGCTAGGATATCACAATGGATCCTGACCCTAACCTGACAACAAGTTCATTGGACCTTACAACATGGCATTGACACATATAAAACAAATACATAAAACAGTGTAAACAGTACGACCCAAAGTAAACAACAACATAGCCGAGTACATAAAACGACATCCTCACACAGAGAGGAAAGCAAGACATCATCCTTACGCAAGAGGGGAAGGGTAAACATCCCAAACCAACCACCTAATGTACGATAGTCCTCGGCCTGTCACCCTGCCAGATCACTCAGCAGTGCCTATCCTGCAAACATCTACAACACGGTATGAAACCGTTAGCTAACCATACATATATAAGGTAATGCATAAGCACAAGCACAATCATGAAAGATAAACACATCAGCATGCTATCATATATTTACCCATTTTATCATCTTTATATAATAGTCATTCACTCAAATCGTATATATATATATATATATATATATATATATATATATATATATATATATATATATATATATATATATATATATATATATATATATATATATATATATATATATATATATATATATATATATATATATAGATGAAAGTATGTGACACGAGGACCGATACATCCTCGCCTCTGAGTGCTATATCCAGCTGTACGAGTATCGGTCACACAACCCGTGTACCCTATGAGAGTGGATTGCGCCCTTCCTGTAAACCAGTGTGGCCTGACGTCAGCGAACCTCCCAGACTCCATGGAAGGATGAAAGGGAAGGGTTATCACAGCCACGCAACGGGGCAGTCAATAAAACATAGGTCAGTATAAACGATATCTCATGCTATCATAGCAACATATAACGCACACACCACTCATGCAAACACCCAATATAGGGATGGTAGCTAAGTAAGTCCGACGGACTTACCTCAACCTCGTACTCAGCTCAACCACAACAACCTCCAATCCTGAGAGAGGGCACTGCCGAATAATAAGGCATAAAGATATATCAAACTCTATTCATCAAAGGGGTCACACCTAAACCCAAAGGGATCCATGAGGATCATACTCAACCTATAAGCCTCACAACAAACTAAACCTCAATATCTCAGCATAACTCACAATTCCACAAATCTCAAGGTAGTATCCAATCAGCATTCTTCAATCTCAATTCTAATCCTAATTTAATTAATTAATCCTTTAGTTAATTAATTAGATTTCGCCAGAAAAATGTTTTGCCCGCAGGCAATTTCTAAACCCACCTGTCATCAGATTTCATCAAGCAAACTACCCATAATCACCAGAATAATATAACGACCACAATGGAATTTCTAATTATCCATTTTGACAAGCCTAAAGTCAATTTAGGCCAAATCGCAGTACGGAAAGAAGATTCGGAATCACATTTCGCATGGACAACATCAAATTCGTCGGAATATGAGCGACGGAATCTGCCTGGTGACATATATGCTCGACCAGCTCTTCATCTGCTTGGAAATGCAGAAACTCGGTACTGATATGAAGAGAATGAAGAGAGGAATCCAAAAACTCAAACGGAATTAAAATCGGATTAGAAATGGAGAGTAGATCTGAGTTTGAAGGTTGAGAGAAATTAGATCTTTTACTTGGAAACGTGAAAGGAAATGAATTAATAAAGGATTTTCCGCTATTTATAGTGAAGACGATAATTATCCTTTATCGAAGTCGATAATTATCCTTTAACCGATCCAAAGACGGGTCGAACCTCCTTCTCCAAACTTCCCGAGATTGGAATATTAAATCTGGAATATTGTAGGGATAATTATTCCACAACTGCCTCGGAAAACGTGTATTCCTAAGCCGTCTTGCTTAGCCGTTAAGAAACGAAATAGCGACTCTTTTGGCCGTTTTGCCTCTCCATGTTATTTCATATCTAGGATATATCCGATGTCCTGATCATTTCTCTCAACTGAATTTTTATTAATTGGAGCTCCCAAATGCTCCAAATAACACCGGAGGGTAAAAATAATTGCCCGGGGAAAAAAGTAAAAATTTTCCCAAACGTCCAAAATTATGCTAGGAACATGAAGGTGGGACTCATACTCATCACTTGCGAAATCTTCGCGAGTTATATGTCAATTACTATAAACGATTAAGTTAATCAACATTAATTAGAATTCGGAAATCCTAACTACTACACCGATGAGGCTACCTGGGAGACAGAGGAGAGTATTAGACGTAGCTAGATAGCATGTATTATAGTCTATATTTTGGGATTGATTTACACGTTTTATTTTCATTAATCTACATGTATGGATGTATATTCTTTGATTATATTGTTGTTTTGTCTACCTTTGAGGGAATCGAGGTCTGCACCTAGTTTCGTTGTAATTGTAGGGAAAATAGCACGTTTTGGACCGAAATGGAGCTAAGGAAACTAACGAGTCATTGGAGCTACATTCTGGAGTTATAAGAAGATCTCAGGAAGCATGAAAATGATCTAGAGGATTGATTTTGGACCAGATTCGAGATGATTTACATTCAGCTGAGATTCACCTCGGTCAACTACGGTATCACCTCGACCGAGGTGATCTTGATGAGCGTCCCGACCGAGGCGAACACCCTTCTGCCGGTGAGATCTTTATTTTTGGCTGAGATCTTCTATTTTTGGAAGGAGAATATCACATATTTTTTGCTGGATTTTTGGAAGGAAGATATTATATTTGGCTGAGTTATTTTGAGAGATATTAATATATTTTCTAGAAAATTATGTTTTTAAGATATATTATCTTTGGAAGATAATTCTCCTATATATATGGGCTGATTTTCTACAATTCACCCATCTACGGATCACCTATCTTCGGATCACTGATTTCTAGAGTATTTTCTGAAAAGTTTGAAGGAAGAGTTGAAGGAAGTTTGAAGGTTGAAGTTCAAGGAAGGATGGAATCATAGTTGAAGTTGGCTTTTGAAGGAGTTTGTAAGATCTTCTTAGATTGCTTTTGGTTTTGTTGTCTTTTCTGATTGTGATTTGAGGAACGCTGATTTGTAGTTTGATTCATTAAGTTATTGAGACCTTTGTCTTATGGTTTTCTTGTTTGAATACTGATTCCTTTCTTATAAATTTGATTATTGTTATCATGATGATTGTTGGCTAAGTTTCTTATTCGATTCTAGGGTGATTGGTTGAAAGTTGTGGGAAAGACGATGATAGAATGATCTTAATCCTAGTAGGACCCTGAAAGCTTGAGTCTTTACCTTAACCGTAGAACAACTCGGTCACTCATTGAACATCTCGGCCGGGATGGAATATAAGTGAACGAAGTGAACCTTTCCTGAACCTTATGTGAGTTAAGAGTTTCAGTTTGCCAAATTCTCTCCTTGTTATACCTTTCCTGGTTCAACGCAAGCCTAGGATGAGACTTACCCGGTGATTCCTTTGTTTGTTTACCCAAGATTATGAGTGGAGGTAATAAAGGTTTATCATCTATTGGGGTTTGAGTGTGCCTTCATCCCATCTTTAAGAGTTAGCCTGAGACTTACCCGGTAAAGGTTAGTTCTATTTCCTTGGGTGGTGTGTTGTTTTGAGATTATAGTTCCTTTCCTTAGTACCTTGAGACTTACCCGTTAAAAGGAGCTTTGATTTGGGATAGTGAGTAGTGAGACTTACCCGGTGAGCTATTCCCACCTTAGAAACACCTTCCCTTTACAAACCTCGGCTTTGTTCATGTCATCTTTTGAGATCTTGAGTCGGAACCACAACTGGATGCTTTAATCCCTAGAATCCGCATTCCCTTTATCTGACTTTTATATCATCTTTGATTGCTTTAATTTGTGGTAGTAGTTATTTGACAACCTGATTACCGTGCTTTGTTTCACCATAGTCCTTGTGTTCGACCCCTGGAATTCTTGCTTTTATTACAATTTATCCGTACACTGCGGGTTTGCATATTATTCAAGCATACTTCTTGGGTTATAAATTTCAAAGCTTGCACACACCTTTTAGAGCGAACAAGTTTTTGGCGCCGTTGTCGGGGACTTGGTCTAGACCAAGTTCGGTTTCGGTTGTCTTTCGGGGATATTGCCCTTGTTGCTATTGACTACTTTACTTGAGTGTATATTTCCTTAGGTTTATGCGAAGAAATCATGCTGGAAAGGAAATCGTTCCCTACGATCCCGAACCAGAAAAGACTTACAAAAGACGATTGAAAGAAGCTAAGATGGCCAATCAAGACAATCGCGATCTTGAAGCCGAATTGAAGGAGGCATTGGAACAACTACGCCATAGTAAGGAAGAACTACAGCAAGAGAAGGACGAGACTCGCGCAAGAACAGAAGGAATTGAAGCAGATATGGCCGCTGAAAGGTCCCAGTTTCTGCCTCGACCGATCCCAGATCCTCGACCGAGGCAAGACCCAGTTCATGTTGCCCCGGCCGAGATACACTTACCACCTCGGATGCCTATCCGAGATGTTCTTTTAGCTGGAGTTACAAACCCTAGGACAGAGGATGAACCCTAATCATCAAGTCAGGTGTCCAGGAGTCAACCTAGGTGATCCAGCTGAGAACGATTATGAACTTCGACCGCAAGTTCTAACTATGATTCGACAATGTCAATTTGGAGGTTTAGAGAGAGAGTCTCCGCATCAGCATTTGCAAAACTATGAGATTCTAATGGAGACCTTGAGACCTTCAAGAGTGGAGAACAATAATTACAAGTTAAGGCCTTTCTATTTCTCCTTGAAAGACAAGGCACTTGCTTTGTATCAATTTCTTCTGGCCGGAAAAATCAACACTTGGGAAGAGATGACAACGGAGTTTCTTACTAGGTTCTTTCCTCCCTCTATGACCGCTGAATTAAGGGGAAAGATCAATGCTTTTATTATGAAGGACAAGGGGAGTTTGTCCAATTTATGGGAGAGATTCAAGGATCTTCTATTGGATTGCCCACATCATGGGATTCCAAAGATCGAGTTGCTGGAGATTTACTTAAATGGTTTGGATGGAGATACTCAATTCAAGCTCCAACTACTTTCCGCCGGCACATTCATGGATATGAAAATAGATGAAGCTTGGGATTTCATTGAAAAGCAAGCTTTACACATGGAGAAGTACTCCCATCAAGGAACTGAAAATGGAGCAAGGAGAGTTAGCTTCCAAGACACATCATCAAATGGTGCTCTACTCACCTCGCTTAGCAATGAAGTAAAGGCATTGAAGGAGATTTTAGTAGCAAGATGGAGGATATCAAGGAAGAAACAACTATCAAGGGTCACGGAACAACAATTACAACAACAATAGAAACTCCAACAACAACAATTGGAGATCTAATCAACAAAATTCCGGTAACCCTTATTCTCATGCTAATAATGCCCTTAAGGCCCCCTCTTCTTCTTCTAATCCATTGAGTAGCCAAGAGCCTGCATCAAGTTCGTCCCAGCCAGAAAAGAAAGATGTTGTACTGAAGGCAATTCTGATCAAGCTCAACGCTATGGAGACATTGATGAATTCATTTTCGAAAGCACAAAAAGCCTTAGAGCAACAATTTTTCAACAAGGCAAATGAAGCGCCAAGACATCTAGGGAAGCTCCCAACAAGGACAGAGAGCAACCCTAAGGGACAGATCATGGCTATTATAACACGCAGTGGATTGAAAATTGCAGATCAATTACCTCGGTCGAACCACGACCATACGAACACTTATGTTGAGGTGCAAACCGAGATGGAGCCCCAGAAACCAAAAGATAAATCTGAAGTTTATGTTCCACCTCCTGCTTATAAATCACCACTTCCATTCTCTCAGTCAAGTGCTAGGGCACATCTAGACAAGCACTTTGGTAAGTTTCTAGACCTTATGAATAAATTGCATATTAACATCCCTTTCCTTGATGCCATTCTAGGGATGTCCGCCTATGGGAAGTTTCTGAAAGAGATTCTATCAGGAAAGAGGAAGCTGGAGGATATTGGTGAAGTAAGGATGACATCTAAGTCTTCGGAGCTCATTCAAATCATGAAGAAGAAGATGCCACCTAAATTGATGGATCTTGGTTCATTTTGCATTCCCATTCCAATTGGGATGTAACTTATGATGCATTGTGCGATTTAGGAGCCATCATTAGTATCATTCTGCTGGAGCTATGTGAGAAAGTCGGACATGGGGAGCCCAAGCCGGTGGAGATGATGCTATTCATGGCGGATCACTCCATCACCCATCCCGTGGGTGTTTTGGAAGACGTTCCAATCAAGTTAGGTAATTTCTACATACCTATAGACTTTGTTGTACTTGAAATTCCCGCAGATTATCCTATTCCTATCATTCTCGGGAGACCATTTCTAGCAACTTCAGATTGCAATGTGGATTCTAAGAACGCCAAATTGAAATTCAACATTGGTGGATATCATGTGGAGTTTACATTGTTGCTGCAATGAAGGGAGAGCCGTTTGAAGATGACATCTTCAATATCTATGATGAAGAAGAATCAAGAGAATTGGTGAGCTCTATCCTTATTAACGATCCTCTTGAAAAAGTTCTTATTTTTAGTTTAATGGAGGAAGGTATAGATGTCTTTTGTAATGTAGATGTGCGAAGCTTGAAGGCATTGGAAACATATCCAAGAGCTTGATTTGATAAACTAATTCAGGAGAAGAAAAACAAGTTAGGTTTTGGTCCCAGTTCCAGTACCTCAACCGAGGCACTTCCTGGACCAAGCGAGGTGTTCTTAATTGAAGAACATTTCGGTCACCCACCTTGGGCCTTGACCGAACTCACAAGCGAGATGATGTCAACTGAGACTTCTGAAAGTCCAGTTCTTCTATGTAAGTCCACTTCACTGGAAGGGGAAGGCCCAGATTCACCTCAAAAAGCACCTCTAGTCGTGGAGCTTAAACCACTTCCGAGTAACTTGAGGTATGCTTTCCTGGGTCCGGATTCTACTTATCCCGTTATCGTTAGTGCTTCCCTTTCTGAAACTGAATTGTCTAAACTGATGCATGTTCTGAGGAAACATCGAAAGGCTTTGGGTTATACTATTGATGATCTTGTTGGTATTAAGCCTTCTTTTTGCATAAATAAGATACTAATGGAAGACGATCATAAGACTTCACAAGAAACTCAAAGACGGTTAAATCCGATCATGAAAGAGGTTGTGAAGAATGAGATTCTTAAGTTGTTGGATGCAGGTATCATATTTCCATATCGGATAGCAAGTTGGTGAGCCCGGTGCATGTAGTTCCGAAGAAAGGAGGGATGACCATTGTGACGAAAAAGAACAACGAGTTGATCCGAACTGTAACGCCCAAATTGTAGGCGCGTTTACGATATTTATTTTACCGACTTTTACCGATATTTTATTAGCTGGTATATTTTATTAAAAGCATTTTTCGGAGTAAATTATATTTCTACAAGTATATTCATATATATATATATATATATATATATATATATATATATATATATATATATATATATATATATATATATATATATATATATATATATTTTCTTTGATTCATATTTTGATTTCCGTAAAGTATTATACGTAAAAGTCAGATAATTTTCCGAATTCGGAAATCCCGTTCCGAACGCATTTGATCGAGTATTTAATTTTTCATTTTCTTTATTTATTCCCGCATCTCTCTCCTATGCATTACCGTGCTATTCATAGGATCATTAGATGACCAGTCTTTTACCATCCCCCACCTATCTATAATCTATGCCTATGTCGCCTATCTACCTAGCATGACCTTTCGATCGCTCGACCTTGCTGCTCCTACCTCTGCAGCCCATGAATTTCTCAATCCTCCCTTACTCACTCCACTTCACTTTCCTGTTGAACCATTGATCGCCTCACTTTGATCCCATCTTCTCAGCCTCGAGCTCACCTCTCTCAGCCCCCCCTGTTTCCCTTCTTCACCGTAGATTGGAGGAAGCCCTGATGGAGCCACCTAAGCCCACCACTTCCGCCGCCTGGAGAAGCCCCACCTTCGTCACCGGAGAGGGCCCCTTGCTTCGCCTATGCAGCCCTCGCACCCACCAGGTAACCACTACCTTGGACCTAGCCGAAGCCAGAGAAGTACCTGTGCGGCGCTCTACCCTAACCTCGATCGAGTCCACCAATGCATCCCTTCCGTTGCCTGCATCGATTTTCCGGACCACCAGTGTATCCCTGCCTGCTGACTGCATCGATTCGCCGGAGCACCTGTGCAGCCCTACCCGCTGCCTACATCGATTCGCCGGATGGCCACACCGGTAGAGCCGTCTCTGTGTTGCGTTGCCGGAGCCGATCTCTACCGAAGCCACACCTCTAGGAGCCCCTTGTGCCTTGCCCTGCTTGCCGCCTACTGCTTCTCTCTTGCGCTTGTTCAATAGGTTGAAGAGAGTCTTTAACCTAATTCAAATCGGGGCCCCTCTATTTATGGTTAATTACAGATTTTACCCTATGTTTTGTAATTACAGCTTTTATCCACATTTCTGAAGTTTGCATTTTTGCCCCCTGTTGATTTAATTACAGATTTTGGCTCAAAGTTTAATTTACCAAATATATCCCACGTTTCTGAAATTGTATATTTTGCCCCCGAAAAGCGGTTGAGCGGTTTTGTTTATCCTTGGCTTGGAAAACGAGTTTTACCTTGGGTTTATGATGTTATTTAGGTTGCCCGGAAAATATAATTGCGGATTTTAAGCTTGGGTTTTACTTTGAGTTCTAGTCTTGTATTTACTTACACGATGTTTTATGCCCTTGTGTATAATCATGGTTTTGACCCAAAGTTCATTTCGGGAAATGGCCAAGTTTGAGAGTTTCTTAGTTGCCGAAAAGCTGTTTTGTTTTTTACCCGTATTTATAAATTGTTGTGATCACCCCGGAAAATGTTTTGCGAGTTTTACCCTTATTTTGAAAGTGGGCTTCCTTAGATTTTTATATGCGTTATATCCCTTCCAAAATTAGCGTTTAAGCTAATTTTGTGTAGCTTTGGTTTTAGGTCCGGAAGCACCCCGATAAAGGCCTAGCGAGTCCAAGTTCGACAACCGTCTTGACGTCGTGTGAGTATTCTCTTCCTTGATTTAGTTATGTTTAGTATTAGTACCATGGTAGGTTGGATAATCTAGCATAACTTAGAGCGAATGCCAAGTAGTGGCTTTGAACCTTAGGTGAGTTTTGAGGATTTGTTATCGTTATAAGGCTTGAGGTGTGAATGTTATCTTGTGAGGATTGTTGGGCGTTGAGTGTTTGGGTTGATCTTGCGAGCTTATGAGGATTGAGATTTTGGTTGTATGATCTTGTGAGATTGTGAGGATTAGGATTTGTTATCCTATCATGGTTATGGTTTATGATCTTGCGAGATCATTGGGACTAGAAGTCTAAGGACTTCTAGCATGTGAGAGAGATGTTGATAGTGTGCCTTGTTTTGATCAGGCGTTGAGTGTCTTCCTACGGGAAGCTGAGAGCGGGATATAGCGGGATTATCTTTGGGACAAGGTAAGTCTCCGGACTTACTTAGCTCGTATTCCTTGTATTAGCATTGATGTGTGTTTGGTGGTGTGTGTTTATTGTTTATAACAACTAAACCGGAATTAGGATTACCGACCTTTATATTATTTTGGCCCAAGTGTATCATAACGGGCGGTGACAACTTGCCTGGCTCCCGCGAGAGCTAGGAGGTTCTCGGCGACTATCCCGTGCTGGTAGACGGTCAGATGCATCAATACCATTCCATGCCGGTAAGTAGGGACCAAGGCGAGTTTCGGTGACTCTCGTGTCACAACCTAAGTTGAATTAGAACGGGATATGACTTAATAATAAAAAGATAATAAACCGGACTTGTGTGCTTTAGAGTGTATTGGGTTTTTATGATGATTGACTTGTGTTTGTGCCTTTCACCTTGATTCTAATGCTTCGAATATTAGCTAACAATTTTATACCGATTGTTGTAGATTGTCTTGCAGGTTAGGAATGCGGTCGAGAGATCCAGAAGAGTGGACAGCCGGGGTTCCGTACATTTTAGGAGGGGTTTGGTTGGAGTTGTCTTTGGGTATTGTTTCTTGTATATTGTTATGTATTTGATGTTCGGGTCTTTGGTGTTGAGAACTCGGCTGAAGTTGTCTTTTATTTGTCTTTGGGGATCATGTCATTTGCATAAATTTGTATTTCGGTTTTGCCTTTATTTGTGTCTTGTTGTAAGATCCGGTGAAATTGTTGTCAGGCTAAGGGTCGGGACCCATTGTGAGGTCCCAACCCGTAGCGCCCCGAGTCCCGCAGAGTTGGGGTGTTACAAAAGTGGTATCGGATCCCTAGGTTGACAACAATGGCACTCGCAATCTTCTAAAGGCCGAATAATGAATAAACAGAACCCCACGGGTTCTGAGTGTTCATTTTCAAAATCACATGCATGAGTCGGGGTAGAATGTACTGACCACCACTCCTTCCGCGGATCTCGGCAGCTTAGTTTATTGGATTTTAATATGTATATATATGTTTATATAGATATGAATATGAGGTTTGTAGTTATGCATGATGGACATGATTTATGTGTATAGTTTTATATGTGAACGATTATATGTTTTGGACCTTGTATTGTTGTAATGGAGTGCTGAATGCGTGATATTAGTAGTTATGTGGACATAGGACATATATAGGCTTATATACGGACTCTTATATATAGTAGTATATAGTATGGAACCTTATAGTTAGGACGACGGAAAAATAGCATCATCTTTAAGACGACGTTGTTGGCTTGGGATAGCGTTCATACGTGGAGGAGTACACTAAAATATCAAGTTGAGCATTTCGTGCTGACAAACACCATGGCGGTTCTCGGATTCCTTTAAAAGGATGTCGAAGAGGAAGATTAGAGACTACGTAACAGAAGGAAGAACAAATGGAAGCGAACTTTGGGTCAACTTGAGCGAAACTGAGACGGAAACTATACAAGTAAAGGAAATAGCATGAGGATGTGGGAGTGGTTCCAAAGAAGCAACGATTGTACAACAATGAAGCAAACTAGAGGTAGCAACTTAAGGGGGCATTCCAAGTGCCGTGCCGATATACGGAGGACGTGGACTAAGTGGATAGGATTACAAAAGTGGCGATCCAATTAAGGCAAGTTGCCTAGACACTCCTAAGCACGGGAGTCGAGATGAGAAGTATGATCAACAAATTATGAAAGGTTTCACATACCGTAAGTTAAGCTTACAAGGTACCAACAAGTGAAGCGTCGATATTACGAGAGTTATGAGAAGAATGGCATGGTGGGGATTCACATGGAGTTGACCGATTTCCGTTATGATGATAAGGCTAAGAAACACCAAGAAGAAAGAAGTGTGAGTAGACGTGATCCCGAGAAGAGGAGAAACGTAACAAGGAGCTTTTAGTTATGAAAATACGTAAGACAACACCTAAGTGAAATGCGAACGGTTGCCGAGTAACGTCAGAGATTTGAGAAGACACACTTACAAGATAGCATGAGGCGCGGCCCAGCTTATGAAGATGAGTTATACGATGTGCGGGGCCTAGAAGAGTATGGTTACCTTATGGAAGAGGAAGAAAGCATGGAACGGGGAAAGAACTAACAGAGTTTAAGGTAAAGTACCCCAAGGAGGGTAGCCTTCATGAGAATGGTAACATGAGAAGTGTAGTAGAATAATAAATCGTTGACTTCGGAGAAGGTCAGATACAAGTCAATCGGTGACAACTGAGAACACACAGGTGCGGGTTGTCTATTGGTGAGTGTAGAGGGGATGAGTAAACAAGACTATGGGCATATAGAGGATCGACAACAAGATCTTAAAGTATTCGCGGTGGATCAATTTCAATGGTGAGGAAGTACGTCAACAAAAGTGCATTTGTCTTAAATCAAATAATTTTGAGTGAGTTCAAGCAAGTAGTTGTTACAAGCGTCCTAGGGGAGGATAGAGATGACCCTTTGCGACCTTCTTAGGTCATGAGAACGACATATGGGAGAACGACCCATAGTAGAAGTTTTAAGGTTTGATAACGGTAAAGGGAACTAGTAGATCAAGAGGAAGGTGATGTTTTCATTATTATGGTGCGTGAAGAGGATGCATGGTGGGTTATTGTAATGCACGAATCATATGTTTTTGCTAGCAAAAAGCTGAGTCAAATGTTCAAACTCACACGGAAGAGCCTTGGTGGTTGTGGCGTCAAAGGGGGAACCTAGATTAGGGCAACGTTGTGAGCTTAGATCTTATGAGTTATGATGTTAGTGCTCGGTGAAGTAATGAGTGAATCTTTCAATGATTGTGGTTGGGGAATTTTGCCTAGTTTTTCCACGGGGCATACTGGTATGGTGGTGAAGTTTCATGAAATAACAAGAGATGCATAAGGTTACCAACAAGAGTAAGAGAAGACCGAAGTTTTGAAATTTTGATGTCGATATGATATATACAAGAAATACATGAAAGATTGAGGTTAGAGCCTCTACATTCGGTTTGACGTTACATAAGGAAATGAAGTATAAAATTTCGACACCTACTTGAATAAAAATGTCTATGATGAAAGCTTATGTACAATACAGAGAGCTCCTCCCCTATGTTGGGATGTCATGGAAAGCGAAGAAGATAAGGGAAATTATTTTGAAGCACGGTTACGTCCTGTAGTTTGGACCCTTATGGTTGCACATAAGTGAGAAACCTTAGAAGATTTTTACAATCATGTCATCAAACAGGGAGAATGAGATTAAGTTAAAGGAAACTTAAATAAGGCTACAAGAGTCAGAAGACTCGAGCAAGTCTCTCGAGTTCAAGAGAGGAAGGATATTTGAAAGAGGAGGGTAAACATTGTTGCTAAAGATGGAGCAATACACGTGTTTGAAGGACGTCACCCCAACAAATCAGGGTAGACCATTAGTACCATAATCAACTATAAAGTGTTAAGAAAAGGTTGTGTCGGCTATTACGAAATGTGACGGGAAGAGAAAAGATGGAACTAGAGATATCACAGATTCCAATACATTGGAGTGTGGATTTTGCCACTAAGGTTGATCTTGGCGCAACTCCGACGTCCAAGGCGCCGTATAGGAAGAAACCTGTGAAGATACGTTAGTCAAAGAAGCATTTGAACGACCAATTGCAAGGAGTTGTTTATAAAGGTTCATTAGAACCCATACATTGTCATTGAGAACACCAGACGTTATCTTGAACTCTTTATTTGAAGTTGTTATTAAGAACACTAGTTTGCGAAAAGAGAGACGGTTATCTCCGTTTGTACATCGATTACAATGAGCCGAGCAAGATAACAATGAAGAACAAGTATCCCTCACCACGGATAGATGGTCTACTCGACCGGTTGCAAGGGTCGGTGGTCTCTTCTAAAATTGATTTAAGGTGTGATTGTCACCAATTGAGAAGTCGAGACTGGATATTGCAAACACGGCATTCCGGACAGACCATGATCACTATGAGTTGTAGTGATTTCATATGGGCTTACTAATTCCCCGGATAAGATATTTTGGTCTAATCTCGAAGAAGAGAAAAGTTGTATGACAAGTTGTCTCGGGATTTCAACCCTCGAAGGGTGTGAAAGAAGCTACAAGTTTTCTGGGATGTGCTGGTCATTACCGGATTGTGGAGAGATTCTCCAAGTAACACCATCTATGGCTAACTTATTGAGTGTTAAGAGGATATTCTTTGGTGCAACTGTTTTGAGATTGCCTTGAGGTATGATGAGCTTGAAGTGTAAAAGTGATTCTCCAAGACAAGGTCTTGGCTGAGTATTGAGGAGCGATGTAAAAGTAATAGCATATGTGTCTAGTTCATAGAAGTAGTATGGAGTAGAGTACTTCCTTCGTTACTTGAAATTGCAACAAGAATTGAGGAAACATAACGTCAAAGTTTGGTTTGACAAGAACCAAAACCAGCAGTGTAAATTGGAAGTTTGATCTTTTGTTTAGAGAAAACCAAAGAGAAACATAATGGGAATGCTGCATTGAGAAAGACCCGAGAAGGAGGTTGAGTTTCCGATATATCGGACCTTTTTGAGATCTTTGTGCGAGTGGGATAAGTGGCTTACAAGTTAGCGTTCCCACCAAGAGTATAGGGTGTTCACCAGGTGTTTCAGGCGTGTCAATTGAGTCATGAGGGTCTAGTGTGAAACGAGGAACCGACGAGGCTAACTAAAAGACATAGGATAGTATCTTTGGTTGAGTTTACGCCGAGTTTGAAGTTTCGATAGAATCGACGGGTTAGACTTAATTCTTCCCTTAGTTGAGTTGTGTATACGTGTGATGTTATATGTTATTTGTGCCCCGTGCGGGAATGTGTTATATGACCTGATATTCTTTTCGTGATGGATTAAGCAGTTAGTGCATATATATTAGAAGTTCTAAGCCTTCCTAGTTTGAGAGTTCATACATCGGCCTTAAAGGACCGAGAAGTTCTACAGGTGGCAAGTTTCGGGACGAAACTTGTTTTTAGTGGGATCTGATGTAACGCCCAAATTGTAGGCGCGTTTATGATATTTATTTTACCGACTTTTACCGATAATTTATTAGCTGGTATATTTTATTAAAAGCATTTTTCGGAGTAAATTATATTTCTACGAGTATATTCATATATATATATATATATTTGATTCATATTTTGATTTCCGTAAAGTATTTTACGGAAAATTCAGATAATTTTCCGAATTCGGAAATCCCGTTCCGAACGCATTTGATCGAGTATTTAATTTTTCATTTTCTTTATTTATTCCCGCATCTCTCTCCTATGCATTACTCTGCTATTCATAGGATCCTTAGATGACCAGTCTTTTACCATCCCCCACCTATCTATAATCTATGCCTATGCCGCCCATCTACCTAGCCTGACCTTTCGATCGCTCGACCTTGCTGCTCCTATCTCTGTAGCCCATGAATTTCTCAATCCTCCCTTACTCACTCGACTTCACTTTCCTGTTGAACCATTGATCGCCTCACTCTGCTCCCATCTTCTCAGGCTCGAGCTCACCTCTCTCAGCCCCCCTATTGCCCTTCTTCACCGGAGAACGGAGGAAGCCCTGATGGAGCCACCTAAGCCCACCACTTCCGCCGTCTTGAGAAGCCCCACCTGCTGACTACCCTAACCTCGATCGAGACAACCAGTGCATCCCTGCCGTTGCCTGCATAGATTTTCCGGACCACATGTGTATCCCTGCCTACTGACTACATCGATTCGCCGGAGCACCTGTGCAGCCCTACCTGTTGCCTACATCGATTCGCCGGATGGCCACACCGGTAGAGCCGTCTTTGTGCTGCACTGCCGGAGCCGATCTCTGCCGGAACCGATCTCTACCAAAGCCACACCTCTAGGAGCCCCCTGGTCCTTGCCGTGCTTACCGCCTACTGCTTCTCTCTTGCGCTTGTTCAATAGGTTGAAGAGAGTCTTTAACCTAATTCAAATCGGGGCCCTCTATTTGTGGTTAATTACAGATTTTACCCTATGTTTTGTATTACAGCTTTAATCCATATTTCTGAAGTTTGCATTTATGCCCCCTGTTGATTTAATTACAGATTTTGGCTGGAAGTTTAATTTACCAAATATAACCCACGTTTCTGAAATTGTATATTTTGCCCCGAAAAGCGGTTGAGCGGTTTTGTTTATCCTTGGCTTCGAAAACGAGTTTTATCTTGGGTTTATGATGTTATTTAGGTTGCCCGGAAAATATAATTGCGGATTTTAAGCTTGGGTTTTACTTCGAGTTCTAGTCTTGTATTTACTTACACGATGTTTTATGCCCTTGAGTATAATCATGGTTTTGACCCAAAGTTCATTTCGGGAAATGGCCAAGTTTGAGAGTTTCTTAGTTGCCGAAAAGCTGTTTTGTTTTTTACCCGTATTTATAAATTGTTGTGATCACCCCGGAAAATGTTTTGCGAGTTTTACCCTTGTTTTGAAAGCGGGCTTCCTTAGATTTTTATATGCGTTAATCTCCCTTCCAAAATTAGCGTTTAAGCTAATTTTGTGTAGCTTTGGTTTTAGGTCCGGAAGCACCCCGATAAAGGCCTAGCGAGTCCAAGTTCGACAACCGTCTTGACGTCGTGTGAGTATTCTCTTCCTTGATTTAGTTATGTAAAGTATTAGCACCATGCTAGGTTGGATAATCTAGCATAACTTAGAGCGAATGCCAAGTAGTGGCTTTGAACCTTAGGTGAGTTTTGAGGATTTATGATCGTTATAAGGCTTGAGGTGTGAATGTTATCTTGTGAGGATTGTAGGGCATTGAGTGTTTGGGTTGATCTTGCGAGCTTATAAGGATTGAGATTATGGTTGTATGATCTTGTTGAGATTGAGGACACTAGGGCGAGAGTATCCTAGTATGTGTTGTGATGGTTATGATCTTGTGAGATTGTGAGGATTAGGATTTGTTATCCTATCATGGTTATGGTTTATGGTCTTGCGAGATCATTGGGACTAGAAGTCTAAGGACTTCTAGCATGTGAGAGAGATGTTGATTGTGTGCCTTCTTTTGATCAGGCGTTGAGTGTCTTCCTACGGGAAACTGAGAGCGGGATATAGCGGGATTATCTTTGGGACAAGGTAAGTCTCCGGACTTACTTAGCTCGTATTCCTTGTATTAGCATTGATGTGTGTTTGGTGGTGTGTGTTTATTGTTTATAACAACTAAACCGGAATTAGGATTACCGACCTTTATATTATTTTGGCCCAAGTGTATGATAACGGGCGGTGACTACTTGCCTGGCTCCCGCGAGAGGTAGGAGGTTCTCGGCGACTATCCCGTCTTGGTAGACGGTCAGCTGCATCAGTACCATTCGATGCTGGTAAGTAGGGACCGAGGCGAGTTTCGGTGACTCTTGTGTCACAACCTAAGTTGAATTAGAACGGGATATGACTTAATAATAATAAGATAATAAACCGGACTTGTGTGCTTTGGAGTGTATTGGGTTTTTATGATGATTGACTTGTGTTTGTGCCTTTCACCTTGATTCTAATGCCTCGAATATTAGCTAACGGTTTTATACCGATTGTTGTAGATTGTCTTGCAGGTTAGGAATGCGGTCGAGAGATCCGGAAGAATGGACAGCCGGGGTTCCGTACATTTTAGGAGGGGTTTGGTTGGAGTTGTCTTTGGGTATTATTTCTTGTATATTGTTATGTATTTGATGTTCGGGTCTTTGGAGTTGAGAACTCGGCTGAAGTTGTCTTTTATTTGTTTTTGGGGATCATGTCATTTGCATAAAAATGTATTTCGGTTTTGCCTTTATTTGTGTCTTGTTGTTAGATCTGGTGAAATTTTTGTCAGGCTAAGGGTCGGGACCCATTGTGAGGTCCCAACCCGTAGCGCCCTGAGTCCCGCGGATTTGGGGTGTTACACCAACTAGGACCGTTACGGGCTGGAGGATGTGCATTGATTATCGGAAGCTGAATGTGGCCACTCGGAAAGACCACTTCCCGCTCCCCTTCATCGACCAAATGCTTGAACGGTTAGCTCAACACTCCCATTTTTGCTATCTAGATGGTTATAGTGGTTTCTTTCAGATTCATATCCATCCGGATAATCAAGAGAAGACCACTTTCACTTGTCCATGGGGGACATTCGCTTGTAGGAGGATGCCATTCGGATTGTGTAACGCACCTGCTACCTTCCAGCGTTGTATGATGGCTATCTTTTCCGAGTATATCGAGCAGATCATGGAGGTATTCATGGATGAGTTTTTGTTATATGGTTCCTCCTTTTATAATTGTTTGGCTAACCTTTCTCTAGTGCTACAGCGTTGTGAAGACACTAATCTTGTTTTGAATTGGGAGAAGTGTCATGTTATGGTTAGCGAAGGAATCGTTCTAGGACACCTCGTTTGTAACCGAGGTATTGAGGTCGATCAAGCTAAGATCGAGACCATTGAGAAACTTCCTCCCCCTTTTTTTGTTAAGGGTGTGCGGAGTTTTCTCGGGCATGTAGGTTTCTACAAGAGGTTCATCAATGATTTCTCTAAAATCTTTAAACCACTCACTAATCTCTTAAAAAAGGATGTTGTTTTTGAGATTTCGTAGGAATGTCTTGATGCTTTTTACAGGATAAAGGCAGCGTTGATCACCGCTCCCATCATTCAACCTCCCGATTGGACCTTGCCCTTTGAGGTCATGTGCGATGTTAGTCATGTGGTTGTAGGAGCGGTACTTGGACAAAAGAAGGATGGCCGGACCAATGCCATTTACTATGCTGGCAAGACGCTAGATGAAGCTCAACTGAACTACGCCACCACCGAAAAAGAGCTGTTGGCGGTTGTATATGCTTTTGAGAAGTTTCGCTCTTACTTAGTGGGAGCAAAAGTTATTGTTTACACTGACCATGCAGCTATTCGGTTGCAAAGCCGCGTCTTATTCGTTGGATTCTCTTGCTTCAAGAGTTTGACTTAGAGATTCGCGATAAGAAGGTATCCGAGAATTCTGTTGCGGATCACCTCAGCCGGCTACCTCCTTCCTCGCTCGAAAAGGATGACCTACCCATAGGTGATTCGTTTCCCGATGAGCACTTGCATTTGTTGGAAAGTTGGATAGATTCCTTTGTTTCACCCCATGATGAAGGTAAAGTATGGGGTAAGGACACCTTCCAACATGTTTGATGATGATGTACGGTCCAGCTAGCGACCTTAAACCAAGCGATTCTTGGGACGCAACCCAAGTTATTGCTTTCTTTTCCGTTTTCTAGCTTAGTTTTAGATAGTTTGCTTCGTTTTGTTTTGCGTCCTCTAGACAGGAACCAAATACATTCTAAGGAAGGATTGCAGCTCAGGAGCTACACTGGAAGGACAGAAGATCAAAAAATTGAGAAGACGAAGCTTGACTGAGACACATCTCGGTTCCTGTCACAACACCTCGACCGAGATGTTCTTGGGCAACCGAGGCGACTAGGTCTTACATCCAGTCAGACACCTCGGTCCGATCGGGACCACCTCGACTGAGGTGAAATCAAAATCAGTGAGGGTATAAAAGGCGAGACGGTTTTCTCTCTCCTCACTTTTTCCCTCCCAAGAGGACCAATTTCAAAGCATCAAACAACGAGGGGTATAAAAGACGAGACGGTTCCAAACCCTCAAATCTTCGATTCTTGCTCGTTTTACACGATTCTTGGCTCGATTACACCAGAGGAAGCAAGAAGGACTAGTTTCCAAGCATCAAATAGCAAGAAAAACACTCCAAATTTGCAAAATTTGGGTATTTCGTTCCAAAACCCTAACTCGTTTTTCTTTTGTCGATTATGCACAGAGTTTGCTTTGGTTGCCACTTTTTTTGTTGAAAAAGATATAAGTACCCCTTAGGAAGCCTTTGGTAGTGATTTAGGGGAAAAGAACTTACAGATTTCAGATTTGCGAACAAACAACAGGTCGCCTCGGTCCAGTCGGCTGTGTCTCGGCCGAGGTGTTCTTAGGGCAACCAAGGTGTTCTTCATCCAGAAACATGAGTAACAGATCTGATCGACATTTGGTCTTGAGAGACAGACCTAGCATTTCCCACCAGTCCTCTCCTTCTTCTACATCTCAGTTCTCGATTCCGGTGATCCATGAGCGTCACCAAAAGGACTTTGATCATATATACGGGCGTCCGATCATTGGCCCGTGATTTCTGGATGTTTCTGCCTTCGAGTGCCTCCATGTGGCGGAGGACTTGAGGAAGCTGATCTCCATGGTAGGGCTGGAGGAGTTCATGGATGTTAGAGCGCCGGCTTATCTAGAGCCGACGATGGAGTTTGTGAGCTCGGTGACATACGTGCTGGAGCACAATGGGATCAAGTACCGGTTGCTGAACCGGAAGTATGTGGTACCCATCGATTCAGTTTAGGGAGATTTTCGGCTTCCCTACTCCTACAATTTCTGATTTTCCTCCTCGAGTTGTAGCTCGAGATTTCTGGAGCGAGATAGCCCATGTGATAGAGTACAGTGACAGGTGGAATTGCTGGGTATGTTTTGCATGGTGACTGGAGGAGTTCCTGATTTGGCTGCTATGCTGGCAGAGGACTTGCACATCATCAAGGGCAAGTCGAAGGGCGACATCTGCTGTGGTGGGTTGGTGACCCACATTGCTACTGCTATGGGTTTGGTTCTCTCTAGTTGTACACTAGTTGCGGCTGCGAAGCCGCTGGGACTTCAGGAGATGATCACGAGACGTATTCTCGTTCCTCGTGGCCTTGGCACGCCTTACGTTTCCATGCCTTGGGAGATGACTACACCACAGGGCATTTTGTGGTCATCTCAGTTCTCTATCTTTGACCGCCAGTACTGGTCTGCTGCCTGGTTTCCCTACATGCAGGATGCCAAAGACGCTGATGCTAATGATGAGGGTTATGATTAAGGAGCTGCCATGGAGACCGGTACTGATATCGACGGCCCTAGTGTTTCCGTTGTCGATCTTGATGATGAGGCGACGGAGGAGGAGACAACAACACCACCACCACCTTAGCGCTGATCCCGCCGCCGCATTAGAGATCCCGAGGCACATCAGAGGATTGATGATCTCACTACCAGATGATCGATGCTTACGCAGCCCTAACAGTCAACATGTCCGAGCATTTTGCTGACCAGCGCCGAGATATTGAGGGTTGGACGCATAAGATGTTGGAGAGCCAACATTATCAGCGTCGGATGATGGAGATCCAACATCAACAGATTATGGGCTATCCTTTTGATTCGACCCAACACCCCTATATTCCACATCCACCACCACCAGCTGACGAGGATTAGAGATTTATGGATTTCTTTCTTTATATTTATTATGTAGTTCATCTAGGTCGGGTGAGTATCTTGTTCTTTAGACTTATATTTGACCCGTTGGGACAATGTGTCCCAAGTATGGGGTATTTGGATGTATTTTCTTGACTTATGTGTATGCTTGTATGACTCCCTTGGATATTTATTCTATTTACTTGGCTTTATGTATTTATCTGTCATTACATGCATACATATAGGTTTTTGTTTGAGAAAAAGGTCGAAAACTGGTTTGTAAAAAAAAAATTTATGACCTCGACCGGGACGTTCATGGTCGATCGAGGATGAACACCTCGAATGATGCTAGAACACCTCGACCGAGGTGGTCTAAACTGTGAGTTTTTTCGAAACGTTTTGTGCTTCTTCTTTGGATATGACCTCAATGATGATTTTGTTTGCAGATTGGTTTTGAAATCTTTATATGCTCAAAAGGTTTTATGATATGTTTAAGTTGCAAAATGCTTAGTTTGAAGTTTTAGCATGTTTAATACTTTGTTTTAATCAAAATTATGTTGGAATTGAAGGTTGATACCACAAGATGAGTTCTATCACATTCTTCCTGGGATGATTAAGGCAATTCATTCTATTCTCTTCTTCTTTTTCTTGATCATGCTTTAACCCCTCATATACATATTTGCCTCCCTTTACCTATCCGGGAATTTGGAAGCAAGCAAAGAAAAGCAAGTGAAAGTGAAGTTGAGATGTTGGCTGAAAGTGTTAGAAGGAAACAATTAGGTTTGGGGAAGTCAATCATGATGATGAGTAACTCGGCACCATTGACATAGCCGGGTGTTTGTGTCTTGCCAAAGTCGTATTAAGCGATATTCCTAACAGGTCATGGTATGTACATCAAGGGTTTGAGGCATCTCGAGAAATTGATGATTGTTGATCTCCTAGGCTTCGGTTATTGTGCACCTCTGTCCATGCATCCCAAAAAGTTAAGTAAAAATAAGCAAAGCTTATTGGTGGATGATGTTGTGATTCAAAGAAAGTGAAGTAAGATCCTATTCCCGGATTGTAGCATCACTGAAGGTATTTCTATGGTCGTCTATACCCAATCAAAAGTAAATCCTGACTTAGCACTAAAAACAAGTATAGTGATGAAGTAAGGGTCGAACCCAAGAGAGTTGAGGGTTTTAGATGCAATTATTGATTATGATGACAAGTGACACAAGGGGGGGGGGGGTTTGGTTGAATTGATGCACAAAAACTTATGAAAACGATGAATACGACAAGTAAGACAATAATGGGTGAATCTACACTAGGTTGATTCTAAGCATGCAATTGCTACTTTGGTGCGTTCCTTTTACAAGTTTTTAAGTATGCTCCCTTCTCGATCATACATATGTGTTGAGCCATTCGGCATCAACACAACTTCACTTATTACAGTTCCGTAATCCTACAAGAACAAATAATAAGTTAGCATTCAAACAAAGACTAAGGGAAATAAAGAAAAGATTAAAACCGTTAAACTTATCTTTATAATTGTGTTCCTTTTCTTTAAGTAATTACAACCCGTTATTACTTAAAGTTACTACTAGATTAAAGACCCGAACCCGGAACCTATTAATCCTAGTTGTTTACATGCACTTTAGAACCTAAGGTGATTAATCTTAAGCAATAGTTAACATGCAATTTAAACAATGAAGATCAAGGAAACACAAAGCATTACTGAATAAAAACTTATATTAAAAGAACTTACAACCAAAGTAACAAAGTAGCTTCAAACCAACCCAATGTAGCAAGGGAGTTAGCAACTCATTACAATGGAAAAACTCAAGTCTAAAATGGAATTTTTGAAGGAAAGCATGGATAATTCTAGCAATCAGCCATGGACTATTTATACTACAAAAGACACTAAATTAGGAGTAAATAGCCGGCCTAAAACAGCCACCTTTAATGCCATAAAGGTGGTGTAAACAGCCGGAGTAAAGCTTCTGGCGTTAAACCGCAGGGGCGGCCTTTAGGACCCGCAGGGGCGGTTTAGGCAGAATCGGTTGATCTTCTTCAGAACCGCTGGGGTGGCTACACAGCTCCACAGGGGCAGATCTTTAATGCACTTCAACGGCTGACCTTTCGCCTTCTTGACGTTTCTGTTGTTAAGGCGCAGGGGCGCCTCAAGGCCTACGCAGGGGCGGTGACACAGACTCTTCACCTTCGAGCTCCTAGGGCGAGGCGCAGGCAGGGCGTAGTGGGGGGCGCAGGGGCGTTGGTCTTCGTCTCTTCAGGGTAGGTCACCGCAGGGGCGCCGATGGGTGGCGTAGGGGCGGTGACCTGCATCTTGGCCGGTGCTGATGAAGGCGCCGGGGGCGCTTTGGTGGAAGGCGTCAGCCGCTGGGGTGGCTGCAAGGTCCCGCTGGGCCGGGAAGTAGCAGAAACTTCACTTCGTGGTCTCTCTTCACTCCTAAGTGCTTATAACTCCTTCTTTAGCTTATTTTAGTCTTCTTCTTCTTGATCAAGGAGTTAGTAGCATAAACTGACCCTAATGCAATAAAAAGACTCTAAAAACTACCGTAAATGATAGTGATTTCATCACCTATCAAACTCCCCCATACTTAGACCTTTTACTCGTCCCGAGTAAAACAAATAACAATAGTTAGACTCAAGGTCTCAAGAAGCAAGGGAAAGAAAGAAAAGTAATGAAAACAAAAGAAAAACCAAGAAAAGAAGAAATGAAAAGAGAGGAAAATGTGAGAAAAAGAGGAACTATCATCCTTATCGCTCAAAGAATGGCCTACCCGGACAACCTCTTTATGACTCCCCTTCTTATATTCCCAAAACGCCGGAAGGGAAACCTATACTCGGTGTCGCTCATCTTGCCAAGGCGCCCTTTCGGATTTTCACCTTGCCACTCTTCTTCTTTTCTCACTTTAACTCACATCCCTCAAGTCCAATTTTGCACCAACCTAAGGTTGGTCGGACTACCTTCTTTTTACCTAAACCGCCCTTTCGGGTTTTCGGTTTATCCAAGGATTTTCATGCCAAATTCATTTCTTTTTTTTTTTACTGAATTCAATAATGCAAAAACAAATACTAAGAACAACTAACAAACTGTACAATCAATGATATATATCCCTCCCCCATACTTGAAGTGCATTTTGTCCTCAAAGTGAAAATGAGTCAAAGATAAATGTGGGAGAAGGGAAAGAAATGTACCCCTCACTGGGGTGGTCCGGATGGACAACCAGGACCGTCCTCCGGCTGATACGGGAAATGGGAGAAGAAATGCTCCTATCGGCGGTAAAGGGTGTCAATCCGGTCCTCCTGAGCCTCCATCCTCTCTCAAAATGCAGTCTCATAGCTAGCCTGCCAGGCTAGCTGCTGAGTCTCCAACTGCTGCCGATGAGCCGCTTGCCAATCATCTTGACGGCGGTCAAAATGGGTGGTCATGGAGGAGGCGAAGCTGGACTGCCACGCCTGCTGCTGCTCAAGCATGGACCGCCGATACTCTGTCTGCCACGCCTAGTGTTGTGTACTCAAAGCAGCCATCTGAGCTTGCAGACTCTCCACGGTCTGACTGTCGTGTCCCGTTGTCGGCATCTCCTCATCTCTGGTGTGGGTCCTGCTAGAGCCGGCTGCGTACCTCCCCACCATATCAACCTGAGGCCGTCTCGGAGGGACAGGATCATCCGGGACATATAGGTCAGAGAGCAATGGGAGTCGGCGGGCCAAATATGTGAGATGACTCCCATCTGCAAGAAAGATCCAAAACTGATGTCCCCCATCTATCTTCAGGAGCCTGCATCTCCTCATCAACCCTTCAGTGTAACGTGGCGCCTCCAAACCTTCTTGCAATGGAGGAAGATCCATCACCCGTGCAGCTAGTAGTGAAATGATACCTCCTCCCACTATGTCACGAGGCTCATTCCTCCTAATCCGCTTTAGAGCGGTGAAGAAAAGATAAGCCCAATAGCGCACAAAAATTATTGGAGAGACAAGCATGTAACACCCCAAATTCTAAGAACTCGGGGAGCTACTGGTTAGGACCTCACAATGGATCCCGACCTTAGTTTGACAACAATTTAACTTGGATCTTACAACAAGGCACAAAAGTATTAAAAACATTAGAAAACTTTAAACAATATATACAGGAAAATTTTGTATCAGCCTTACAAAGCAAAGGTACCAAAACGACATATATGAAGAACATAAGACATTCCCGTCCCCAACTAAATGAGTACATGAACCCGACTGACCATTTCCTCCGGATCTCTCTACAACTGTCTTAACCTGCAAGGCATCTACAAGCGGTATAAAACCGTTAGCTAACATTCTATGCATAAGTATAAATGTAAAAGCACAATCACACATCATACACAATCAACATGCAACACTCAATCCTTTTATTATCTTTAATTAGGTGATAGGTCATTACTAATGATACTTATTTTGTGACACGAGGGATTCCCAAACCTCGCCCCTGTCCCCGTTTACCAACGCGGAATGGTACTAATGCATCTGACCGTCTACCGGACTCGGCTGGTCGCAGGGAACCTCCTAGACTCTGGCAAGAGCTAGGCAGATGATGTCACGACCCGTTATCATACACTTGGGTCAATTATGTAAATAATAAAGTCGGCCTAATCCGGTTTCATTATTTATAAAAACTAACAAACACCACTCATACACATTACACTCATACAAGAAGCCAACTAAGTAAGTCCGTGGACTTACCTGAATCAGATCTCGACTCTCATAATCACAACTCAATCTGTAACTGTATAACTCGGTTGCCTGTCAAAGGAGGCAAGTGTGTCAGCACACTTTCTTGGTAATTAGAAGTCTAAGACTTCTAAGGTAGTAGGTCCTATTAGAACATAATTTAATACAGTACCAATTTATGGTAAAATGACTATTTTACCCTTGGTCCCGGAATTTCCAAAAACTCGGAATATGTACTTAAATTATAATTTGAGGCTAACTAACCCTATTCTACTCCCTAGGATGATTTTAGGTAACAACTAGAAAAACTACCCATTTTCTATTTCCCGAAAAGTCACTAAAGTCCAACTACAACTTCATATATAAAATTCAAATAATCTTATAAAAATTCCGAAATAATTCCCTAGATCATCTATGATATCCCATCTACTCGTAGGAGAAAGAATTTCTTAAAACTGTTAAAACATCGCTTCTACAAAAATTTCTAAAGTTGGATACAACACTTAACAAACTGCACACTGTCTTAACTTTGATATCCCATCTACTCGCTGGATTTATCCCAAATTTTGATATGTTCTACTATAAAATATATATCCAAAATTCAGACGCAAAGGAGATCAAAATCCTATTTAAAACTATCTCACAAAACCGAATTTCAGCACAACAGAAAAATTTTTAATATGTTATACCACAATATCCCAGCTATAACATATCAAAATTTCAGCCATAACGGATCAGTCTTTCATACCTAAATCTGGTCATCAAGCTAGCTGTTTCTAGTGACAATGTGCTTGTTGTTGCTGTTGCTGTGGTGCAGTTCGTGAAAGGAGCAGAAGCTGTGGAGGCTGGGCTGCTTTGGCTCAACGACAGAGGGGGTGAGAGGCTGTTCGGTCGAAGAGGGTCTGCAGAGAAGCGTCCTCGTTCAGCAGCAATATAACGCAGAAGAGAAGCATAGGGAGAACAAATAGGAGAAGGAAGGGAAAGACGCATCTATGCAGAAGCTGTGTGCAGGAAGGTTGAGTCGCACCAGGTTGGGACGCTGAGGAGAAGGTCGAAGAATGCAGCCAAGGAGGAAGGAGGAGGAAAGGCCCGACCTTGCGTAGTAGCAGCAACTCGAGAGTGATCGTGCAGAAGGTTGAAGGCGGCTCGCCATTGGGGTAGTGGGCTGGGTGTTTTTAGTTTGCATCTAGGCAAACTCGTTCCTGCAGGTTCGTCGGTATGGATTGCGTGCAGAGGCTGGGGCTCCCGTCGCTGGTGTCTCGTGAAGGAAGGTGAGAGACGAAGAGGGCGTGTTGTGTGCAGAGATTGAACGATGGAGAGAGTCCCTTGCAGAAGGCAAGATAGGAAGAGTGCAGCGCTAACATTGGACAGAAGAGGGACTTCATTCACGGCTGGACTGGCTCTTCGTTTCTGCACAAATCTAGGAGCAGTTACAACAGTCTTCAAGCCCTTAGCAGCCGTTACGTATGGCAAGGGAGGAGAGGGAAGTTATGATCCTTGGATGTCTAGAGCGGGGAAGCTCTTCAGTTGGGCCTGGCTGCGTGCTACTGGGCTGCGAGAAGCTCTACACAGGCTGCAGGCAAGGGGAGTTGTTGCTGGGCCGACACAACAGTCCAGAAATACATCATCAGCAAGCAAGGAGGAAGAGTGGGCTGAGGTTGTGTGGGCTGCAGCAAAGATAGGCCAAGAAAGGAGTGGGCTTGTGTTGTTCAGGCTTGTCACAGCTTGTCAAAACATGTCATGGCTTTGTCAAGCCCATGCATGGCCTTGTCACAGAGTTGTCGGGCTTCGTCGGGGTCTCGTCATAGCTTTGTCGTGATCTCGTCACAGCTTTGTCGTGATCTCGTCACAACTTTGTCGTTAAGAATTAATTATAAGAATTAGGGTTTGATATAATTCTATCATTTTATGTAAATTAAATTCTACATAAAATGATAAATAATTATAAGAATTAGGGTTTGATATAATTCTATCATTTTATGTGAATTAAATTCTACATAAAATGATAAAATTTGTGAAGAAGGAAAAACTAGATAGAATGGGAAACCGTCAACGGTGGAATTAGACGGAATAAAAATTCCGGATATTACAAAGCATATAGCAGTGGAAGGTCCTTAAGAGCGACCTTATTCTCTTCCTTGTGTCCACAAAAGACACTCATGAAGACCTTGGAGATGAGCCTTAAACAAGGGTGAGTGAATTTGGTGGAGTACTCACCCCCTGCATGAAACTTTGACCTAGTAGCGGCTTGCCAAAACTCCAACAGATCTGGTGTCGGAATGGGTTCCATCCAGTCATCGGAAGCTGCAATGGTCACTCCCAATGACTCTTGTATTTGAGTGTAATCCAATGTGTACTTCCTCTTGCTGTATTTGAATGAAACTCATATACACAATTGGTCTTCCGTCTCCATTTTGAATGTTGCTATGAACTGTCTAGTGAGGTCGGGGTGTGTTGGAGCGCTCTTTATCAGAAAATCTCCTAACCCGGCATTGTTAAGAAAGTCCTGCATACTTTCCAACATTCCAAGATTTTCCAATGTGGAAGCATCAAGGAACCGGGTCGCATGCACCTCCCGGCTTTGAGCAATACTGTATCGGTCCTTCTCTCCTTGCGTCAACTTGTATTTCCTTTGTAGTTCCTTCTCTTGCAGTTGGTCATGTAAAAATTTAGAAAGTTTAGCAATTTGATCAAGAGACGAACCTTCTTTCGTGATTTACGCATGGGCGGCTTGAGCAGGCGCAGGGGCGGCTTGATGCGGGGGCGGCAGCTTGCAGGTGCAGGGGCGGGCGAAGACCAGAGGGCGATTTTGGCGTTTCGGCGAAGGTGGTGGCGATGGGTCTGTTCCGGCGTTCTGGTTGCTGTCACCGGAGGGGAGAATTGGTGGTTTAGAGTAAGAGGGTCGTGGTGCTGTTTATGTGAAGGAGGGGAGACGGTCAATGTGGTGGTTGAGTGAAGGTGGTGACGCAGGGTGTTACGTATAGGAATTGATGCACGCAAAAAGCCTTAAATTTATACTCGGTATATTTTTCCTAACTCCTAGCGAACCCGCGGTGTACGGGACGTTTTGTAGTAAGGATAGTATTCCGAGGTCGAACACAAAGACTGAGGTGAAATCGAGTCAAATAGTGACTAAGGATAGTGTTGATCTAGGCTAAGAAAGGATGAAAGAAACAAATAAATGAAAATCTCAATGTTTTTGGGTTGGATTTGTGTGGTGATCAATCAAGGATCTCAATGATATAATATGGCAAAACAAACTAAGAAATCAAGCTAAAACACAAATAAACAAAGCAAACACGAAATATGTGATCAAAGAGAGAAAAGCGGATTCTAGGGGTTGGGAATTCCGATTATGGCATTGGACTCAAGCTATCTAGTCATTCTTTGGGTTAACTATAGTATGTTGGGAAGGAACGTTTCTCAAATGGGGTCAATTACCGGGTAGGTCTCATGATCCACTAATCCCGCTCCTAAGGTCCTATTGCCGGGTAGGTCTCTAGAAGCCTAAGGTAGGGATATCTACACAAACCGGATGGTTATCTAGGGATCTAACCTCTCCTTACCGGGTAAGTCTCGGGAAGGCAAGTCCTAAACACCTATCCTAGCACATTCAGTCCAATAGCGGCTTGTGAGGCTCACTACTACCTAGAATTCGTCATCTTCGGTATCTAAGAGCAAGAATCACCGGGTAGGTCTCTTCTAACACTTAGTTGCTAACACTAGGTCACTCTAGGATAGGTTTAGCTCAACAAACACTAGGATTTCAACAATATAACATCCTAGCACTTAGATTCATCAAACAAGCAAGTTAGTCAAAATCACGGGTAGTTCATCAAGAACCACGGCCGTGGAATGTACTAGAACAGGCCGTGATTTACAACAGAGGCTAGGTTCGAGCAAACAATTCATCCATAGGTACATCTAAGTCCATTCTATCATAGTCCAAGCCATAATCATCTTTCCCTTACCCTAGAATCACTTCTAATTAGCCAACAACATGCATCATCACAATCAAAGCCATCAAGCATACAATCAAGGCTTCCATGGCAAGTAAATGAAGTAAAATAGAGATGAACAAGTAGAACAAAGAAATCCAAGCTGAAAATGAGTTAAGTAAGACTTACAACCCTTCAAACGAAGGTTCAAATCGTTCCTTACAAACCCTTGCAAACGTTTCCAACAAGTTGCTCCAAAATCTCTCTAAAAACTACTAAAAACTAAGAATGGTGTGTTCTTCTCTTCTTCTCCAATGGAATCCTTTCTTCTCCTCCAAGAGTAGCTCCAATCCAATCTTCCAATGAGAGAATATGTGTTGTTGAGAGTGTGGGAGAGAATGGGAGTGATGGGGTCTGTCCCTAACAGCCTGCAGGACCACCTTATATCCTCAACAAATTGCAAGAGTCGCCCATGAAGATCATGGGACAGCTGTTACAACTGTCTAGGGAAAACCACGGCCTATTTCCACGGGCGTGGTTCTTCCAGTGACCGTGGTTTTGATGCTTCTGCACTATATGGATCATCAAGCCACAATTTGGTGCATGACATGCACCAATAAGCTCCCATGTGTCCTCCTTAGCTCCTAGCTTGCTTCCCAATGAGTCCGAAGGTGTGTCATCTCGAGGAATGATCCTCAAATGTATCGATTAAGCTCCTAAAGCTCCCAAAATACCTACAAAGCATGCAAGAGTCCGTGTAGACGTCTATCTCGACAAAATACATGAATTGAGTGCAAATCATTACGAACTAGTGCAAACCATGCATGAATGAACGGAAAAACTATCTAAATGAGTGTCTAAACCTAAGTCATAAATCGTGTTATCACAGGGTTTCCGGAGGAGGCGCGACGGCGTCAGAGGGCAGCGGTGCGAAGGTTTTCGGAGGCGCGAGGGCGGGGGAGGCGGAGCGGCTAGGGTTAGAAGGATGAATGGAGATGGGTTGATGTTGGGGGTAGATGTAGGTTATTTTTGGGAAGTATATTTTTTTCTTTGCTTAACAGAGCCGCAGGGGCGGCGTTTGTCACCGCGGGGGCGGTGACAAGGGAGAGGGGGCACGCAGCCTCAGCGCCGTGGGCGGGGCTGAGAATGAGTGTCAAGGGTGCCCGTCGTAGGGTCGGAGTGACGTTGCCGCAGGGGCGGTGACTGTGATGTGACAGCGCAGGCCCAGCGCCGGGTGCAGTGCTGGGCATGGGTGTCACCGCAGGGGCGGTTTTCTTGACAGTAGCTCCTCTTCTTATTCCTTCGGGTTGCCTCCCGAATTAGCGCCTTTGTTTTACGTCGTTGGCTCGACATAAGGACTCTTCCTCTATGTTTGAACCTCTTCCTGCATCCCTTTTGGGTTTATAACCGTTTGTGATGGTAATCCTCCGGAGGCCCTAGTTTCAATTCTTTTAATGGCTTCCGCCATTTGACCAACTTGCTTCTCAAGGTTCTTGATGCATGATTTTGTTGTTTGGACATGAGTAGCAAATTGTTTAGTCAAAACCTGCAACATATCTTCAGTTGTTTGATACTTACCTTGACAAGGCTGTTGTTGTTGGTTTTGTTGATCCCTCCAACGAAAGTTCTGTTGGTCACGCCAATTAGGCATGAAATTCTGTGCATAAGGATCGTTCCTAGGTCTTTGCTGTTGCGGTTGTCCATAACCCATTGTGTTTACTTCTACATCGTCATCGTGGACTTGTGGGCACATGTTTGTGAGATGGTACGGGTCAGCGCATACGCCACAAGCTTTGAGTTGTTGTGGTGTTCCCATAAGTGTTAGTCGCTTCACCATTTCCTTCAATTCCGCTAGCTCGGTGGAAATCGCACTCTTTCCGGAACTCACAACATGAACTCCTTTCTTAGCCGGGGTCCTTCCAAAGTTTCGAGTTCCTTCCGCTAGTTCCTGCATCTTTTCCAAAGCAAGGTCAGGGGTTAAGTTAAGAATATTACCTCCACAAGCGGCATCGACGATCCTCCTTTCATTGTCTAACAAGCCATTGTACAAATACAAGACTAGATCTTGAGTTGAATATCCGTGAAAAGGACAGCTGGATCGGAGACGTGCAAACCTCTCGAAGTACTCGTAGAGAGTTTCGTTCGCCTCTTGCTCGATGTTGCTTATAGCCTTCTTCAAGCTATTGGCCTTCTTGGCCGGAAAGTACTTCTCCAAAAACGCCTTGTGAAGGTTCTCCCAAGTGTAATTGCTTCCGGATGGAAGGTGGTAATACCAATCATCCACAGAATCTTTGAGCGTGAAACCGAATGCTCTCATCTTGATTTGTTCTCCAGTAATGTTGGCTGGTTTCATGCTCATACACACGGTATGGAACTTCCCAAGGTGTTTGATTGGATCTTCACCACTTAGCCCATGAAATGATGGAAGTAGGTGAATAAGGCCCAGCTTGAGCTCAAAGTTTACTCCTTCCCCCATTGCCGGTATACTAATCGCAAGAGGGTTTTGAGCCAAAGTGGGCAGCGTGAGTTGACAAAGAGTACGGTCAGCCATCTCTTGTTGAAGTTTTTGGTGTCTTCGTTGCCGGTTGTGCGTCCCCTCAATTTCTCGATCAAAAGAAGCAAAGCCGGAATTAGTAGCACGGGTTTGAACCATAAAATGGTTCAAACCAATAATCAATAATAACAATAAAACACAAAAATTCCCCGGAAACGGCGCCAAAATTTGACCGAAGGTATTTCTATGGTCGTCTATACCCAATCAAAAGTAAATCCTGACTTAGCACTAAAAACAAGTATAGTGATGAAGTAAGGGTCGAACCTAAGAGAGTTGAGGGTTTTAGATGCAATTATTGATTATGATGACAAGTGACACAAGAGGGGGGGTTTGGTTGAATTGATGCACAAAAACTTATGAAAACGATGAATACGACAAGTAAGACAATAATGGGTGAATCTACACTAGGTTGATTCTAAGCATGCAATTGCTATTTTGGTGCGTTCCTTTTACAAGTTTTTAAGTAAGCTCCCGTCTCGATCATACATATGTGTTGAGCCAACCGGCATCAACACAACTTAACTTATTACAGTTCCGTAAACCTACAAGAACAAATAATAAGTTAGCATTCAAACAAAGACTAAGGGATATAAAGAAAAGAATAAAACCGTTAAACTTATCTTTATAATTGTGTTCCTTTTCTTTAAGTAATTACAACCCGTTATTACTTAAAGTTGCTACTAGATTAAAGACCCGAACCCGGAACCTATTAATCCTAGTTGTTTACATGAACTTTAGAACCTAAGGTGATCAATCTTAAGCAATAGTTAACATGCAATTTAAACAATGAAGATCAAGGAAACACAAAGCATTACTGAATAAAAACTTATATTAAAAGAACTTACAACCAAAGTAACAATGCAGCTTCAAACCAACCCAATGTAGCAAGGGAGTTAGCAACTCATTACAATGGAAAAACTCAAGTCTAAAATGGAATTTTTGAAGGAAAGCATGGATAATTCTAGCAATCAGCCATGGACTATTTATACTACAAAAGACACTAAATTAGGAGTAAATAGCCGGCATAAAACAACCACCTTTAATGCCATAATGGTGGTGTAAACAGCCGGAGTAAAGCTTCTGGCGTTAAACCGCAGGGGCGGCCTTTAGGACCCACAGGGGCGGTTTAGGCAGAATCGGTTGATCTTCTTCATAACCGCAGGGGCGGCTACACAGCTCCACAGGGGCGGATCTTTAATGCACTTCAACGGCTGACCTTTCGCCTTCCTAATGTTTCTGTTGTTAAGGCGCAGGGGCGCCTCAAGGCCTACGCAGGGGCGGTGACACAGACTCTTCACCTTCCAGCTCCTAGGGCGAGGCGCAGGCAGGGCGTAGTGGGGGGCGCAAGGGCGTTGGTCTTCGTCTCTTCAGGGTAGGTCACTGCAGGAGCGCCGATGGGTGGTGCAGGGGTAGTGGCCTGCATCTTGGCCGGTGTTGATGAAGGCACCGGGGGTGCTTTGGTGGAAGGCGTCACCCGCTGGGGCGGCTGCAAGGTCCCGTTGGGGCGGGGAAGTAGCAGAAGCTTCACTTCGTGATCTCTCTTCACTCCTAAGTGCTTATAGCTCCTTCTTTAGCTTCTTTTAGTCTTCTTCTTCTGGATCAAGGAGTTAGTAGCATAAACTGACTCTAATGCAATAAAAAGACTCTAAAAACTACCCTAAATGATAGTGATTTCATCACCTATCATAGCACCACATTACCCTATATACATCCCACCCTGACTCGTTTTTTGACCTCTTTTGGAAGCCCTTGAGACCTCGAGTATGTTGATTGACTTGGTGGTTTAAACTGGATTATACATGATTGATTTCGATAAATATGATTTATTTTGCATTCTATGATTTTATGCAAAGATGAACAGTTTTCTTATATATATAAAATGTTTTGATCATGTCTTGATTTTATTTGCCATGAAGCATTCTCTTAGGATGATCTATGAGTGGAGCACACCACCAAAAGGTTTTGAAATATTTTTCATTGATCTTTCTGACTTATAATCCATTCTATCTTGTATCCAAGATTTGGAACTTGCTTGGGGACAAGCAAGGGACAAGTGTGGGATATTTTGATAGCATGTCTTATAGTCTATATTTTGAGATTGGTTTAGACGTTTTATCTTCATTGATCTGCAAGTATGGATGTATATTCTTTGATTTTATTGTTGTTTTGTCTACCTTTGCGGGAATCGAGGTCTACACCTAGTTTCATTGTAATTGTAAGGAAAACTGCACGCTTTGGATCGAAATGGAGCTTAGGAAGCTAAGGAGTCATTGGAGCTACATTCTGGAGTTATAAGAAGATCTCAGGAAGCATGGAAATGATTTAGAGGATTGATTTTAGACCACATTCGAGATGATTTACATTCAGCTGAGATTCACCTCGGTCAGTTATAGTATCACCTCGACCGAGGTGATCTTGAGGAGCATCCCGACCGAGGCAAACACCTTGCCGCCGGCGAGATCTTTATTTTTGGCTAAGATCTTCTATTTGTGGAAGGCAAATATCACATATTTTTGGTTGGGTTTTTAGAAGGAAGATATTATATTTGGTTGAGTTATTTCGAGAGATATGAATATATTATCAAGGAAATTATCTTTTAAAGATATATTATCTTTAGAAGATAATTCTCTCATATATATGGGATGTTTTCTACAATTCAGCCATCTACGGATCACCTATCTTTGGATCACTGATTTTTGGAGTATTTTCTGAAGAGTTTGAAGGAAGAGTTGAAGGAAGTTTGAAGGTTGAAGTTCAAGGAAGGAAGGAATCATAGTTTAAGTTGGCTTTTGAAGGAGTTTGTAAGATCTTCTTAGATTGCTTGTGGTTTTGTTGTCTTTTCTGATTGTGATTTGAGGAACGCTGATTTGTTGTTTGATTCATTCAGTTATTGAGACCTTTGTCTTAAGTTTTTCTTGTTTGAATATTGATTGCTTTCTTATAAATTTGATTATTGTTATCATTGTAATATCCGGAATTATTATTCCGTTTAATTCCGTAGCAAACCGGATTCCGATCCTTTGATCTTTCCTCGTTCTACACCATCTCAAATTTCTATCATTTTATGTAACTTCACTTTACATAAAATGAGAAAATTTTATATGAAACCCTATATTTATTCCACTTCTAGTTCATGTCTTTCGACAAGAACATGACAAGCCCGTGACAACGTCACCGACGAGTTTTGACAAGAACATGACGAGACTATGACAAGAATTGACGAGACCAAGACGAGATCGTGACAAGCGTTTGACAAGGCCATGCATGAGCTTGACAAAGCCATGACAAGTTTTGACAACCTTAGCCCACTCTTCTTGACAACCTTAGCCCACATTCTTTTCTTTTGGTTCAGCCCACCTTTCTTTCCTGACTGGCATATTCAGTCCAGCAGCACCTTGCTTGCGAGTCGGCCCAGTAGCGAGACAAAAACCCCAATGATCCCAACAAGCGTCAGCCCAGCAGTGAAGAAGCCGCCGCAACGTCATGATGTGCTGAGTTGGAGGGAGACCCGATCTGCAAGCGTAACAACCCTGAAATCACGCCACAGATCATGTACCGCTTCCTTCTACAACCCACGTTCCCTTGCTTCCGTCTACATTCAACGCCCCTCTCCATCGTGTTTCCTTCAGTAGTGAATTGCCTCCCTCGATTGATCCTTTCAGTGCCACAGCAAACCTGGTAATCACTTGTACCACCGACACATAACCCACCTTCTCGTCCCTCTCTCGTGATGTGAGAACCAACGCCATTCCTCCTTTCCACCGCACTAGTAGTCACGCCGGAGTTGCCTTCACACACAGTAACAACAAGGAGACAACTCCACTCTCGACAGCCAAGGAATCCATCAACTCTCGGACACCTTCCTTCTGTTGATAAAAGCATCATCAGATAGTCACCTCCCTTCCTTCCCACGACAATGGATAGCCAGGTCCAGCCTTGTGAAACTCCTCGTTACCTACCCTAGTTCCGTCACAGTAGACTCGAACCAGATCCGAATCCCTCTCTCTGTTGTTGTCACAAAATCGATTATGGGTACCATCCTTTCCTCTCCCAAACTCCTATCCTTCACTCGAGAAACCGCCACCTCTCTCTTTCCTACGATCGAAGAAGGAAGACCTCCCCATACCTCTCTTTTTTCAGCGACCGGCGACAAAGAAGTGCCAAGTCACGCCCTACCAATCGCGACATTGGAAGTCGTTCCCCAGACGTGATAGCAGTGTACCGAGGCTCCTCCTTCGTCATCATCCTTCTGGCAAAACGTAAGACTCCTCTTTCCTCCTCCTAACTGCGTTTATCTGTCACTTGGGAATCAGATCTTACCCCTCCTGCCAACACCAGCATCAACGGGAGTAGCTTAGAGCATCACCTAGGCTGGAGTGTGATTAGAGCAGATCCGATCTTAAACATCGACAAAAAGAGCTCGAAGTGTGGATCAGTGGCTCACCTAAAAGTCGAAGAGAAGTGAGGACTTTGTAGTATCAAACCGGCAACGTGTGAATGACTTGGCAATCTGAGATGCCATGGGTGAGAATCGAACCTAGACCAATTGCTCTTGCTATTTTCATTCCCAAGAATTGTGTGTGTAGTCATGTTTAATCTTATGTTTCGATAACATAGAAATACGATCCACCGCTAAAATTTTAATAAGTTTTAAAGGGTTAGGCATACTTTGATGTATCAGAAGTTGAGACCGATCCAACGGTCGGATCTGGATCTATAGAAGCTCAAAGTAGGCTGGTTGAGCAGTTTTAAAATCACTCAAAATTTGACTCTGTGTAGAATTTCTGGATTTTGGAACCATCTTTGGAGATTTTTGTAGGAGTTGTTGTTAATAGTTTTTGAGAGATCTTTGCTCATATGAGTAGAGGGCATATCATTGATGACCTATAATATTTTGGTAAAATTTCTACATTTTTATTGGAGCCTCGTATCTTAAGCCAAATTCGGACCTTAAGGACTTTTTATGAAAGTCAAGAATGTGATTAACAATTCTAAAACTTTAACAAACTTCCTTTTAGAGTTAGAGTGTGCTTTTGAGTTCCAAAGTATAGTTTGGAACTTTGTTATAGAATTTTATAGAGTTTCGGGACTAGGGGTAAAATGGTCATTGACCCGTATAAGATTATTTTGGTAATATCTTTATGATCGATTTTATATCTTAGAAGTTGGAGACTTCTAAGAAAGTGGGGTACAATATTGATTCCCTTGCCTTGTATAACAGGCGATTGAGTTTCTACGATTGTAGACCAAGTTGAGATTAAGAGAGTTGCGATTTGATTCAGGTAAGTCCTTTGGGCTTACTTAGCTAACTTCTAGATATGAGTGTGGATAATGATAGTGGTGTGTGAATGATATATTTATAGTATATTCTAGTAGTAATTATCTACCGACCTATACTTTGGCCTAAGAGTAACGGGCGGTGGCATTCTGCTCAGTTAGCCTGAGGGCGCTGGGGGTTTCTTTAGAGACTATTCCACACTCGGTTTGTAGTGATCCTACCGGCGGAGGTAAGCTAGACCTACACCCAATTGGATAAGGAACGGAGGTTAGAACTTTTAAGATTTCTCGTGCCACAACTGTAAAATGGAATAAGGTGAATCACTTAACTACTAGGTAATAACCGGTTTGTGTGCCAGCATGATGATTGTTTTATGTTATCTTGGTTGTGTTTGTGCTATCTTTATTCTTCTTATATTTAGATTGTAAGCTAACGGTTTATCCTTGTTGTAGATTTTGTAGAGATAAACATTTGTAGAGAGATTTGGGACGTATGGTCAGCTGGGTCCTCGTACTCATTACATGGGGACGGCGGAGTCTTCCATATGGCATGCATGTTATGTATCTATATATATGTTTGTAAGGCTGTCCCATTTGTACATTCATACCATAAAAATATTATGTTTTAAAACTGTTTTAAATACATTTGTGCCTTGTTGTAAGATCCTAGTAAAGTTGTTGTTAAACCAAGGTCGGGACCCATTGTGAGGTCCTAACCAGTAGCTCCCCGAGTTCCAAGAATTTGGGTTGTAACAAGAGTGTGGTTTTGAGTTCCAAAGAATAGTTTGGAACTTTGTTATAGAATTTTATAGAGTTTCGGGACCAGGGGTAAAATGGTCATTTACCCGTATAAGGGTATTTTGGTAATTTCTTTATGATCGATTTTATATCTTAGAAGTTGGATACTTCTAAGAAAGTTGGATACATTATTCATTCCCTTGCCTTGTATAACAGGCGATGAGTTTCTACGGTTGCAGACCGAGTTGAGATTAAGAGAGTTGTGATTTGATTCGGGTAAGTCCTTTGGGCTTACTTAGATAACTTCTAGATATGAGTGTGGATAATGATAGTGGTGTGTGAATGATATGTTTATAGTATATTCTAGTAGTAATTATCTACCGACCTATACTTTGGCCTAAGAGTAACGGGCGGTGGCATTTGGCTCAGTTAGCGTGAGGGCGCTGGGGGTATGTTTAGGACAAGTTCACACTCGGTTTGTAGTGATCCTACTGGCAGAGGTAAGTTAGACCTACACCCAATTGGATAAGGAACGGAGGTGAGAACTTTTAAGATTTCTCGTGCCACAACTGTAAAATGGAATAAGGTGAATCACTTAACTACTAGGTAATAACCGGTTTGTGTGCCAGCATGATGATTGTTTTATGTTATCTTGGTTGTGTTTGTGCTATCTTTATTCTTCTTATATTTAGATTGTAAGCTAATGGTTTATCCTTGATGTAGATTTTGTAGAGATAAACATTTGCAGAGAGATTTGGTACGGATGGTCAGCTGGGTCCTCGTACTCATTACATGGGGACGGCGGAGTCTTCCATACGGCATGCATGTTATGTATCTATATATATGTTTGTAAGGCTGTCCCATTTGTACATTCATACCAAAAAAATATTATGTTTTAAAATTGTTTTAAATACATTTGTGCCTTGTTGTAGATCCTATTAAAGTTGTTGTTAAACCAAGGTCGGGACCCATTGTGAGGTCCTAACCAGTAGCTCCGCGAGTTCCAAGAATTTGGGTTGTAACAAGAGTGTGGTTTTCAGTTCCAAAGAATAGTTTGGAACTTTTTTATAGAATTTTATAGAGTTTCGGGACCAGGGGTAAAATGGTCATTTACCCGTATAAGGTTATTTTGGTAATTTCTTTATGATCGATTTTATATCTTAGAAGTTGGATACTTCTAAGAAAGTTGGAAACATTATTCATTCCCTTGCCTTGTATAACAGGCGATGAGTTTCTACGGTTGCAAACCGAGTTGAGATTAAGAGAGTTGTGATTTGATTCGGGTAAGTCATTTGGGCTTACCTAGCTAACTTCTAGATATGAGTGTGGATAATGATAGTGGTGTGTGAATGATATGTTTATAGTATATTCTAGTAGTAATTATCTACCGACCTATACTTTGGCCTAAGAGTAACGGGCGGTGGCATTTGGCTCAGTTAGCGTGAGGGCGCTGGGGGTATCTTTAGGACTAGTTCACACTCGGTTTGTAGTGATGCTACCGGCGGAGGTAAGCTAGACCTACACCCAGTTGGATAAGGAACGGAGGCGAGAACTCTTAAAATTTCTCGTGCCACAACTGTAAAATGGATCAAGGCGAATCACTTAACTACTAGATAATAACCGGTTTGTGAGCACGCATGATGATTGTTTTATGTTATCTTGGTTGTGTTTGTGTTATATTTGTTCGTCTTATATTTAGATTGTAAGCTAACGGTTTATCCGTGTTGTAGATTTTGTAGAGATAAACAGTTGCAGAGAGATTTAGGACGGATGATCAGCCGGGTCCACGTACTCATTAGATGGGGACGGGGGAGTCTTCCATACGGCATGCATGTTATTTATCTATCTATATATATATATATATATATATGTATGTAAGGCTGTCCCATGTGTACATTCATACCATAAAAATATTATGTTTTAAAATTGTTTTAAATACATTTGTGCCTTGTTGTAAGATCCCATTAAATTTTTTGTTAAACCAAGGTCGGGACCCATTGTGAGATCCTAACTAGTAGCTCCCCGAGTTCCAAGAACTTAGGGTGTTACAACATGGTATCAGAGCTTTGGGTTGGCAACAATGCCACTTGGAATTGATAGCATGTATTATAGTCTATATTTTGGGCTGGTTTAGACGTTATATCATCATAAATTCGTATGTATGGATGTATATTCTTTGATTATATTGTTGTTTTGTCTACCTTTGCGGGAATCGAGGTCTACACCTAGTTTCGTTGTAATTGTAGGCAAAATGGCACGTTTTGCATCGAAATGGAGCTAAGGAAGCTAAGGAGTCATTGGAGCTACATTCTGGAGCTTAAGGAAGATCTCAGGAAGCATGGAAATGATTAAGAAGATTGACTTTGGACTAGATTTGAGAGATTTCACATTCAGTTGAGATTCACCTCGGTCAGCTACAGTACCACCTCGACTGAGGTGATCTTGAGGAGTGTCCCGACCGAGGCGAACACCTTGTCGCCGGCGAGATCTTTATTTTTGGATGAGATCTTTTATTTTTTTGAAGGAAGATATCTTATATTTTTGGTAGGAATTCTAGAAGGAAGATATAATATTTGGCTAATTTATTTTAAGAGACAGAGATATATTTTATAGAAAATTATCTTTTTAACGAGTTTGTAAGATCTTCTTAGATTACTTTGGGCTTGTTGTCTTTGCTGACTTTTGATTGAGGAACGTTTGTTTGTTGATTGTTTGATTCAGTTATTGAGAGCTTTTATTAAGGTTTTCTTTTTTGAATATTGATTCCTTTCCCTTTAAATTGATTATTGTTATCATAATGATTGTTGGCTAAGTTTCTTATGCGATTCTAGGGTGATTGTCTGAAAGTTGTGGGAAAGACGATGATAGAATGATCTTAATCTCAGCAGGACCCTGAAAGCTTGAGCCTTTACCTTAACCCTAGAACACCTCGCTCAATCGCTGAACATCTCGGCCGGGGTGGAATATAACTGAACAAGGTGAACCTTTCCTGAACCTATTGTGAGTTAAGAGTTTAAGTTTGCCAAATCCTATGACTATTACACCTTTCCTGGTTCAACACAAGCCTAGGATGAGACTTACCCGGTGATTTGTTTTTTTGTTTACCCAAGATCATGAGTGTAGGTAATAAAGGTTTATCCTTTATTGGGGTTTGAGTGTGCCTTCATCCCATCTTTGAGAGTTAGCCTGAGACTTACCCGGTAAAGGTTAATTCTATTCCCTTGGGTGGTGTGTTGGTTTGAGATTATAGTTCCATTCCTTAGTACCTTGATACTTACCCGGTAATAGGATCTTTGGTTTGGGATAGTGAGTAGTGAGACTTATCCGGTAATTGTAATATCCGGAATTTTTATTCCGTTTAATTCCGAAGCAAATCGGACTTCGAGCCGTTGACGGTTTCCCATTCTATCTAGTACTTCTTTCTTCACAAATTTTATTATTTTATGTAGAACTTAATTCACATAAAATGATAAAATTTTTATCAAGCCTTAATTCTTATAATTATTTATTATTTTATGCAGAATTTAATTCACATAAAATGATAGATTTATATCAAACCCTAGTTATTATAATTCATTCTTATCGATGACTTTAGACGAGATCATGACAAGCTGTGACGAGATCATGACTAAGTTGAGACGAGGCCATGACAAAGCCCGACAAATCTGTGACAAACTCATTCATGGGCCTAACAAGGCCATGACAAGTTTTGACAGATTTTTGACAAACAATTCAGCCCATCTTTCTTGCAATTATTTCAGCCATCTGTCTTGTATTTTTCAGCCCACTATTCCTACCTTAATCTCAGCCCAGTTTGCTTACCCACAACAGCCCCAGCTTGACTTCGAGCCCGGCCTGTAGCAGTCCAGGAGAGGCTGGTTACGAGCCCATCAGGGGGACCGCACAGCTCCTCTCCAGCCCAGTACGTACAGCTCCTCTCCAACCCAACACCTTGAATTTGTAACTGTTGCATTTATCGTTCAGCAGGAAGGGTAACAACCGTCCTTCTCCTTCCTTCTCTTCTCCATGTAATGGCTGTTGAAGATCCCTTCTATAACAGCCGGTTTTAAGGCAACATTGGCACTCCTTTACTTCTACAGCAGCGCTTTTGATTTCCTCTATCTTTTGTCACGCTTAGTACAACCCACTTCGAGAGCCTCTTCAACGTTGTAGCAATCAGCAACCAAGGGAGGGAGGGTCACGTTTCAAGCGTCTCAGCAGCAGCCATCTGTAGCGTGCCCAAAAAGACGAACAAGGGCAGTCCAACGGCTGAGCCATCCAATAGTGCAGCCACGTCTGGGAGCCTCCTTCTGCATAGGTGAGTTCTAAACCGAATTTTCCTTACCCTATGTGTGCCCAAAACTAGTTGTTGATCGTGTATCCTTTGTGCTGAAGACTCGAGTCTTCTTGGATCAAGCGTACAACAACCAGCTTCGCCTTAGCCCTGTCGTCAAAGGATTTAAAAGCCAAAGTCAGTTGGAGATCGTTAGTGTACAGTCTTCTTCAACAACTTGCAAGATCGTGAGTAAGCACTTCCATCTTTCCCTTGTTAACAGTGATGTCTTCTTTTATAGAAATACGTTAGGTTAAGACTGGAGTGAGAGTTTCTGGATAGGTAGAGAACCAATGGACTGCTGTAAAGGAATTATTTTAATTGTTTCTTTCAGTTTTGAAGTTTAAGTTTACCCGCTGTTGTGAATCAATGTTAAAGAGTTTCGTAGAAGATCCCCCGTTAAAATTTTAATAGCTAATAGGTAGATATAAGTAGTTTACAGTGGTAAAATTTGAGAAGAAATGAACGGTCGAATTGAGAGTTATAGGGTCTCAAAGTGGAGGAGTTGAGCTGATTTTTTTTCCAGCATTGAATTTTGACTAAGTATAGGAACATTTTAGTGTTATAGCCAACTTTAAAGATTTTTGTAGGATTAACGATTGAACAGTTTTTAGAAATTCTTTCTCCTATGAGTAGATTAGATATCATAGATAATTTAGAAAGTTACTTTGGAATTTTTACAAGTTTATTTTAACTTCATATTTGAAGCTGTAGTTGGACCTTAGTGACTTTTCGGGAAATAGAAAATGGGTAGTTTTTCTAGTTGTTACCTAAAATTATCCTAGGGAGTAGAATATGATTGGTTAGCCTCCACTAAGAATTTAAGTACATATTACGGGTTTTTGGAAGTCTCGGGACCAAGAGTAAAATAGTCAATTTACCTTAAATAAACACTGTAATAACTTCTGCACATAGAATCGTACATCTTAGGAGTTTTAGACTTCTAAGTATCCAAGGAAAAGTGTTGACCCACGTGCCTCCTTTGACATGAAACTGAGTTCCTGCAGCTACTGATTGAGTGTTGTTAAGAGAGACGAGATTTAATTCTGTAAGTCCACTAACTTACTTAGTTGCCTTCTTGCATGTGTGTGATGTGTATGAGTGGTGTTTGATAGTTAAGATAAATAATGAAACCGGAATAGGCCGACTGTAGTATATTGTAAAATTGACCCAAGTGTATGATAACGGGTCGTGACATCATCTGCCTAGCTCTTGCGAGAGTCTAGGAGGTTCCCTGTGACCAGCCCAGTCCGGTAGACGGTCACATGCATTAGTACCATTCCGCATTGGTAAACGGGGACAGGGGCGAGGTTTGGGAATTCCTCGTGTCACAAAATAAGTATCATTAGTAATGACGTATCACTTAATTAAAGATAATAAAAAGGAATGAGTGTTGCATGCTGATTGCGTATGTTGTGTGTTTGTGCTTTTACCTTTATACTTATGCATAGAATGTTAGCTAACGGTTTTATACCGCTTGTAGATGCCTGGCAGGTTAGGGAGGTGATCGAGTGATCCGGCGGTAGTGGGTAGCCGGGGTTCCGTGCATTATAGGACGGGACTGTTATATTTTATTTTATGACTTTTGAGACTGCTGTTGGTATTTTCGGTTTTGAGATTTCGCTGTATTGTTTTCACATTTGGATTTTTATTTCGCTCATGTTATAAAACTCTATGTTTTGCCTTTTTATTTGTGTTGTGTTGTAAGGTCCAATGTAGTTGTTGTCAGGCTAAGGGCCGGGACCCATAGTGAGGTCCCAACTCGTAGCATTACGAGTCCTCTAGGATTCGGGGTTTTACAATATGGTATTAGAGCCAGGTTGGCAACAATGGCACTCGCCATCTTCAAAAAGGCCGAATAAACAAACAAACGGAAACCGCAAGGGTTCCGAACTTTTAAAATGAATTTTTGTTTTCCAAACCATGAGCATAAACGGGTTGGGATAGAATGCACGGACCGCCACTACCTCCGCTAAACTCGATAGCATAGTTTATTGGACTTTTGTTATAACTTGTAATTTTAGTAACATTGTGACCTTTAGAAGTGACCTAAAGTAATAAGATAGTTATGTCCTTACTAGGAACTAAAGTAATCTTATATTGATCACGTCTCTACCAGATGTCACGTACGAGAGCGACAACTTACGTTGGACGAGGAGAGGGCCGACCTCCCCTTCCTCCTGGAGCTCCAAGACAGGGACGTGTGGGCAGGCCTCAGAGGGGCCGAGGTCGAGGACGTGTTCCTGTTGTAGATCCGCCAGCTGCGGATGTACCTGCTGAGGAGGTGGCCGAGAGTATTGTTCCAGAGGTTAGGGATGGGACCGCTACTAGGTCCGGAGTACGGAGTGTAGGTCTTGCTGATTCTGGCCGCGTATCGATTGGAGCGTCGGAATATCGAGCTTATGTCCAGCAGGTGCAAGAGGCATACAGGGCCGGAGCACCACCTCCAGCACCACTAGTGCCATCTAGGTTAGCAGAGGTCTCTCAGAGGGTGACTCAGGTGCTAGTCCCACCGGTGGTAGCTGCACCCGTGAGGGTTGTCGAGGATGACCTAGTGAGAGACGAGCGGAGGGTACCGAGACCATAGGAATGGTTGAAAACGTTCAACCATCAGCGAGTTCCCACCTTCGACGGGAACGTGGGACTTGAGGTGGAACATTGGATCAGTCATGTGGAGTCCGCGCTAGAGGCGATTCGCTGCCTTGAGAGTCATAAGGTGGAGCTGGTTCAGACATTGTTTAGGGACCAGGCACAGTACTGGTGGAGGACAGTGAGGGGAGGAGTGTCCCGATTTGAGCAGTTGTTAAGTCTCGTGAGAGAGACCTTTTGTCCTACCTCACTGAGAAGGGACCGAGTGCAGGACTTCTTGGAGGCAGGTTTTGAGGATGTTCCGATAGGTGAGGCTATTAGGAGGTTCCGGGAGGAGCTGTCACTGTTGGGTATTGCTGCACCACCTGTTGACCAGCACGTGAATCTGTTCTCCTGGAGACTGAGGGAGACTACCCACTCCTATCTAGCAGGGTTCCGGTGTGATTCCTTAGCTGATTATCAGGATCGGGCTTCAGCGTATGAGAGGGACCGACTGGGTCACAGGAGAGCTATGCAGTCTGGAGGGTCAGACAAGAGACAGAGGACCGGACCAGTCAACACTAGAGTAGGAGGGTCAGGTCATAGGCGTGGTCAGTCCCAGGGCCGTTCTAGTTACTAGGTGGTACCGCCGATGGGATCTAGAGTACGTCAGTGCTACAACTGTGGGGAGCAGGGACAGATTAAGCAGGAGTGTAGGAGGCCACCAATTACATGTTTTACTTGCGGCTAGTTGGGCCACAAAGCTACCTTCTGCCGACAGGGCAAGGTAACATCACAATAGGGGTCCTCACCTGGTTGTACCTCAATAGGAGGACAGAGGCAGTCTCAATATCAGGCTCGGGGTCAGCAACAACGGGCTCCTGGTCAGGCATATTCACAGGGTTGCACTCAGATTCCAGCTAGAGGTAGAGGGCGTGGTGGAGGCACTTCAGAGACTAGGGATACTCAGACTCGAGTCTTTGAGTTGAGGAGTGCCGTAGAGCCAGCAGCGCCCGCAGCCACATGTATTATCACGATTCATGGTTTTGCAGTCCGAGTACTTTTTGATACGGGTGCGACGCACTCTTTCATATCTGATGATTGCATAGATAGGTTGACCTTAGATACGGTAGAGTGGGAACCTTTCCTTATAAGGTTACCCGATGGGAGTAAGGTTCGTGGTACTCGGGAGATTCACGACTGTCCTATCCACTTGGGAGGTCGTGACTGGCTAGACGACTTTCACGTCATGCATTTAGTGCATGAAGAAGTCATACTCGGGATGGACTGGATGGACCGCCATAGAGCTGTTCTGGACGTCAGGAGGAGGACAGTGACGGTCACTACGGAGTTTGGACAGGAGGAAGTCTTTCGAGGGTGGGACCTCGGAAAGATCGGGACAGTCATTAGTGCGGTCCGAGCCGCAAAGCTCATAGGTCAGGGATGTGAGGCCTTCTGGTGTTACGCCATGAAGGAGGAGACGAGTTCATCATTAGCAGAGACCCCGGTAGCTTGTGAGTTCGAGGATGTCTTTGGCGAGCCGCCTGGCTTACCACCACAGAGGAGCGTAGATTTTGGGATTGAGTTGGAGCCCGGCACGAGGCCGATCTCCAAGGCTCCATACTGCATGGCACTAGTCAAGATGCTTGAGCTTAAGAAGCAACTCGAGGATTTGGCAAAAAAGGGATTCATCCGACCCAGTGTGTCTCCCTGGGGTGCACCAGTCCTCTTCGTCAAGAAGAAGGATGGATCCATGAGGCTTTGTATCGACTATTGAGAGTTGAACAAAGTCACCGTCAAGAACAAGTACCCGTTGCCGCATATTATTGATTTGTTGGATCAGTTACAGGGAGCTACGGTGTTTTCACGTATTGACTTGAGGTCAGGATATCATCAGCTGAGAGTACGGGAAGAGAACATACCGAAGACAGCATTTCGGACCAGATACGGTCATTATGAGTTCGTGGTGATGCCTTTCGGGCTCACCAATGCTCCTACTGTCTTCATGGAGTTGATGAATGGCATCTTCATTGACTTCTTAGATCAGTTTGTGGTAGTTTTCATCGACGACATCTTAGTATACTCCCGGAGTAGGGAGGAGCACGCCGGACACCTGAGGACGGTGTTGCGAGTTTTACAGGATAAAGAGCTCTATGCTAAGCTCTCTAAGTGTGAGTTCTGGATGCCTGAGGTTGCCTTCCTTGGCCACATTGTCTCCGCCGAAGGAGTCAAGGTGGACCCGGCAAAGATAGAGTCAGTTGCATCATGGCCGCCCCCTAAGACGGTCAAGGAGGTGCGCAGTTTTCTAGGTCTGGCCGGATACTACCGTAGGTTTGTGAAGGGTTTTTTTGTGATTGCCAGGCCACTCACTTCTTTGTTAAGGAAGTCCATCAGATTTGCATGCACCGAGCCCTGTTAGCGGAGCTTTGAGGAGCTGAAGGAGAGATTGACTTCTGCTCCGGTGCTAGCACAGGCAGAGGGCGTTGAGGACCTCGTCGTTTACAGCGATGCATCCAAGCTGGGCTTGGGATGCGTCCTGATGCAGAGGGGTAGGGTCATTGCGTATGCGTCTCGACAGCTGAAGACGTATGAGGAGAATTACCCTACTCACGATCTTGAGCTAGCTGCAGTTATTCATGCCTTGAAGATCTGGCGTCATTACCTCTACGGGGCCACCTGTCAGATCTTCACATACCACAAGAGTCTGAAGTACATATTCACTCAGCGGGAGTTGAATAACCGCCAGAGGAGATGGTTAAAGCTGATTAAGGATTTTGACTTAGAGATCCTTTATCATCCAGGGAAGGCGAATGTGGTGGCTAATGCCCTTAGTAGGAGGACATCTCACGAGGCTGCGATTGCTAGATTGACTGTTCAGACCCAGTTGTAGAGAGATTTGATTTGGTTGGAGGTAGACATCCGATTTCCAGATACTGACGGGCATTTGTCAGCGTTAGAGGTTTCACCTGATCTGACGGAAGAGATCCGGCAGAAATAGGAGGGTTGTCCAGCACTGACGAGGATCAGGGATAAAATGTCAAGAGGGGAGGCACCACAGTTTATGGTGGGTGCAGATGGGATTTTGAGGCGCCAGGATCGCATATGTGTACCCTTTGATAGAAAGTTGAGGCAGCGTATACTATAGGAGGCCCATTCTACACCTTACTCCGTCCACCCCGGCGCGAGTAAGATGTATCAGGATATACGACGATCTTATTGGTGGGGCGGGCTCAAGCCCGACGTGGCTAGATATGTAGCCCAGTGTGCGACCTGTCCGCAGGTTAAGATTGAGCACCACAGGCCCGGAGGAGAGCTCCAACCACTTCCGGTTTCACAGTGAAAGTGGGAGGACATTTCCATGGACTTCGTTACTGGCCTGAGGTTGAGTAGAGGGTTTGATGCAATATGGGTTTTAGTGGATCGGTTGACGAAGACGGCATGATTCATTCCTATTAAGGAAACGTGGCCGGTGTCTTGTTTAGCCGAGGAGTTTATCCGACAGATTGTGAGGTTCCATGGAGTGCCGAGGACGATCATTTCAGATAGGGATGGGCGTTTTACCTCGAGGTTTTGGCAGCAGGTACACGCCGCCTTAGGGACGAGCTTACAGTTCACCACGACATACCATCCTCAGATAGACGGGCAGTCTGAGAGGACTATTCAGACCCTTGAGGACATGTTGATGGCGTGTGTGCTTGATTGGGGGCAGGTATGGCCCGACCAACTCCCTTTGGTGGAGTTTTCTTATAACAATAGTTGGCACGCGACTATTGGGATGGCTCCTTACGAGGCACTATATGGGCGGAGGTGTCGTACACCTTTGTGTTGGGATGAGCTTGGGAGGATGAGTGGTGTAGCGCCCGAGCAGGTGTAGGATGAGATGGCTCGGGTAGTATTGATTCGAGAGCGGATGTTGACCACACAAAGCCGTCAGAGATCTTATGATGATAAGAGGCGCAGGCCTCTGGAGTTCAGGGTTGGTGTCAAGGTATGGTTGTAGGTGTCACCAACGAGGGGTGTTCGATGTTTTGGCATTAAAGGGAAGTTAAGTCCCCGATATGTCTGGCCCTTTGAGATCCTAGAGCGGATAGGAGAAGTGGCCTATAGATTGGCATTGCCACCCCGATTGGAGGGAGTCCATCTAGTTTTCCAGATGTCTCAGTTGAGAGAGTATGTACAGGACCCGAGACATATAGTGAGCCATGACGACCTAGTGGTCGAGCCGGATAATACATTTCCTGAGCACCCGATAGCAGTTTTGGAGAGAGGTATGAGACGCCTTCGATCGAAAGTAATACCCATGTTGAGAGTATAGTGGTCGAGACGAGGGATTGACGAGGCCACATGGGAGACGGAGGATAGTATCCGGCGGAATTATCCCGAGTTTTATTCGGATCTAGAGACGTCTATAGGACCGTCAGGTAGTTCTACATCCTTGTTTGGTTACTTTTAGTGATTGTATGTGTGTTATGTTTGATGTGCTTGTGTGTGAACCATAGGTGTCTTGATGTAGTAACTTGTTAGTCAGAGGGCTTGCTTACGTTTTATGATCTGGGGAACTACCCTAAGTTTCGGGATGAAACTTATTTTGAGGGAGATCTGATGTAACGACCAGTTTTTTTTCGTTATGCTTTGATAAGGTTAGAGAAGTTTAGAAAAGGAAATTAAATTTTAGTGAGACTAGGACATACCAGTTTAATTATGGAAGTCGTTTAATTAAGTACCTTGTCCTAAGTTTCGGGAAGAAACTTATTTTAAGGGGGTACTGATGTAATATCCGGAATTTTTTATTTCCGTTTAATTCCGAAGCAAATCGGACTTCGAGCCGTTGATGGTTTCCCATTCTATCTAGTACTTCTTTCTTCACAAATTTTATTATTTTATGTAGAACTTAATTCACATAAAATGATAAAATTTTATCAAGCCCTAATTCTTATAATTATTTATTATTTTATGTAGAATTTAATTCACATAAAATGATAGATTTATATCAAACCCTAGTTATTATAATTCATTCTTATCGATGACTTTAGACGAGATCATGACAAGCTGTGACGAGATCATGACTAAGATGAGACGAGGCCATGACAAAGCCCGACAAATCTGTGACAAACTCATTCATGGGCCTGACAAGGCCATGACGAGTTTTGACAGATTTTTGACAAACAATTCAGCCCATCTTTCTTGCAATTATTTCAGCCATCTGTCTTGTATTTTTCAGCCCACTATTCCTACTTTAATCTCAGCCCAGTTTGCTTACCCACAACAGCCCCAACTTGACTTCGAGCCCGGCCTGCAGCAGTCCAGGAGAGGCTGGTTACGAGCCCATTAACAACCCATCAGGCGGACCGCACAGCTCCTCTCCAACCCATTACGTACAACTCCTCTCCAACCCAGTACCTTGCATCTGTAACTGCTCCATTAATCGTTCAGCAGGAAGGGTAACAGCCGGCCTTCTCCTTCCTTCTCTTCTCCATGTAACGGCTGCTGAAGATCCGTTCTGTAACAGCTGGTTTTAAGTCAACATTGGCACTCCTTTACTTCTACAACAGCGCTTTTGATTTCCTCTATCTTTTGTCACGCTTAGAACAGCCCACTTCGAGAGCCTCTTCAACGTTGTAGCAATCAACAACCAAGGGAGGGAGGGTCACGTTTCCAGCATCTCAGCAGCAACCATCTGTTGCGTGCCCAGAAAGACGAACAAGAGCAGTCCAGCGGCTGAGCCATCCAGCAGTGCAGCCACGTCTGGGAGCCTCCTTCTGCATAGGTGAGTTCTAAACCGAATTTTCCTTACCCCATGTGCTCCCAAAACTAGCTGATGATCATGTATCCTTTGTGCTGAAGACTCGAGTCTTCTTGGATCAAGCGTACAGCAACCAAATTCGCCTTAGCCCTGTCATCAAAGGATTTAAAAGCCAAAGTCAGGTGGAGATCGTTAGTGTACGGTCTTCTTCAGCAGCTTGCAAGATCGTGAATAAGCACTTCCATCTTTCCCTTGTTAACAGTAATGTCTTCTGTTATAGAAATACGTTAGCTTAAGACTGGAGTGAGAGTTTCTGGATAGGTAGAGAACCAATGGACTGCTATAAAGGAATTATTTTAATTGTTTCTTTCAGTTTTGAAGTTTAAGTTTACCCACTGTTGTGAATCAATGTTAAAGAGTTTTGTAGAAGATCCACCGTTGAAATTTTAATAGCTAATAGGTAGATATAAGTAGTTTATAGTGATAAAATTTGAGAAGAAATGAACGGTCGGATTGAGAGTTAAAGGGTCTCAAAGTGGAGGAGTTGAGCTGATTTTTTTTCTTGCATTGAATTTTGACCAAGTATAGGAACGTTTTAGTGTCATAGCCAACTTTAAAGATTTTTGTAGGATTAACGATTGAACAGTTTTTAGAAATTCTTTCTCCTATGAGTAGATTAGATATCATAGATAATTTAGAAAGTTATTTTGGAATTTTTACAAGTTTATTTTAATTTCATATTTGAAGCTGTAGTTGGACCTTAGTGACTTTTCGGAAAATAGAAAATGGGTAGTTTTTCTAGTTGTTACCTAAAATCATTCTAGGGAGTAGAATATGATTGGTTAGCCTCAAGTAAGAATTTAAGTACATATTACGGGTTTTTGGAAGTCTCGGGACCAAGAGTAAAATAGTCAACTTACCTTAAATAAACACTGCAATAACTTCTGCACATAGAATCGTACATCTTAGGAGTTTTAGACTTCTAAGTATCCAAGGAAAAGTGTTGACCCACATGCCTCCTTTGACAGGCAACTGAGTTCCTGCAGCTACTGATTGAGTGTTGTTAAGAGAGACGAGATTTAATTCTGTAAGTCCACTAACTTACTTAGTTGGCTTCTTGCATGTGTGTGATGTGTATGAGTGGTGTTTGATAGTTAAGATAAATAACGAAACCAGAATAGGCCGACTGTAGTATATTGTAAAATTAACTCAAGTGTATGATAACGGGTAGTGACATCATCGGCCTAGCTCTTGCGAGAGTCTAGGAGGTTCCCTGCGACCAGCCCAGTCCGGTAGACGGTCACATGCATTAGTTCCATTCCGCGTTGGTAAACGGGGACAGGGGCGAGGTTTGGGAATCCCTCGTGTCACAAAATAAGTATCATTAGTAATGACGTATCACTTAATTAAATATAATAAAAAGGAATGAGTGTTGCATGCTGATTACGTATGTTGTGTGTTTGTGCTTTTACCTTTATACTTATGCATAGAATGTTAGCTAACATTTTTATACCGCTTGTAGATGCATTGCAGGTTAGGGAGGCGATCGAGTGATCCGGCGGTAGTGGGCAGCCGGGGTTCCGTGCATTATTGGACGGGACTGTTATATTTTATTTTATGACTTTTGAGACTGATGTTGGTATTTTTGGTTTTGAGACTTGGCTGTATTGTTTTCAGATTTGGATTTTTATTTCGCTCATGTTATAAAACTCTATGTTTTGCCTTTTTATTTGTGCCGTGTTGTAAGGTCCGATAAAGTTGTTGCCAGGCTAAGTGCCTGGACCTATTTTGAGGTCCCAGCTCGTAGCATTTCGAGTCCTCTAGGATTCGGGGTGTTACAGTAATCTATTCCCACCTTAGAAACACCTTCCTTTTCCAAACCTCATCTTTGTTCGCGTTATCCTTTGAGATCTTGAGTCGGAACCACAACTGGATGCTTTAATCCCTAGAATCCGCATTTCCCCCTTATATGACTTTTACATCATCTTTGATTGCTTTAATTGGAGTTATTTGCAATATTTGACAACCTGATTCCGTGCTTTGTTTCACCATAGTCCCTGTGTTCGACCCCTGGAATTCTTGCTTTTATTACAATTGATCCGTACACTAAGGGTTCGCATATTGTTCAAACATACTTCTTGGGTTATAAATTTAAAGCTTGCACACACCTTTTGGAGCAAACATGTTTTTGGCGCCGTTGCCGGGGACTTGGTCTAGACCAAGCCGGTTTCGGTAGTCTTTCGGGGCTATTGCCCTTGTTGCTATTAACTACTCTACTTGAGTGTTTTCGCACGATCTTTCCTTAGGTTTTATGCGAAGAACTCGTGCTGGAAAGGAAATCGTTCCCTACGATCCCGAACCAGAAAAGACTTACAAGCGAAGATTAAGAGAAGCAAAGATGGCCAATCAAGGCGATCGCGAACGTGAAGCCGAATTGAAGGAGGTATTGGAACAGCTACGCCTCAATAGAGAAGAACTGCAGCGAGAGAGAGAAGAGACTCGCGTAAGAACTGAAGGAATTGAAGCAGATATGGCTGCTCTAAGGGCCCAGTTTCTGCCTCGACCGATCCCCGATCCTCGACCGAGGTAGGACCCAATCCTAGTTGCCCCGGCCGATGTACACCTACCACCTCGGATGCCTATCCGAGATGTTCTTTTTGTTGGAGTTCCACAAACCCTAGGACAGAGGATGGACCCTAATCAGCAAGTCAAGCGTCCAAGAGTCAACCTAGGTGATCCAGCTGAGCATGATTACGAAATTCGACCGCAAGTTCTAACCATGATCCGACAATGTCAATTTGGAGGTTTGGAGAGCGAGTCTCCGCATCAGCATTTGCAAAATTATGAGATTTTGATGAAGACCTTGAGACTTTCAAGATTGGAGAACAACAACTACAAGTTGAGGCCTTTCTATTTCTCCTTGAAAGACAAGGCACTTGCTTGGTATCAATCTCTTCCGGCCGGAAAAATCAACACTTGGGAAGAGATGACGACGGAGTTTCTTACTAAGTTCTTTCCTCCCTCTAAGACCGCAGAAATGAGAGGAAAGATAAATGCTTTTATTATGAAGGACAAGGAGAGTTTGTCCAAGTCATGGGAAAGATTCAAGGATGTTCTATTGGATTTCCCACATCATGGGATTCCAAAGATCGAGTTGCTGGAGATTTACTTCAAGGGGTTGGATGGAGCTACTCAATTCAATTTTCAACTACTTTCAGCCGGCACATTCATGGATATGCCGATAGATGAAGCTTGGTATTTCATTGAAAATCAAGCTTTACATATGAAGAAGTACTCCCATCAAGGAAGCGAGAATGGAGCAAGAGAGTTAGCTTCCAGGAAACATCATCAAATGGAGCTCAACTCACCTCGCTCAACAATGAGGTAAAGGCATTGAAGGAGCTTTTAGTAGCTCAAATAAAGAAGGAGCAAGATGGAGGATATCAAGGAAGAAACAACTATCAGGGACCACAGAACAACAATTACAACAACAATAGAAACTCCAAAAGTAACAATTGGAGATCTAATAAACAAAATCCCGGTAACCCTTATTCTCATGCTCATAATGCTCTTAACCCAACCTCTTCTTCTTCTACTCCATTTAGAAGGCAAGAGCCTGGATCAAGTTCGTCCCAGCCAGAGAAGAAGGATGCAGTGTTGGAGGCAATTTTGATCAAACTCAATGCTCTGGAGACATCAATGACTTCATTTTCAAAGGCACAAAAAGACTTAGAGAAACAATTCTTTAACAAGGCGAATGAAGAGCCAAGAGATTCAGGGAAGCTCCCAGCAAGGACAGAGAGCAACCCTAAGGGACAGATTATGACAATAACGACACGAAGTGGACTGAAAACTGCAGATCCAGTACCTCGGTCGAGCCAAGACCAGAAGAACACTTCGGTCGAGGTGCCAACCGAGGTGGAGCCCCAGAAAGCGAAAGATAAATCTAAAGTTTATGTTCCACCTCCTGCTTATAAACCACCACTTCCATTCCCCCAATCAAAGGCCAGAGCACATCTAGACAAGCATTTTGGTAAGTTTCAAGACCTAATGAATAAACTACACATTAACATCCCTTTCCTTGATGCCATTCTAGGGATGCCCGCCTATGGGAAGTTTTTGAAAGAGATTCTATCAAGGAAGAAGAAGCTGGAAGATTTTGGAGAAGTGAGGATGACATCTAAGTCCTCGGAGCTCATTCAAATATTAAAGGAGAAAATGCCACCCAAATTAAGAGATCCCGGTTCATTTTGCATTCTTATTCATGTTGGGGATGTAACTTATGAGGCGTTGTGTGATTTAGGAGCAAGCGTGAATATCATCCCGCTGGAGCTATGTGAGAAAAACGGACTTGGAGAACCCAAGCCGGTGAAGATAAGGCTATACATGGCGGATTGCTCCATTACCCATCCCGTGGGCATTTTGGAAGACGTTCCCGTCAAGTTAGGTAATTTGTACTTACCTATAGACTTTGTTGTACTTGACATTCCCGCAGATTATCCCGTTCCTATCATTCTCGGGATACCATTTCTAGCAACTTCGGGTTGCAATGTGGATTGTAAGAGCGCCAAATTGAAATTCGACATTGGTGGAGATCAAGTGGAGAGTGAATTGCTTGCTGCAATGAAAGGAGAGCCGCTGGAGGATGATATTTTCAACATCTATGATGAAGAAGAATCAAGAGAATTGGTGAGCTCTATCCTTATTAATGACCCTCTTGAAAGAGTTCTTAGTTTTAGTTTAATGGAGGAAGGTATAGATGTTTCTTTTGATGCAGATATACGGAGCTTAAAAGCATTGGAAGCAGATCCAGGAGTTAAGATTGCAAGACTAATCCAGGGGAAGAAGAGCAATTTAGGTTTCGGTCCCAGTTCTAGTACCTCGACCGAGGCACTTTCTGGACCAAACCAGATGTTCTTATCCGAAGAACATCTCGGTCACCCACCTCGGACACCGCCCGAGAAAGCAAGCGAGATGTTGTCAACTGAGGACAACAAACTTTCTGCCTCATTTTCTGAGAGTCACTTACATTTGGTGGAGCACTGGCTCCGCCAAGCTTCTTATGGTAAAGAGCCTTGGTACGCTGATATTGTCAATTATCTTGTTTGCCAAGAAATACCGCCCGGATTGACGTACGTTGAAAGGAAGAAGTTCTTCAAGGATGTACGTCACTACTACTGGAATGAACCTCTACTGTTCAAGAGAGGTCCGGATGGAATGCTTCGACTATGCATTCCGGAGGATGAATTTGCTAGTGTTATACGGCATTGTCACTCGCTTCCTTGTGGAGGACATGCTAGCGCTCACAAGACGTGCGCTAAGGTATTACGTTCTGGTTTCTTTTGGCCTACATTATTTAAGGATGTGCAAATGTTTGTTGTTTCTTGTGATGCATGCCAAAGAATAGGGAACTTGTCTAGAAGGAACGAGATGCCACTCAACAATATTCAAGAAGTTGAGATTTTTTATGTATGGGGAGTCGATTTCATGGGACCTTTCCGATCATCCGCAGGGAACCTCTACATTCTCCTAGCTATTGATTACGTCTCTAGATGGGTGGAAGCTATCGCCTCTCCCACTAATGACGCCATGGTGGTTGTGAAGTTCTTCAATCGGACTATCTTTCCACGTTTTGGGACACCACGCATCATCATCAGCGACGGAGGGACACATTTCATCAACCGGAAGTTCAAAGCACTTCTATCGAAGTATGAGGTAACCCACAAGGTAGCAACCCCTTATCACCCTCAAACTAGTGGGCAGGTCGAAATCTCGAATAGAGAAATCAAGGCGATTCTGGAAAAGACTGATGACATGAATTATGTATCATCATATTCATGCATATTATAGCACATTATCTCTATTTACCTTGCATTTAGAGGGAATTTGCATACCTTTTATGTTCTATTCAATCAATTGTCGGAAATAGAGGTCTACACGAGATTTTGATGAATTACAGGTAAATAGAGTTGAATTGGAAGCAAAAATGGAGCAAGAAGCATCTAAGGATGTTAAGGAAGCTAAAGGAGTCTTAGAAGGATCACAAAGAGCTAAGGAATTGCAAAGGAGAAGCATAGAAGACGAAGCAAAAGAAGAGCACTTTCTGTTGAAGAAAATCGTGCCAATATATATATAAATCGGACGATTTTCATTGGATGAAATCGAACGGTTTTGTACCTAAATCGACTGGGTCGATTTTCTTCACGATTCGGCCAAATGAAAAGACGACATAAAGCCTAATTAATTTGGGCTGGAGGAGAGTTTTGCCAGACGGCCCATCGGCAAGAAACTATAGAAGAGAACCCTACGAACGAAGACGAGGAAGTCGCATCAGATAATCTTTACACGTTTTGGAGAAATCAACGATTCTTGGAGAGAGATTGAAGAGCTTTTGCCGGAAAGTCACTCTTGATCTTTGATTGTGAGATTTCTTTATTCCATTGCATTGTTGTGGTTTGTGAGCACGACATTGAGTTGTTTGAGAGATATATTGAACCGATTTGACGATTGTTTTACAGATTTGAAAGTTATAGAATTTTTCGTTTCAAGATTTGGTTTCTTTGCGATATCTTCTTCAATAATTAATTTGATTCGATTTTGAAAATGGTTGGCTAAAAACTTTGTGATTCTGGGGAGAATAGTTGATGATTAAGGCTTAGATGATGATAGACTGAACTCATTCTAACATTAGGACCCTGAGAATTTAGGTTTTAGTTTTGCGACAAACAGGAAAATCGGATTGTTCTTGAGAAAAATCGGCCGATTTTTCATATGAACAGCACGATTTTCTCTTCTGACGAACTTTAATTGAATTAATCTTTAATCAAAACTAATCCTTGCCTAAATCCCAATATTGGCTAACCTTATTAACCTCTAATGGAGTGTATGAAGAGACTTCAAACTTGATTCTACATTTAATAGATTAAGGTTATAAGATTTGGGTAATAAAGAGACTCAACATCCTTTATTAAGATTTTAAGTGTGCTTTCTGTTCTTACTTTGGAGAGTCATATCCTGGAGTTTTAGATAGTTAGTTTGAACATAATTCTTGTCTTTAGATCTTTCTATATTGCAGCCTCAACAACCCTTATAGAGAGAACCTATAGATTAGTCATATAGGTTTCGGAACTTCATCGTACGAATCCTACCTTTGAACATTTAATCTTGGCAATATAAATTCTGTCCTATATCTATAGAAGTGTCTTGAATCGAAAGCCTGAATCGGATACTTGAATCCTTGGAATCATTTGTCTCTTTATCACATCACAAAAGATTTTATACTTTCGCTAGATAATTGAAATCGGAATTTTTCTCACCAAATCCCTGAGTTCGACTCTGGAATTCTTACCTTTCTACAGCTGATCCGTACACTGCGGGTTCGCTTTGCTTTTGAGTTCTAGATATAAATTTAAGACTTTGACGCACACCTTTTTGAGCGAACAAGTTTTTGGCGCCGTTGCCGGGGATTTGGTCTCGATCAAATCCGGTTTTCGGTTGTCTAGCTTGAGAGCTCTTGCTCTTGTGATTTGATTAGTCTACTTGAGTGATCTTTGCAGGTTCTTTAGGTATATGCGAAAGGCTAGATCCACTAAAGATCTAATTCCTTTCGATCCCGAACTAGAAAGAACTTTGAGGAGAAAGTTGAAGGAGAAGAAAATGGCTGAAAACGATGAGAGAAACTACAAGGCTGAACTGAACGAAGCTCAACGCCAACTCCAGTTGAGTGAGAAGGCTCGAAAGGAAGCTGAAATAAGTCATCAATTTCAGATTGATGAACTGAGAGCTATGATGTTGGACATGAAGTTGGAGTTGAACGACTCCAAGAAGAAGAAGAAAGTCAAGACACCAACTAAGTCCACTCGAATTGACTCATCCGATGATGACGAGATTGATCCGGATATGCCGGAACTTGAAGAGATTGATCCATCACTTCATCCTACCCGAAACACTCCAACACCTAAGGTCGTCCCTCGCATTACGACTAGAAACGTTAGAGCTGTCAATAACGAAGATAGACCTCGAACTTTGGGGCAACGGATGGATCCGATTCAGCAACCACGCCGTCTAGGTGTGGATTTCGGAGCTGAAGACATCCAAGAGTTTAGCTTCTCACCACAAGTCATCACTATGGTTCGCCAAAGTCAATATGGCGGAGCAAGTACTGAATCTCCGCATCAACACTTGCAAAATTTTGAGATTCTCATGGAGACTATGAAGCCGAAGAAGGCTACTACAAGCAACTACAAGATCAAACCGTTCTTCTTCTCTTTGAAGGACAAGGCTCTAGCTTGGTACCAAACACTTCCAGCTGCAAAGTTAGCTACATGGGAGGAATTATCTTCAGAATTCCTCACCAAGTTCTTTCCGCCATCCAAAACGGCGGAATTAAGAGGTAAAATAAATGCTTTTTCTATGAAACCTAACGAAAGCTTGTTTCAATCTTGGGAAAGGTTTCAAGATCTCTTGTTGGATTGCCCACACCATGGCATTTCCAAGCTGGAATTATTGGAGATCTACTACAAAGGGTTGGATGTAGAGACGCAGTTCAACCTCCAATCTCTATCCTGCGGCACATTCATGGATATGAGAGAGGATGATGCTTGGGACTTCATTGAGAAGCAAGCCCAAGTGATTGAGAAGTACTCCCACCGGAAGGTGGAATCAAATAGCCGGAATCAAGGCGATCCGGGAGCTAAGTTAAATCAAGCGGCTCAAACACAAATATTCTCCCTCAAAGATGACACCAAAGAATTGAGGGAAGTGCTCAAAACAAGTCTTCAAAAGACTAAGGAGCAAGAAGCCAACTACATGGGGCGGGACAACAATCAAAGGAATGATAACCGGAATTCCAATTGGAGCAATAACAACAATAACAACCGAAACTCCAATTGGAACAACAACAACAATAGGAACTCAAATAACAACAATTGGAGATCAAATCAGCAAGGTTCAGGTAATCCTTACTCATATGCTGAAAAGGCTCTAACACCTCCATCTTCTTCTACTCCTTCTACAAGCCAGGGACAATCAAGCGGATCAAGCAAACCCGATCCCATGCTAGAAACGATTCTAGGCAAGCTACAAGGATTGGAGAGTTACATAACTTCGGTTGACAAAGCTCACAAAGCTTTAGAGAACCAAGTATTCAACAAGGCCGGAGAAGTCCCAAGAGATCAAGGGAAGCTTCCCGGAAAGACAGAAGATAACCCAAAGGGAAGGGTTATGGCAATAACTACTAGGAGCGGGAAGACGACCGTCGACCCTCAACCTAAAGTAGTCGATACCTCCACAAAAGAAGGAGAGGCAAAAGAGAAGGAAGAAATCTATGTTCCTCCTCCCGCTTACAAGCCACCTCTACCTTTTCCTCAATCTTGAGCGCGTGCACGCCTAGATAAACATTTCGGTAAGTTTATTGAACTTATGAGTAAGCTCCATATTAACATACCTTTTATGGATGCGATTTTAGGTATGCCGGCTTACGGGAAATTCCTCAAGGAGATCCTCTCTAACAAGAGGAAGTTGGAAGATATAGGAGAAGTCAAGATGAGTATGGAGTCATCCGAACTCATCAAGACTATGACGGAGAATATGCCCCCCAAACTCCGCGATCCAGGATCCTTTTGCATACCCATCACTTTGGGAGAAGCTACCTATGATGCTCTTTGTGACCTTGGAGCAAGTGTAAGTATCATACCTCTAGCTCTATGCAAAGCAGTTGGTCAAGGAGAGCCTAGACCGGTGAAAATCACGCTCTACATGGCTGATCGTTCTACCACTAAACCGGTGGGAATATTAGAAGACATTCCAGTAAAGCTAGGTAAGTTTTACATACCTATAGATTTCGTCGTTCTTGACATACCTGCAGATTACCCAGTTCCCATCATTCTTGGGAGACCATTCCTCCACATCTGGATGCATGGTAGATTGTAAAAACGGCCAGCTATCCTTCCATATCGGTGAAGAAAAGATAGAATTCATACTATCTTCCTTAATCAAGGAGCCAGCCTTGAAAGACGACGTTTTTGAAATTGTTGAGGAAGAAGAGTCTAGAGAGATAGTAAGTTCGATATTGATGAAACACCCTCTTCAAAAGGTTCTTAGCATGAGCATCATGGAGGAAGGGGTGGAACATGACTGCAATGAGGATGTGAAGGCATTAAACGTTGTGGAGGAAGAACTAGAAGCAAAAATTGAAGAACTAGAGTGGACTCCGGAAACTGTAAAGAAAATCGACCTGCCAGAAAAAAATCGTCCGATTTCTGAAGAGGTAGCACGATTTTTTTCGACAGAAACTAAAATCGACCTGACGAAAATAAATCGCCCGATTCATGAAGAGGTAGCACGATTTTTTCCGACAGAAACAAAAATCGTGCAGAAGATCGACCGATTTATTACAGGTGGGTCGATTCAATGAGTAATTCTATGGATTCCCCAGACTTCACCGCAGCCGCTTCCGAATCTAATGATGAAGTACCCACACCTATAGAGACCTCTTCCACAGCACCCGAAGGCCACGATTCATCACCAACCAAGGTACCTCCATCACTAGAATTGAAGCAACTTCCCACGCATTTAAGGTACGCATTCCTTGGCACTAACTCCACATATCCGGTTATAGTCAATGCTAACTTGAATGGTGATGAATTAGAGAAACTCATGCATGTTCTGAAGCAACATAGGAGAGCACTAGGATACACCATTGATGATTTAGTAGGAATAAAGCCTTCTCTATGTATGCACAAAATTTTAATGGAAGAGGATTATAAACCTTCACGCCAACCTCAAAGACGGTTAAACCCGGCAATGAAAGAGGTCGTGAAGAAAGAAATCCTTAAGCTACTTGATGCAGGTATCATCTTCCCTATTTCTGATAGCAAATGGGTGAGTCCGGTACAAGTAGTACCCAAGAAAGGAGGCATTACCGTTGTTGCCAACAAGAACAACGAACTCATCCCTACACGGACAGTTACAGGGTGGCGAATGTGCATCGACTACCGCAAACTGAACGTAGCCACAAGGAAGGACCACTTTCCCCTTCCTTTCATCGATCAAATGTTGGAAAGGTTAGCCCAACATGCCTACTTTTGTTATTTAGATGGATATAGCGGTTTCTTTCAGATACCAATTCATCCGGATGATCAAGAGAAGACAACCTTTACGTGCCCATGGGGTACGTTCGCTTATAGAAGAATGCCATTCGGTTTATGCAACGCTCCAGCCACTTTCCAAAGGTGTATGATGGCAATCTTCTCCGAATACGTAGAGAATATCATGGAAGTCTTCATGGACGACTTTTCGGTATATGGTTCTTCCTTTGATAACTATCTCAATAACCTTTCACTAGTTCTTAAGAGATGTGAAGACACTAACTTAGTCTTAAACTGGGAAAAATGTCATTTCATGGTCACCGAAGGAATTGTGTTAGGTCACTTAGTGTCACAAAGGGGAATAGAGGTAGATAGATCAAAGATAGAAACCATTGAGAAGCTACCTCCCCCTTCATCAGTAAAAGGAATTAGAAGCTTCTTAGGACATGCAAGCTTCTATAGGAGATTCATAAAGGATTTTTCCAAGATTTCAAAACCTTTGACTAATCTTTTGATGAAAGATGCGACTTTCGAATTCTCGAAAGATTGCTTAGATGCCTTTTGCAGGATCAAAGAAGCATTGATTTCGGCACCAATCATCCAACCACCCGATTGGACTCTTCCTTTCGAGGTCATGTGCGACGCAAGCGATGTCGCTATCGGAGCCGTTCTTGGTCAGAAGAAAGATGGTCGCACTCATGCCATCTACTATGCTAGCAAAACGCTAGATGAGGCTCAGTACAATTATGCAACTACGGAAAAGGAGCTTTTAGCCGTAGTATATGCATTTGAGAAATTTCGTTCCTATCTTGTAGGTGCGAAAGTGATAGTTTATACGGACCACTCCGCAATCCGATACTTATTCACGAAGAAGGATGCGAAGCCAAGGCTTCTACGATGGATCTTACTCTTACAAGAGTTTGATTTAGAGATCCGTGATAAGAAAGGATCGGAGAACTCCGTCGCCGATCACCTTAGTCGTCTTCCGCAACTCACCGGCGAGTCGGATGAGCTTCCGATAGACGACTCCTTCCCTGACGAGCAGCTGCACGAGATTGAAGAGTGTCTTCAACACATATCACAAGGTAATGATCCATGGTTTGCTGATATTGTAAATTACCTTGTTTGTCAGGAGATTCCACCCGGACTTTCATATGCTCAAAAGAAGAAGTTCTTGAGAGACGTCCGGCATTTTTATTGGAACGAACCTCTTCTATTCAAAAGAGGTCCAGATGGCATCTACAGGAGATGTATTCCCGAAGATGAGATAGATAGTGTCATCCGACACTGCCATTCTCTACCATGTGGCGGACATGCTAGTTCCCACAAGACTTGCGCTAAGGTACTTCGCTCCGGCTTTTATTGGCCTATACTTTTCAAAGATGTGCAAAAGTTTGTTGTTTCTTGTGATGCTTGTCAAAGGACAGGTAATATATCCAGGAGGAATGAGATGCCTCTCAACAACATACAAGAAGTAGAGATCTTTGATGTATGGGGCATCGACTTTATGGGACCTTTCCCGTCCTCATGCGGCAACCAGTATATACTTCTTGCCGTAGACTATGTCTCAAGATGGGTGGAGGCAATCGCTTCCCCTACCAATGATGCAATGGTGGTGGTGAAGTTCCTCAACAAAACGATCTTCCCAAGGTTCGGAACTCCCCGAACCATCATTAGCGACGGAGGAACGCATTTCACAGCCCGTCGATTCGAGACTCTATTAGCTAAGTATGGGGTGACCCATAAGATAGCTACACCTTACCACCCGCAAACCAGCGGGCAAGTCGAGATATCCAATAGAGAGATTAAAGGGATTTTAGAGAAGACAGTCTCTAAAACGAGGAAAGATTGGTCAATGAAGCTTGACGATGCACTATGGGCATACAGGACAGCCTTCAAAACACCAATAGGTACGACTCCCTATAATCTCATTTATGGTAAATCATGTCATCTTCCTGTAGAGTTAGAACACAAGGCTTATTGGGCTATCAAGTGGCTCAACTTCGACATGAAGGAAGCCGGGAAGAAGCGGCTTTTAGACATCAATGAGCTAGATGAGCTCCGACTGAATGCGTATGAGAACGCAAAGATTTACAAGGAACGGACAAAGCGATGGCATGACAAGCACATCATCCCGAAAGACTTGAAGGAAGGGGACCAAGTCCTCCTATTCAACTCAAGGCTGCGTCTATTTCCAGGTAAGCTCAAATCCCGTTGGACAGGACCTTTTGTGATTAAAAGAATTTTCCCCCATGGTGCAGTTGAAGTATGGGGTGAACAAAGCGGAAGCTTCAAGGTTAATGGCCAATGGTTGAAGAAATACACACCGGAAGCTCCAGTCGAGGAGATAGCTCCTATCCTCCTCCATTGAACACAACATCATACACCGTCTAGCTAAAGACGATAAATAAAGCGCTTCTTGGGAGGCAACCCAATGATAGTATAGTTTTCCCTTCTTTCCCTCGCTTAGTTAGAATAGATTAATTGTTTTGTCTCTTCGTTTTTCGTTTTTATATGTTCCTCGATGCACTCTTGGTTTGTCGTGTCATTAATCGCAGGAAACTAGGTTCAAATGCGAGAGATTCACGGAGAATGGAGCACAATTAAGTTATATCTTCGAGATTCAAGAAAAACAAGGAAGGAAATCGACCTACCATAAAAAGATCGTCCGATTCAGTAACAGAGCAAGTCGATTTTTCTCAACAGAAACAAAAATCGACCTGAAGATCGACCTGCCAAAATAAATCGTCCGATTTTTTCAGTCAGAAAGATAAATCGCCCCGACAAATAAATCGACCAGAAAAATCGGCCGATTTTCTTCAGAAATCGTCGACCCTATATAAGGACTTCACACTCGATCTTCTTCATTCACACATCTCCAACTCTCGATTTCCCTCTCTCAAGAACACCGAAAAATCGCCACACCCTCAAATCCTCATTCCTTAACCATTTCAAGAGATTCTTGGCTCCAAACTGAAGCATTTTCAACAAGGAACACGGATCTAACAACAACACGCACGGCAATCGACTGCTCCATAAGGAATTCAGGTTTTTCTCTCCAAAACCTAAGTCTTCTCACTTGAAATCGAAGTTGCCTAGGAAGTGCTTTGTTGTTGGAATTGATAGAGGAATTTGCTTAGGATTCATTGTAGAGAACTGTGTGTGGTGATAGATTGAACAGAACTTTACAGAATTGTGAGAATCGTTGAAATCGAGATAAAAATCGACCCAGCCCAGAAAAATCGGCCGATTTTTGTGAAGAACAGGTCGATTTTTAGGACTTAGAATGGATCTTGTCAAGAGGATAACTAGAAACACGGGGAAGAAGAAGGGATCTTCTTCAAAAGCCCCTGCCCCACCTCCACCACCACCTACCAACATCCCTAAGCTTCCCCCTCCCCTATCCAAGCATAAGAAACGCTATGAACGCATTATAGATCGCCCATTCACCCCTCCTCCCTACATAGTACTTGATGACTTAGATTCGTTATATGTTCGAGAGGATGTTGATATGATGCTTGATAGAGCAGGGTTGAGACAGTTTGCTACGATCAGGGAAGATGCCTATAGGGAGATCACCCTAGAATTCCTTAGCACGTTTGAGCACGATCCTAGGGAAAGGATGGTCACTTTCCGCCTCATGAGCCAAGACCACACTTTGTCTATTGATGCTTTTGGCGACTTGTTTGGCTTTTCTTATTCAAATGCAGGCACGTTTGCTAGAGGCCTCAATGCTAGTGATTTTTGGGAGGCTATTTCCGTAGGAGAGTACGGAGGGGATAAATGGAGACCCGGAAACTCCAAGGAAACAAGTATGTACAACCTTTCCTTCAAGGTAGTGCATAGGATACTCAGTGAGAGTTTGTTTGCCCGGACTGAGACTCCGCAGAAGCTCAAGGCTGATGAGCTTTTTATCCTCTACTGCATGACATCCACCACCACTCCCGACATCTTCACCATGCTTGCTGACTATCTAGGAAAGATAGCCAACAAAGCCAAGGGTGACATCTGCGCAGGAGGGTTGGTCACTCATGTGGCTAGGTCTCTAGGCTATGACTTCTCGGGATGCACTCTAGCTGAGAGTGCCCTTCCTTTAGGCTCGCAGAGGTTGGTGGTTCGACAGGTCTTGATTCCTCGTGGGAGAGGAACTCTTCATGTGCCGATGCCATGGCACAGGGATCCAAAGAAGAAGCCATCCGAGATCATATGGAAATCCGAATACACCATTCGGAATAAGAGGAACTGGAAGGAGACCTTTGAGGCGATGCTTGAGGAGTTCTCACCTCCTACTTATTATGATGATGATGCAGGTGACTCAGAGGAGGAGGAGGACGGAGGACAGGAGACTATGCTCGAGTTTGAGAGCGATATCCATAGCGGGCATGCTACGGATGCCATGGACACTGACACTCATGGAGCAGGACCGAGCAGGACTAGCAGGCAGGATGAGGAGACGGAGGATGACATGCAGCCACCTCGACATTCTTATGCACATACTCCAGGCCCTAGACGAGGACACCGAGCTCCACGCCACTTCAGGGAGCTAGTCACTAGCTTCCAAAGCCTCAGCACCGACTACCGTGTCCTCCGCACCGATTATGACACCCTGAACACACAGTTCAGGAACTATAGGGAGGAGACGGACGCTAGGCATTCATCCTATGATGGCCAGATGAGGGACATGTACTACCACCAGTTCGGCCACTTCTACGATCCCTCCGCACCGATGTATCCATATCCACCACCTCCACCACCGACAGAGGATTGAGCTTCCACTTCTTTTACATTGTAAGTATTTTTCCCCTTCTTATGCTTGATTTTCACATTGGGGACAATGTGGATGTCAAGTATGGGGTGGGGGTACTTACAATACCTTATGTTTCATTCTAGCACTCTATGTACTTTCCACTACTCTTGACATTTTGGCTTGTAATAACTCTTGCACGGCTTGCTTTCTATTATGACACTCGCATTTGCATGAACTTTTTCAAAACCTATGAATTTTCAAGAATTTTAAGTGCTTCTTATATGGAAATGACCTCTATGATGAAAATTGTGAATATGGATAGGCAAAAAGATGCTTAGTTATGTTGAGATTTTGATTATAGCATGAAGGAGATTGCTTTTGTTACTTGAATACACGAATAAGTTATATGATTTAGTTGTTTTGATGAGAGAATGAAATAATAGTCGAAGCTATATTGCAAGTTCTTTTACACCATTTAAGGATGACTAAGGCAATTCACTTCTTTTCTTTTCTCATATCTTGATCATGCTAGCTCCTCAATGAAATATGTAACCCTCCTCTTACCATCCGGGAATTAGGATAGGTGATTGAAAAAGGCATGTTTGATGTGGGAGGGCCAAGGAAAATGTATTGAAAAAGTGCAAAAATTTCATAAGTTTGGGGACGTTGAACATGAGGATGAGTAACTCGGCACCATTCACATAGCCGGGTGTTTGTGTCTTGCCAAAGTCCGATTGAACGACAAGTCCTAACGGGATATGGTATGTGCATCAAGGGTTTGAGGCATCTCGAAATTGAGAAACGCCGATCTCCTAGGCTTCGGTTTTTGTGCACCGCTGTCCATACTCTCAAAAAGTAAAGTATAAGAAAGCAAAGCTTTCCACATGCGAAGCATGTGCGGTAAAGAAAATTCTTGAAGGTGTTATGTGTTCCTCTTTCCCGGATTAGCACCACAATCGCCAAAAAGAACTCCTTCCCTTAATACGTTTCTTGAACCTTTTCTTTGATTAGAAGACCTTGAGACTTTTATGCATGTGTTTAAGACTTAATGGCTTAGATTTGTTTGAATTTGATTGCCTCTACACCTTTATCATATTCTTTATTTATGCCTTCAAGAAAGAAAAGGGAGTTTGTTCATTTTATAGTTGTCATTAATACATGCTTTGCCCTTTTATACCTTGAAATATCACTTTGAGAGCGATCCAATGAAAAGGAGCACTACCAAAAAGAAAAGTTTTTGAGTTTCATACATACATAATCCATGACATCTTATATTCTGAATTTGAGTCTTGCTTAGGGACAAGCAAGAGACAAGTATGGGGTATTTTGATGACATGAATTATGTATCATCATATTCATGCATATTATAGCACATTATCTCTATTTACCTTGCATTTAGATGGAATTTGCATACCTTTTATGTTCTATTCAATCAATTGTCGGAAATAGAGGTCTACACGAGATTTTGATGAATTACAAGTAAATAGAGTTGAATTGGAAGCAAAAATGGAGCAAGAAGCATCTAAGGATGTTCAGGAAGCTAAAGGAGTCTTAGAAGGATCACAAAGAGCTAAGGAATTGCAAAGGAGAAGCATAGAAGACGAAGCAAAAGAAGAGCACTTTCTGTTGAAGAAAATCGTGCCAATATATATATAAATCGGACGATTTTCATTGGATGAAATCGAACGGTTTTGTACCTAAATCGACTGGGTCGATTTTCTTCACGATTCGGCCAAATGAAAAGACGACATAAAGCCTAATTAATTTGGGCTGGAGGAGAGTTTTGCCAGACGGCCCATCGGCAAGAAACTATAGAAGAGAACCCTACGAACGAAGACGAGGAAGTCGCATCAGATAATCTTTACACGTTTTGGAGAAATCAACGATTCTTGGAGAGAGATTGAAGAGCTTTTGCCGGAAAGTCACTCTTGATCTTTGATTGTGAGATTTCTTTATTCCATTGCATTGTTGTGGTTTGTGAGCACGACATTGAGTTGTTTGAGAGATATATTGAACCGATTTGACGATTGTTTTACAGATTTGAAAGTTATAGAATTTTTCGTTTCAAGATTTGGTTTCTTTGCGATATCTTCTTCAATAATTAATTTGATTCGATTTTGAAAATGGTTGGCTAAAAACTTTGTGATTCTGGGGAGAATAGTTGATGATTAAGGCTTAGATGATGATAGACTGAACTCATTCTAACATTAGGACCCTGAGAATTTAGGTTTTAGTTTTGCGACAAACAGGAAAATCGGACTGTTCTTGAGAAAAATCGGCCGATTTTTCATATGAACAGCACGATTTTCTCTTCTGACGAACTTTAATTGAATTAATCTTTAATCAAAACTAATCCTTGCCTAAATCCCAATATTGGCTAACCTTATTAACCTCTAATAGAGTGTATGAAGAGACTTCAAACTTGATTCTACATTTAATAGATTAAGGTTATAAGATTTGGGTAATAAAGAGACTCAACATCCTTTATTAAGATTTTAAGTGTGCTTTCTGTTCTTACTTTGGAGAGTCATATCCTGGAGTTTTAGATAGTTAGTTTGAACATAATTCTTGTCTTTAGATCTTTCTATAGTGCAGCCTCAACAACCCTTATAGAGAGAACCTATAGATTAGTCATATAGGTTTCGGAACTTCATCGTACGAATCCTACCTTTGAACATTTAATCTTGGCAATATAAATTCTGTCCTATATCTATAGAAGTGTCTTGAATCGAAAGCCTGAATTGGATACTTGAATCCTTGGAATCATTTGTCTCTTTATCACATCACAAAAGCTTTTATACTTTCGCTAGATAATTGAAATCGGAATTTTTCTCACCAAATCCCTGAGTTCGACTCTGGAATTCTTACCTTTCTACAGCTGATCCGTACACTGCGGGTTCGCTTTGCTTTTGAGTTCTAGATATAAATTTAAGACTTTGACGCACACCTTTTTGAGCGAACAAAGACCGTCTCTAGGACGAGGAAGGATTGGTCCATGAAGTTGGACGATGCTCTTTGGCTTATAGGACCACATTCAAGACTCCGATTGGTACCACCCCTTACAATTTGGTATATGGGAAGTCTTGTCATCTACCCGTTGAGGTGGAACACAAGGCATATTGGGCAATCAAGTGGATGAAATTCGATATCAAGGAAGCCGGAGAAAAGAGATTATTGGACATCAATGAGTTGGAGGAGTTGCGCTTAAACGCTTATGAGAATGCCAAGATCTACAAGGAAAGAACGAAGAGATGGCATGACAAGCATATCATTCCGAAGGAGTTCAAAGAAGGAGATCTAGTTCTACTCTTCAACTCCCACCTCCGCCTCTTTCCACGTAAGTTGAAATCTAGATGGACAGGACCTTACATTGTGAAAAACGTTTCCCCCTATGGTGCAGTTGAGATTTGGGGTGAAACAAGCGGGAGCTTTAAGGTCAACGGTCATAGGCTGAAGAAATACCGACCGGAAGTCCAGGTTGAGGAGATTGCACCGCTATACCTTGTTTGAGGATAATGAACGGTCCAGCTAGCGACCTTAAACCAAGAGCTTCTTCGGAGGCAACCCAAGGTATTGCTTTCTTTTCCCCTTTTCTAGCTTAGTTTTAGATAGTTTGGTTTGCTTTGTTTTTGGCGTCCTCTAGACAGAAACCAGGTACTTTCTAAGGAAGGATTACAACTCAGGAGCTACATTGGAAGGAAAAATGTTCGAGAAAGTGAGAAGACGGAGTTTGACTAAGACACATCTCGGTTGCTGTCACAGCACCTCGACCGAGATGTTCTTGGGGCAACCAAGGCGACTAGGTCTGACATCCAGTCAGACACCTCAGTCAGGTCGGGACTACCTCCACCGAGGTGAAATCAAAATCAGAGATGGGTATAAAAGGCGAGACGGTTTTCTCTCTCCACATTTTCCCTCCCAACAGAGCACCTCGATCACGGCGGCCTAAATCCCTCAAATCTTCAAATCTTACTCGTTTCTTGCGATTTTTGGTTCGATTACACCGGAGAAAGCAAGAGGATCGATTTTCAAGCATCAAACAGCGGGAAAAACGCTCCAATTCTGCAAAATCTGGGTATTTTAACCAAAAACCCTAACTCTTCTTCCTTTACTAATTTAGGACAGATCTGGATTTGGTTGCCAATTTCTCTTGCTGAAAAGGATATAAGTACCCCATTGGAAGCATTTGGTAGTGATTTGGGGAAAATAACTTACAAATCCGAGAGTGCGATCGAACAACCCTTTGCCTCGGTCCGGTCGGCTGTGTCTCCGCCGAGGTGATTGTTAGAGCAACCGAGGTGTTCATCTGTCAGAATCATGAGCAGTAGATCAGATCGCCAGTTGGTCTTGAGAGATAAATCTAGTAGTTCTTCCCCTTCTTCTGCATCTCATCGCACTATTCCGGTGATCCATGAGCGTTAGCAGGCTGACTTTGATAGGATATGCGGGCGTCCCATTGTTGCCCTGCGATTTTTGGACATTGATTCCTTCGAGTGCCTCCATGTGGCGGAGGACTTGAGGAAGATGATATCGATGGTGGGATTAGAGGAGATTATGGAGGTTCGAGCGCCGGCTTACTTAGAGCCGACCATGGAGTTTGTGAGTTCTATCACTCACGTGCCAGAACGCAACAACATCAAGTACCGGTTATTGAACCGGAATTTTATTGTGCCGATGGACAAGTTTAGGGAGATCTTTGGTTTCCCTACCCCCATAGTTACTCACTTTCCTTCCCGAGCCGTAGCTCAAGATTTCTGGAGCGAGATAGCCCGCGTAGTTGAACACATTGACAGTTGGAGACCTGGAGACTCTAGAGAGCGTATCATCTTCCACTTAGCCTTCCGCCTTGCTGACAGGATATTCAGCGAGACTCTTCTGGCGCGTACTGAGACGCCCCAAAAGGTCCACCAGGGGGCGCTTTTGAGTTTGTTTTGCATGGTTATAGGGGGAGTGCCAGATTTCGGAGGGATGCTAGCTGAGGACTTGCATAGGAGAAATGGCAAGTTAAAGGCCGACATCTGATGTGGTGGTTTGGTGACCCACATTGCTAATGCCATGGGTTTAGATTTGACTACATGTACATTAGTTGTGGCTGCGAAGCCGCTGGGACTTCAGGAGATGATCACGAGGCGTATTCTCATTCCTCGTGGTCTTAGCACGCCATATGTCGTTATGCCATGGGAGACGACGGCTCCACAAGGCATCTTATGGTCATCTCAGTTCTCCGTCTTTGACCGACAGTACTGGTCTTCTGCTTGGTTTCACTACATGCAGGATGCTAGAGGTGCTGCTGATGATGACGAGGATGATTATGATGAAGGAGCTGCTATGGAGACCGGTACTGATACCGGCGGTCCTAGCATACCAGTTGTCGACCTTGATGACGAGGTGATAGAGGAGGAGGCAACAACACCACCACCACCACCTCACTGCAGATTCCGGAGACACAGGGATCTAGAGGCGCACCGACGGATTGATGAATGACTGAGCAGATGATTGACTCCTATGCAGCTATTACGGTAGACATGTCCCAATGCTTTGAGGCTGAGCGTAGATACACCGATGGCTGGATGCATCAGATTGGAGAGAGCCAGCATTACCAGCGTCGCATGATGGAGATTCAGTTCGAAAAGATGTGGGCTACCCCATTGATCCATCCCAACACCCTTACATTCCACATCCACCACCGCCACCAGCTGACGATGATTAGAGCTGCATGGATTTTCTTTCTTTATTTATTATGCAAATCAGCTAGTTCTAGTGAGTTTTCTGATTCCTTAGACTTTTATTTGACCCATTGGGACAATGTTTCCCAAGTATGGGGTATTTGGATATATTACTTGACATTATGTGTGTATGCTTGTATGACTCGATCAAATATTTATGATCGTATTCTGCTTTACTTGGCTCTATGTGTTTATATGCCATTACATGCATACATACAGGTTTTTGTTTGAGAAAAACGTCGAAAAGTGGTTTGGAAAAAAAATTTTATGACCTCGACCGGGATGTTCTTGACTGGACGAGGTGGACACCTCGGATGACGTCAGAACCCCTCGACCGAGGCAAGTTCTTAACTGAGAGTTTTCCAAAACGTTTTGTGCTTCTTCTTTGGATATGACCTCAGTGATGATTCTGTTTGTAGATTGGTTTTGAAATCTTTATATGCTTGAAAGGTTTTATGATATGTTTAAGTTGTAAAATGCTTTGTTTGAAGTTTTAGCATGTTTAATACTTTGTTTTTATCAAAATTATGTTGAATTTGAAGGTTGACAACACATGATGAGTTCTATCACATTCTTCCTGGGATGAATAAGGCAATTCATTCTCTTCTCTTCTTCTTCTTGATCATGCTTTAGCCCCTCATATACATATTTGCCTCCCTTTACCTATCCGAGAATTTGGAAGAAAGCAAAGAAAAGCAAGTGAAAGTGAAGTTCAGATATTAGCTGAAAATGTTAGAAAGAAACAAATAGGTTTGGGGAAGTTAATCATGATGATGAGTAAATCGGCACCATTCACATTGTCGGGTGTTTGTGTCTTGCCAATGTCGGATTGAGCGATATTCCTAACGGGTCATGGTATGTGCATCAACGGTTTGAGGCATCTCGAGAAATTGATGATTGATGATTTCCTTGGCTTTGGTCACCTCTGTCCATGCAACCCAAAAAGTAACGTAAATAAGCAAAGCTTATTGGTGGAAGATGTTGTGTTTTACAGAAAAGCGAAGTAAGATCCTTTTCCCGGATTCTAGCACCACATTCTCTATACACATCTCACCCTTGCTCGTTTCTTGATCTCTTTTGGAAGTCCTTGAGACCTCAAGCTTGTTGATTGACTTCGTGGTTTAAACTGGATTATACATGATTGATTTCGATAAATATGATTTATTATGCTTTCTATGATTTTATGCAAAGATGAACAACTTTCCTATATTCATAAAATGTTTTGATCATGTTTTGATTTTATTTTCCATGAAGCATTCTCTTAGAGTGATCTATGAGTGGAGCACACCACATAAAATGTTTTGAAATGCTTTTCATTGATCTTTTCTGACTTTAATCCATTATATCTTGTATCTAAGATTTGGAACTTGCTTGGGGACAAGCAAGGGACAAGTATGGGGTATTTTGATAGCATGTATTATAATCTATATTTTGGGGATGGTTTAGACGTTATATCTTCATAAATCTGCATGTATGGATGTATATTCTTTGATTATATTGTTGTTTTGTCTACCATTGCGGGAATCGAGGTCTACACCTAGTTTCGTTGTAATTGTAGGTAAAATGGCACGTTTTGCATCGAAGTGGAGCTAAGGAAGCTAAGTAGTCATTGGAGCTACATTCTGGAGATTAAGGAACATCTTAGGAAGCATGGAAATGATTAAAAAGATTGACTTTGGACTAGATTCGAGAGATTTCACATTCAGTTGAGATTCACCTCGGTCAGCTACAATAACACCTCGACCGAGGTGATCTTGAGGAGCGTCCCGACCGAGGCAAACATCTTGCTGCCGGTGAGATCTTTATTTTTGGCTGAGATCTTTTATTTTTGTAAGGAAGATATCTTATATTTTTGGATGGATTTCTGGAAGGAAGATATTATATTTGGCTGATTTATTTTAAGAGATAGAGATATATTTTATAGGAAGTTATCTTTTTAAGATATTATTATCTTTGGAAGATAACTCTACTATATAAAGGGTTGGATTTTCCACAATTCAACCATGCTTAGAGCATCCATCAATTAGAGGATTTTTTGCAGTATTTTCTGAAGGGTTTGAAGGAAGAATTGAAGGAAGTTTGAAGGTTGATGTCCAAGGAAGGAAGGAATCATAGTTTGAGTTGGATTTTGAAGGAGTTTGTAAGATCTTCTTAGATTACTTTTTGCTTGTTGTCTTTGCTGTTTTGTGATTGAGGAACGCTTGTTTGTTGATTGTTTGATTAAGTTATTGAGACCTTTTTCTTAAGATTTTCTTGTTCGAATATTGATTCCTTTCCCTTTAAATTGATTATTATTATCATGATGATTGTTGGCTAAGTTTCTTATGCGATTCTAGGGTGATTGGCTGAAAGTTGTTGGAAAGACGATGATAGAATGATCTTAATCCCAACATGACCCTGAAAGCTCGAGCCTTTACCTTAACCCTAGAACTTTCTAGGGTTAAGGTATTTTCCAATAATTCCACGATTGACACGTCTATTTTCCAACGTTGAGGATGCAAAGAAACTAAGATGGCATGCTGAGGAGAAGATTTGTGATGGAAAGTTGAGAGATCCAGTGGATTCCGAACAATTGTTAAGCATCAATAACCGATATCCCGAGTTTGGAGGGCACTCTAGAAACTTACATCTTGCTTTGTCAACTGATGGAGTTAACCCATTTGGAAATCAATCAACTAGTCATAGTACATGGCCAGTTGTGATTGTGATTTATAATCTTCCACCGGAGTTGTGCATGAAAAGAAAGTATATGATGTTGACATTGTTAATTTCTGGTCCAAGACAACCTGGAAATGATATGGATGTTTTTTTGGCTCCTTTCGTGGATGATTTGAACCTTATGTGGGATTGTGGTGTGGATGTCTACGATGCTTATGGTAAAGAAACCTTTTGCTTGCGCTTGATGTTGTTTTGCACTATAAATGACTTTCCAGCATATGGGAATGTTGCTGGTTATACTACTAAGGGATATACGGCATGTCCAATTTGTGAGGAAGGTACTTGTTACTGTTGGTTACATTTTGGTAGAAAGACCGTTTATCTTAGACATCGAAGTTGGTTTGAGAAAAACCATTATTACCGCAAGCTCATGAAAGTTTTCAACGGTCGTGTAGAAAAAAATAGACCTCCTCGACCTTTAACGGGCTCTCAAATCTATGATAAAGTTAAAGATTTGAATGTGGTGTTTGGAAAAAAGCGTGCACAACATCTACCGAAGCAAGGATAGAAAAAGAAGTCAATATTTTTCTCCCTTCCTTATTGGGAGCACTTGTACGTGAGACATTGTCTCGACGTAATGCACATTGAGAAGAATGTATGTGATAGTCTAATAGGTACATTGTTGAACGTGCTTGGAAAGACTAAAGATGGCATCAATTCAAGAAAACACATGGAAAATATGGGAATTAGACCAGAGTTGAAACATGAGGAAAGAGGAGGAAAAACGTACCTACCGACGGCTTGCTACACCCTTTCTAAAGCTGAAAATTCTACATTCTGTAAATTCTATCTTGCGGTAAAGGTACCTTCTGGATTGTCATCCAATATCAAAAGTCTCGTAAATATGAATCAAGTGAAGCTGCAAGGACTTAAATCCCATGATTGTCATGTTATAATGGAGGAATTTTTGCCGATAGCCATACGTGGAATTCTACCAAAACATGTTCGAGATACTGTCACTCGTCTTTGTTTCTTCTTTAAGATAATTTACAGCAAGGTCATTGATGTGAAAGAGTTGACAAGTTTGCAAAAGGAGATTGAGCTTATATTGTGTGAACTTGAAATGATTTTCCCTCCATCATATTTTGATGTAATGGTGCATTTGATGGTTCATCTTGTGAGAGAAGTAAGATATTGTGGACTAGTATATTTGAGGTGGATGTATCCATTTGAGCGATATATGAAAGTATTGAAAGATTATATGCAAAACAGATATCGACCTGAAGGTTGCATGGTTGAAAGATATATTGTCGAAGAAGTGGTTGAGTTTTGTAGTAATTACTTTTCAGGTGCTGATGCCATAGGCCTTCCTAAGACATTTGTGATAGATCCGACAGAAGGAAAGGGTTTAGTTGGTGAAAGAACGGAAAGAGTAATGCCAGAGTTGTTGTGTCAAGCTCATCTCTATGTTCTCCGAAACAGTGACGAAGTTACTCCTTTTATTGAAGAGCACATGGATTATTTGAGAAGCCAAAATTCTACTTCTAAAAGTGAGGAGTGGATCATGAATGAACATAATCACTCTTTTGTTGAATGGTTTAGAAAGAGAATACTTGATCAACAACAAATATCACCCGAGTCAGTCTCCAACAACTTGAGATGGTTGTCCAAAGGCCCTCTTCCCGATGTAACATCGTTCTCTGCATATGCAATAAATGGCTACACTTTCCACACAAAATCTCATGATGATAAAAGTGTGGTGCAGAACAGCGGTGTAACACTAGTATCTGAGACTTTACATTTGTCTGTCTATAAACAGTTGTCATACTATGGAGTTATTGCAAACATATGGGAACTCAATTACATTGAGTTAAAGGTGCCAATTTTGCTCTGTACATGGGCTGATGTCGAAAAGGGTGTAAAAACGGATGGCTTAGGCTTCATTCTTGTTGATTTGAGTAAGGTTGGCCATAAGGATGATCCTTTTATCTTAGCTTCACAAGCTCTTCAAGTGTTCTTTGTCCCTGACCCATCTGATTCCAAATGGGTTATTGTGCGAGTAAGAAAGGCTAGATATGTGGAGAACAATACTGATGCAGAAGACTTAGTGGCAAATTGTTTTGTCATCATGCCGGTGAATCCGACAATTGTGAAAGATGATGACCGGTCATACCTACGGTCAGACCATGGAGAAGGTTTAGAGATTAATAGATAAAAAAAAAGTTTCTAAAAGAAAGAGAAAGTGATTGTAGACCTTTTGCTGAATTTATGCATTGTTGCTGATTTTTTATGCACTATTGCTGATTTTTGCACTGTTGCTGATTTTTTTTTATTTTGGACAAATTGTTCTGTTATTTATGCATTGTTGCTGATTTTATTTATTTTGGAATATATTGTTGCTGATTTTTTTTATTTATTTTTGAACTATTTATGCAATGTATTGTTGCTGATTTTATGTACCTATTTTAGATAGAGTTGCTACTTTCTGATTTCTGACTATTTTTTTAAATCAAGCTGCTGATTTTAGTTTGGAATGTATTGTTGCTGATTTTCTATTTTCTTTCAATTTGTATTAAATGTTTTCTTTTTTCTGAATTTCCTGGTGTACATATTTTGTAATGTACCTAATGAGTTGGAAGAAGCGTTGATTGTGTCATTACCTAAAGAGTTGCTGATTTTTATTTTCAACTAACAAAATTAATAGAACTCCCTTTGACAAGTTGTCTGACAAGTACTTATGTCCTGGTATTTACTAGTATAATACAATTCCTTTTACATTCATAATCTGCCATGATTTTTAGCTTCAACATTACAGGATGGCATTTTTACTAGTATAAGAACGTGTCAGTTTTGGAATTGCAGGAAGGCATTGCCATATGTTGTTTTTATTGGTATCGGACCTACATTTGGCATGAACTATAGGTCCGATCAGGGATATTTCTAATTACTTGAAAACCATATTATTGATTGTTTTGTCATTGTAATTTCAACATGCTTTGTTCTAGCTAATGGAATTTGTGTACATTTTTTAAAAAAACGTATTTTTGGAATGCTTCTTTTGCGTTATTTCTAATTAACTAATCATAGAATTTATATATGTTATCACAAGTCAGGTAAATGGCAAGTCCCTCTTCGAGAAATGATGAGATTGCACAACGCAGACAGTGCACCCGAGAGGTGATGGTGGTGATTCTGAAAAGAGTGTCGACGATGCTACTCACACACACGCTAGGTGTGCTGCTCTTACAAATAGGATTAGAAAGAGTTCTAAGAATTTCACCGAAAAGATAGTCTTGGATTGGAACTTATATGGAAAAGCAGTTTGTGATAAATCTGAACTATTGGCAAGCTATGTTGGTTATCTAGGATGCGCACGAATACCAATTGTTTATCATGATTGGAGAAAAGTTACAACTGAGATTAAGACCTCTATATTGGACTTTGTAAAGGTAATTATCATTTTATGGTTTTTGTAAATATGTTATTACATGTCTAGGGTACTTTTTATTTAGGGTGCTTTTTATTTAAGGTAATTTTATCTTCTTGTGGCCTTTCATAAAAATTGCAAGAAGCTTTTGAGATTCCTAGTGATGCACATAAAGACATGATCCTTATGGATGTTGGTGACAAGTTTAGGGGCTTCAGGAAAACACTCACTAAACTAGTCAAAGATGGTAAATTGGAACCTCCTGCTAAATATAATTACATCGAGCAGACTGATTGGGATGAGTTTAGACGACAAAGATGCATTAAAGATTTTCAGGTATTGTTGGATTTTATTTACGTTTTGGTGGATTATGTTTTCTTAGAAATTGTTGAATGCAGGATACAAGTGCAATAAATAGTGAAAATGCAAAGTAGAATAAGTATCCTTATAGGGGATCAAGAAAAGGCTATGCACGATTTGAGAAAAAACTGGTAATGCATCTACATTATGCTTCAAATTTATAGTTTATGCATTGTGGTTGACTGACAGTTTCATTACTCAAATTGTTTGTACAGCTCGAACAACGTGGGGACAATTATGCCACTTCTACAATAGACCGATCTGAATTATGGGTACAAGCTAGGCAAACAATGAGTGGTGAAGTTGATGTCGCTTGTAGAATCGTGGCTTCAAAAATTGTAAGTATAAAAACAATTTTTCGTATAAATACATTTATTGATTTAGAAGATTTCCATCCTAAACTAGATGAACTATTAATGTAAAATATATGTGATTTTAAGGATTCGCTTACTAAACAAGTTGCGGATGGACTCGTAACAACCTCGGGGAGTAATGATATACTATCTATGGCACTAGGTGATGATCACCCCGGTCGAGTAAAGGGTGTAGGTCTTGGAGTTGGTTCTAAACAAGCGTAGATGTGCTCGTCCATCTGAACTAGTTATAAAACTAAGCTCTAAAGTAAATGAATTGGAATCAGAAGTTATGACATTGAAAAAAGAAATCTTGGAAATATCAAGGAGGAGAGAATATTAATCATAGCATTAACAATAGCTGCTCAATTAATGATTCACCTTCTACGGACGATCAGGTAATTATATAGCATAAAGTTCATCATTTTGTGATCACATCATCTATATTTTATATTGATGTTATAATGCTGCTTTTTCATGTATATTATATTGATTAAGTGTCATCATTGAGATATATATATATATATATATATATATATATATATATATATATATATATATATATATATATATATATATATATATATATATATATTAATTGGTTAGGGAGTGTGGAAAAAATGTGAGCTTTATTGGGCCACTACAACATCTATGGTAGCTACAGGGCAAGTTTATATTCCAAAAGACGGAGAAGTTACAATGCTTCATGGCAAGCCGTTGGATGCAGAAACTTGCAAGGTTGTAGTTGAGATAGTTGAGGTTGATCATGAGTTTACAGAATTGCCAAAACAGACGGATGAGGTTGTCGTTGTCAAAGATGCAATCGGAGGTTACATTGCATGGCCAAAGTGCATGGTCACTTTTGTATCGGTATATATAATGCAAACATTTATAAATTTTTTTATTAGATATTGTTAATGTTTTGTCAATATGTATATCTGAGTATCCTTATGAATTCTTATATAGGATGTTCGTGAGAGTTCAAAAGCATCTAAAACCACAAAAGATGTTCATATGCACATCGATGAGGATTACATAGATCGTACACCCCAAGGAAAGAGTGACAATGTGGTGACGAGATGCTTGTCAATGATTAATTCGGTTGATGATGTGGATGCCGTGGTCAATATGCCAACTTCAATTTTTCATCAGGAGTACTTGTTGCACTTTGGAAAGAGGGAGATGAAAATATGACTAGATGAACAAGAATTAGAGACGATGCATATCAAGATATATATCAAGTATGTATTTAATACATGTCCATTACATTTTTATTAGAGAATTTTTCGGATGTTAATCTCAATTGATTATGCATGATAGGTGCTTGTTTGAAAATTACAATCCAAGCAAATTTGCCTTTCTTTCCCCAACAAACTTTCGCGTGGCCGGTGGGTACCGAAAGACGTGTTGAGGAGAGAGTTGAATATATGGTTAATTCTCTACGGAATTCTGATATGACAAGACGTTTATGGTTTGCCCCCTATTATGGAGGGTAAGTAAAATGTTACTATATTACATTATATATATATATATATATATATATATATATATATATTAAATTTTGGATTGTCCAACTAGTAACCAATTTGAGTGAATTTTTTTATTCGTACTCTTCATTGGATGTTGGCGGTGATCGATCCCTTAGAATGTGTTGTTTATTGGTTGGATCCAATACATGAAGAAGTTAGAACTGATTTTCGGATCGTGGCTAAACCGTAAGTTATATAACACAAAATGCTATACTTTCAAGTTTTTGTTGATTTCATGGATTGATAGATATTGATGGATATGTTACATTGTATTTCATTGTAGTTCTATGGAACAATTAAATGAAACAAGGATGCCTCCTACTAATCCCAAAACAAGAATGCGAGTATTGCGTTGGAAGATCGTCAAGGTTAGATCTCAATTGATTTTGTCTTGTTAAAATGAGTTTGTAATTAACATATTTGTATATTGAGCTATAAATCTTCTTTAATATTTTAGGCACCTAAACTACAAACAGATGGCAAAAGTGGTTACTACATATGTCGTTACATGAGGGAAATTATTGAAAACGATGTGCATGATATTCCGCAAATGGTATACATGTGTACTTACTACATTTTAAAATATTGATATGTAAATTTGTTGATATATGTTGTTGCTTAATTTTGTTGTTTATTTTTTAATTGTTTAGTATTTTAATGGCTCACCGAAGACGTATGACAAAGACCATCTTCATGAACTGCACAAGGAGTGACTCGAGTTTGTGGAACCTCTCATTCAAGAATGCATCGACATTGACTGACTTGCCTAGCTTAGTTTTCCATTAAGAGACGATCGGTAAAATGTGTTTGTTATCTTTTGCTAAACATATATAATATACTATCATAACGAAGAACGGTAGAAACTTGGTTTGTTTTTTGATGTTACTTTCGGATTATATGATTGAAATATTAATTACATGATAAGTTTGCTTATGTATTTTAGCTTAATATTATTTATTTACTGATTAATTATTTTTCGGTTAAGTATAATACGTATTGTTTAATTTAAGCAGGTGCCAAATTAGCTAATTTTCATATTAAATATAATAAATTACGGTTAATTAATTACCACGGTTTTTTGAAGAAACCGGGGAATAAAAATTTAAAAACTGGTAAAAATAACAGGGGTCCCACTTTTACCCCGGTTATTTTAAAAAAAATGAGGTCCGAAAATGACCCCGATTTTTTTATAATAACCGGGGTCCGACTTTTACCCCGGTTTTATAAAATAACCGGGGTGCGACTTTTTACGCCGGTTATTAAAAAACCGGGGTCCGAAAATTTTAACTCGGTGACACTTACCGGGAAGCGAACCGTCGGACCTCGCTCCCGTTAACCACGCTTCCATAATCGGGTTCCCATGTACAAAATAACCGGTGTCTAGGGGGGGGGGGTATTTGTACTAGTGAACACCTAGCTTAGTCATTGAACATCTCGGCCGGGGTGAAATATAACTCAACGAGGTAAAACTTTCCTGAACCTATTCTGAGTTAAGAGTTTAAGTTTGCCAATTCCTATCCTTATTACACCTTTCCTGGTTCAACGCAAGCCTAGGATGAGACTTACCGGTGATTCCTTTGTTTGTTTACCCAAGATCATGAGTGTAGGTAATAATCGTTTATCCTTTATTGGGGTTTGAGTGTGCCTTCATCCAATCTTTGAGAGTTAGCCTGAGACTTACCCGGTAAAGGTTGATTCTATTCCCTTGGGTGGTGTGTTGGTTTGAGATTATATTTCCTTTCCTTAGTACCTTGAGACTTACTCGGTAATAGGAGCTTTGTTTGGGATACTGAGTAGTGAGACTTACCCGGTAATCTATTCCCACCATAGAAACACCTTCCTTTTGCAAACCTCAGCTTTGTCTGCGTTATCCTTTGGGATCTTGAATCGGAACCACAACTGGATGCTTTAATCCCTAGAATTCGCATTTCCCCCTTACTTGAGTTTTACATCATCTTTGATTGCTTTAATTGTAGTTATTTGCAATATTTGACAACCAGATTTCGTGCTTTGTTTCACCATAGTCCCTGTGTTCGACAACTAGAATTCTTGCTTTTATTACAATTGATCCGTACACTGCGGGTTCGCATATTGTTCAAGCATAAAAGTTTTAATTTAAAATCATGTGCATAGTCGGGTTGTTTAAAGCTTGCACACACCTTTTGGAGCGAACATAAATCTTCTAAAAGACTGAATGTAGAAATAACTAGAACCCGAAGGGGGCCTAAAATTTTCAAAATAAAGTTTTAATTTAAAATCATGTGCATAGTCGGGTTGTTGGGATAGTAGTACGTCGGACCACCATCACACTCCGTGGATCTCTACAGCTTAGTAGATAAGATATAATATGTGGACTTATAGTATTCTACGTTTATGTAGGTTATATGTATATCTAAGTACATGTAACATTTTAGTACCCTAAATGATAGGCAATATCCTTTAGTTGAGTTATCATAATGCGATTATCGCGTCATGGTAAATGGTTAGTAGATCTTAAAGAGTATCTCTATAGGAGAATAATGGACTCCAACCTCGGAGTAGAGTAATGTGTTCTGGCAGACACTCTAGCGATTCCTACAATCTTTCGAAGAACTAGTGAACATAAGGTGAAGATCACAAGATGATTCTTAACCATAAGAACAATCAGACAGGAAATAATATCAAATAAATTCAGATAGAAGTGATAGAAGTCCGTACAGGCAATTTAGCAGTGTGAAGATGAAAGAGGAAACTCAAGGATGCACGTACGGACTGATAAGAAGCGCAAATTGAAGAGGACAATATCGAAATACAAATCAAGCGGGGTAGACTACAACTACACTTGGCGGGTTAAATGACAGTGCAACAAGGTGGACGACGCCATAGGCAAGTATGGGTCTGTGAGTACAAAGAAGATATGGGGTCGACCCCGATGTGAAGAATTAAAGAAGTACAAAGACAGAAATTGACAAATGAGTTTGAAGATGAGAAATAAATTTCATCATCAGAGAGACGGGTCACTTCGTCAAAGATTCAAGAATTTTGAAAGAAATCATGACGCAACTATAAAATACAGTAGAAGTCTAAAATTAAGACAACAAATTTCTATAAAGGTGACATTACAGAACTACACCAACCAAAGAGGAAGAACGTGAGAGAATGATATTGGTGGACTTGAGGGTCCAAAATAATTCACATAGATATTTAAGTTACTAACATTAAAGGTTCACACTAGAGAACCGCAAACCGAAGACGACTAATGTAAGAGGAATCGCGAAGACGCACTTACAAGCTATTGTTGAAGAATTAATAAGTTCATCGACGACAAAGGAATGATACAACCGGACTTGGAAGAGTATAAGTGAGCTTATAGTGAAGACTCTAGGAGGAGCCAAAGGAGTATAAACCGATAACCTACATGGGATAGGTTTTTACCAAGTACACCCACATTGAAGGAGACCTAAGAAAGGTAAGTCGAGGGTCTTGTAGAAGATCGATTATAAACTAAATAGGAACAACTAAGGATTTACCACGTAAGGGAGGACTAGTAGGTAGATAAGAAGTATAAAAACGGATCTATAGAAGAATTTTATCGACATATGGAAGACCCTTCGAGAGATCAACAGAGACAATTGTGAAGTTAAAGTTATGCCATTAACTTTAATTGAGAATTCGATAAGAAGAATTTGAAGGCCATAAATGAAACACCCCAAATCCACGGGACTTGGAGTGTCACATTGGGTTAGGATCTCACAATGAATTCTTATCCTAGCCTGACAACAAGTTCACTAGATCTTAGAACAAGGCACAGGTAGATTAAAACAAAATACATAAAAGCTGTATATGATACATCAAAAGAGTTTACAAACTCAGACCCGAGTACAAAACATCAAACCACAACATCTGATACAAAAGATCCCATACCCCGCGCATCCTAATGTACAGAAGTCCTCAGCCGGCCACACCATATGTCTCTCCCTGCAGTCTTCCTAACCTGCAGATCATCTACAACACGGTATGAAACCGTTAGCTACAGCAATGAAAAGCATAGAGGTAATAGCACAACCACACATCAACATCATATACATGCAATGCCACACACATTCATTTATTATCTTTCATTACGTCATTCCATTACTAATTCAACTTCTTTTGTAACACGAGGAACCTAAAGAACATCGTCCCTTTCCCCGTTAACACAAGGGTTTGCATTGGGGGTGATCGTCACTCGTCCCCCCTTGTGTTACTGGCTTCCAGGCACCTCCTCCTAACCAGCAGGTGGAGACCGGTGGTTACCGCCCGTTATAATACACTTGGGCCAAATAAATGTAATAAATGGTCATCCTAGTCCGGTTTAGGTTATAAATGCACAACCATATGAACTAACACAACCATCACAATCATACAACCCACAACAGCACGTTAAGTAAGTCCTATGGACTTACTTGATATACTCGTAACCTGTACCACGTCACAGCTTCCCCTTGGGGAAGTAATCAAAACCTGCAATAGCAAGGCACACACAATCACATACTACAAAGGTTAGGAGACTCGTCTCACTAACCACAACCAACCTATATCTCAAATCTAGACCTCAGATCCTCAGCACATTCATAAATGCCTAAGGCATATCCTCAACATAACATCTCATCATACTCGTACAGATACTAAACCTTAAAGCCATAACTGATATCAATAACATCATCATGATCCTCAACTCATTCTGACACCTAGCATTCATCTAATTAGTATTCCTCAATCTCAAATTTAATCGTAATTTAATTAATTAACCTTTAATTAATTAATTAAATTTCACCACACCTGGCCATTTCTAAACCCACGTGTCATCAAATTTTATCAAACAAACAACCCATAAACACCAGAATAATATAATGATCATAATGGAATTTCTAATTATCCATTTTGAAAAGCCTAAGGTCAATTTAGGCCAAATCGCAGTACGGAAAACGACTAAATTCATAATTTTTTTGTTACTAACCCGATTGACCATCTGAAAGAAGATTCGGAATCACAACGACGCAGGCTACGCATGTAAAACATCAAATTCACCGGAATTTGAGCGACGAAACTGTCCTGGTGACATATATGCTCGACCAGGTCTTCATCTGCTCGGAAATGCAAAAACTTGGTACCGATATGAAGAGAATGAAGAGAGGAATCCAAACTCAAACGGAATTATAATCGGATTGGAAACGGATAGTAGATCTGAGTTTGAAGTTTGAGAGAAATCAGAGTTGTGAATTAATAAACGATTTTCCGCTATTTATAGTGAAGTCGATAATTATCCTTTAGCGAAGTCGATAATTATCATTTAGCGAAGTCGATAATTATCCTTTAGCGAAGTCGATAATTATCCTTTAACTGATCCAATGGCGGGTTGAACCCCCTTCTCCAAACTTCTCGAAATTGGAACAATAAATCTTGAATATTGTAGGGATAATTATTCCACAATTGCCTCAGAAAACGTGTATTTCTAAGCCGTCTTTCTTAGCCGTTAAGAAACGAAATAGCGACTCTTTTGGCCGTTTTTTCTTTCCTAGTTACTTCATATCTAGGACATGTCCGATGTCCTAATCATTTCTCTCAACTGCATTTTTATTAATTGGAGCTCCCAAAGGCTCCAAATAATACCGGAGGGTAAAAATAATTACCCGGGGGAAAAAGTGAAAATTTCACCATAAGCCCAAATTACGCCAAGAACATAACGGTGGGACTTATACTCAACACTTACGCAATCTTCGCGAGTTATATGTCAATTACTATCACTGATTAAGTTAATCAACATTAATTAGAATTCGGAAATCCTAGCTATTACATCACACACCCCTTAAGAAAAAGTTTCATCCCGAAACTTGAACAATTCCCAAATCCTCTCGGACCCATACGCCGAGGTATAGACACTCTCTCTATCGGAGGTATCACATCTCCGTTCAAACGTATCAACCTATAACACTCTATAACCTCAAAACACAACATGGAGGAATCACCAACTCCAGCAACAAGATCATAACGCTATCCAAAGGCATAGAGGAAAAAATCATCTCTAGCCAACTACTAACCACATCACAAGGCATGGAGGCAAGCCGTCTACAGCCAATCGTACTCGTAACACAACTATGTGGTGGAAAACCGTCTTCACTCACACTATGTCCATCAATAATAGCATGGAGGAAAGAACCATCTCCAGCTAATCCTAAACATATTACAATAGCATGGAGGAAAGAACCATCTCCATCTATACCTATATCGTGCTAGCAAACAAAATCTAACAGATCAGATGCACATATCAAAGCTAGCACGAAAACACATCATATCACATAAGCACATAGCATATAAGCACTCACCAAAAAGGCACTAAGATATACTCGTGGATCCTACGGGTGCGTCTAACTCTGCATAGAACTCTAGATAGTTCCTCTGGATACTATCCTCTGTCTCCCAGGTAGCCTCATCCGGTCCTCGTCACGACCACTGTACCCTCATCACAGGAATATTCTTTGACTGCAGGCGTCTCACACCTCTCTTTCTAGGACTGCAAAAGGTTGTTCTGCAAAAGTGTGGTCCGGCTCAACCACTAGATCATCATAACTCACAATGTGCCTCAGGTCTGGTATGTACTCACTCAGCTGAGACACATGAAATATAGGGTGAACACCCTCTAACTTTGGTGGCAAAGCCAATCTGTGCACTGCTCTCCCAACTCTATCCAGTATCTCGAAAGGACTAACATATCGGAGACTCACCTTCCCCTTTATGCCAAAACATTTATGCCAAAACATATGACACCTCGCGTTAGAGTTACTCTCAACCAGACATGAGCTCTTACCCTGAACTCTAGAGGTCGACACCTCCTATCTACATACAACTTCTGGCGACTCTGTGCAACCAACATCCTCTCTCTTATCAGCGTTACTCGAGTCATATCATCCTGAATCTGTTCTGGCGCTATCCCACCGGTACTGCTAGGCTCCTCCCAGCATAAAGGTGTATGACACCTATGCCTACACAACGCCTCATAGGGGCCATCCCTATAGATGCATACCAACGGTGGTGGTATAAGAACACAACGAGTGGGAGATAAATAGATCGTCCCTATTCCCAATTCATTCCACAAGCACACAACATGTCCTCTACAATCTGGAGGGTTCTCTCAGACTGACCGTCTGTCTATGGTAAAACTCAATCATATAGTATGTGGACGCGTTCCCCAAGCAGTCTGAATCTGCTATCAAAACCTCAAAATAAACCGTCTACTATAATCATAGTCGATCGTCCTCGGTACACTTATGGAGTCCCACCATCTGTCTAGTGTACTCCTTTGTTACTTCATTCATTGGCCACGTCTCTCTGTAGAGATGGAACGTGTCGCCTTCGTAAATCTGTTACTAATAATCTGGATAACACCAAAACTCTTACTGGGTCTCAATCCCATCACAAGTCCACAATAAAGTCCTCTCACTTCCACTACAACACTGGTAGTGGATGAGCTCATCTCCAGGTCAGTAACACTTTAACTTGATTTACTACTTCGTGGTACCTCTTATTCATACATGGATGTACTAAAGAAGGTGTACTATGAGTGTACATCTTCTCCACTCGACTCCGCATAAGCGGTTATACTGACGCAGTTGTTACGCTAAGATTGTGATGCGCAAATGGGTTTTAAATTTATAACTCGAACTAAATCCTAACTACCTAGCGAAACCCGCAGTGTACGGGACGTTTGTAGAAGGGTTAGTATTCCGAGGTCGAACACAAAGACTAAGGTGAAATTGATTCAAATTGTGATTGAGTTTAGTAAAGATCTAGGTCGAAGGGAAAGAAAGAAATAAAGAAGCGAAAATCTCAAATGTTTTTAGTTGGTTTTTGGTGATCAATCAAAGATCACAATTCATGCTAAGTAAACAATCAAACTAGACTAAGAATCAACACGAATGAACAAGCTAAACAAGATAATGATCAAGGAAAGAAAAGACGGATTCTAGGGGTCGGAAGTTCCGGTTATGGCATAGAACTCAAGTTATCTATTCATTCTTTGGATTAACTATGATATGTTGGGATTAAGTTTATCTAATTTGGGATCAATTACCGGGTAGGTCTCATGGTCCAACTAGTCCACACCTAAGGTCTCATTACCGGGTAAGTCTCTAAGAACCTAAGGATAGGAATTCTACACACACCGGATTGTTAATTAGGGATCTAACCTATCCTTACCGGGTAAGTCTTGGAAAGGGAAGTCCTAAGCAACTATCCTAGCACATCTAATCCAATGGCGGCTTGTTAGGCTCACAACTACCTAAGGTTTGTTATTTTTAGATTCTAAGAGCAAGGATTACCGGGTAAGTCTCTCCTAACACTTAGTCACTACACTAGGTCACCCTAGGGTAGGTTAAACTCAACAAACACTTAGGGTTTCAACATTTTATAGATCTAAGGCAAGATCCTTCGAACCAGGGAAAATCACGGTTTGTTCTACCTAAACCACGGCCGTGGTTCTACAAGAACTACCCGTGATTTCTAACAGCAGCTATGTTCATAAGCAAAAGTCACCCAAAGGTAAATCTAAGTCCGTCATATCATAGCCCTAGCCATAACCATCCTTTCCTTACCTTAGAACCACATCAATTTAGCCTACAACATTCATAATGGAAATCGAAACAAACAAACATAAAATCATAACATCCATTGCAAGATAATGAGAGGAAAGAGATGAACAAGTGAACTTAATTCAAAACTAAGCTGAAGATTAGAATTAGAGCCACTTACAACCCTTCCAAAAGAAGGTTCAAAGGTTCATACAAATTCTAGAAAACGGAATCCGAAATACAAGAAAGCTATGGTGTGTGTTCTTCTCCTCCTCTTCAATGGAGCTCTTCTTCTTCTCTTTGACACTTTCCTTCCTAGAAAAACTTCTCTTTGAGAGAATATATTTGTTAGAGAGAAATGGATAATGGGTGAGCTGCTCCCAAACTACCCCAGCTGCCTCTCACAATCCATGAAGGACCACTTTTATAACAAACTTGCATGAGCTGGCCATAAGAGTCGTGCCACAGCTGTCACAAGAATCTGGCAAAAACCACGGTTGATTCCACGGCCGTGGTTTGTCAGAGAACCGTGATTCTGTGCAGAAACTTCACCTTGATCATTTGGCTGTGATTTGGTGCATGGCTAGTGTTGGCAAGGTTCCATGAGTCCTCCTTAGCCCTTGATTTGTGTCCCAATGAGTCCGAGGGTGTGTCATCTAGATGAATGATCCTCAACGCATCGTTTTAGCTCTAAATCTCCCGAAATACCTATAAAACACGCACAAGTCCGTGTAGACGTCCTTCTCGACAAAATACATGAATTGAGTGCAAAACGTCTCGAACTAATGTTAAACTATGCATGAATGAATGAGAAATCTACCTAAATGATTACCTAAATCTAGATCATAAATCGTGTTATCAAAATACCCCATACTTAAGGTTTGCTTGTCCTCGAGCAATTGCTCAACTATAGAATACGAGATAGCATGACTTATGTATGCAGAAAAACGGCAAAATCTTTTTGGGTTTGTGCTTCTACTATTGGATCACCTTCATAGTCATGTTTCATGGCAATTGGACAAGCAATTATGTATCAAACAAATGAAGGCATGGAAAGACAATTGTACTTAACTCAAAGACATGCATGAGATGTAAAGATGAAGAGGTCAAGAAGATCAAGAGTATGTCCAATATAGATTACTAAGTCTTACAAACATGCAAGTAGGTCATAAGGTATTGTGACATAAAAAGGCCAAGAAACGTTGTGATTGGGTGGGGAGTTTTCTAGGTTATGTGATGCTAATCCGGGAATGGAACTAACTTCACTTCCTTGTCCTCGATCAACTTCCCCAAGTGTATATTTTTTCCTTATCTTGCTTTCTTTTCTTTTTCTTGACTTGTTTTTGAGACAATGGCATTGGTGTACAATAGCCGAAACCTCGGTGATTAGCCATCCTCGGGCTTTTTCTATTTTTTCGAGGTGCATCCACACCGGGCACACATACCAAAGCTCGTTAGGGCTATTGATTCATTTGACTTTGGCAAGGCACCAACACCCGATTATGTGAAGTGTACCGAGTTACTTGTCATTTGAACCAACGCCCCCAAACCTATATTGTTGGCTACACTTCCACAATAATTTCAGCATTTTCATTCATGACATTCCTTTCATCAATAACTTTACCCCACACTTGCTTTTCACACACTTCAACACACTAGCATGCTCCTATTCCCGGATGGGTTAAAAGAGGTCAATTTTATATCAATTGAGGTGCTTAAGCAATCATGATCAAGACGAGAAGTAGGGAAAGATGAAATGCCTCATTCATTCCTAGATGGTATGCAAGAACTATCTTGTAATTTCGATTTTCAATACTCAATCCATTCTAGGCAATAATCATGATCCCAAATCATTCATAGAATTCAAGAAAAGTAGTTCAAGTCCACATATGCATTTATCAATTCAACACATAAGGCCATCCATAGCCAATTCACAAGACAAGATTTCATCATTAGGATCATATCCAAGCCTAGAAAGCACAAAATTTTTTTTTTAAATTTTCTGATTTTTATGGGATTTTCGATTTAAGTATGTACAATGCAAGACATGTGCAAATATTAACCTATCCTAGATGCTTATCATGCAAGGGATCATGCGAACCCCACCCCATACTTAGAAACACATTGTCCCCAATGTGGTATATAAGTAAAGAGAGTGAAAGAAGGTTCTCACAATGTAAAATTGTTTGCTATGGTATTCGGTATTGTTCAAGTGAATTGATGTTGGATGATCCTATCAACCATGGTAGAGAGCTCTAAGCATCCATCAAAGCTTCGAAACCCGCGCTAGGCACCGCTAGCCGTCCAAGTTCCGCGTCCGCTCCACCCATAATTGGTGAGGGTTTCATCATCGTCATTCATATGTCAAGAAAGGCTTCCCATGCCACTAATGCTTCTAGCACACACACGAAACACAAAACACACAAAGCACACAAAAACAGAAAAATCTAAGCAAAAATGAAAAATGAAAAGGGAAAAATGTTACCAATGGGTTGCCTCCTACCAAGCGCTTCTTTAAGGTCATTAGCTTGACCAAACTCGGGATCGTCTATTCGAGGTGAAGCGGGGCAATCATGTCTACCGGGGCTGCCGGAATATACTTCTTCAAGCAATGCCCATTCACTTTGAAATTTCCACAATGCTTCCCTCCTATCTCAATAGCTCCATGGGGAAAGATCTTCTTCACTACATATGGCCCGGTCCATCTTGATTTGAGCTTTCCGGGAAAAAGCCTTAGCCTTGAGTTGAAGAGAAGGACTAGATCTCCTTCACTCAACTCCTTAGGGATGATCCTCTTGTCATGCCACCTTTTGGTTCTCTCCTTGTAGATCTGGGCATTCTCATAGGCTTCCAACCGGAGCTCCTCAAGGGCGTTTATATCGAGCAACCTCTTCTCTCCCGCCTCCTTGAGGTCAAAATTTAGCCACTTAATGGCCCAATAAGCTCTATGCTCCATTTCCACCGGAAGATGGCAAGACTTGCGATAAACTAACTTGTAAGGAGTGGTTCCAATTGGTGTCTTGAAGGCGGTTCTATATGCCCACAATGCGTCATTGAGCTTCATAGCCCAATCCTTTCTAGTTCTAGACACCGTCTTCTCAAGGATGGCCTTTATCTCTCGATTGGAGATCTCCACTTGGCCACTAGTTTGGGGATGGTAGGGTGTTGCCACCTTATGAGTTACCCCATACTTAGCCAAAAGCGCTCCAAAATTCCTATTTGTGAAGTGCTTCCCTCCATCACTAATGATCACCCTTGGTGTTCCAAACCTAGGGAAGATCACCCGGTTGAAGAACCGCACCACCACCTTGGCATTATTTGTAGGAGAGGCGATTGCCTCCACCCATCTTGACACATAGTCCACCGCCAATAGGATGTAGAGATTGCCACATGAAGAAGGGAATGGTCCCATGAAGTCCACACCCCACACGTCAAATATTTCAACTTCTTGGATGTTGTTCAAGGGCATTTCATTCCTCCTTGAGATGTTGCCCATCCTTTGGCAAGCATCACATGCCGCTACAAAACCTTGCACATCTCTAAACAAGTTAGGCCAATAAAAACCGGATTGCAATACCTTTGCACACGTTTTGTGTGAGCTAGCATGGCCTCCACATGGTAAGGAGTGACAATGCCGGATCATACTCTCCACTTCATCTTCCGGTATGCATCTTCTAAGCACCCCATCCGGGCCTCTCTTGAATAGAAGTGGCTCACTCCAATAGTAATGCCTCACATCATTGAATAACTTCTTCCTTTGTGCATATGTTAATCCGGGAGGCACCTCCTCACACACTAAGTAGTACACGATGTCGGCGTACCATGGCTCACTTCCTCTAGCCACTTGGAACAAGCATTCCTCCACCATTTGCAATTGTTCATCCCGGAACGAGTCATCTATCGGGATGTTGTCTTTTCCAAGCTCCAATGGTGGGAGTCTACTAAGGTGATCCGCCACGGAGTTCTCGGATCCCTTCTTATCTCGTATCTCCAAATCAAACTCTTGAAGAAGAAGGATCCACCGAATCAACCTTGGTTTGACATCCTTCTTTGTAAGTAGATAACGGATCGCAGCATGATCCGTATAGGCTATGACCTTCGCTCCAACAAGGTACGAGCGGAACTTCTCAAATGCATACACCACCGCCAACAACTCCTTCTCGGTGGTAGCATAATTGAGTTGGGCATCATCTAGCGTCTTGCTAGCATAGTAAATAGCATGAGTGCGCCCTTCTTTCCTTTGCCCCAAAACAGCCCCAACGGCTACATCGCTCGCATCACACATGATCTCAAATGGTAGACTCCAATCCGGAGGTTGCATGATAGGTGCGGAGATCAAGGCGTTCTTCAACCTACAAAAGGCTTCAAGACAATCCTTGGAAAAGACAAAATCAACATCCTTCATTAGTAGGTTAGTGAGAGGCTTAGAAATTTTAGAGAAATCTTGGATAAACCTCCGGTAAAAACCAGCATGCCCTAAGAAACTCCTTACCCCCTTCACCGAGGTAGGTGGTGGCAACTTCTCTATCGTTTCAATCTTAGCCCTATCAACCTCAATGCCACGGTTAGACACCAAGTGTCCTAACACAATCTCTTCACTTACCATGAAGTGGCATTTTTCCCAATTTAGGACAAGATTTGTCTCCTCACATCTTTGCAATACTAGTGACAAGTTAGCCAAGCAATCATCGAAAGAAGAACCATAAACAGAGAAATCATCCATGAACACTTCCATGATATTTTCTATGTATTCCGAAAAGATAGCCATCATACACATTTGGAAGGTGGCGGGTGCGTTACACAGTCCAAATGGCATTCTCCTATATGCAAAAGTACCCCATGGACATGTAAAAGTTGTTTTCTCTTGGTCATCGGGGTGGATAAGGATTTGGAAGAATCCACTATAGCCATCTAGATAGCAAAAATGAGAGTGTTGAGCTACCCTTTCTAGCATTTGGTCAATGAAGGGGAGAGGGAAGTGATCTTTCCTAGAGGCCATGTTCAATTTCCTATAATCAATGCACATCCTCCACCCCGTAACCGTCCTAGTCGGTATTAGTTCATTGTTCTCATTGGTTACTACCGTCATCCCACCCTTTTTAGGAACTACATGAACGGGGCTAACCCACTTACTATCCGAGATAGGGTAGATAATTCCCACATCTAGCAACTTAATGATTTCCTTTTTGACCACCTCTTTCATTATGGGATTTAATCTTCTTTGATGTTCAATAGAGGGTTTGTGATTATCTTCCATCATTATCTTATGCATGCACAAAGAAGGCTTAATGCCAACCAAATCATCAATAGTATAACCAATGGCTTTCCTATGCAATCTTAGTTCATGCAACAACTTAGCAAGTTCATCATCACTCAAGCATGCATTAACAATCACCGGATATGTAGAATTATCACCAAGAAATGCATACTTTAAATGAGAGGGAAGGGGTTTAAGTTCAAGTGAGGGAGGACCTTTATCGGTTGAAGACGATCCAAATAAGGTTGGATGAGATGAATCCAAAGTAAATGAAGATCCTCCAAGGCTCCTAGAAGCTTGATCACCATCAAGGGTTGATTCAGGGAAAACCACGGTTGGAAACACGGTTTGCTCATTTTCCACGACCGTGGTTCTTGCCAAGCTTGCTTCCCGGAGTTGTCCAGAAAGTTTGACGGCCGTGGTTTGTTAATCTCGACCGTGGAACTTGCAGCTGTTCAACACTTCTTCGTGGCTTTCAAATCCAACTCTTGGCTCCTCTTCCAATGCATCCAAGGCTTTGATCTCTTCATTGCAAGCCTCCTCATCATCTTCCTCCATCATGCTTAAGGTAAGAACCTTTTCCAAGGGATCCTTGATCAAGATCGAGCTCACAACTTCTCTTGATTCTTCATGCTCGATTATGTTGAAGATATCTTCATCAAGGGTTGGCCCTTTCATCATGGTGGACAACTTGAACTTGATGTTCTCTTCTCCAATATTGAAGGAGAGAGTCCCGTTCTTGCAATCCACTAAACATTCGGAGGTGGCTAGGAAAGGTCTTCCTAAGATGATGGGAACCGGATAATCCGCCGGAATATCCAAGACGACAAAGTCAATTGGCACATAGAATCCTCCTAGTTGCACCGGAATGTCCTCTAGAATCCCAACCGGATGAGTGATAGAACGATCCGCCATATAGAGGGTCATCTTGACCGGCTTTGGCTCTCCTAGCCCGACCTTGTTGCAAAGTGAAAGCGGTATGATGCTTACACTTGCCCCAAGATCACAAAGGGCCTCGTACTTCACGTCTCCTACTCCAATTGGAACGCAAAAAGAGCCCGGATCTCTTAGCTTGGGAGGCATTTCCCCCTTCATTGTTTGGATCAATTCCGAGGATCTCTTGGTCATCCTTATCTCCCCATACTCCTCCAACTTCCTTTTGTTGGAGAGTATTTCTTTCAAAAACTTGCCATATGCCGGCATTCCTAAGATGGCATCCATGAACGGAATGTTAATATGTAATTTGGACATTAGTTCAAGGAACTTACCAAAATGATTGTCCAAACGAGCTCTTGCTCTTGATTGTGGGAACGGTAGTGGTGGTTTGTATGGAGGCGGTGCCACATAGGTTGGCTCTACATCCTTGCTCTTGCCTCCATCTTCTTGCATTCTTCCCTCTTCTACCACTACTTGCTTTCCCTTGGCATGGTCCTTGGGCAAAGGATCCTTCGTACTCAACCCACTCCTCGTTGTGATAGCCAACACTTGGCCTCTTGGGTTGTCTTCGGTTCTTCCGGGAAGCTTTCCCGGATCTCTATGGGCTTCACCCGCCTTTTGGAACACTTGAGCTTCTAAGACCTTTTGAGCCTTAGAGATTGAAGTTACGGTGCTCTCAAGACCACTCAACCTCCCAAGCAATTGCTCAAACATTATTTTGGTTCTATCCTTTGGAGGTTGAGTAAATCCGGGTGGGGGTTCTTGTGAAGCTCTTGGTGGTGGAGTTGAGCTTGTGGAAGCGGGAGGGTTCAAGGCTCCATCCGGGTAAGAGTAAGAAAACCCGGGATGGTTGTGGTTGGGCCGGTAATTGTTGAATTGCCGGTTGTTGTTGAAACTCCTTGGGCCTTGGTAATTGTTGAAGTTGCCCCTTCCCATATAATTCACATCCTCCTCCTTGGTAGACAAGTTGGCTTGTGGAAGCACTTGAGGGGTTGCTTGGTTCTTCAAGGTTGTAGCACACAACTCCCTCAAGGACTTCAACTCGTTGTTGATGGCGTCAAGCTTGAAATTGCTCATGGTGACTTCACTCACCTCATATGCTCCCGCCTTTCTTCCTTCACTCTTCCTATGGGAGTACTTCTCAATTACTAGAGCTTGCTTCTCCACAAACTCCCAAGCATCATCTACATGTTTCTCCATAAATGTCCCACCGAAAAGAGATTGGAGCTTGAATTGGCTATCTTCATCAAGTCCCTTGAAGTAGATTTCCAATAGCTCAATTTTCGGTATGCCATGGTGTGGACAATCAAGAAGAAGATCTTTGAACCTCTCCCAAGACTTGAATAAACTTTCTCTATCCTTCATCACGAAGGCATTGATCATCCCTCTTAATTCGGTAGTCTTGGAAGGTGGGAAGAATTTGGTCAAAAACTCGGTTGTCATCTCCTCCCAAGTACCAACTCGCCCTTGTGGAATGGATTGATACCAAGCCAAGGCTTTATCCTTAAGAGAGAAGGAAAAAGCTCTTAGCTTATGGTTGTTGCTTGTAACGCCCCGTTTATCGGGTGCGTTCTCGATATTTATTTTAACGGTATTTTTAATAACTTAAATAATTTATTACGAGTATTTTTACATTCTAAATAAATTTTTATGAGTTTATATATATATATATTTTCCGTATTTTTATTTTACGGAATAGTTCGGAAAGTTTTTCCGTTCCGAAATACCGTTCCGGTTTATTTCGATCGAGTTAGTTTATTTTAGTTTACTTTCTCCTTTTTATTTATTTCCTTGTTCTTTCCTTCTTTCTCTTTTTATTGCGTGATGAAGAGTGCAAGTTGACACTGCCCCTCCTGCTGCATATACCCGCTTCTCAAGGTCGACCTCTCGATGCTCACACTGTGGCTCGACTCCTCGCCACCCACCACCTGCTGCCACCTTTGATGCAACTCCACCCTTTCACTCTCACCCTCTGCTCAACTCTCTCTCTGCTCAACTCTCTCTCTGCTCTAAACCTCACCAGCTCTCAATCTCTGTAACCCCTCTTCTCTGCTTCATCTTCGCGAGTAGAAGAGTGTCTATCCCCGGCATCTCATCTCTATCCAACAACACCAACCTTCCCCTTAATCTCTTTCTTTGTGTCACGCTGCCGGCCTCCTCTCGACACTCCAGCCCACCGGATCTATGCCCACCGGATCTATCCCCTGTGTCAATCGATCGAGCAGAGCAGCGGCCTCGGGCTGTTCTTCCTCTTACCTCTCTGTTGACGGAGAAACCACACCACCTGAGACCGGATCGACAGCCGTTTCTCCCGTCTTCCCCTTCTCTCTATCCTCGCCTAGCCGCCGGAGAAGGGGCCACTGTCGCCTCGCCCTGCAGGAGGCCATCGATGGCCGGCTTTGCTTCCCTTCACCCCGTCTCTGTAGCCACTGAGTTGGAGCAACCCTGGGTTGCCGCCTCGTTTCCTGCCGTCTGGAGCCCTTGCCGGAGTCTTGGCCGCCGCCAGCGCGACCCACCTTTCTCTGTTGTCCGTTGCCCTAGCCGCCGCCTGTGGAATCTCCCCTCCCCAGCGCCTACTTCATCCATCGGTTAACAGAAAGAGATGAAACCCTTTTATTTAATTACAATCGTGACCCCTTTCTTTGGTATAATTACACAAGACTCCCAAAGTTAATTACAGCTTATACCTCTAATTTTATATTTGCAGATTTGGCCCTAATTTCTGAAAGTTACATATTTGCCCCTATTGGTATAATTACAAAATATGGCCCAAGGTTTTAATCACGGATGATGACCCATAATTTATGAAATTGTATGTTTTGCCCCCAAAAATATGTTAGCGGTTTTTAACCTTGGATTTTAATTGCGGGGATATTCTTATATGTATATATACCATATATATTTTGCCCTTGTTGGATTAATTGCGGGTTATGGCTCAAAGATCACGGGATTTTTACGTTGACTTTGAAAACGAGTTTAACCTTGGGTTTTGATGTTATACAATTTGTCCGGAATTTATATTTACGGTTTTTAACTTGGGTTTTTAAAAGTGGGGTTTTCATTAGATTCATATATGTTAATTATTCCGTTCAAATTTAGCTTATAAGCTAAATTTGTTTAGTTTGTTGCTAGGTTCGGAAACGCCCCGACAAAGGCCTAACGAGTCCAAGTCGACATCCGTTGAACGACTTCCGTCTTCGTGAGTATCCTTTCCCTCGACCTAGTTTTATTTAGCGGTAGTATCATGTTAGGTTGAATCTAGCATAACTTA
>BSUD01000005.1:55703094-55963703 GCA_033239045.1 Fagopyrum esculentum
CAGAGCAGCGGCCTCGGGCTGTTCTTCCTCTTACCTCTCTGTTGACGGAGAAACCACACCACCTGAGACCGGATCGACAGCCGTTTCTCCCGTCTTCCCCTTCTCTCTATCCTCGCCTAGCCGCCGGAGAAGGGGCCACTGTCGCCTCGCCCTGCAGGAGGCCATCGATGGCCGGCTTTGCTTCCCTTCACCCCGTCTCTGTAGCCACTGAGTTGGAGCAACCCTGGGTTGCCGCCTCGTTTCCTGCCGTCTGGAGCCCTTGCCGGAGTCTTGGCCGCCGCCAGCGCGACCCACCTTTCTCTGTTGTCCGTTGCCCTAGCCGCCGCCTGTGGAATCTCCCCTCCCCAGCGCCTACTTCATCCATCGGTTAACAGAAAGAGATGAAACCCTTTTATTTAATTACAATCGTGACCCCTTTCTTTGGTATAATTACACAAGACTCCCAAAGTTAATTACAGCTTATACCTCTAATTTTATATTTGCAGATTTGGCCCTAATTTCTGAAAGTTACATATTTGCCCCTATTGGTATAATTACAAAATATGGCCCAAGGTTTTAATCACGGATGATGACCCATAATTTATGAAATTGTATGTTTTGCCCCCAAAAATATGTTAGCGGTTTTTAACCTTGGATTTTAATTGCGGGGATATTCTTATATGTATATATACCATATATATTTTGCCCTTGTTGGATTAATTGCGGGTTATGGCTCAAAGATCACGGGATTTTTACGTTGACTTTGAAAACGAGTTTAACCTTGGGTTTTGATGTTATACAATTTGTCCGGAATTTATATTTACGGTTTTTAACTTGGGTTTTTAAAAGTGGGGTTTTCATTAGATTCATATATGTTAATTATTCCGTTCAAATTTAGCTTATAAGCTAAATTTGTTTAGTTTGTTGCTAGGTTCGGAAACGCCCCGACAAAGGCCTAACGAGTCCAAGTCGACATCCGTTGAACGACTTCCGTCTTCGTGAGTATCCTTTCCCTCGACCTAGTTTTATTTAGCGGTAGTATCATGTTAGGTTGAATCTAGCATAACTTAGAGTGAATGTCAAGTAGTGACCTTGAACCGTGTATGGTTGTTGGATAGTTATGAGATTGTGTCGAGTTATATTTGGTATTATCTTAGGACGATCTTCGAGATTAGGAGTCGGACCTAGCATGCTAGGGTGTGACCTCATATAGGTTTTGGGAGACTAGAAGCACGAGGCTTCTAGCTTATCGGTTAGTTATTGATTATCGTGCCTTGTCTTGCACAGGCCTTGTTTATACTCCTACGGGAAGTGAGATCGGTTATTGGCTAGTTTTGGGACGAGGTAAGTCCTCGGACTTACTTAGCCGCTTTTATGCCTTATTTGGGTATATATGGTGGTGTGTGTTTACCGCTTTTAAGCATGAAAATGGATTAGGATTTACTTGACCTTATTTATTGGCCCATCGTTACTACTATTATTATTATCGGGCGGTGACATCACCGCTCAGTTTCCCGAGGGAGACTGGGGGGATCTCTGCGACCAGGCCATACACGGTATACGGGCGGGCTTCTTCATCACTCCCACAGGGTATACGGGTTGGGCGCCGCCACACTCCTGTTGGTTACACGGGGACAGAGGCGAGAGTTATAAGACTCTCGTGTCACACTTGAACGAATGGATTAGATATGGAATAACATAAAAAGATAACAAGTAACGGATGTGTATGTTTATAATCATGTTGTGTGTTTGTGTTCCTATGTGTGTTTGTGCCATATTATTCTTATAATGCCTAGAATGCGAGCTAACGGTTTTATACCGATTGTTGTAGTTGATGTGCAGGATAGGATGTGGCCGAGTGATCCGGAGGAGTGGGTAGCCGGGGTTCCGTACATTTTAGGTTGAGTTGGGTTTTGGAGCTCTCGTGTTATTGTTATTATATATTGTGTTGATGTTGTTGTATGGACGGCTGAAGTCTTTTCTTTCTTTTATTTTCGGGTTTCATAACATTGCATAAAAATGTATTTCGGTTTTGGCCTTTATTTGTGCCTTGTTGCAAGATCCGGTGAAATTGTTGTCAGGCTAAGGGTCGGGACCCATTGTGAGGCCCCAAACCCGTAGCGCCCCGAGTCCCGCGGATTTGGGGTGTTACATTGCTCTCCAATCTTGGCGGTCTAAGAGTCTCCATCAAAATCTCATAGTTCATCAAGTGTTGATGAGGAGACTCTCCTTCCATCCCTCCGAATTGATTATGCCGGATCATTTGTAGAACTTGAGGGCGGAGCTCATAGTTGTGGGTTGCGGGATCTCCTAGATTCACACCCGGTCGGTGTGCTCTTTGTGCCGGATCCATACGTCTCCCTAGGGCTTGTGGCTCCTCAATAGCAATGGGAACAACCCTAACATTAGTCGTCGGCTGCGGTTGTGGTGGAGGAGGTGGAGGTTGTCGGCTATTAAGCTCTCCTTGAACAAGGGCTTGCCTAATCTCCTCAATCTCCCTCCTAGTTTCCTCTTGCCCCTCATTGGCAAGTCTCCTCTCTTCCTCCAAGAGCTCATCTCTTAGCCTTATTTGCTCTAAGGCTTCATCCAATTCAGCTTGGAGGTTTCTTCCGGCCATCTCTCTCTCTTTTCGGATGTTCTTGGATCTAGATCGAAGGGTTTTCTCCGGTTCGGGATCGAATGGAGCTAAATCCTTTCCACGAGATCTTCGCATACACCTAAAGAGTAGTAGATGTCCTGAAAAGCAAAGACACAAAACAAAAAGAGATCAAAAGTAACAAGAAAGATCTACACTAGAACAATCACAAAATAGACTCAATCTAGACCTAGTCCCCGGCAACGGCGCCAAAAACTTGTTACGCTAAGATTGTGATGCGCAAATGGGTTTTAAATTTATAACTCGAACTAAATCCTAACTACCTAGCGAAACCCGCAGTGTACGGGACGTTTGTAGAAGGGTTAGTATTCCGAGGTCGAACATAAAGACTAAGGTGAAATTGATTCAAATTGTGATTGAGTTTAGTAAAGATCTAGGTCGAAGGGAAAGAAAGAAATAAAGAAGCGAAAATCTCAAATGTTTTTAGTTGGTTTTTGGTGATCAATCAAAGATCATAATTCATGCTAAGTAAACAATCAAACTAGACTAAGAATCAACACGAATGAACAAGCTAAACAAGATAATGATCAAGGAAAGAAAAGACGGATTCTAGGGGTCGGAAGTTCCGGTTATGGCATAGAACTCAAGTTATCTATTCATTCTTTGGATTAACTATGATATGTTGGGATTAAGTGTATCTAATTTGGGATCAATTACCGGGTAGGTCTCATGGTCCAACTAGTCCACACCTAAGGTCTCATTACCGGGTAAGTCTCTAAGAACCTAAGGATAGGAATTCTACACACACCGGATTGTTAATTAGGGATCTAACCTATCCTTACCGGGTAAGTCTTGGAAAGGGAAGTCCTAAGCAACTATCCTAGCACATCTAATCCAATGGCGGCTTGTTAGGCTCACCACTACCTAAGGTTTGTTATTTTTAGATTCTAAGAGCAAGGATTACCGGGTAAGTCTCTCCTAACACTTAGTCACTACACTAGGTCACCCTAGGGTAGGTTAAACTCAACAAACACTTAGGGTTTCAACATTTTATAGATCTAAGGCAAGATCCTTCGAACCAGGGAAAATCACGGTTTGTTCTACCTAAACCACGGCCGTGGTTCTACAAGAACTACCCGTGATTTCTAACAGCAGTTATGTTCATAAGCAAAAGTCACCCAAAGGTAAATCTAAGTCCGTCCTATCATAGCCCTAGCCATAACCATCCTTTCCTTACCCTAGAACCACATCAATTTAGCCTACAACATTCATAATGGAAATCGAAACAAACAAACATAAAATCATAACATCCATTGCAAGATAATGAGAGGAAAGAGATGAACAAGTGAACTTAATTCAAAACTAAGCTGAAGATTAGAATTAGAGCCACTTACAACCCTTCCAAAAGAAGGTTCAAAGGTTCATACAAATTCTAGAAAACGGAATCCAAAATACAAGAAAGCTATGGTGTGTGTTCTTCTCCTCCTCTTCAATGGAGCTCTTCTTCTTCTCTTTGACACTTTCCTTCCTAGAAAAACTTCTCTTTGAGAGAATATATTTGTTAGAGAGAAATGGATAATGGGTGAGCTGCTCCCAAACTACCCCAACTGCCTCTCACAATCCATGAAGGACCACTTTTATAACAAACTTGCATGAGCTGGCCATGAGAGTCGTGGCACAGCTATCACAAGAATCTGGCAAAAACCACGGTTGATTCCACGGCCGTGGTTTGTCAGAGAACCGTGATTCTGTGCAGAAACTTCGCCTTGATCATTTGGCTGTGATTTGGTGCATGGCTAGTGTTGGCAAGGTTCCATGAGTCCTCCTTAGCCCTTGATTTGTGTCCCAATGAGTCCAAGGGTGTGTCATCTAGATGAATGATCCTCAACGCATTGTTTTAGCTCTAAATCTCCCGAAATACCTATAAAACACGCACAAGTCCGTGTAGACGTCTATCTCGATAAAATACATGAATTGAGTGCAAAACGTCTCGAACTAATGCTAAACTATGCATGAATGAATGAGAAATCTACCTAAATGATTACCTAAATCTAGATCATAAATCGTGTTATCAGCAGTTGCGGCGCCTCATACTCCTTCTATTCCATTAAAGACTTGTGGTGCCTCGCCATGAGGCATCCTTCCATCAAGTTCCCTCAGGGTCAGGCAAGTCCCCTATTTTTGTTGGAACTCATCCAACAAACCAGGGAAAATCCCTAAACATGAAACTAATGTCCTTATCAGCAATTGTAGGACCAACTATAACCAAGCTAGATCATTTTGAAACCGAGACTGTACAGCAATTCCAACAATCGGCTTCTCTCGAGGCGTCTTCTTATTCAGGGCATCAGTGACCACATTCTCCTTGCCAGAATGGTACAAATCTCAAGGTCAGCGTCCTTGAGCAACTCAAACTATCGACGCTGGTAGTTATTCAACCTTTATTGCATAAAAATATGCTTCAACCTCCTATGATCTGTGAAACTCTGACACGAAATGTCACACAGGTATTGTCTTCAAATCTTGGAACTTGAACTTCCACCACTAACTCGAAATCATGAGTCGGGCAGTTCTCCTCATACGTTCTCAGCACCGTATTCACGTGATTCCTAGAATCTTCTGATTATCACCGAATAGAAGTAGAGGTCAAATGCTTCGTCTACTCTTCAGAGCTTCGAAATACTACTTCAACCACACAATTATAGTGGTCTTCCTCAAAAGACTCGTAAATGGATGCACAATCACATATAATCCTTCCTCAAAGCGTTGGTAGAAATCGGTTGGGCCGAGAACTACGCGTTCCCTTAACGTTCATCAGTATCATCCATAAGACTTCATACTTACTCCTCGTCACATCAATCATGATCCTACTGGCGGAACAACATGACCTTGAAGGTTACTTCTGGCATCTCAATTCACATTTAGGGAGCATAGCACACTGGCTTCTATCCCTCGGATTCTACAAAACCGTCCTCAAATAACCGATATGTTCCTCTCTGTTGTGAGAGTACACCAAAACGTTATCAATAAGGTCTACCACCAACTGATCAAGGAAGTAGATGAAGACACTGTTCATCAACTCCTATAATGATTACTAGGACGTTACTCAACTCAAATGAAAGCACTACAACTCGTAGTGTCCATAACGGGTATGCAGTGTTGTCTTATGCCCACGCTACTCTCTCATCCTTAGCTGATGATATCCCAAGCATACGGAAATCTTAAAAACACAATTGCTTCTCTTAGTTGATCCAACAAGTCGTCAATACGTAGCAAAGAACATGCTACGGCGAACGAAGCCCGTCTCAATCCACTCTTCAAATTGCTTCTTCAATTTCTAACAACTTAACAAGCCATATACCTCATAGGCCTTCTCCCAACCAGTCTCATACCATATTTGAACACAACATCAAAGTCCTCACTCCACTGAGGCAATAGATTAGACGGTTCAGTAACGCCTCTATAAGATCATAAACCACTGGAACACTCTTCAGCGTGAAACTATCTCTTTCCTTCACGACATAACATTAGAAATCATCACCTCCTTATTAACCTTGCTGCAAATACGGTATTGTCGGCAACTTGCCTCTTCAAGGTTCATAACCTTGAAAAACCTCTACCTAGTCGATCTCAGTAGAGACTATAATAGTCCTCCTACTTCTATCTAAACCAACATGATATCTATTCGTCCACCACACACATAAAGACCTTCTCATGCACCTAAGGCATGACAAAGAAGTCTTCAAGCCATACACAAGTCCCTGAACAAAGGGAACAACCACATATCTCGCGGGTACCTAAGACCCGTAACTCGTAATCCTATAAAGGAAGATCTATCTTCTATTGTATCCACAGTTAACTATTAACACATGCATCGAAAGACAAGATGTGCATATCACTCACAACAAACAAAACTCCATTAGGTAAACCATTAACAAGAATGATACATGTAACAGCTAACGCCCGAAGCTCTACTGCATATCATTACTCAATCTCAGACCTATGCTCCTCAGGTATCATTGAGGTCATCGCCATAGCCTCCACTTCCACTCTTTCTGCATTGGAAAGAGGAAGGTCTTGATGAGAAGAAACACTACCTTGCTGATAGAAAGGGGCCAAATGGCCTAGTTCACCACAAGTGAAGCAAGCTATCGGTTCTATGGGGCACTCAGAGGGAAAATGATCAGGATAACCACAATTGAGACATATACGTCCTATCCCTGCCACTAGTACAGGTGGCTCCTCTGCACTTCCAAACTCAAAGGCTCTACCTTGAGCTCTTCTAGTATCCGTGGTACTCCTACCACGATCCTTACCTCTACTCGGTCTGAGAACGGATTACTGAGTAGGCGAATGATCTGGGACTCTCTACTTCCCCGCATTTACTGCTGAGGTGTCTTCTGACCACCTCCCCTCACACTAGTAGAAATAAAACCCTGTCGTGATGCCACTCCAGTTTGCTTACAGAAAACAACTCTATGACATTGTCTACCACAATTAAAGCAAGTCACTGGCGATATTGGACACTGTGGTCGTACATGTCTGGGCTTCCACAATTGTAACAAGTCCTCGTTTCACCAGAAGTCCGTGTGAAACGAGAAGTACTCAAACGTCCACAAGTCGGGCTCGGTTTGCAACCCGGATATTCAACCTCGTCTTTCACTGATTCAACCCGTTGTTTCTTCTCTAATCCAGAAGCTTCAGTTGATCTCACAGATGTTGGTAAATCCGGTGTAGATCTACCCGCTATCACCACCTCATATACTTGCTGCATATACTCTTGAAACTCGAATCTACTCATTGAGACACGATCAACCTCTTCAAACTCGTTCTCTGCCATATGCAACACAACAGCGGATACTGGTTCCTGACTTGACGCTACTGGAGGAAGAGGGGGTGCATCCCTATCTCGTCCCACTACAAATACTACTCTAGTCTGAGCCATCTGTAGAATATACGCTCCTAACTTATAAGGCTATATATATGCCATACGTATCGATATATATATATATATATATATATATATATATATATATATATATATATATATATATATATATATATATATATATCTACATTGTCGAGATCCTCAGATGGGTGAAGACTTCTATACATACTATCCCAAAACATCTGTACTCGTTTTAAAACCAAAATCCTTTAAAAGTCAGACCCCATGTGGGTTCTGTTTATTTATCCACTCTACCTTTATTGCAGATATCAAGTGCCATTGTTGTCAACCTAAAGCTCTGATACCAACTCTTAAACACCCCAAATCCACGGGACTTGGAGTGTCACATTGGGCTAGGATCTCACAATGGATCCTGACCCTAGCTTGACAACAAGTTCACTGGATCTTACAACAAGGCACATGTAAATTAAAACCAAATACATAAAAGCTGTATATGATACATCAAAAGAGTTTACAAACTCAAAGCCGAGTACAAAACATCAAACCACAACATCTAATACAAAAGATCCCATATCCCGCGCATCCTAATGTACATAATTCCTCGGCTGGCCACACCATCTGTCTCACCGTGCAGTCTTCCTAACCTGCAGATCATCTACAACACGGTATGAAACCGTTAGCTACAGCAATGAAAAGCATGAAGGTAATAGCACAACCACACATCAACATATCATACATGCAATGCCACACACATTCATTTATTATCTTTCATTACGTTATTCCATTACTAATTCAACTTCTTTTGTAACACGAGGAACCTAAAGAACCTCGTCCCTTTCCCCGTTAACACAGGGGTTTGCATTGGGAGTGATCGTCACTCGTCCCCCCTTGTGTTACTGGCTTCCAAGCTCCTCCTCCTAACCAGCAGGTGGAGACCGGTGGTTACCTCCCGTTATAATACACTTGGGCCAAATAAATGTAATAAATGGTCATCCTAGTCCGATTTAGGTTATAAATGCACAATCATATGAACAAACACAACCATCACAATCATACAACCCACAACAGCACGTTAAGTAAATTCTATGGACTTACCTGATATACTCGTAACTTGTACCACGTCACAACTTCCCCTTGGGGAAGTAATCAACGCCTACAATAGCAAGGCACACACAATCACATACTGCAAAGGTTAGGAGACTCGTCTCACTAACCACAACCAACCTATATCTCAAATCTAAACCTCACATCCTCAACACATTCATAAATGCCTAAGGCATATCATCAACATAACATCTCATCATACTCATACACATACTAAACCTTAAAGTCATAACCGATATTCATAACATCATCATGATCCTCAACTCATTCTGACACCTAGAATGCATCTAATCAGTATTTCTCAATCTCAAATTTAATCCTAATTTAATTAATTAACCTTTAATTCATTAATTAAATTTCATCAGAATAACGTTTTGCCCGCAGGCCATTTCTAAACCCACATGTCATCAGATTTCATCAAACAAACAACCTATAAACACTAGAATAATATAATGATCATAATGAAATTTCTAATTATCCATTTTGAAAATCCAAAGGTCAATTTAGGCCAAATCGTAGTACGGATAACAAATAAATTCATAACTTATTCGTTACTAACCCGATTGACGATCTGAAATAAGATTCGGAATCACAACGACGCAGGCTACGCATGTACAACATTAAATTCATTGGAATCTGAGCGACGATACTGTCCTGGTGACATATATGCTCGATCAAGTCTTCATCTGCTCGGAAATGCAAAAACTTGGTACCGATATGAAGAGAATGAAGAGAGGAATCCAGAAACTCAAACGGAATTGAAATCGGATTAGAAACAGAGAGTAGATCTGAGTTTGAAGTTTGAGAGAAATCAGAGCTTTTACGAGGAAACGTGAAAGGAAATGAGTTAATAAACGATTTTCTGCTATTTATAGTGAAGTCGATAATTATCCTTTAACCAATCCAATGGCGGGTCGAACCCCATTTTCCAAACTTCTCGAAATTGGAACAATAAATCTTGAATATTGTAGGAGTAATTATTCCACAATTGCCTCGGAAAACGTGTATTCCTAACCCGTCTTTCTTAGCCGTTAAGAAACGAAATACGACTCTTTTGGCCGTTTTGCCTTTCCATTTTATTTCATATCTAGGACATGTGCGATGTCGTGATCATTTCTCTCAACTGCATTTTTATTAATTGGAGCTCCCATGTGGTCCAAATAATACCGGAGGGTAAAAATAATTACCCGGGGGATAAAGTGAAAATTTCACCATAAGCCCAAAATTATGCCAGGAACATAACAGTGGGAATTATACTCAACACTTACGCAATCTTCGCGAGTTATATGTCAATTACTATAACTGATTAAGTTAATCAACATTAATTAGAATTCGGAAATCCTAGCTATTACAAGAAATGACCCCCTTAGGTCATTAAGGAGATAAAGAGAATTGTTGTGAGCAGTTGCGGATCTACGGGCTAAGGAAAATTTTACAGATCACAGTTAGTACAAGTGGATCGGCATAAGAAGAAACAAGTGGAGTCGGAAGAAGTAGATGATTTTGATACGATCCTACATCAATCCAGACAGGGGGTACTTAGCATTCCACACAAGTGGGGCTGATGTTTCTCTTCCGTGAATTGCAAAATAGGACCTTGGGACTAAAGATGTGACACAGGATAATTAAATTATAAAGGCTGCACAAATACAAAGAGTATGATTTAATACCTTGGTAAAATGTCTTATCAAGTGGTGAGGTGATTGTAGACGAAATTTTCATTTGGACTGGAACAAACATGAGAAAGAGTAAAGTTGAATGACTGAAAGATTGTTATACCAATCCTGTATCACCCCAATAAGATGATTACCGTAAAGTGTTTATATAATAGTTTAATGACAAATGGTGGTACTCCAAGGAAACTTCAACCTAACCCTAATAACTAATGATATGTAGATGGAAGAACAATAGTGAGAGTACTTACAAATGACGTACTGGAAGTTCATTCTTGACTTAGGACATAAGAGTTGATGAAAGTAATAAGACCTATCAACGTGGTCCGTAAAGCGTGTACTAGAAAACTCAAAGGGACTTAACTATCCTACGGGGTGTAAGGATTTAAAGAAGGTAACGTGAAATGAGTATAAGGACAACATAATAAATACGAGTCGAGAAATTTAATTGTCGAGAAAGTCATATGCATTTGATGTTTCAAATACAAACGGTACCGATGGAAGTTTAATAAAAGTCATACTATCGGACTGATAACACTATGATGGACAGAGTGTTGATCAAGCAAACAACTTAACTAGTGAGAAGGAAAGTCAGGTATCAAAGGTCGAGTCTTGCTAAATTTGAATAAAGTGTTGAGATGAGAATATCTTTATGTAATCTATGCAAGAATAAAACATACATGAGGTTCCCACACAAAATGGGTAGTAATGATCAATTGACAATTAGAGAATGAGTCGGAGAAGGAGAAGGTTATAAGATGAGCCACCTAGTAGAAGAGTTCACAAGATAATTATGAGAGATCATCATGTGGTTGGTAGTATTGTCTCGGTGTAGACTTATTACCACACCTCGAGAATTTGGAGCTAAATAGAAAACTCCATGTAAAGATTGTAAGCACATCAAGGTAATGACTTGTAGGTCAATGTGATGTATCCGACGTTAGAGGTCAAAGGTATTGTGAAAAGATAACCACATTGAGTAGTCTTGAGGAGTAATAAGGAGAGTCCCGATGAGACGTAAGTGAATTCCGGAAAATTTTAAGACCGCACGTTCCAATCCCTCCAAGGAGGCGTAACCGGTGAGTTATGTTTGCGAAGGAGTTCGTGGACTAATTGTGAAACCCAATGGGGTCGAGGACCATAATTTCGACAAATATGGACAATTTATCTCGAGGTTTGGAAAGCCAGTACACACGACTTAGAGTACGAGCTTTCACTGTACTATAGTGAATCATCCTTAGAATGACGGTCGGTTTGAGATGACTTTACCGTTATTAGAAAGGAATTTATGGGTTAAGGTCTCGTAAATCATCTTGACTCACGGAAGACACCATTATGATTAACGAGCGACAATAGAGGGATCAGCGTAGCGCAACGGAAGCGTGGAGGACCCATAACCCACAGAACATGAAACTCAATGTTATGTCAACTATGACCTCAAATTAGGAAATCATAGATCGATATGAAATTATCCACATGAGGTGGGATTTTTTTTAGTTTATAGCAAGTGAAAGCCTGACCCCATGTCAGGTGATAATCCATTAATGGAGAGATGACCCGACGGAGTCAAAATAGGGTAATAAGACCAAGCGAGTGATCCTACAAAGAACATTGGGCACTTAATAAGTTCTAGGATATGCCTAAGATCATTGTTTTAGAATGGATATTCGGGATATTCTAAAAGGTCAAAAGCAAGGGAACTCAATGGAAGGAAATAAAGTCTTACAGATAGTTGGTAGAGTAGCTAAGAGAGTTCGAAGCTAGTTTAGAAAAGCAACTGTTGATATCTTAAAGCAGATTGAGGAGTCATTTATCGACTATCCCTCCTAACCATACTAGAGAGTGTCCCCACGTGTTCTATATGTTTAAGTGGAGAAAGTACATACAAGATCCGGGACATGTCATCGATTATGAGGAGCCGATGAGGCTACATGAGAGTCGGAGGATAGCATTAAGAGTAGTTATCCTGAGTTCCTTGAGGAGCCAGCCGCTACCCCTGTACCGACAAGTTACTACTCGGACATTGATTTTTATGATTTGTCTGATTATGTGATTACTTCCATGTTTGAGCGTTAATCTTTTGTAGTTAATCTCTATGGTCCCTGAGCGATGCATGTTTAGAAAGGTAGACCGAAGATTCTGTAGAAAAGGAGTTGATACTTTGTTTCTATTTAAAGAAAGTTTCGGAGTGACGTTTTTCTTATTTTTATTGATCAAAGTTTCGGGAAGAAACTTTTTTAGGGGGTACTAATGCAATATCCGGAACTTTTATTCCGTAGCAAACCGGATTCCGATCCGTTGATCTTTCCTCGTTCTACAACATCTCAAATTTCTATCATTTTATGTAACGTCACTTCACATAAAATGATAGAATTTTATATCAAACCCTAGATTTATTCCACTTCTAGTCCATGTCTTTCGACAAGAACATGACAAGACCGTGAAAACGTCACCGACGAGTTTTGAAAAGAACATGACGAGACTATGACAAGAATTGACGAGACCAAGACGAGATCGTGACAAGCGTTTGACAAGGCCATGCACGAGCTTGACAAAGCCATGACAAGTTTTGACAACCTCACCCCACTCTTCTTGACAACCTCAGCCCACATTTTTTTCTTTTGGTTCAACCCACCTTTCTTTCCTGAATGGCATATTCAGTCTAGCAGCACCTTGCTTGCGAGTCGGCCCAGTAGCGAGACAAAAACCCCAATGATCCCAACAAGCGTCAGCCCAGCAGTGAAGAAGCCGCCGCAACGTCATAATGTGCTGAGCTGGAGGGAGACCCGATCTGCAAGCGTAACAACCCTGAAATCACGCTACAGATTATGTATCGCTTCCTTCTGCAGCCCACGTTCCCTTGCTTCCGTCTACATTCAACCCCTCTCCATCGTGTTTCCTTCAGCAGTAAGTTACCTCCCTCGATCGATCCTTTCAGTGCAACAGCAAACCTGGTCATCACCTGTACCACCGACACATAACCCACCTTCTCGTCCTTCTCTTGTGCTGTGAGAACCAACGCCATTCCTCCTTTCCACCGCACCAGTAGTCAAGCCGGAGTTGCCTTCACACACAGTAACAACAAGGAGACAACTCCACTCTCGATAGCCAAGGAATCCTTCAACTTTCGGACGCCTTCCTTCTATCAATAAAAGCATCAGCAGAGAGTCACCTCCCTTCCTTCCCACGACAATGGACGGCCAGGTCCAGCCTTTAAAAACTCCTCGTTACCTACCCTAGTTCCGTCATAGTAGACTCGAACCAGATACGACTCCCTCTCTCCGTTGTTGTCACAAAATCGATTATGGGTACCATCCTTGCCTCTCCCAACCTCCTATCCTTCACTCGAGAAACTGCCACCTCTCTTTTTCCTACGATCGAAGAAAGAAGACCTCCCCAGACCTCTCTTTCTTCAACGACCGGCGACAGAGAAGTGCCATGCCACGCCCTACCAATCGCGACATTGGAAGTCGTTCCCAAGATGTGATAACAATGTACCGAGGCTTCTCCTTCGTTGTCATCCTTTTGGCAAAACGTAAGACTCCTCTTTCCTCCTCCTCACTGCGTTTATTTGTCACCTAGGAATCAGATCTGACCCCTCCTGCAAACACCAGCATCAATGGGAGTAGCTTAGAGGATCACCTAGGCTAGAGTGTGATTAGAGGAGATCCGATCCTAACCATCGACAAGAAGAGCTCGAAGTATGGATCAGTGGCTCACCTAAAAGTCGAGGAGAAGTGAGGACTGTGCAGTATCAACCCGGCAACGTGTGAATGACTTGGCAATCTGAGACACCGTGGGTGAGAATCGAACCTAGACCAATTGCTCTTGTTGTTTTGATTCCCAAGAATTGTGTGTGTAGTCATGTTTGATCTTATGTTTCGATAACATAGAAATATGATCCACCGTTCAAAGTTTAATACGTTGTAAAGGGTTAGGCATACTTTGATGTGTCAGAAGTTGAGACCGATCCAACGGTTGGATCTGGATCTATAGAAGCTCAAATTAGGCTGGTTGAGCAGTTTTGAAATCACTCAGAATTTGACCAAGTGTAGAATTTCTGCATTTTGGAACCATCTTTGGAGATTTTTGTAGGAGTAAATGTTAATAGTTTTTGAGAGATCTTTGCTCATATGAGTAGAGGGCATATCATAGAAGACCTATAATATTTTGGTAAATTTTCTACATTTTTATTGGAGCCTCGTATCTTAAGCCAAATTCGAACCTTAGGGACTTTTTATGAAAGTCAAGAATGTGATTAACACTTCTAAAACTTTAACAAACTTCCTTTTAGAGTTAGAGTGTGGTTTTGAGTTCAAAAGAATAGTTTGGAACTTTTTAATAGTGTTTTGGGACCAGGGGTAAAATGGTCATTTACTCGTATAAGGGTATTTTGGTACTTTGTTTATGATCGATTTTATATATTATAAGTTGGAGACTTCTAAGAAAGTGGGATACATTATTGATTCCCTTGCCTTCTATAACAGGCGATTGAGTTTCTACGGTTGCAGACCGGTTGAGATTAAGAGAGTTGCGATTTGATTCAGGTAAGTCTTTTGGGCTTACTTAGCTAACTTCTAGATATGAATGTGGATAATGATAGTGGTGTGTGAATGATATTTGTTCGCTCCAAATGTTGTGTGCAAGCTTTAAATTTATAACCCAAGACGTTTGCTAAAAACAAGGATGCGAACCCGCAGCGTACGGGTCAATCGTAGTAAAAGCAAGAAATTCCGGGGTGTCGATCTCAGGGACTTAGGTGAAACAAAGCAAGTATAGGTTGTCTATGCAACTACTAACCACAAAAGCGATTAAAGCAATCAAAGATGATAAAAAGTCAATTAAGGAAATATGCGATTCTAGGGATTAAAACATCTAGTTGTGGTTCCAACTCAAGATCTAAAGATAAGCGGACAAAGCTGAGATTTTGCAAAGGGAAGGTGTTACTAAAGTGGAATAGATCACCGGGTAAGTCTCACTACTCACAAATTCCAAACCTAAAGAACCTATTACCGGGTAAGTCTCAAGGTACTAAGGAAAGGAACTATAATCTCAAACCAACAAACCAACTAAGGGAATAGAATCAACCTTTACCGGGTAAGTCTCAGGCTAACTCACAAAGATGGAATGAAGGCACACTCAAACCCCAATAAAGGATAAACCTTTGTTACCTACACTTATGATCATGGGTAAACAAACAAAGGAATTACCGGGTAAGTCTCATCCTAAGCTTGCATTGAACCAGGAAAGGTGTAATAAGAATAGGATTTGGCAAACTCTAACACTTAACTCTCTGTTTCGGATCAGAAAAGGTCACCTCGGTCAGACGAATTCCACCCCGGCCGAGATGTTCATCGACTGAGCGAGATACTCTAGGGTTAAGGATAAAGACTCGAGCTTTCAGGGTCCTACTGGATTTAAGATTATTCTATCATTGTTTTTCCCACAACCTTCAGCTAATCACCCTAGAATCACACAAAGAAATTAGCCACTCATCATCATGAAAGCAATAATCAAATATATGGGAAGAAGGTGAATAATTGAACACAAAAACCTTAAAAACAAGGCTTCAATAACTGAATCAATTATCAAACAAACAAGCGTTCCTTGGATCACAATCCAATAAGACAATCAACAAAGAAGGGAATCTAAGAGAATCTTACAAAACCCTTCACAAAAGCTATAAAAGCTATCAACTTTCTTCCTTCAACCTTCCTTCAATCCTTCCTAACTGCTGTATGCGGCCTCTTGCCGTTAGCGGATGTAGCAGGGGTTTTTAAATTTGTGGGAAATCCAACCCTTTATATAGGAAAACTACCCTCCAAAGATAAGATATCTTAAAAAGATATTTTCCTAATAAAATATATCTATCTCTCATACATAAATCCCTAAAATATATGATCTTCCTTCCAGAAATTCAGCCTAAAAATATAAGATCTCTCCTTCCAAAAATAAAAGATCTCAGCCAAGAATAAAATATATCTCGCCGCGTTCAAGGTGTTCGCCTCGGTCGGGACGCTCCTCTGGATCACCTCGGTCGAGATGGTACTGTAGCTGACCGAGGTGGCTCTAAACTGAATGTGAAATCTCTCAAATCTGGTCCAAAGTAACTCTTTAATCCAATTCCATGCTTCCTGGATTCTTCCTTAAGCTCCTGAATGTAGCTCCGATGACTCCTTAGCTCCTTTAGCTCCATTTTGATGCAAAACGTGCCATTTTACCTACGATTACAACGAAACTTGGTGTAGACCTCGATTCCCGCAAAGGTAGATGAAACGACTATATAATCACATAATATACATTCAAACATGCAGTTTATTGAAGATAAAACGTCTAAACAGGTCCCAAAATATAGACTAAAATTCATGCTATCGAAATACCCTATACTTAGCCCTTGCTTGTCCCCAAGAAAGTTCCAAATCTTAGATACAAGATAGAATGGATTATAAGTCATAAAGATCAATGAAAAGTCTTTCAAAACATTTTAGTGGTTGCTCAAATCATAGATCACTCTAAGAGAATGCTTCATGGAATTTAAAATCAAAACATGCTCAAAACATTTTATAAATATAAGAAAGTCGTTCATCTTTGCATAAAATCATAGAATGCATAATAAATCATAATTATCGAAAATAATCATGTATAATCTAGTTTAAACCACCAAGTCAATCAACAAGCTCGAGGTCTCAAGGGCTTCCAAAAAAAGGTTAAGAAACGTGTGAGGGTGGGATGTATATAGGGAATGTGGTGCTAGAATCCGGGAAAAGGATCTTTACTTCACTTGCTTTGAACTTCAACATCTTCCACCAATAAGCTTTGCTTATTTACTTTTTACTTTACTTTTTGGGATGCATGGACAGAGGTGCACAATAACCGAAGCCTAGGAAATCAGCAATCATCAATTTCTTGAGATGCCTCAAACCCATGATGCCCATACCATGACCCGTTAGAAATATCGCTCAATCCGACTTTGGCAAGACACAAACACCCGGCTATGTGAATGGTGCCGAGTTACTCATCATCATGATTGACTTCCCCAAACCTATTTGTTTCTTTCTAACTTTCAGCCATCATCTCAACCTTTCTTTCACTTGCTTTTCATTTGCTTGCTTCCAAATTCCCGGATAAGTAAAGGGAGGCAAATATGTATATGAGGGGCTAAAGCATGATCAAGAAGAAGAAGAGAAGAGAATGATTTGCCTTGGTCTTTCCAAGAAGAAAGTGAGAGAACTCATCATGTGGTGTCAACCTTCAAATTCAACATAATTTGGATAAAAACAAAGTATTAAACATGCCAAAATTTCAAACAAAGCATTTAGCAACTTAAACATATCATAAAACCTTTTAAACATATAAAGATTTCAAAACCAGTCAACAAACAATATCATCACTGAGGTCATATCCAGATAAGAAGCACAAAAAATCGTTTCGAAAACTGTTCCAGTTAAACCACCTCGGTCGAGATGTTCTAAGTCAACCGAGGTACTGCACCTCGATTGGTCAGAGTCACATCGGTCGAGGTCATAAAATTTTTTTTTCAAACTAGTTTTTGACGTTTTTCTCAATCAAATAACCTGTATGCATGCATGTAATCTCAGATAAACACATAGAGCAAAATAAAACAATAGATATCCATCAAGTGTCAAGGCATACATCCACATAAGTCATATAAATACATCCAAATACCCCATACTTGGGACACATTGTCCCAATGGGTCAAATAAGTCTAAGAAAACAAAATACTGTTAGCATGAAATATTGTGATATTTTAGGCACGTTTTCTAAGTGTATTTGATCCATATTGATAGTCATTGATTGAGCATTGTTGCATTTGTGAGCTAGTTTGCCTATATTGTCGATATGGATGTCTACACAAGCTTTATGTTGATTATAGGTGATTGAGAGCCATTTCCGAACGGAATTGAGCAAGGATGAAGTTGTTTGACATGTCCATGGATTGAGGACATTCATAGGAGCCAAGGGAGTGCCAACTTGAGGAATGCACGAGGCTAAGGAAGAATCACGTTCTTGCCCTAAACCACGCTCTAAAATATGGCCGTACTACATTCCACGTTAAAGTCCACGGCCGTGGAACCATGCAAGGGAAGCGTGGTTCATTCCAGTAGCTTCTACGGTCGTGGAATCATTGGTTCAAACCGTGTTGGTTTCCACGCTCTAAATTACGGTCGTGGAACCTTCCACGACCGTGATCTTAGCGATCTTTTTCGCCACACTTTAAGCCATGATCTCCTACGCAATAGGGCCGGGCCGATATTTTATCTTACACTATAAAAGGACGGACGAAGAGAGATTCCGTCACCTTGGCTTACGCATAGACGCATCTTACGCTTGTGCTTGGAATTGCCCTAATTTCGCATTGGTGGAAGTTGTGTTTGAGATATTTTGGCGCATTGCTATTGGGATTTCCGGATTGACGGAAGATTAAAGATTCGGAAGATTGTTCGTAAGAAGATTTCTCTTCTTGTTTAGGTTTGATTTAGAAGACGGATTGACATCCCGTACTTCCTTCTTATCTAAGATTGTGTTTGTTCGTTCTATTCCGAATCTAGTGACGATAATTGTTCTTGATTGTGACTTTGAGATTGGTTTGAAGTTTATTGAAAGTTTTCGGAAGTTTTCATCTTTCAATCTTTTAATCTTTGAATTTGATATCAATATGACTATTGTTGGCTAAAAACCCTTAACAATTATAAGGTGAAGGGTTGATAGTTGTGGCTTAGATGATGATAGATCGATCGTAAATAGATTGGACCCTGAGAGTTAGAAAGAATTGCCGACGAACCCTAAATTACGGCCTGTTCTTGAGTCCACGACCGTGGAACTTTAAGAACTAACCGTGATTTCCCTTAAGTTTACGAACCTGCTTTTACTTTAATCCAAAGTTAAAGATTTGCTTTAACTTAGTCTTGGCTTGCCTTTTCTAGGTGGTAGTGAAGCCTCAACAACCTCTACCTCGATTGTGAGTGTAACAACCTTAATCGGTTAAGTTAGTCTTGATCCTTGGATTACAAGTTTGGGTATTTGACATTAATTCTTACCTTTAGAACCTTTCTATATTGAAGCCTCAACAACCTGTATAGAGAGTGTTTTGTAGGTGAGTCATATAAGGTCTTTGGAACTTCACTGTACGATTACCTTACATTAGCATACCTTTGCATATCTTAACTCTGTCCTTATATCATTAGTATATCTTGAATCGATTGCCACAACTAGATTCCTGGATCTTTAGGATTGTTGTTTTCCCAATACTTGCAAAGCTTCTTACATTTACTCGCTTGATAATTTGCTATTGAATTTGTTCCCCCCAAATCCCTGTGTTCGATACTCTGGAATTCTTGCTTAACTATATCGATCCGTACATTGCGGGTTCGCTTGCTTGATTTCTAGTTTTATAATTAAAGCTTATTTGCACGCACGCTAAGTGGCGAACAAGTTTTTGGCGCCGTTGCCGGGGATTTGGTTTCGGCCGAATTCGGTTACCGGTTGTCAAGCTTGGGAGCTTGCTCTCGTTATTTGATATTTCTTTGAGTGCATGCGCAGGTCTAGGAACACCGAGGATCTCATGCCTCTTGATCAAGAGCTTGAGAGAACTTTAAGGCAAAAGCGTAAGGAAAAGAAGATGGCTGAAGAACACGAACGTGATCTTCAAGCGGAGTTGGCGGAGAAAGAAGCTCAACTCCAATGGAATGAGAATATTCGCCGGGATGAAATGGATCGTCATCAATCTCAAGTTAACGATCTAAAAGATATGATATTCCAGATGAGGATAGAACTAAGCAACCTTAAGAATAAGGGGAGCAAGAAATCCTCAAGACGGGCATCAAGATCAAGAAGAAGAAGTCATTCATCCGCTAATGATAGCGATTCCTCCATGCCACCACTAGAGGAAATTGATCCCACGATCAATGTGAATCCTTTTCATCCACGGGGAGCTGCTAATCGCCGCATTCCACCTAGGAATGCGAGGATTGAACATGTAGATGATGAGCCAAGAACTCTTGGCCAAAGAATGGATCCAACACAACAACCGCGCCGTTTGGGCGTGAATTTTGATGCTGACGATGTACAAGGGTTTAGCTTCAACCCTCAAGTTATTACTCTTGTTCGCCAAAACCAATTTGGCGGGACAAGCGCTGAATCTCCACACCAACACTTGCAAAACTTTGAGTGTATGTTGGAGACAATGAGGCCGAAGAATGCTACTACCAACAACTATAAGCTCAAGCCTTTCTTCTTCTCCTTGAAGGGGAAAGCATTGTCTTGGTACCAAACTCTTCCTAGTGGGAAACTAGACACGTGGGAAGACCTTTCCGCGGAGTTCCTCAACAAATTCTTTCCGCCATCCAAAACGGCAGAACTTAGAGGTAAGATCAATGCATTTTCCATGAGATCTAACGAAAGTTTGTTTTAATCTTGGGAAAGGTTTCAGGATTTGCTTTTGGATTGCCCTCATCATGGCATATCCAAACTTGCCTTGCTGGAAATATACTATAAGGGGCTGGATGTGGAGACACAATTCAAGCTCTAATCCCTCTCATGTGGTACATTCATGGACATGAGGGAAGATGACGCTTGGGACTTCATTGAGAAGCAAGCAAGGGTCATAGAGAAGTATTCCCACCGGAAAGTGGAGGGAAATCGTGTGGAGCAAGGAGCAAAGCTCACACATGAAGCTCAAAATCAGATTTTCTCCCTCAACAATGAGATCAAAGAGTTGAAGGAGGCTATCAAGACCAACTTTCCAAAACAACAAGGAAAGGATGTTGGCTATTTGGGCAACAACAACAATGGCGGTGATAACACAAACCGCAACAACAACAACAATAACCGGAACAACAACCGGAACAATTGGACTGGAAACAACAACAACCGGAACAACAATTGGAACAACAATAGGGGTTCAAACAACAACAATTGACGCTCCAATCAACAAAATTCCGGTAACTCTTATCCTTCCAATTCTAATTCACTAACTCCACCTTCCTCTTCCTCTACGCCTTTGAAAAGCCAAGGGCAAGCATCTAATGGAGGAAACACTTCGGGGAAGGAGAAGCCCGATCCCATGTTGGAAACGATCTTGGGAAACCTACAAGGGTTGGAGAACCGCATCATTAAGGTTGATGATCAAATTTCTAAGGTTGATAAAGCTCAAAAGGTTTTAGAAAACCAAATGTTCAGCCAAGCGGAGGAAGTTCCTAGGAATCAAGGGAAACTTCCAGGAAAGACGGAGGACAACCCTAAGGGAAGGGTTATGGCAATCACAACTAGGAGCGGAGTGACTACCACCGATCCGCAGCCTAAGTTTGTTGAAGTCCCCGTAGAGAAAGACAAGGAGAAGGGGAAGGAGAAGGAAGATGTCTACGTCCCTCCTCCAGCTTACAAACCTCCCCTACCATTTCCCTCAATCTAGAGCGAGAGCGCGCCTAGATAAACAATTTGGTAAGTTCATAGAACTCATGAGTAAGTTGCACATTAATATACCTTTCATTGATGCTATTGTAGGTATGCCGGCTTATGGCAAGTTCTTAAAGGAAATCCTCTCTAACAAGCGAAAGCTTGAGGATTTCGGTGAGGTTAAGATGAGTTCGGATTCTTCGGATCTCATCAAGACCATGAAGGAGAAAATGCCCCCAAAGCTGAAGGATCCGGGGTCGTTTTGCATTCCCATAGGAGTGGGAGATGTCACATATGACGCTTTATGTGACTTAGGAGCAAGTGTGAGCATCATACCACTTGCATTATGTAGGAAGATCGGTTTAGGCGACCCTAAACCGGTGAAGATGACGTTGTACATGGCGGATCGAACCATTACTCGCCCCGTCGGTATTGTAGAAGACGTCCCGGTCAAGCTAGGTAAATTTTTTGTTCCCATTGATTTTGTTGTGCTTGAAATTCCTGCAGATAGTCCGGTCCCGATCATACTCGGAAGACCGTTTCTTGCAACTTCCGGCTGCATAGTCGATTGCAAGAATGGTAGACTCGCTTTTGATATAGGAGAAGAGAAGGTAGAGTTTGTTCTTTGCACTCTAGTGAAGGAGCCAATCTTTGATGAGGATATATTCAATATCCAAGATGAAGAAGGGTTGTCTAGGGAGGAGGTAAGGGCTATTCTCTTCAACGATCCTTTACAAAAGGTTATCACTATGAGTCTAACAAATGTAGGGGAAGAAGAGGAGTGCAATAAGGCAATTGAAGCCTTAGAAGCACAAGAAGAGATGTATGAAGTGGAGTTTGAAAAACTCCACGATGAGGCAGAAAACGTGAGAATCCACGGCCATACACTATATTCCACGTCCGTGGATCTCACAAACAAAACCGTGTCCCACTCCAGAGAGTTATACGGTCGTGGAGAAAATGGAACAACCGTATTTCCCTTCCACGCCCTAAACCACGGCCGTGGAGGACATAGGGAAACCGTAATTTTGGCCGTGGAAAGGGGTGATCGAGACACTTCTTCAACTTCCTTTGATTCTTCTCCCACACATTCAACACCCTTAGAAACTTCTAAGGAGACATCGGATGCTCCTCAAGGATCATTGGAAGCTCCGAAAGCGATGGAACTAAAACCACTTCCTACTCATCTAAGGTACGCTTTCTAGGACCTAATTCTACCTTTCCAGTTATTGTTAGTTCCGATCTAAGCATAGATTAACATAATCAGCTCATGATTGTCCTTAGGAAACATAGGAAAGCTTTAGGCTATACTATTGAGGACTTAGTAGGAATTAAACCCTTCCTATGCATGCATAAGATACTAATGGAGGAAGATTTTAGAACTTCAAGACAACCTCAAAGGCGGTTGAATCCGACCATGAAGGAGGTTGTCAAGAAGGAAATTCTTAAACTTCTTGATGCATGTATCATCTACCCTATCTCCGATAGTAAGTGGGTGAGCCCGGTTCAAGTAGTTCCGAAGAAGGGAGGAATGACGGTCATCACCAACAAGAACAACGAACTCATTCCTACCCGAACCGTAACGGGATGGCGGATGTGCATAGACTACCGCAAGCTTAAAAATGAGACGAGGAAGGATCACTTCCCATTGCCATTCATCGATCAAATGCTTGAAAGGTTAGCACAACATTCACATTTTTGCTATCTTGACGGTTATAGTGGTTTCTTTCAGATTCCGATGCACCCGGACGATCAGGAGAAGACCACATTCACGTGCCCATGGGGTACGTTTGCCTATAGGAGAATGCCATTCGGGCTTTGCAACGCCCCAACCACCTTTCAACGATGCATGATGGCCATCTTCTCCGAATACATTGAGGAAATCATGGAGGTCTTCATGGACGACTTCTCCGTATACGGTTCCTCTTTTAACGATTGCCTTTCTAACCTTTCTCTTGTTTTACAAAGGTGTGAAGACACTAACCTAGTTCTAAATTGGGAGAAGTGTCAATTTATGGTTAAGGAAGGAATTGTATTATGTCACTTAATCTCTAATAGAGGGATAGAAGTAGATAAAGCTAAGATAGAGACTATAGAGAAGCTTCCTCCCCCAACTTCGGTGAAAGGGATAAGAAGTTTCCTAGGACATGCTGGATTTTATAGACGTTTCATTAAAGACTTCTCTAAGATATCAAAACCGCTCACTAATCTATTGATGAAGGATGCAGTTTTTGAGTTTTCGCAGGAATGCTTGGATGCGTTTAACACAATTCGGCAAGCTCTAATTTCAGCACCTATTATCCAACCTCCGGATTGGACTCTTCCCTTTGAGGTTATGTACGATGCTAGTGACGTAGCTATAGGAGCTGTTCTTGGACAACGAAAGGAAGGGCGAACCCATGCCATATACTATGCTAGCAAGACGCTAGATGAAGCGCAGCTCAATTACGCCACTACCGAAAAAGAGTTTTTAGCCATTGTCTATGCTATTGACAAGTTTCGCTCTTATCTTGTAGGTGTAAAGGTGATTGTCTACACGGATCATGCTGCGATCCGGTACCTCCTTGCGAAGAAAGATGCGAAGCCAAGGCTAATTAGATGGATTCTTCTCCTACAAGAATTCGATCTAGAGATCCGCGACAAGAAAGGTTCAGAAAATTCTGTTGCGGATCACTTGAGTCGCCTAACACATCTAGAGGACGACCATTTACCCATCGACGACTCCTTTCCGGACGAACACCTACACATTATTGAGGAGTGCATCGATGTGATCTCCAAATGTAACGAACCATGGTTTGCTGATTTTGTTAACTATTTGGTTTGTCAGGAGATACCGCCCGGATTATCCTACGCACAAAGAAAGAAGTTCTTTAAGGATGTCCGGGAATACTTTTGGAATGAACCTCTCGTTTTTAAGAGAGGTCCGGATGGCATCATTCGGCGATGTGTGCCGGAAGATGAGATGCAAAGTGTCATCCGCCATTGTCATTCACTACCTTGTGGAGGACACGCTAGTTCGAACAAGACTAGCGCAAAGGTATTGCAATCTGGATTCTTTTGGCCTACTTTGTTTAGAGATGTGCAATCCTTTGTTTCTTGCTGCGATGCTTGTCAAAGAACAGGTAATATCTCTAGGAGGAATGAGATGCCCCTCAACAACATCCAAGAGGTGGAAATTTTCGATGTTTGGGGAGTTGACTTCATGGGACCGTTCCCATCCTCTTGTAAAAACCAATACATACTATTGGCGGTAGATTACGTTTTTAGATGGGTGGAAGCAATTGCCTCTCCCACCAATGATGCCATGGTGGTGGTCAAGTTCTTTAACAAGACCATTTTCCCACGATTTGGGACGCCAAGGACTATCATTAGTGATGGAGGTTCTCACTTCATTGCCCGGCGCTTTGAAGCTCTTCTAGCTAAGTATAGGGTTACTCACAAGATCGCCACCCCTTATCATCCACAAACAAGTGGACAAGTTGAGATCTCAAATAGGGAGATCAAAGGAATCTTAGAGAAGACGGTTTCAAGGACTAGGAAGGATTGGTCTTTGAAGCTTGATGACGCATTGTGGGCGTACCGGACTGCGTACAAGACACCCATAGGAACCACACCATACAACCTTGTGTATGGGAAGTCTTGTCACTTACCGGTAGAGTTGGAGCACAAGGCATTTTGGGCTATCAAGTGGTTGAATTTCAGCATGAAGGAAGCGGGAGAGAAGCGTCTCCTAGACCTTAATGAGTTGGACGAACTCCGCTTGAACGCTTATGAAAACGCCAAGATCTATAAGGAGAGAGCAAAGTGTTGGCATGATAAGCATATCATTCCAAAGGACTTCAAAGAAGGAGATCAAGTTCTCCTCTTCAATTCAAGGCTTCGTCTCTTTCCAGGTAAGCTTAAATCTCGTTGGACAGGACCTTTTCTAATCAAGCGTATTTTCCCCCATGGTGCAGTTGAAGTATGGGGTGAAGCGGGCGGAAGCTTTAAGGTGAACGGCCAACGACTCAAGAAGTATACGCCGGAACTCCAAGCTGAAGAGTTTGCGCCTACCGCACTCGAATAAGTGCGAGATTGGTCTAGCTACGGACCTTAAACAAAGCGCTTCTTGGGAGGCAACCCAAGGTATTGCATTTTTGTTTTTGTTTTCGATTCGTAGTTTAGCTTAGTTAGACGTTTTTGCTTTGTTTTGCCTTCGATTTCTTCCAGTATGTTCGTGTTTTTGGATGTAGGAACGATGGAAAAGGAAAAGGGAAGGGTAATGTTGAAGAAAAGTGACGAAACTTGGACTTTGGAGCTTTACAGAGAGTTCCACGGCCTAAACCACGGTCGTGACAGCTACAGTGACCGTAATTTCCAAAAGCCTTTGAAAAATCACCAAAACCACGGCTTCGTACAATTCCACGGCCGTGGAACCCCCCGACAGACCGTGATTTTCAAAATTTTGCCTGTCACTATATAAACCACGTTCTTCACAAAAACACTTCACAAAACCCCTTCCACGACCCAAATCGCCGATTCCACGACCCTCTTCCCAAATCTTCGTTCGTTAATCGTTTTCAACGATTCTTCTTTCCATATTGAAGCAAATTCGACCACCAACAAGATCCAAGCGACGAATCGAGCGGCAATTCACCAAGGAACGCACAATTCGTATTTTAAAATCCGAAACCTAGGTTTTTTCCCCTCTTCTTGATCTTTGTCAATTTGGGTTTGTTTTTGCTAGAAATATTAGGAGAACTGCTTGAAACTGGAAGGAATTAGACTAGGGCTTCCTGATTGCTGAGTTTGAGTGTTGTTTGCTGAGATTTGCGAAAAAACCAGACGAACCACGGTCGCTGATAGTTCCACGGCCGTGGAATCATCAAGAACAGGCCGTAATTTTGAACAGTGATGGATTTCGTGAGGAGAGTTTCTGGGAGAATTAAGGAGAAGAAGAATGAGCAGAACAAAAAGAGGAAGGGTAACCCTCTTCCTCTTCATCCTCTAGAGCACCACAACCTTCCTCGCCTTCACCTCCATCCTCACCTTCATCACCCGCACCTCCTAGCCCTAGAGTACCAATCATTCATGAGGATCACCTCGATGCACTCGAGAGGATCCAGAAGAGGGCTGTGATTGGACCTAGGTACCTATTGTTAGAGGATCTAACTCCTCTTAACATCATATAGGACCTTACTTGGCTCTTGGATAGAGCCGGACTAGTTGTCTTCTCGGCTATCCGAGAAGACGCATATGAGGAGATCACGAGGGAGGTTGTGATGTCTTTCGAGCACAACCATGTGGATAGGACCGTTTCTTTCCGTCTTAGGGAAAGAAAGTATGATTTTTCCATCCGTGAGTTCGGAACCTTCTTTGGGTTCCATGAGACCTTCAATGGTCGCTTTCCTAGTGGCGTTTAAGCCAAAGATTTTTGGGAGGAGATTGCTATGGTTTACGCCAGCGAGGACCGCTGGCAACCAGCTGACACCAAGGCTAAGTTGATGTATCACTTAGCCTTGAAGATTGCTCACCGTGTTCTTTCGGAGTGTCTCTTCCCTAGGACGGAGACGCCTCAAAAGATCAAGACGGATGAGCTATTTCTGCTGTATTCTATGCTGTATGGGCGCCGAGCTGATTGTGCCACCCTCTTAGCTGCTACTATGAGCAAGCTTAAGAACAAGAGGAAGGGCAACATTGGATACGGTGGGATAGTTACCCACCTTGCTAGGAGTTTGGGAGTTGATTTTTCTGCATGTACCCGCATACCAGCCGTACCCTTAGGACTTCATGCCTTCATGACTAGAGGTCTCATCTTCCCCACACATAGAGGTCCGCCTTATGCGGCCATGCCTTGGGAGAGCAGGACGGGTAGGGGTATTGAGTGGCTACAGGAGTACTCCATTATGGCTGGACGCCATAATTGGAAGGAGACGTTCGCTGCTATGCATGCGAACAGGATAGCAGCTCCTCCGTATGTTCCACCACCGCCCGTAGTTGAGGAGGAGGAGATGAGGGATCAGTATGAGGGTGGAGGAGGAGCAGAGCAGGAGTTTGGCACGTTTCCGGATCAGCCGGATGCGGCCCCCGATGTGCCTAGACGTTCTCTACATCTAGACAGAGCTTCAGGATCGTCTTCTCGCCGCGCCAGCGTGAGTGAGAGACCTACGTGGATGACTACACCTCCTGCATGGTATGGAGCTCCACCTCCATGGGCTACACAGACACCATCTGCACCAGCACCAGCACCAGCACCATCCGACGCTCTAGAGTGGTACAGTCATGCTCCGGGATGGTATGAGCAGATGCCGGATTGGGCTACTGGTCTTTCGGAGAGAGTAGGAGCATTGGAGATTCGAGCCGATGCTAGAGATGGACTCTTGGACGACCTCGATCACATGATGAGAGATGTCTACCGCCAGCAGTTTGGGCGGTTTTATGATCCTAGCTTCTCTCCATTCCCGCCTCCACCAGCGCCGCAGTGATGATGATGATGACCGTTAGCTTTAGCCGCTGCACCGCCATTTTGTGAGTTTCTTTTTCTTTTCTTCTTTTCTTTCTTTTATTTGAACATTAGGGACAATGTTTGTTCAAAGTATGGGGTGGGGTGTGACTAAAAGTTTGTAATAACTCTTACTCACTATGTTTGCTTCCATTCGAGACTATCTTGCATGTTCATTATATTGTTGCACGTTTCATTATTGCATTGCATGAAAAAGAACTTGAAAAACCCATAAAACTTGAAAAATTTTGAAAATTTTGTGCTTTTAAGGAATTGAGATGATTTCTATGATAATCGCTACTTGTGAATTGAGTTTGATGACAATTGCATGCTAAAACGAATAGTGAATTGAAAAGGAATTGAATGAGTTGATTTTACCTCTTTTACAAGTCTCATAATGTGATGAATGTTACCTAAATCGTGTTGAGAAACTGAAGTTGAAATCACATTATAAGTTCTTATGCTTCTTGTTGACATGATTAAGGCAATTCGATCTTTCTTTCTTCTTTCTTTGACCATTTAGCTCCTCATTGAAATATTGACCTCCTTTACCTATCCGGGAATTTGGAGAAGTGAATGGAAAAGGCATGTTTGATGTGGGAGGGCCATGAGAGCAATTATTTGCAATCAAAAGAATAGAAAGAAATTGTAGGTTTGGGGAAGTCAATCATGACGATGAGTAACTCGGCACCGCGGTCGAGAAGCGAAAATCGTCGAAAGAATAGAAAGAAATTGCAGTTTGGAAGCGAAAATCGTCGAAAACGAGCGAAGAACGAAGAAGCGAGGCGAGATGTGTGCCGCGGTCGAGAAGGGGATAGAGGGAAGAGAGAGAAATCTCAGCCCCCTTTTATACCCTTTTCTAGAACTGCTGTCACCTCGGTCGAGATGGTCTCGACTGGAACGAGGTGTACGGACCGAGGTGGATCTTCAATAACCCTAGTCGCCTCGGTTGCTCAAGAATCATCTCGGTCGAGGTGCTGTGACAGCAACCGAGATGTGTCTCAGTCAAACTCCGTCTTCTCAAATTCTCGAACTTCTGTCCATCCAATGTTGCTCCTGGGTTGTATTTCTTCCTTAGATGTCACTTGTTGTCTGTCTAGGGCGCCAAAAACAAAGCAAAGCAAAGCAAAAGCAAACTATCTAAAGCAAGACTAGAAAAAGGGAAAAGAAAGCAATACCTTGGGTTGCCTCCCAAGAAGCGTTTGATTTAAGGTCGCTAGCTGGACCGTACGGTATCCCTAAACGTTATGGGAGGTATCCTCACCCCATACTTCACCTTCATCATGGGGTGAGGTAAGGAAGTCTATCAAACACTCCAACAAGTGCAAGTGTTCATCGGGGAATGAATCGTCTATGGGTGGGTCGTCCTTCTCGCGTGAAGAGGAAGGTAGCCGACTGAGGTGATCCGCAACGGAATTTTCGGATCCTTTCTTATCGCGGATCTCTAGGTCAAACTCTTGAAGCAAGAGAATCCATCGAATAAGGCGTGGCTTGGCATCCTTCTTAGCAAGTAAGTAACGAATAGCTGCATGGTCAGTGTAGACAACAACTTTCGCCCCTACTAAGTAAGAACGAAACTTCTCGAAAGCATATACAACCGCCAATAGCTCCTTTTTGGTGGTGGCGTAGTTACACTGGGCTTCATCTAGCGTCTTGCTAGCGTAGTAAATGGCGGTGGTCCGCCCTTCCTTCTTTTTTCCAAGCACCGCTCCTACCGCCACATCACTCGCATCGCACATGATCTCAAAGGGCAAGGTCCAATCCGGAGGCTGGATAATGGGAGCGGAGATCAAGGCTTCCTTAATCCTGTAAAATGCATCAAGACACTCCTACGAAAACTCAAAAACAACATCTTTATTCAAGAGGTTAGTTAGTGGTTTAGAAATCTTCAAGAAGTCCTTGATGAATCTCCTATAGAAACCTGCATGCCCGAGAAAACTCCTCACACCCTTAACAGAACAAGGGGGAGGGAGTTTCTCAATAGTCTCGATCTTACCGCGATCGACCTCAATACCTCGATTAGAAACGAGGTGTCCTAGCACAATGCCTTCATTAACCATAAAGTGACACTTCTCCCAATTCAAAACAAGATTAGTGTCTTCACATCTTTGTAGCACTAGAGAAAGGTTAGATAGGCAATCATCAAAAGAGGAACCATATACTGAAAAATCATCCATAAATACCTCCATGATCTCCTCTATATACTCGGAAAAGATAGCCATCATGCATCGCTGGAAGGTATCGGGTGCATTGCATAATCCAAATGGCATCCTCCTATAAGCGAATGTCCCCCATGAAAAAGTGAAGGTGCTCTTCTCTTGATCATCCTGATGGATAGGAATCTGGAAGAAGCCACTATAGCCATCTAAATAGAAAAAATGTGAATGTTGGGCCAACCGTTCGAGCATTTGATCGATGAAGGGAAGTGGAAAATGGTCCTTCCGAGTGGCCACGTTCAGCTTCCTATAGTCGATGCACACCCTCCAGCCCGTGACGGTCCTAGTTGGCATTAACTCATTGTTCTTATTCGTCACAACGGTCATCCCTCCTTTCTTCGGAACTACATGTACTGGGCTCACCCACTTGCTGTCCGAGATAGGAAGTATGATACATGCATCCAACAACTTAAGAATTTCTTTCTTCACAACCTCTTTCATGATCGGATTTAACCGTCTTTGAGGTTCCCGTGAAGTCTTATGATCATCCTCCATTAGTATTTTATGCATGCAGAAAGAAGGCTTAATGCCAATAAGATCATCAATAGTATAACCCAAAGCCTTTTGATGCTTCCTCAAGACATGCATTAGTTTAGATAATTCAGATTCGGAGAGGGAAGCACTAACGATGACGGGATAAGTAGAATCCGGTCCAAGAAAAACATACCTCAAGTGACTAGGGAGTTGTTTAAGCTCCACAACTGGGGGTGCTTTTTGAGGGGGATCCTTGCTTCCTCCTTCCAGTGGAGTAGATCGAAGAACTGGACTTTCAGAATTCTCAGTTGACATCATCTCGCTTTCGACCTCGGTCGAGGTCCAGAGAGGGTGACCGAGATGTTCTTCAGTCATCTCGCTTGGTCCAGAAAGTGCCTCGGTCGAGGTACTGCAACTGGAACCGAAACTGGAGATCTTCTTCTCCTAGATTAGTCTTTCAGTTTTAGCTCCTGGATCTTCTTCCAGTGCCTTTAAGATCTGTTTATCTGCATCATAAGAAGCATCTATACCTTCCTCCATTAAGCTAAAGCTAATAACCTTTTCAAGTGGATCTTTAATAAGGATAGAGCTCACCAATTCTCTTGATTCTTCTTCATCAAAGATGTTGAAGATATCATCTCCTAGATGCTCTCCCTTCATTGCCGCAAGTAATGCAAATTCCACTTCATCTCCGCCAATGTTGAATTTTAACTTGGCGTTCTTACAATCCACATTGCAACCCGAAGTTGCTAGAAATGGCCTCCCGAGAATGATAGGAACGGGATAATCTGCGGGAATGTCAAGTACAACAAAGTCTATAGGTAAATAGAAATTACCTAACTTAACCGGAACGTCCTCCAAAATTCCCACGGGATGGGTAATGGAGCGGTCCGCCATGTATAACCGTATTTTCACCGGCTTGGGCTCTCCAAGTCCGATCTTCACACATAGCTCCAGCGGGATGATGCTCACGCTGGCTCCTAGATCACACAATGCTTCACAAGTGACATCCCCAACTTGAATGGGAATGCAAAATGTGCCGGGATCTCTCAACTTGGGTGGCATCTTCTCCTTCATGATTTGAATGAACTCCGAGGATTTAGATGTCATCCTTACTTCCCCAAAGTCTTACAACTTCCTTTCCTTGATAGAATCTCTTTTAAGAACTTCCCATAGGCGGGCATCCCTAGAATAGCATCAAGGAAAGGGATATTAATGTGTAGTTTATTCATCAAGTCAAGGAACTTACCAAAATGCTTGTCTAGATGTGCTCTGGCCCTTGACTGGGGGAATGGAAGTGGTGGTTTATATGCAGGAGGTGGAACATAAACTTCAGTTTTCTCCTCCGCTCTCTGTGGCTCCACCTCGGTTGGCATCTCGGCCGAAGTGTTCTTCGACTGTACCTGGACCGAGGTGGTCTTCGTCTGTACTGGCATCGACCGAGGCACTGGATCTGCAGTCTTCAGTCCACTTCTCGTCGTTATTGCCATGATATGTCCCTTGGGTTTGCTTTCCGTCCTTGCTGGAAGCTTCCCTGGATCTTTTGGCGCTTCATTTGCCTTGTTAAAGAATTGTTGTTCCAAGGCTTTTTGTGCCTTTGAGAATGAAGTCATGGATGTCTCCATAGAGTTGAGCTTGATCAAGATAGCCTCCAGCACCGCATCTTTCTTTTCTTGCTGGGACGAACTTGATCCTTGCTCTTGGCTCTTCAATGGAGTAGAAGAAGAAGAAGAGAGAGAGGAAAGGATTAGAGGAGTCATTCGAATTGGAGTTAGAGTAAGGGTTACCCGAATTTTGGTTGTTTGCCCTCCAATTATTGTTGTTGGATCCTCTATTGTTGTTGTAGTTGTTGTTCCGGGAACCGTTGTTGTTGTTCCGGTAACTATTGTTGTTCCTCGAGCCTTGATATCCTTCATCTTCTTTCTTGGTTTGAGCAACCAAAAGATCTTTCAATTGCTTCACATCATTCTTCAAAGAAGTGAGTTGATCATTGTTTGGTGGAGCATCTTGAAAGTTGACTCTTTTAACTCCACCTTCAGCTCCTTGGTGGGAATATTTCTCCATGTGCAAAGCTTGCTTCTCTATGAAATCCCAAGCTTCGTCAATCGACATGTCCATGAACGTGCCGGCGGATAGTAGTTGAAGGTTGAATTGGGTGTTTCCGTCCAGTCCCTTGAAGTATATCTCCAACAACTCTATCTTTGGAATCCCATGATGTGGGCAATCCAAAAGAATGTCTTTAAATCTCTCCCATGACTTGGACAAGCTCTCCTTGTCCTTCATGATGAATGCATTAATCTTCCCTCTCATTTCAGCGGTTTTAGAGGGGGGAAAGAATTTAGTTAAGAACTCCGTCGTCATCTCCTCCCAAGTATTGATTTTTCCTGGAGGAAGAGATTGATACCAAGTAAGTGCTCTATCTTTCAAAGAGAAGTAGAAAGGCCTTAGCTTGTAATTGTTGTTTTCCAGCCTTGAAGGTCTCAAGGTCTCCATCAAGATCTCATAGCTTTGTAGATGTTGATGCGGAGATTCCCTCTCTAGCCCTCCAAACTGGCATTGGCGAATCATGGAAAGAACTTGCGGTCGAAGCTCATAATCATGGTCCGCTGGATCACCTAGGTTGACTCCTGGACGCCTCAGTTGCTGATTGGGGTTCATCCTTTATCCTAGGGTCTGTGGAATACCTACAAAAAGAGCATCTCGGACTAGCATCCGAGTTGGAAGTATCTCGGCCGGGGATGCAGGTACTGGATTCTGCCTAGGTCGAGGATCTGGAACAGGGTCTTGCCTCGGTCAAGGATCTCGGTTCGGTCGAGGTAGATACTGGTCTCGTAAAGCTGCCATATCTGCTTCGATCGCCTCAGTCCTTGTGCGAGTTTCTTCCCTTTCCAGTCGCAGTTCTTCTTTACTGAGGCGTAGTTGTTCCAATGCCTCCTTCAATTCGGCCTCAAGATCGCGATCGTCTTGGTTGGCCATCTTCGCTTCTTTCAAGCGTCTTTTGTATGTCTATTCTGGTTCGGGATCGTAAGGAACGATTTCATTCCCGACGCGGGTTCTTCGCATAAACCTATGAAAAAGAACCTGCGAAAGTCACTCAAGTAGAGTGGTTAGTAGAAACAGGGGCAAGTGTCCCGAAAGATCACCGCAACCGGCTCGGTCTAAACCAAGTCCCCGGCAACGGCGCCAAAAACTTGTTCGCTCCAAATGGTGTGTGCAAGCTTTAAATTTATAACCCAAGACGTTTGCTAAAAACAAGGATGCGAACCCGCAGTGTACGGGTCAATCGTAGTAAAAGTAAGAAATTCCGGGGTGTCGATCTTAGGGACTTAGGTGAAACAAAGCAAGTATACGCTTTCTATGCAACTACTAACCACAAAAGCGATTAAAGCAATCAAAGATGATAAAAAGTCAATTAAGGAAATATGCGATTCTAGGGATTAAAGCATCTAGTTGTGGTTCCAACTCAAGATCTAAAGATAAGCGGACAAAGCTGAGATTTTGCAAAGGGAAGGTGTTACTAAAGTGGAATAGATCACCGGGTAAGTCTCACTACTCACAAATTCCAAACCTAAAGAACCTATTACCGGGTAAGTCTCAAGGTACTAAGGAAAGGAACTATAATCTTAAACCAACAAACCAACTAAGGGAATAGAATCAACCTTTACCGGGTAAGTCTCAGGCAAACTCACAAAAATGGAATGAAGGCACACTCAAATCCCAATAAAGCATAAACCTTTATTACCTACACTTATGATCATGGGTAAACAAACAAAGGAATTACCGGGTAAGTCTCATCCTAAGCTTGCATTGAACCAGGAAAGGTGTAATAAGAATAGGATTTGGCAAACTATAACACTTAACTCTCAGTTTCGGATCAGAAAAGGTCACCTCGGTCAGACGAATTCCACCCGGCCGAGATGTTCATCGACTGAGTGAGATACTCTAGGGTTAAGGATAAAGACTTGAGCTTTCAGGGTCCTATTGGATTTAAGATTATTTTATCATTGTTTTTCCCACAACCTTCAGCCAATCACCCTAGAATCACACAATGAAATTAGCCACTCATCATCATGAAAGCAATAATCAAATATATGGGAAGAAGGTGAATAATTGAACACAAAAACCTTAAGAACAAGGCTTCAATAACTGAATCAATTAGCAAACAAACAATCGTTCCTTGGATCACAATCCAATAAGACAATCAACAAAGAAGGGAATCTAAGAGAATTTTACAAAACCCTTCACAAAAGCTATAAAAGCTATCAACTTCCTTCCTTCAACCTTCCTTCAAGCCTTCCTAACTGCTGTATGCGGCCTCTTGCCGTTAGCGGATTTAGCAGGGGTTTTTAAATTGTGGGAAATCCAACCCTTTATATAGGAAAACTACCCTTCAAAGATAAGATATCTTAAAAAGATATTTTCCTAATAAAATATATCTATCTCTCATAAATAAATCCTTAAAATATATGATCTTCCTTCCAGAAATCCAGCCTAAAAATATAAGATCTCTCCTTCCAAAAATAAAAGATCTCAGCCAAGAATAAAATATATCTCGCCGCGTCCAAGGTGTTCGCCTCGGTCGGGACGCTCCTCTGGATCACCTCGGTCGAGATGGTACTGTAGCTGACCGAGGTGGCTCTAAACTGAATGTGAAATCTCTCAAATCTGGTCCAAAGTAAATCTTTAATCCAATTCCATGCTTCCTGGATTCTTCCTTAAGCTCCTGAATGTAGCTCCGATGACTCCTTACCTTCTTTAGCTCCATTTTGATGCAAAACGTGCCATTTTACCTACGATTACAACGAAACTTGGTGTAGACCTCGATTCCCGCAAAGGTAGATGAAACGACATTATAATCACATAATATACATTCAAACATGCAGATTATTGAAGATAAAACGTCTAAACAGGTCCCAAAATATAGACTATAGTTCATGCTATCAATATGTTTATAGTATATTCTAGCAGTAATTATCTACCGACCTATACATTGGCTCAAGAGTAACGGGCGGTGGCATTCTGCTCAGTTAGCATGAGGGCGTTGGGGGTTTCTTTAGGGACTAGTCAACACTCGTTTTGTAGTGATGCTACCGGAGGAGGTAAGCTAGACCTACACCCAGTTGGATAAGGAACAGAGGCGGGAACTCTTAAGATTTCTCGTGCCACAACTGTAAAATGGAATAAGGTGAATCACTTAACTATTAGATAATAACCGGTTTGTGTGTTAGCATGATGTTTATTTTATGTTATATTGGTTGTGTTTGTGCTATCTTTATTCTTCTTATATTTAGATTATTAGCTAACGGTTTATCCGTATTGTAGATTTGGTAGAGATAAACAGTTGTAGAGAGATTTGGGACGGATGGTCAGCCGGGTCCACATACTCATTAGATGGGGACGGGGGAGTCTTCCATACAACATGCATGTTATGTATCTATATATATATTTGTAAGGCTGTCCCATGTGTACATTCATACCATAAAAATATTATGTTTTAAAATTGTTTTAAATACATTTGTGCCTTGTTGTAAGATCCTAGTAAAGTTGTTGTTAACCCAAGGTCGGGACCCATTGTGAGGTCCTAACCAGTAGCTCTCCGAGTTCCAAGAACTTGGGGTGTTACAATCATGATGATTGTTGGCTAAGTTTCTTATGCAATTCTAGGGTGATTAGTTGAAAGTTGTGGGGAAAACGATGATAGAATGATCTTAAACCCAGCAGGACCCTGAAAGCTTGAGTCTTTACCTTAACCGTAGAACACCTCGGTTAGTCATTGAACATCTCCGCCGGGATGGAATATAACTGAACGAGGTGAACATTTCCTGAACCTTATCTGAGTTAAGAGTTTCAGTTTACCAAATCTTATCCTTGTTATACCTTTCTTGGTTCAACGCAAGCCTAGGATGAGAATTACCTGGTGATTCCTTTGTTTGTTTACCCAAGATCATGAGTGTAGGTAATAAGGGTTTGTCTTTTATTGAGGTTTGAGTGTGCCTTCATCCCATCTTTGAGAGTTAGCCTGAGACTTACCCGGTAAAGGTTAGTTCTATTTCCTTGGGTGGTGTGTTAATTTGAAATTATAGTTCCTAACCTTAGTACCTTGATACTTACCCGGTAAAAGGAGATTTGGTTTGGGATAGTGAGTAGTGAGACTTACCCGGTGATCTATTCCCACCTTAGAAACACCTTCCCTTTGCAAACTTCAGCTTTGTCCATGTCATCTTTTGAGATCTTGAGTTGGAACCATAACCGGATGCTTTAATCCCTAGAATCCGATTCCTTTTATCTGACTTTTATATCATCTTTGATTGCTTTAATTTGTGGTTAGTAGTTATTTGACAACCTGATTACCGTGCTTTGTTTCACCATAGTCCCTGTGTTCGACCCCTGGAATTCTTGCTTTTATTATAATTAATCCGTACATTGTGGGTTCGCATATTGTTCAAGCATACTTCTTGGGTTATAAATTTTAAAGCTTGCACACATCTTTTGGAGCGAACATAGCTATCCTGAGTTCTTTGCGGGGTTCGCCGCTACCTTTGTATCGACGGGTTAGTACTTAGACGTTGTTTGTGTTACTTCTGTGATTATATGTTAGAATGAGTGATTACGTTTTTATGTGTTGCTCGATTATGATGATTGAGTAGTTTTGCATGCTAGAAAACGAGGTTAAAATTTAGTGAAACCACAGTATACAAGTTTATTGTGGAAGTCGTTTGATTAGATACCTTATTCTAAGTTTCAGGACAAAACTTATTTTAAGGAGGTACTGATGTAATATCCGAAATTTTTATTCCGTTTAATTCCGTAGCAAACCGGATTTCGATCCGTTGATCCTTATCTGTCCACATAGTCGTACACACTATCTCAAAATTTTATCATTTTATGTAACATCACTTCACATAAAATGATAGAATTATATCAAACCCTAATCCACCAAACCCTAGTTTATATCATGACATATCCTTGACAAAGTCATGGCGTCCTTTTGACGAGACCAAGACGAGACCATGACGAGAGTTGACGAGACCATGAGGAGATCATGACAAGGCCATGCGTGGGCTTGACAAAGCCATGACACGTTTTGACAAAGGTGTGATAAAGCCTTGACAAAAGCCCACTCTTATTCATACCTTACCTCTGCCCATGTTCCTTGTTGGATTTTTGTCCAGCCCTTTGCTTCTCATTTTGTTCTACATGGATCTAAGCAGGCCAGGAGGCGCAGCTGAAGATGGCCCAACGAGCTCCTCTCTTGTGTACTGGCCAGCAACATACAACAGCCTTGAAGGAGAAAGAAATTCTCGACTCTCTCTCTTCCCATCTCCTTGTAACGTCCGGAAAACACGCAGGCAATCACACACGTATCTTCTCTCCTTTTCAGCCACGCCTTGTTTCCATCTAGAAGCACAAGAGCACTCTTCCCCTGTGCAGCGACAGATCTCTCCCACAGCTGTTGATTTCATCCACTAAACTCTACCCAGCGGCCTTCAGCGTAGCAGCGACCTTCAACACAGGACGGCCTTCAGCACAACAACGGCTTTAGCGCAGCACTAGGCTTCGTCCCAGGATCTTCGGCGCGACGGTCTTCAATGCAGTAGTGAGGACTCTTATGCACACGCACAGATTGCCTCCGGGAGTTTGGTCTGCACGCAACCTTCCACATAGGTGACTCTGGAATTCAAGGACCCTTTTACTCCCTTCCCTCCCTCGTTATCCCTCTTTCTGATCGGTCACTCAGTGGCGCAAGAATTAATTTTCATTCCTACTGTATTGATAGCATCGTACACCAGCGAGTACCAATAGATCGAAAGACCTTCCCTAATGTCCCAGGATCTTCACTAAGCTGCAACCAAGAACCTTAGTAAAGGTAACTAGATCTCCTCTCCCTCCCTTCTGTACATAGCTTCTGTAATAGAATAGGTTAGAGTGTATTGTTGTGCTGCTGGTGAACTTAGGACCTTGGACCAGTAGGTAGTTTAGATTAGAAGAGTGTTGTCAGAAATGGGAGAAACAAGGACCTGTTGTAAATGATTTTTGTTTTCTTCAATTTTGAAGTTGGAAACTGTCAATCTTGTAGATCAATGTTAAGGAGTTAGAGTGAAGATCCACCGTTGAAATTGTGATAGGTGGATATATGTAATTTCCTGTGTTAAAATTTGAGAATAAATGAACCGTCGGATTAGAAGTTATAAGGTTCCAAAGTAGAGTAGTTGAGATGTTTTTCCAACAGTGAAAATTTGGCTAAGTATAGAAATTCTGGGTGTTGTAGGCAACTTTACAGAATTTTGTAGAAGTGATGGTTGGACAGTTTTAAGAAATTCTTGCTTCTATGAGTAGATTACATATCATAGATGACCTAGAAAATTATTTTAGAATTTTAATAAATTTATACGAGCTTCATATTTGCAGCCAAAGTTGGATCCTAGTGACTTTTGGAAAATAGAAGAACATGTGTAGTTTTCTAGTTTCTACCCAAACTCATCCTTAAGAGTTAGAATATGATATTTTAGTCTCAAATAAGAGTTTAAGCATAAATTTTGAGATTTTTGGGAGTTTTAGGACCAAGGGTAAAATAGTCATTTTACCTTAAATGAGTAATGTAATAACTTTTGTTCCAATAGGATCTTGCATCTTAGGAGTTTTAGACTTCTAAGTGCCTAGGAAATGTGTTGATCCATTTTCCTCCTTTAACAGGCCATTGAGTTTCTACAGTTACATATCGAGTGGTGATTAAGAGAGTCGAGATCTGATTCAAGTAAGTCATTTGGGCTTACTTAGCTAACTTCTAGATATGGGTGTGGATAATGATAGCGGTATCTGAATGATATGTTTGTAACACCCCGAATCCGCGGGACTCGGGATGCTACGTGTTGGGACCTCACAATGGGTCCCGACCCTTAGCCTAACAACAATTTCACCGGATCTTTCAACATGGCACAAATAAAGGCAAAACCGAAATTCCTTTTAATGCAAATGATAAGAAACCCGAAGGAAAACAACAAAAGACTTCAGCCGATAAACAACACCAAAGACCAAAACGCCATACACGCGGCATACCAACATAATAAACGAAGAATAAGTACAACCCGACTCCAACCAAAACCCACTCCTAAAATGTACGAAACCCCGGCTGCCCACTCTTCCGGATCTCCCGACCGCATTCTTAACCTGCAAGACAATATACAACAATCGGTATAATACCGTTAGCTAATATTCGAAGCATTAGAATCAAGGTGAAAGGCACAAGCACAAACATATAGAATCACATCACATAAACAAGCTCCATAAACAATCCGGTTATTATCTTTATTTATTAAGTCGTATCCCGTTCTAGTTCAACTTCTTTTGTGACACGAGAATCCTCCGAAACTCGTCTCGGTCCCTTCTTCCGGCAATGGAACGGTCAGATGCCTCCGACCGTCTAACCAGCACGGGCCATGTCGCCTAGAACCTCCTAGCTCTCACGGGAAGCCAGGTAGTGATGTCACAACCCGTTATCATACACTTGGGCCAATATAACATATAAAGGTCGGTAATCCTATTTCCGGTTTAGTTGTTATAACATAAACGATAAACACACACCACCCAACACACATAGATGCTAATCCAAGGAATACGAGCTAAGTAAGTCCGGAGACTTACCTCGTCCCAAAGATAAACCCAATAACCACTACTCATAACTTCCCGTAGGAAGGCACTCAACGCCTGGTCAAAACAAGGCACACGATCAATATCTCTCTCACATGCTAGAAGTCCTTAGAATTCTAGTACCAATGATCTCGCAAGATCATAAACCACAACCATGATAGGATAACAACCTCCTAATCCTCACGATCTCACAAGTTCATAATCATCACAACACATGCTAGGATACTCTCGTTCTAGTCACCATAACCTCAACAAACATATAACCATAATCTCAATCCTCATAAGCTCACAAGATCAACCAACACTCAACGCCTTATAATCCTCACAAGATAATAACACCTCAAGCTTTATAACGATCATAAATCCTCAAAACTCACCTAAGGTTCATGGCCACTACTTGGCATTCACTCTAATTTATGCTAGATTATCCAACCTAGCACGATACTAATACTAAACATAACTAAATAGAGGAAGGAGGTACTCACACGACGTCAAAAGACGGATGTCGAATCTTGGACTCGTTAGGCCTTTATCGGGGCGCTTCCGAACCTAACACCAAAGCTACACAAATTTAGCTAATACGCTAAATTTGATTGTAATATATATAAGATATATTATTATAAGGTAATCTCATTTTCATAAGCAAACGTTAAAACCCACAATTAAACCCTTTCAGGGAATATATAATATATATATATATATAACTCGAAATTAACCCAACGAGTACGTAATATATATTAAATATAAATCTAAGGTAATTCATTTTCAAAACAAAGGTTAAAAATCACTAAAACAATTTCCGGGGAAATCTATTATACTTACTAAAACAGAGCACGGGTTGATAACGTGGCGCGCTGTGAACGCAGGATTTTTGAAATTGAGCTCCCACAATAAAAGCCAATAAATCTTTATTTTTTACACTATTTTTTAAACCATAAAATCTTTTATTATTAAAATAATAATTTTATAGAAACCAAATCTATTATACTTACTAAAACAGAGCACGGGTTGATGACGTGGCGCGCTGTGGACGCAAGATTTTTGAAATTGAGCTCCCACAATTAAAGCCAATAAATCTTTATTTTTTACACTATTTTTTAAATCATAAAATCTTTTATTCTTAAAATAATAATTTTATAGAAATTAAATCATTTTTTTAATAATAATAAAAATATTAATCGAATTAGCTTTAACAATCAAATCACCTTAACAACCAAATCATTTTTTTAATAAATAAATATTTATAAAAATATATTAAAAGATATTGCGATTTTGATTTCCCTTTTAATTATATTTTCGGTTAGGATTTTTATTCGAAGGATTTTTTTTCGAACGTTCCATCAGATTTTTTCATGGTTCGCTTAGAACTTTTATGTTTTACAAATTTGTTTCGAACAAAATTTATTTTTTTGAAACTACAACTTTATGTTATGTGCGAGTTTTAATTAAATTGATTTTGAATTGAATTTTATTTTCAAAATGTTCCATCAGATTTTAAGCGAATAATTATTTTTTGATAAAATCCATCAAAATTTACGTTTTTTTTTTAAAAATACCTATAAATATATAATAAATTTTTACATGATTCAATTGGATTTTTTTGATAGTTTATTAAATAAAAAACTTCCATTTTATCAACAAATTTGATTTCCATTTTGACGGTAAATTGATTTCCATTGTTATAATATCTTTTTATTATGGATTTTAATTAAATTGGTTTCGATTTCATTTCCATTTTAGTTATATTTTCTGTTAGGATTTTTATTCGAACGAATTTTTTTTCTGAACGTTCCATGTGATTTTTTTCATGGTTCCCTTAGAACTTTTTATGTTTTACAAATTTGTCGAAAAAATTTTATTTTTTGGAAACTAAATATTTTACGTTATGGGCGAGTCTATATCTACTACTAGAGCAGTATACATGACAGTTTACGTGGTGCGTTGTGAGGGTAGTATTTCGAAATGAAGCTCCCACAATTTTTTTTGAAATTGTATAATTAACAATCGTTTTTCTATTGTTTCATCCCTTGATTTGATTTTAAACCGTAACCCCGCGTATCTGATCTATCTTCAAGTTATTAAAAAAAAATTGACGTGTACACCTTTTTTTATGTTAGTTTTATTTATTTATTGATTTTCTTCCACCCATCAGCAAATAAGTTATTTTTAGATAATAGTTATCGGACTTTGAAGTTAATTTTGAATTAAATTAAAAAAATTTTAAAATTTTTTTAGCTTGTAGATATAGACCGCGTTATATTAATTAAATTTTTGTTTAATTATGTTAAGTTTCTTAGCTTGTAGATCACATAAATCTTTTGTAATTTTAATAATTAAAAATAAAATTAACTAATTAACTAATAGATTTATAGTCGAAAAATAATTAATTAAAATAAAATTTTTAATACACCAATAAGCATTATAATCCAAAAAACAAAAGAGTTGTTACAAAAAAATTGTAAAACTAAATTGTTACCCATTAACCAAGAAAAAAATCCCTAAACTCATTACATAATCGGAAAAAAACAAAAATGTTGTTATATATATATATAATAATATTATTTGTCTATTAAGTATGTTCATAGTATAATCTCATTTAGTAAATTTATCCTTAATAAAGTAATGTTGGTAAGTCGATTAGATTAGAGAAGTATACAAAACAAAAGCACGTAAAAAAACCTATTTCACAATATTCTTTCTCATTTTTTCAAAACCCGCACAAGGTGCGGGTATTATACTAGTTTATACAATTTATAAACATGAGTCAAAACCGCAATCAACTTTTCGGGCCCTATATACGGACTCAAGAACTTAAGCTATTTTCCGAAAATAAAATCTTGGGCCATAATATGTAATTAAATTCCTGCAGGGGCATAAATATAAAATTCCAGAAACTTGGCTCAAAACTTGTAATAACAAAAAGGTGGGTCACATCTGTAATTAACACAAAAACTGAGGGGTAAAATTATAATTTAAACAAAATTCCTTCTTCAACCTACTGTTGCATACGACAGGAGAAGGAAGGAAGGTGAGAGGGGCTCCCGGCGGCTGTCCAGGCGGAGGAGAGGAGGAGCGGCCGAGCGTGCAGGTGGCGGCTCCAACGGCGTCGTCTCTGGTGGTAGACCGAGCTCTCTCCCTCCGGCGGCTTTTGTACAGACAAGAGAAGAAAGGGAAGATCGAGGAGGGCAAGGCGGCGGTTGGACCCAGTCCGGCTGGTAGCTCCGATCGATCGAGGTTGCAGCGGCGGCAAGGTGGCATATGAAGGCGCACTGCAAAGAGTTACAATCGGTGGTTTTCGGGGTGGTAGAAGCTGGGAGAAATCAGTCCCGATACGGCAAGCGAGGCGGCAAGCGCTTCTCCGGCGTCGACTTGTGGGGTGCAGCGAGGCAGTCTCCGACTCTCCGGTGCGACAGAAGGAAGGAGATGGGAGATGGAGAACAGAGACGGCAATGGTGGTGGTTTCAACGGCACAACTCTCCTTGGTGGCTGCAAAGGTGGACAAAACGGGGTTGAAGGTGGCTCTCTGGTCCGGTGGCAAGTCCAGCGAAGGTTTGGGCTGAGAACAAAAGGTGAGAGGAGAGAGAGAGGGGCTTTTGATGGTTGCTCTAGTGAGTGAGGGTATAGCGTGAGAGAGGGAGAAGGACAAGAAAGAAGGTTGCTCACTTGCAGCCCTAGTTGGGCAGGAGAAGGCCAAAGGCCAATTTCAGCAATTGGTACGGAAAAAGAAAAATAAAAAAAAATAAAACAAGGGAATCAAAAAAAATAAGATCGATAAAAAAAATCCCCGGAACGGGATTTTCGGAACGGAAAATTTTCTAGCATTTTCCAAAATAATAATACGGAAATACGGGAACGTATCCAAAATATAAATACACTCGGGAATAATATTTTACGCCTTAAAGTACTTTTAATAAAATAATTAAGCTAATAAACTCGATAGAAACCGGACAAATAAATATCTAAAATGCACCAAAATTTTGGGCGTTACAATGTTTATAGTTATATTTTAGTAGTAATTATCTACCGACCTATACATTGGCCTAAGAGTAACGGGTGGTGGCATTCTGCTCAGTTAGCCTGAGGGCGTTGGGGTTTCTGTAGGAACTAGTCCACACTCGGTTTGTAGTGATGCTACCGGCAGAGGTAAGCTAGACCTTCACCTAGTTGGATAAGGAACGGAGGCGAGAACTTTTAAGAGTTCTCGTCCCACAACTGTAAAATGGAATAAAGTGAATCACTTAATTAGCAGATAATAACCGGTTTGTGGTCCAACATGATGATTGTTTATGTTATCTTGAGTGTGTTTGTGCTATTATTATTTCTACTTATATCTGGATAGTTAGCTAATAGTTTTATTTGTTTTGTAGACGTACCGCAGATTAGAGAAGATGCCGAATGATCCGGATGGTAGTGGTCAGCCGGGGTGTCGTACTTCTTAGGACAAGTTGTAGTTTCTTTTATTGTTGGTCTTTCAGTTATGACCCTTTTCATATTCACAGATTGTGAGACTTTGTTATTTCCGGCTGCTAGTATTCCTGGTCACATTCATGACTTTGTTAAAACATACTTTATGATTTATGGTTTTTCCTTATCTGTGTCTTGTTGTAAGATCTAGTTAAGTTGTTGTCTAACTAAGGTCGGGACCCACTGTGAGGTCCTAACCAGTAGCTCCCCGAGTTCTGAAACTTGGGGTGTTACAATAAGATTTATAAATAAATCTTACATTCTCACACTTAAAATACATATGAAACAAACAATAACATTAGCCAAATTATTTATGTGCACGCATCGACTAATTTATAGACTTCTTCTTTATTTCAATTTGGTTCATCTCATGTATCAATATGAGATCATAGGAACATTCGTCACAATTATAAATAAACCATGAGTGTTCATCATGTCCATATATTGAATGAAATAGATCAAATATAGATGAGTGACATGAACATTACATGAAATGTGATCATAACATGTCCATATTCAATAGGTCCTACTTTAAGTTGAGATTAATCCAAAAAACAAACTTGAGTTTATAAATATATAGTTTATGATTTATAATTTAAATAATAAAACTGTATTATGAATAAACCGAACAGTGTAAAAAATATATCCAGACTCCCACTAAGTTGGATTAAAAAATCTTTCAAGCCTCATATGAGCAATATGCTCATGAAATACCTTAAGAGGCAATTCCTAAATTAAACGATTCGGTATTTTGAGTTTGTACTTATGTGTCATATAGACCTTGATATTTCGTGAACTACTACTTTCACTCACATAAAACATAATGTTAATATGTTTTTCCATCAAGGAGCTTTATTAGTTGTGGGAGGCAAATTGCATATTTATTATCACAAAATAGATTTGTTTCACTTTTAATGCTAATAAAAGCCACTAGCCAAAGACAAACATATGCAACCATAACGGAAGTAGTTATAAGTTATATATATATACTTTTATTGGCAATAGTTCTTTCAATCAAAGGATATAAGCAGATTGTCTTTTATTCGACATCAAAGAAATTGTGATTAAAATACTCAATGACCTCCAAACTTTTGTGTTCCAAATGCTAGAATGAAATCTTTCATTCTTTGAAAGAGCGCATAACTTCATTGTCATAACCGGAATTTTATTTCAGTTTATTCCCGAGTCAAACGAATTTTGACCCAATGATTTGTATACATATATCTAGTGATATCTACCATCACAAATCCTATCATTTTATGTAAGTCTAAACTCACATAAAATGATGAAAATTCTAACAAAACCCTAATCTTACAAACCCTAGTTTATATCTATGTGTTTTGACAAGGTCATGACATGTCTTTGACAAGGTCCTGATACCCTTTTGACAAGATCATGACATCCTTTTGATAAGGTCATGACATGCTTTGATATTCACTTTACAAGGCCATGACAACATTCATCCCATCTCTTTTCCCTTTGGTTAAGCCCACATCTTCATGCCTTGCTTGAACTTGGTTTTGCTTGCCTCCAACCCTAATTCACGTCCAGCCCGTCAGCTACAAGCAAACCCTGCACAGGAAGGCAAACAACCTTCCTTACCTTGATGGCACACCGACCCAGTAGGGAGATTTCAGCTCTTCAGACCCGTCAACTAGCCCATGATGACGCCAGCCTAGCAGTGCAACCCTTCCTCTCCTCCAACGCATGTGTGCTGAGTTGCGTAGAAGATTTACTTACCGTAACTGCTCTTGGAATCACGCTGCACCCTTCTCTCCTACCCAACCTCCACGCTTACCATCCTTGTACGTCCAGATTCACTCACCTCCTCCCTCTCAAGCAACCCTAATCTTCGACCCTCAACTCTGCTCTTGTGACTCCATCGCGCCGCACCCAACCGTCCCTATACGTAGTGAGAGCCATCCGAGATCTCTCAGCCTTACCCACTAGAGACAGTAATGATGTGTGGATCCTCAATGAATAGCAACAGAGGCAATCTTCTTCACTCTCTGAATCGGTCTACACCCCTTCTGTCTAGCCTCCATCTTGCCCCAGCCCTAATGCCTCTAGCCTCCCCTCCTTCCATGGATACGTGACATCATCAGAGGCATCTTCAACGATGATAGGAAGCCATGGCAGCCTTCCTTCCTTTGGCTATCATGAATCAGCACCCTCACCCGTGTTCCTTCTCTTGCCCTCACATGCAGCACATAAGAGTCTTCCTTTCCCTTCATTAAATCCAACGGGAACAATCTCTGAGATGTTCAGAGGGCAAAGAGATAAACCTTGAGTCCTTCATCATAGCCATTTGTTGGGCCATCGGGTAAGCAAAACTGTGCCCTTTTCTTCGTTCCAACATACTCAGAAAATAGGGCAATATATATGTATCTATGGGCTCCGCAGGATCGAAGTGAAGATCTACAAATGGACAAATCAGGTACAAGTGACTGCTACCAAGGAGTTTCGAACTGGTGACGTGTGGGTAGACTTGCAATCCAGGACGTTGGCAGTGAGACTCGAAGTCTAAACCAGTTGGGGCGCCTATTTTTAAAATTTCAGAAACTGAGTTGTCCAGTCTGTTTGAGGTTAGGTTTCGGTACCTTAAAGATATAATTCACCGTTCAATTTTTTATGAAAACCTCCAATGAGAGTGTAACTTTGGATTTCAACATGTTTAACGCTTGATAAGATGTAGGTGTTGAGTCGTTATTTGAGGAACAGTCAGACTGAGTTATGTTAGGGAGACGATATCAACTGAGTGGTCTTACAAAGAGCATTAGCCACTTAGTAATGTGTCGGGAGATGATCTGATCAATTTTTCAGGAGCAGTAGTCGAATCAAAAAGTCGGGAAAAATTGGATTTAATAAAAGGAGTAAAGTTTTGTGGTTATTTTCGAAAAGTCCCCAAGAGTGTCTAAAAGTAAGTCGAGGAAGGTAACCTTGTGACATCTTAAATAAGATTGGGAAGTTAGTAGTCGATTAGCACTCCTACCCAAACTAGAGGGTGTTCATTTGGTCTTCCATGTATCTCTGTTGAGTGAGTACATTCCAGACCCGATACACGTCATCAGCCGTTAGGATCTGATAGTTGAACCAGATCACACATTTTTTTTGGAGTTCCCATAGCCGTCCTAGAGCACAGTACTATGCGCCTACGGTCCAAAGAGATACTGATATTGAGGATCTAGTGGTCTAGAGGAGGAGCCGATGAGGCTCCTTCGGAAACAGAGGAGAGCATTAGACGTAGTTACCCCGAGTTCATTGCAGAGATCGCCGCTACTCTTGTATCCACGAGTTAGTACTCGGAGGTTGTTTTGTGTGACCTACCTAGCTATGTACATGGTTGAGTTTTTGTGATTTCATGTGCTACTTTACCATGATATTTGGGTGCTTCTTGCATTTTAGAAAGTTAAAATTGTTACTCCGGTTCTTGTTAAAGAATTGTTACTCCGATTCTTGTTATAGAAATTTCTTTAGTAGACATTTCTCTAAGTTTCGGGACGAAACTTATTTTTAGGGGGTACTGATGTAATATCCGGAATTTTATTTCAGTTTATTCCCGAGTCAAACCGAATTTCGACCTAATGATTTGCATACATATATGTAGTGATATCTACCATCACAAATCCTATCATTTTATGTAAGTCTAAACTCACATAAAATGATAAAAATTCTAACAAAACCCTAATCTTACAAACCCTAGTTTATATCTATGTGTTTTGGCAAGGTCATGACATGTCTTTGACAAGGTCATGACACCCTTTTGACAAGATCATGACATCCTTTTGACAAGGCCATGACATGCTTTGATGTGCACTTTACAAGGCCATGACAACATTCATCCCATCTCTTTTCCCTTTGGTTAAGCCCACATATTCATGCCTTGCTTGAACTTGGTTTTGCTTGCCTCCAACCCTGATTGACGTCCAGCCCGTTAGCTTCAAGCAAACCCTACACAGGAAGCCCAACAACCTTCCATACCTTTATGGCACGCCAACCCAGTAGGGAGATTTCAGCTCTTCAGACCCGTCAGCTAGCCTATGAGGACGCCAGCCTAGCAGTGCAACCCTTCCTCTCCTCCAGCGCATGTGTGTTGAGTTGCATAGAAGATTTACTTACCGTAACTACTCCTGGAATCACGCTGCACTCGTCTCTCCTACCCAACCTCCACGCCTACCATCCTTGTATGTCAACATTCACTCACCTCCTCCCTCTCAAGCAACCCTAATCTTCGACCCTCAACTCTGCTCCTGTGACTCCATCGCGCCGCACCCAGCCGTCCCTGTACGAAGTGAGAGCCATCCGAGATCTCTCAGCCTTACCCACTAGAGACAGTAATGACGTTTGGATCCTCAACGAATAGCAATAGAGGCAATCTTCTTCACTCTCTGAATCGGTCTGCGCCCCTCCTGTCTAGCTGTAATATCCAGAAATTTTCTTTCCGTTATTCCGAGTAATACTAGAGTTGACCGATCTTAATCTTGGTATACCCTACCTATTTTCTTTTATTTTCAAGTTTTATCATTTTATGTGAAGTTAATCACATCAAATGTACTTTGATCAACTCCTATGATTTTAAGTGAATTCTTAATCATATAATCACTTCTAAGGGACACTCTTGCAATACTAGAGTAAATGGCTATTTTGGACTAAGTAAGTCATGACAAGTTTAACAAGACCATGACATTACAAGGCCAAGGTGCTTCCTTGCTTAATTACCATTCAGTCCAGCCCATCACCGGTGCACAGATTGGGCCAATGCAAACATCAAGGACAAGCTGCCCAAGTACAAGTATGAGGTGTCCGGCAAGGATACATAGAGTACTCCATCTGGGGCCCAAGGGGAAGAGCTCTCCACATGGACCACATGAGTTACGATCCAGGTCAACAGCAAGGTTTCCGTAACTCTCTCTCCTACCCCACGTTATACCCCATTTCAAGATCAATTCATTTTCTTCCCTCGTTCCTGGTTTGCACCTGCCCGCCTTCACGTCCACCTTCCCTACCAATCTTCAACCCTTCCTTCTACAGATTATAGCAGTTCATTCCCTTAACCATCTCTAAGTTCACCTACTTACCTTGGGACGATGGAGAACGGCAACCACTTGTAACTCGTGAGCGGGGAAGACGTTGCTCCTGAATCTGGACTCTCCCTCCATACACGCTGGCTTGAGCAGTTGAGACTGGTTATCACGTCGTCAAGTAGCGAAGGAGGAGGCTGCAGCGACGACACTACACGAGACACCATCGACCAACACTACTCCTCTCCTCCTGCACTGCGCAACTCGACAATCTGCCGGTACACGATCGCAACCATCATCAGAGGCATATTGCCTTCCTACAAACACCAGACCAATCCTGGCTATCCCCGTTTCAGTAACATCGCAGCAAATATCGACCTCCCTCACGTCCAGTAAGTATTTCTTTCTATTGACCTTATCGATGTGTCCCTTTCGTTTAATCTGGACCTGTGTCGATCAGCAGCCATGGAAACCTTCTCCCGCAACCAGTAGACAATCCTGGACTCGTATCACAACTACAGGGACTCCTCGTCACTGTCGAGATGCAACCAATTACCGAGATCTGCAACCTAGCACACATGATTTGGGAACAGGGACGGTCCTCCGTCCTCCAAGCCAGCCGGTGAGAGGCACGTCTCCCTGGAACATATAGCCCTAGCCCTAATTGCGATTCATTGAAGAGGAAGAGTAAATGTTAATTTAGATCTACTATTTGCCAAGCACAGTGATCGAACTTGAGACGACTAGGTTAGATCTAGAAACCAAACATGTTGTTAGTGAGAATCGAACCTATGACCTCTTTCAACTCTTATTATTTTTGTTCTAGAAAACTGGGTTACACAGCCTCTTTGAGTCCATCTTTTGTTGAGTTAAATTAATAACTCACCGTTCAAATTTTGATAGATTGTAGATAGATATGCATAGTATAATGTATCAAAAGTTGAGACCGATCCAACGGTCAGATCGGGATCTATAAGGACTCAAAGAAGGCTGGTTGTGATGTTTGTGAGATCCCCTAATTTTGGCTAAGTATGGAAATTCTAGATGTTGGAACCATCTTTGGAGATTTGTGTAGGAGTTGGGGTGTAGTGTTTTTTGAGAGTTATTTGCTTCTATGAGTAGCATGTATAATATAGAAGACCTAGATTTTATTTTAGAATTTAATATTATTTATTGAGCTTCATATCCTAAGCCAAAGATGCACCCTAGTGACGTTGCATGAAAATCAAGAGTGTGTTTAATTCTTTAAGTCTTTAGAGAACTTCCTTTAGAGAGTTAGAGTGTGGTTTGAGTTCCAAATAATAGTTGTTATAGAAATCTTCTAGAGTTTCGGGACTAGGGATAAAATGATCATTTTTCCCCTAGGGGGGTATTTTAGTAATTTCTCTTATGATGGGTTTGTACATCTAGAAGTTATAGATTTCTAAGATTGTGGAACGTATTTTGATCCACTTGCCTCTTATGACAAGCAATTGAGTTTGGACGGTTACATACCGAATTGAGATTTAGACAGTCGAGATTGATTCAGGTAAGTCCTTTGGGCTTACTTAGCTTGCTTCTAGATATGAGTGAGAATAATGATAGTGGTGTGTGAATGATATGTTTATAGTCGTACTTAGTAGTAATTATCTACCGACTATACATTGGCCTAAGAGTAATGGGCGGTGGCATTCTGCTCAGTTAGCCTGAGGGCGCTGAGGGTTTCTTTAGGGACTAGTCCACACTCGGTTTGTAGTGATGCTACCGGCGGAGGTAAGCTAGACCTACACCCAGTTGGATAAGGAACGGAGGCGAGAACTCTTAAGATTTCTCGTGCCACAACTTTAAACGGAATAAAGTGAATCACTTAAACTATCAGATAATAACCGGATTGTGTGCTAGCATGATGACTGTTTTTAATTTTCTTGAGATGTGTTTGTGCTATTTTTATTCTTCTTATATTTGGATTGTTAGCTAACGGTTTATCCGTGTTGTAGATTTGTAGAGATAGACAGTTACAAAGAGATTCGGAACGGATGGTCAGCCGGGTCCACGTACTCATTAGATGGGGACGGGGGAGTCTTTTATACGGCATGCATGTTATGTATCTATATATATGTTTTGTAAGGTTGTCACATGTGTACATTCATACAATACAAATATTACGTTTTGAAATTGTTTTAAATACATTTGTGCCTTGTTGTAAGATCCTAGTAAAAATTGTTGTTAAACCAAGGTCGGGACCCATTGTGAGGTCCTAACTAGTAGCTCCCCGAGTTCCAAGAACTTGGGGTGTTACACTAGCCTCCATCTTGCCCCAGGCCTAATGCCTCCAGCCTCCCCTCCTTCCATGGATACGTGACATCATCAGAGGCATCTTCAACGATGACAGGAAGCCATGGGAGCCTTCCTTCCTTCGGTTGTCATGAATCAGTACCCTCACCCGTGTTCCCTTTCTTGCCCTCACACGCAGCACGTAAGAGTATTCTTTTCCCTTCGTGAAATTCAACGGGAACAATCTCGGAGATGTTCAGAGGGCAAAGAGAGAAACCTTGAGTCCTTCATCCTAGCCATTTGCAGGGCCATCGGGTAAGCAAAACTGTGCCCTTTCTTCGTTCCAACATACTCAGAAAATAGGGCAATATATATGTATCTATGGGCTCCGCAGGATTGAAGTGAAGATCTACAAATGGAAAAATCAAGTACAAGTGACTGCTACCAAGGAGTTTCAAACTGGTGACGTGTGGGTAGACTTGCAATCCAGGACGCTGGCAGTGAGACTCGAAGTCTAAACCAGTTGGGGCGCCTATTTTTAAAATTTCAGAATTTGAGTTGTGCAGTCTGTTTGAGGTTAGGTTTCGGTACCTTAAAGATATAATTCACCGTTCAAGTTTTAATATGACATAAAGGGATATACATATTGTAATCTATCAGAATTTGAGACTGATTCAACGGTTGGATCTGAATCTATAGGAGCTCAAAGTAGACTAGTTGAGCAGTTGTGAAATTTCACAGAATTTGGCTAAGTATGGAATTTCTGGTTTTTGGAAGCATCTTTGGAGATTTTTGTAGGAGTTGTTGTTGATAGTTTTTTAGAGATCTTTGCTCATGTGGGTAGAGGGCATATCATAAAAGACCTATAATATTTTTGTAGAATTTCTATTTTTTTTTTTTGAGCCTCGTATCTTAAGCCAAAGTCGGACCTTAGGGACTTTTTATGAAAGTCAAGAATGTGATTAACACTTCTAAAGCTTTAACAAACTTCTTTTTAGCGTGAGAGGGTGGTTTTGAGTTCCAAAGAATAGTTTGGAGCTTTGTTATAAAATTTTATAGAGTTTTGGGACCAGGGGTATAATGGTCAATTACCCGTATAAGGGTATTTTCGTAATTTCGTTATGATCGATTATATATCTTAGAAGTTGGAGATTTCAAAGAAAGTGGGATACATTATTGATCAACTTGCCTTGTATAACAGGCGTTTGAGTTTCTACGGTTACGAGCCAAACCGAGATAACGGGATTTGAGAGTTGATTCAGGTAAGTCCTTGCGACTTACTTAGCTGGTTTCTAGATGTTAGTTGAATGATGATAGTGGTGTGTGTTGATTGTTTAATAATTATAACATGCCTAGGACGACTTTTATTATTTTAAGTCCCAAGTGTATGTATAACGGGCCGTGACATCACTCCCCAGCTCTGACAGGGGACTGGGAGGTTCTCTATACCCATACCATACAGGTACAAGGTGAGATGCATCGGATCCATTCCTGATGGTTACACGGGGACGGAGGCAAGGTTTGGGAATCCCTCGTGTCACAAAATGAGTATCATTAGTAAGAGTGTATAGCCTAAATAAAGATAATAAACCTGGATCTCTTTGAAAGCATGATATGTGTTTAGTTTTGCTATTGTGTGCGTGTGTGTGTGCTATTTTCATTTATCTAATGTTTAGATAGCTAGCTAACGGTTGATTTATGTTGTTGTTTAGATTTACCACAGGTTAGAGCAACAGTTGAGTGATCCGGAAGTAGTGGTCAGCCGGGTCTCCGTACTCCTTGGATTGGTGGTTGGGTTTTGCATGGTTGTTTCTTTCTAGCATGATGTTATGTAAACTTTTTCTTACCTTAAGTACGTTGTTGGCTGTTAGACGCTGTTGTTACATTCATGACATTAAAATACCGTTTTATAAATTTCGGTTTCCTTATTTGTGTCTTGTTCTAAGATCCTAGTAAAATTGTTGTCAAACTAAGGTCGGGACCCATTGTGAGGTCCTAACCAGTGACTCCCCGAGTTGTGAGAATTCGGGGTGTTACATTCATGCACTCAATAATATGCTATATAGTTTAGTCATATACAATATATATATATATATATATATATATATATATATATATATATATATATATATATATATATTACACACCGTAGAACATTTCCTCCCTATGACAATTATATAGAGTATCTCTTATACCCTCAAAACCTCAAGGATTTCTTTAGGGTATACATTAAGGCTGAAATTGATAACATGTAACTCTTTTATTTCAACATAACGAAACTTTTAGAATTGACTGATAGTATATTTTTCCTAAATAAAAGAAGCCATGCAGCCAAGATCTTTCATTTCAAAAATCATAATGAGAAATTTCTTGGTCTTGACTATTAAGTCTATATCGTTGAAAACTAATAATATGTCAATGATAAAATGTGTACTTACTCCCCTAGAATTTGTGAAATACAAAACTTTCAACTTTATTTACCTCCAATCCGAATGAAGTATTAACATTATGAAATTTATGATTTCATTGTCTCAATGCCGGCTTGGACCATAGATGAATTTTTTTTATTTTAAAACCATAATGTCAAATCGTTTGATTCAAATTTATAGTTGCACCATATAAATGTATAATCAATTGTAATATCCGGAATTTTTTTTCCGTTTATTTCTGTAACAAACCCGATCTCGATCAGTTGATCCATATCCGTCTACTTAGTTAGACACTTTATTATAAAATTTATCATTTTATGTAGATTTCCTTCACATAAAATGATAGAATCTTTTAAAAGTTTATCATTTTATGTAGCTTACCTTCACATAAAATGATAGGATGCTTATAACCAATCCGAAACTATAACATGACCCTTATCCATCTATTCCGTGCATTCACTGGTTGGGATCTCGATTCCGGACCGCAGCTAGCACCGGGCTGTTGCTCCCTTCACCCTTGCGCCAGCTCTAGCCCATCTGCAGCCCAACTCCTGCCCATCCTCAGCCTCAGCAGATCCAGTTTCTCGAGCCCAGCTGCCGAGGAGCCCAGTCCGTGATCTACTTCAGCTTGCCCAGCAGCTTTCAAGCGCCGCAGCCCAACCTCCAGCAGCAGCAGCCGGCCCAGTTGTGATCATCAGCTATGAGTGCCCTGCCTCCTTACCTCGCGCAGCCCAGATCGTTGGCCTGCCTACCTACCTCGCGCAGCCCAGGATGCAGCGTCCAGCCCAGCTTTGCCAGCCCAAGAACACTCCAACTCTCCTACAGCCTTTCACGTCTTCTGATGGACGTTACAAAGGATTGTAACTGCCCTGGATTCACGCAGGAGATCAGGCCATGACGATTCTTTCCTTCCCCGCACCGTCTAGAGCTGTCCAGGTTCACTCAACGGCTGTCACCTCCTCTTTGGCCTCTCTCCTAACCCCTTTCCCTCCCATCGCTTCGTCCAGTTTCCTCAGCCTCCTGGTGCTTCATTCCCTCGTTGCAAACGCAAAGGATACTTCAGCAACGGGCCTAAATCAGATCAGGGTATCTTCACGTGATGACCCTCTACATCACGCAGGTGCACGCAATCGGTGAGTCCTACTCCTCTCCTGCTCTTCTGTTATCTATTTCGATCTGAACAAGCCTATCTGCAGTGGACGAGATCTCGTTATTCATGAGTACAAGTGCAGATAGGTGAGCTGCCTCGGTGCTGCAGTGTAAGTACCTATTCTCTCCATTGCTTACATCCGTTTCATGTGCCCAACCACCTCCCTTACTTTTGTGTTGCTGCAGCAGTTCCGATTGAGAGTCTTGCAACGCAGAACCGCCTCCTTTCTCTCACGTAAGCCTAGATCTATCCCCCTCCTTTGCCTCTGCACCGACGTTACAGCAACAGGACCATTCTTTGTCTCTGTCGCGAGCCACGCCATCCCACCAGTCTATCGCTCTTCTTGTCAAGGGTTGTTCGTGAGTTGTCGATCGAGTTCATCCTAAGCGGTGAGTCTTTTTATCTCAGTCCTTTCCTTTCTATGTACGGTGCAGCAACTCAGGTTAACGTATGTATATTCCAAGAGGGGATGCTTGGGTGCGTCTGTAGTAGAGTAGATAGGTCTCTCCTGGATTGGGACGTGAGGGTATACAGTAGGAGGTTAGTTTTGAGGGTTGTCCTTGTGAGTTTCGAACTAGAGACCATCAGGTTGGTTGTGTGTGTGTTTCTGCATATGATAGACATAAGGGGCTGCTGTAATTTTTATTTTAATCCCTTCAGTTTTTAGGTTACGAACAGCCATCTTGTCGATCAATTATAAAACGTTTGAATAAATATCCACCGTTGAATTTTGGATATGTTGTAGACGGATATATGTAGTTTATCATATTAAAATTTGGTGAGAAATGAACGGTCGGATTGAAAGTTACGAGCTCCCGAAGTTAGGTAGTTGAGCAGTTTTATTGAACTTATAAATTTGACTAAGTATAAGAAAGTAGAGTGAGGAACCGACTTTGGGAATTATTATAAAAATATCGGCTGAACAGTTTGGTGAAATTCTTTCTTCTAAGGCTAGATAGAACCTCATAGATGATCTAGATATTAAATTCGGAAATTTTATAAGCCGTTAAGAATTTTATATTTAGAGCCGAAGTTAAACCTTTTTTCGGTTCTTCCGGAAAATAGAAACATAAGAAAAATGTCCGTTTCGCACCTAATAAAAATTCTAAGAGTTAGGATATATTTTAGAACTTCAAATAGGAGTTTGGACATGAATTTTAAGGTCTTCGAGAAAATCGGAACGAAGGGTAAAATGGTCATTTTACCCTAAAACTAATAATGTAGCTAGTACGTCTTAATACTTATTTAATCTCAGAAGTTTTAGACTTCTATCTACGTGAAAGTGTGCTAATACACTTATCGCCTTTAACAGGCAACTGAGTGGGTACAGTTACAGAGCAAGTGATTACTAAAGAGTCGAGCATTATAACAGGTAAGTCCTTTGGGCTTACTTAGCTGACTGCTAAATATGAGTATAAATGATGATGGTGGTGTGTGATTGACATGTTAGAGAGATAGGTTGTGATATATAAATACCGACCTGTATTCTGGCCTAAGAGTAACGGGCGGTGGCATTCCGCTCAGTAGCTCGCAGGGCGCTGGGGGTTTCTTTCGGGACTAGTCCACACATGGTTTGTAGTGACGCTACCAAAGGAAGTCAGCTATACCTACACCAGTTGGATAAGGAACGGAGGCGAGAACTAATAATAGTTCTCGTGCCACAACTGAAATTGAATAATGTGAATCACTAAAATAACAGATAATAATTGGTTGAGTGCCAGCATGTTGTTTGTTTATTTTTGTTTCTGCTTGTGTTTGTGCTGTTATCTTTTTGCTTATATTTGGTTAGTTAGCTAACGGTTTATCCGTGTTGTAGATCTGTAGAGATAGACAGTTGCAGAGAGATCCGGAACGGATGGTCAGCCGGGTCCACGTACTCATTAGATGGGGACGGGGGAGTCTTCCATACGTCACGCATGTTATGTATCTTTATATATGTTTGTAAGGCTGTCACATGTGTACGTTTATATCATTAAAAATATTATGTTTTAGAAATTGGTTTAAATACATTTATGCCTTGTTGTAAGATCCAAGTAATGTTGTTGTTAAACCAAGGTCGGGACCCATTGTGAGGTCCTAACCAGTAGCTCCCCGAGTTCCGAGAATTTGGGGTGTTACAACATGGTATCAGAGGTCTGGGTTGGCAACAATGGCACTTGAAATCTTCTAAAAGACCAAATGTATAAAATAACTAGAACCCTAAAGGGGTCTAAGATTTTCAAAATGGATTTCCGTTTTTACACACGTGCATAGTCGGGTTGTTGGGTTAGTAGTACGTCGGACCACCATCGTTCTCCGTAGATCTCTGCAGCTTGGAACGATAGGTGAGTTAGTATATAGACTTATATTGATAGGTTTTAGTGTAAATTATATATCTGTGTGTGTAGTATGCTAGTATCCTAAAGGATATCTTGTATTCTTTAGTTGTGATATCATGAAGCGATTAGCGCCTCATGATAAATCGGTAACGAGTTTGAAGAGTTTTCCACACGAGATAAGGGATTCAGACCAAGATTTAGTATGATATTCTGAGGGACGTCCTGGTGACTTATAAATCATCCGAAGGACGGGTGGGCAAAGCAGTAAAGATGTTAGAAAATTTTTACCGCCAGTACAACCGGATGAGAAAGAAGTGCCCGAGTCAGCTTAGATAGAAGGTATTGGGAATCATGCAAGGGACCTTGTCGTATGAAGCCGAAAGATGAATTAGAAGAACTATGCAAGAGACGACAAGAGCGTAGAATGGAGATAATAATTGAAAAACAAGAATCATATAGAACGGAGTACAACCAAGAATTTCGGAGTAAAGGACGTTACAATCAAGGCGGACGCCGCCATAAACAAGCATGGGCATGAGAGTACAAAGAAGATAGAGTGTTGACCCAGTTGTGAGAAATTAAAGAAGTACAAAGAAGAGTTACAGACGAGAAATAAATCCCTTCATCATAGAGATGGCTTGACTTCCTTAAAGATTCAAGAATTTTGAAAGAGATCATGAAACAAGTATCAAATACAACAGAAGTGTGAAATTTCGACAACGTATTTCTATAAAGGTGGAATCACAGAACTACACCAACCAATTCGGAAGAATGTGAGAAATGAGATTGGTGGACTCAAGGGTCCGCAATAATTTCTCATTTACAAAGAGATTTAAGTTACCAACACTAACGGTTCATACCCGAGAACCGCAAACAGATGATGACTAAAGTAAGGAGAATCGCGAAGACACGCTTACAAGCTAATGTGGAAGACTTGATGAACTCATTGACGTCAGATGAATGCTAGGACTAGACTCAGAAGAGTATAGTGACCTCATAAGAGAACAAGAGAAGTACAGACTGTGGAAGAAACTAAAAGAGCATTAACAAAGAAACTAGAGGAGATAGATTTTCACCAAGTCTATCAAACTTCAAAAGAGATAGAAGAACAACAAGTCTGTGATCTTATGGAAGGTCAACTACATACCAGTCAGTAATAATTGAGACATAATACGTGCGGGTCAACCAGTGGTAACTGGTTATCAGATAAGGAGGATAACTATAGAATGATGAAAGAATTTTATAGACGTGTAGAGGACCCTTCAAGAGATCAACAACGACAAATGTGAAGCTAAATCGATCCGCGTGCTAGCACCTTAATAATAACATGGAGTGAGTTCGAGCAAGGATCCGTAATTAAGAACTTAAGAAGAAAGACTAGACGGTCAGAAAGGACCCCTTTATGTCATTGAAGACCAAGGGAAGCGTGGGAAGAATTTACTGCCTACTGACTAGGAAAAGGGTGCATATCACAGTTAGTACAGATGGATTATAAAAGAAGGACTAGAGGAGTAAGGAGTATATGATTTTGATAAGGTTCTATGTCAATCAAGACAGAAGGTGTGTAGCATTCCCAACTAGATAAACCGCAAGTGGAAGGAAGTTAAGGTCATGCGAGTTTTGTAGACTTAATTACAAGCTATATTGGAAGACCTAGAAAAGACCATTGATGTCAGATGGACGACACAGTTAGACTCGAGAAATGGAGTTAGTTCACGGGGAAACCGGAAGTTGTAATGTAGAATGAGCTAAAGGAGTATGAATTGATGAACTTGAGTAAGTACTGTTCACCAGGAAATTTAACGGCAAAAGAGGTATGAGAAAAGTGAGTCCCGGAAATGGAGATAAGTCAACTATTGACTGGCCGACATCAACTGAGGACGTACAAGGGTTATTTGGGATTGTCGAGCTATGTACAGTTAAGAAGAGATATCGGTGATTGAGGAGTATTGAATTAACTATACCGATACTTTGGAGGAGTTCCTCAAGTAGACAACGGAAATCTACTTAGACAACTAAAGGTATAGAGAGAATCGTGTTAGAAGTTACTTCTCGGTTGTTTAAGATCAAACTTCAGTCGAGTCAGGAAGTTTGGATCCGTGTTAGAAGAATTTCAAAAGTGAACGGAAGAGGTCGTCTTTCAAATGTTATCTTAGTCCCTTAAGGCAAGTAAGGAAGGTACTTGGTATTTCATCCGGATAGGACTTATGGTGTAATTGAGAGAGAGAGTTTTGGATCCATCAATTGGGACTCACGGAAAATGCCCTTACTATTAGCGGGTGACAACATAATTATCAAAGTAGCGCAGCGAAAGCGTGATGAGTCCTAACCCACAGAACCGGAAACTCGAGAGTACGACAAATGATGTGTCGAGTTTAAGACGATGATAATTTGTGAAATGTATTTCGTTTAGAAGGAACGTGAATTAGGCTACGTGGAGTGACAAGAAGTTTTGTAGAGGAACTGTATCACCAACTAGATAGACGAGAAAGTATGTGCACGTAGAAGTATAGAAAGAAACTGGTACCCCATTATAGATCCAAGTGAAGCATGCCGACCTCATCACAAGTTGACAGACCAGTGAATTTGGAATTTAGTACCTAGTAGGGTACTTTAGAATGAGTTCTTAAAGTAATGAGGAAGGCAGTCACGAAGTAATGAAGGTGTTGTGTGGGGCCTGCACTAACAAGCTCAAGGTGAGTAACTATCAAGCTGAATCGAAAGACATATAAGAAAAGGAAGCTATGGGAGTGTACTTACAAACCATTAACCGTACACATAGGAAACATAATCTCAAGAGTAGAGTATAAGGAGAATTTTATATCGGAACGGAGTAGAGTTGCGCTTTGAGTAAGAGGGATATTATAGGACACAGTGCAGTGCTAACAGCTATTGAGTGGTGTGATTAAATAACGGTGATGTGAGATCACCTTGTATCTAATACCGTCATTTCGGACATATTGTATGTCACTCAAGACCTTGAAAAATACGTGAGAAGCCTAAGGTTGAGCAAACAATATATTAGATATCCATAAATATTATAATAATGCCAAGTGAATACAGATGATGACCACTAGATTATGTCTCCACTACTAGACCGGAAAAGGGCAAAGGGATGATTCCTTACCGGAGGAATAAGATGACTGAGTCATATTAAAAGACAAGTGAGTCATGATACAAGAGCATTAGGCACTCGGTGAAGTGCTGGTGGAGGTCCAAGACCTTTGGCCTGAGTGTGTAGTCAAGTAAACATAACGAAGGGAAGAAAGTTGACTAGGTTATTTTCTGTACGGTCATTCAAGAAACCTGGAGGTGAGTTGCAAAATGTGACCACTTGAGGCTGTAAGTGGTTTATAAGTGATTGATGGACTATTAATTCTCACCCTATTGGAGGGTGTAACCCTAGTGCTACGGATTCAGTTTGAGGGATACTTACTAGACAAAGGTTAAGACATCAGCGTAGAAGATCGGACATTTAAGCCGGATGATACCGGTAAATATCAGGTAACCACGCTAGAACGTGGTAGCAGGCACTTGTGAGGCCTGTACATGAAAAGATTTCAGAGTTAGTGGTTTTATGAAAAGCCGATGAGGCTACCAAGGATACTATGGATAGTATGAGACATAACCTTTCAGAGACCTTTGTGGAGATAGTTGTAATCTCGGGAGCGACGAGTTAGGGCTTGGCCCTATATCTTTGTTATGTTGTCTGCCTACTTGTTTATTTCATGCTTGCATACTTAGTCAGGATGAGTGTTATTGATGACCTTGATATACGGGATACTTATATGTGGCAATGATGACTCTTGTGCGGTAACAAGTTGATACATTAGATGCGTACCTTGAGGGCTGACTTTATGACTGGCGTACTTTAAGTTTCGGGGCGAAACTTATTTTTAAGGGGGTACTGATGTAATATCCGGAATGTTTTTTCCGTTTATTTCTGTAACAAACCCGATCTCGATCAGTTGATCCATATCCGTCTACTTAGTTAGACACTTTATTATAAAATATATCATTTTATGTAGATTTCCTTCACATAAAATGATAGAATCTTTTAAAAGTTTATCATTTTATGTAGCTTACCTTCACATAAAATGATAGGATGCTTATAACCAATCCGAAACTATAACATGACCCGTATCCATCTATTCCGTGCATTCACTGGTTGGGATCTCGATTCCGGACCGCAGCTAGCACCGGGCTGTTGCTCCCTTCACCCTTGCGCCAGCTCTAGCCCATCTGCAGCCCAACTCCTGCCCATCCTCAGCCTCAGCAGATCCAGTTTCTCGAGCCCAGCTGCCGAGGAGCCCAGTCCGTGATCTACTTCAGCTTGCCCAGCAGCTTTCAAGCGCCGCAGCCCAACCTCCAGCAACAGCAGCCGGCCCAGTTGTGATCATCAGCTATGAGTGCCCTGCCTCCTTACCTCGCGCAGCCCAGATCGTTGGCCTGCCTACCTACCTCGCGCAGCCCAGGATGCAGCGTCCAGCCCAGCTTTGCCAGCCCAAGAACACTCCAACTCTCCTACAGCCTTTCACGTCTTCTGATGGACGTTACAAAGGATTGTAACTGCCCTGGATTCACGCAGGAGATCAGGCCATGACGATTCTTTCCTTCCCCGCACCGTCTAGAGCTGTCCAGGTTCACTCAACGGCTGTCACCTCCTCTTTGGCCTCTCTCCTAACCCCTTTCCCTCCCATCGCTTCGTCCAGTTTCCTCAGCCTCCTGGTGCTTCATTCCCTCGTTGCAAACGCAAAGGATACTTCAGCAACGGGCCTAAATCAGATCAGGGTATCTTCACGTGATGACCCTCTACATCACGCAGGTGCACGCAATCGGTGAGTCCTACTCCTCTCCTGCTCTTCTGTTATCTATTTCGATCTGAACAAGCCTATCTGCAGTGGACGAGATCTCGTTATTCATGAGTACAAGTGCAGATAGGTGAGCTGCCTCGGTGCTGCAGCGTAAGTACCTATTCTCTCCATTGCTTACATCCGTTTCATGTGCCCAACCACCTCCCTTACTTTTGTGTTGCTGCAGCAGTTCCGATTGAGAGTCTTGCAACGCAGAACCGCCTCCTTTCTCTCACGTAAGCCTAGATCTATCCCCCTCCTTTGCCTCTGCACCGACGTTACAGCAACAGGACCATTCTTTGTCTCTGTCGCGAGCCACGCCATCCCACCAGTCTATCGCTCTTCTTGTCAAGGGTTGTTCGTGAGTTGTCGATCGAGTTCATCCTAAGCGGTGAGTCTTTTTATCTCAGTCCTTTCCTTTCTATGTACGGTGCAGCAACTCAGGTTAACGTATGTATATTCCAAGAGGGGATGCTTGGGTGCGTCTGTAGTAGAGTAGATAGGTCTCTCCTGGATTGGGACGTGAGGGTATACAGTAGGAGGTTAGTTTTGAGGGTTGTCCTTGTGAGTTTCGAACTAGAGACCATCAGGTTGGTTGTGTGTGTGTTTCTGCATATGATAGACATAAGGGGCTGCTGTAATTTTTATTTTAATCCCTTCAGTTTTTAGGTTACGAACAGCCATCTTGTCGATCAATTATAAAACGTTTGAATAAATATCCACCGTTGAATTTTGGATATGTTGTAGACGGATATATGTAGTTTATCATATTAAAATTTGGTGAGAAATGAACGGTCGGATTGAAAGTTACGAGCTCCCGAAGTTAGGTAGTTGAGCAGTTTTATTGAACTTATAAATTTGACTAAGTATAAGAAAGTAGAGTGAGGAACCGACTTTGGGAATTATTATAAAAATATCGGCTGAACAGTTTGGTGAAATTCTTTCTTCTAAGGCTAGAAAGAACCTCATAGATGATCTAGATATTAAATTCGGAAATTTTATAAGCCGTTAAGAATTTTATATTTAGAGCCGAAGTTAAACCTTTTTTCGGTTCTTCCGGAAAATAGAAACATAAGAAAAATGTCCGTTTCGCACCTAATAAAAATTCTAAGAGTTAGGATATATTTTAGAACTTCAAATAGGAGTTTGGACATGAATTTTAAGGTCTTCGAGAAAATCGGAACGAAGGGTAAAATGGTCATTTTACCCTAAAACTAATAATGTAGCTAGTACGTCTTAATACTTATTTAATCTCAGAAGTTTTAGACTTCTATCTACGTGAAAGTGTGCTAATACACTTATCGCCTTTAACAGGCAACTGAGTGGGTACAGTTACAGAGCAAGTGATTACTAAAGAGTCGAGCATTATAACAGGTAATTCCTTTGGACTTACTTAGCTGACTGCTAAATATGAGTATAAATGATGATGGTGGTGTGTGATTGACATGTTAGAGAGATAGGTTGTGATATATAAATACCGACCTGTATTCTGGCCTAAGAGTAACGGGCGGTGGCATTCCGCTCAGTAGCTCGCAGGGCGCTGGGGGTTTCTTTCGGGACTAGTCCACACATGGTTTGTAGTGACGCTACCAAAGGAAGTCAGCTATACCTACACCAGTTGGATAAGGAACGGAGGCGAGAACTAATAATAGTTCTCGTGCCACAACTGAAATTGAATAATGTGAATCACTAAAATAACAGATAATAATTGGTTGAGTGCCAGCATGTTGTTTGTTTATTTTTGTTTCTGCTTGTGTTTGTGCTGTTATCTTTTTGCTTATATTTGGTTAGTTAGCTAACGGTTTATCCGTGTTGTAGATCTGTAGAGATAGACAGTTGCAGAGAGATCCGGAACGGATGGTCAGCCGGGTCCACGTACTCATTAGATGGGGACGGGGGAGTCTTCCATACGTCACGCATGTTATGTATCTTTATATATGTTTGTAAGGCTGTCACATGTGTACGTTTATATCATTAAAAATATTATGTTTTAGAAATTGGTTTAAATACATTTATGCCTTGTTGTAAGATCCAAGTAATGTTGTTGTTAAACCAAGGTCGGGACCCATTGTGAGGTCCTAACCAGTAGCTCCCCGAGTTCCGAGAATTTGGGGTGTTACATCAATGGATGTAGAAATACTCGTTTTTATATCCATATCGTGTAGCTCTAAATAAACATGTGTGCTAGAAATGGCTTTATTTTCTTCAATAATTTATTTAATAAATCTAAAGTAAATAGTCATTTAAAGTGATTGACTTCCTTTTGAGCGAGTCCTTTTAAAACCCCTTTAACAACGCGATAAAATCTCAAACATCATTATCTTTTATGAATTTCAATGAATTTCATCTTAACTATATCATAACTCCATAGTTGATAATTAGAACTTCGCATAATATCATGAAAATTCAATTGGAGCATAAATTGACGGGCCTAATGTATTTTCTTCTTCCATATAATACGCGATATAATTTGTTTCATATCTCAACACACAAGAATCATTTGTTCTACAAGATATATAATGTAATTATCAAATATTGCACATCTCATTTTTCAATAAACTTTTTAATGACACTTCATTAGGTTGTGATGAGATAGACGTTGTGGATCTTCATCTCTTGAGAACACGTTGATCTCTCGGATCCTTAATCTTCTCATATTTGTTGTGATGATATCAAATTCCAGAGGAGAGAATCTTCGTGCTTTCGGTTGAGGATCTTTGTAAGATCTTTATTGGCTGGTTGAGATCTTCGTTTGATCATAACTTCTTGTTGAACAAATCTCTCCTAGAAGATCTTCTCAGTGATTTGAATTGCTTTAGCGGTGCAGCATTGATTTCGTTGTTCCCTTGAAATAAACTTCAAGGCCTCCGTCGTTTACACACTTTAAACTCCTTGGATCGCTTGCATCCGATTTCAAAGTCTTCCAAGGTCTTTTGAAGTGTCTTTCAAAACCTGCACTTCATTTAATACAAACCATCAAACCAAACCAAGCAACTCGATATATAATCAATAAAATGTTAGTATATAAAACTACTTCATTTGTGTTTAAGTGTTCCATCATCAACATCAGTACAACTTTATAATCAAAGTGGAGTTTTCAAAATGTTTAAAATGTGAAATGTCATTTGTTCTTCAAAATTTAAAATTTTAGGATTTTTATATAAAGCAACCAATGTCCACAAAAACTAAAAATATAAAATTTCAAAATTTTTCTTATCATAAACAATTAAACACAAAATAGATTAAAAACATAATTATGTATAGATTTAATGTTAATATTTTATATATTACAATTGTCAATTTAATACAATAAGTGATTTGAGAAGTTGATTAGAGGTATACCATAAGTTGGTTGTTTTGGATGAGTTATTTGTAACTCTCAAATTAAAAAAAATTAGTAATTTTGAGGAGTTAATTAGATGTTATTATGACAAAATGTTTAATATGAATCATTAAATGTTTAAAATGTGAAAAATCATTTGTTCTTCAATAGTTGAACATATAGAATTTTAATAAAAATCAATCAATGTCCTCAAAAACTAAAAATATAGAATTTCAAAAGTTTTTTTTGGTTATCATACACATCAAATAAAAAAGTGAATTAAATATATAATTATGTATATATTTAATAATAATACGTTATACATTACCAATACATAAAGTGTAGACTTTAATAAAATATATTTTTATTTTTATGAAGATAAAAAATAGGAAGTACAAAAGTTTTTTTGTTATCATAAACATTAAATAAAAAAGTGGATTAAATATATAATTATGTATAGATTTAATGTTAATAGTTTATACATTTACCAATACACAAAGTGTATACATTAATAAAATTATATTTTTATTTTGAAAGAATTTGACCTACTATATGATTTAGTAAATGTACCCCATAATTTTTTACCACTTTTATTTAATGGTAGGTAAAAATAATTAACTCTTTTATTTAAAAAAAAAATAAAAATACATGAACATAGTCAAAATCTTTCAAATGTTACGTAAATGAATGTGACTTTTATTTTTATTTATTTTCCTTTCTTTTTTTTGTCTTTTATTTATTTACTTATTTATTTTTATTTTTTGGTATGAATTTGATATCAGAATTTCATATGTATTCCAGAATTTCATATTCATACTAGAAATTTGTTCATACTAGAATTGTTTTCATACCATAATTTTTTCATACCATAATTACATACCAGAATTTTTTCATACCAGAATTACATACCAGAACTTTTTTACATACCAAAATTTTTTCACATACCAGAATTTTATTTTTCACTTACCAGAATTGTATTTTTTCACATAGCAGAATTATATTTTTTTCACATACCATAATTGTATTTTTTCACAAACCAGAATTGTATTTTTTCACATAAACCAGAATTGTATTTTTTCACATACCAGAGTTGTATTTTGTCACATACCAGAATTTTATATTTCACATACCAGAATTGTATTTCTTCACATACTAGAATTTTATTTTTCACATACTAGAATTGTATTTTTTTCACATACCAGAATTGTATTTTTTTCACGTACCATAATTTTATTTTTTCACATACCAAAGTGGTATTTTTTCACATACTAGAATTGTATTTTTTAACATACCAGAATTGTATTTTTTTACATATCATAATCAAATATAGTTGCTAAGAAGATTTTACATGCCGGACATTTACATACCGGACATTTACATACCGGACATTTTACACATTTTACATACCAGACATTTAAGAGTATTCTCGTATATTCTCTGTACCAAACAACAAGCCAAGAAGAAGGGGAAAATACAAGCAAGATATACATATGTTGCAAGGAGAAAGATTATAATTTAATGGAAGAAATCAAGAAATGACCAATGAAAAGCTTCCAACACAATCTTATCCTTACCCATACCACTAATCTCCTTTTTGAGTGAATCTAAAATTGAAGAAACAAAGCAGTCTGACATCCCATTCCTGCAACTAAAGCGTAGTCCATTCAACTAGTGAAGAAGACATCTCCAACATAATTGAATCATATCAGTTTCTATTTCTTTTGGGCAAATAATTCAAGCAGTCAGATCCGAGCCAAATTATTTGCGAAAATAGAAGCGGCGAGGAATGAGAATCATCCCATTTGGAAGCACGACGCACGATACGAGTAAACATATCAATTATTTTCAAAAATTCAAGCAGTCAGATCCGAGCCATTTGGAAGCAGCGAGGGAGCCATTTTGAAGCGAAGAAGATTTGTGGTTTGTGCGTAGAAGGTTTGAAGCTCGAGAAGTCTCTGGGGTTCCCATAGAAGCGAATTTGGAAAAGGCGGAGAGGGAAGGTGATAGGTGATGGAATCACTATCATTTAGGGTAGTTTTTAGAGTCTTTTTATTGCATTAGTGTCGGTTTATGCTACTAACTCCTTGGTCCAGAAGAAGAAGATCAAAAGAAGCTAAGGAAGGAGTTATAATCACTTAGGAGTAAAGATCGATCAAGAAGCAAAGTTCTGTTGCTCCACCGCCCCCGCGGACCCTTGCAGCCGCCCTAGCGGGAGACACTTCCCCCTGAAGCGCTCCCAACACCTTCACCAGCGCCGGCCAAGATGCAGATCACCGCCCCTGCGCCACCCATCGGCGCCCCTACGATGACTTGCCCGGACAAGACGAAGGCCAGCTCCCCTGTGCCTCCCACTGCGCCCTGCCTGCGCCTAGCCTTGGGAGCTGGAAGGCGAAGAGTCTGTGTCACCGCTCCTGCGTTGGCCTTGAGGCGCCCCTGCGCCTTGACGTCCGAAACGTCAGGAAGGCGAAATGTCAGACGTTGAAGTGCATTAAAGATCCGCCTCAGTTGTGCTGTGTAGCCGCCCCAGCGGTTATCCAGAAGATCAACCGATTCTGCCTAAACCGCCCCTGCGGGTCCTGAAGGCCGCCTCTGCGGTTTAACGCCAGAAGCTTTACTCCGGCTGTTTACACCACCTTTATGGCATTAAAGGTGGCTGTTTTAGGCCGGCTATTTACTCCTAATTAAGTGTCTTTTGTAGTATAAATAGTCCATGGCTGATTGCTAGAATCATCCATGATTTTCCCCACAAAATCCATTTTTAGATTTGAGTTTTCCATCGTAATGAGTTGCTAACTCCCTTGCTACATTGGGTTGGTTTGAAGCTGCTTTGTTGCTTTGGTTGTAAGTCCTTTTAATATAAGTTTTTATTCAGTAATGCTTTGTGTTTCCTTGATCTCCATTGTTTAATTGCATGTTAACTATTACTTGAGATTGATCACCTTAGGTTCTAAAGTGCATATAAACAACTAGGATTAATAGGTTTCGGGTTCGGGTCTTTAATCTAGTAGCAACTTTAAGTAATAATGGGTTGAAATTACTTACAGAAAAGGAACACAAATATAAAGATAAGTTTAACGGTTTTAATCTTCTGTTTATATCCCTTAGTCTTTGTTTAAATGCAAACTTATTATTTGTTCTTGTAGGTTTACGGATCTTTAATAGGTTAAGTTGTGTTAATGCCGGTTGGCTCAACACATATGTACGATCGAGACGGGAGATTACTTAAAAACTTGTAAAATGAATGCACCAAAGTAGCAATTGCATGCTTAGAATCAACCTAGTGTAGATTCATCCATTATTGTCTTATTTGTCGCATTAATCGTTTTCATAAGTTTTTGTGCATCAATTCAACCAAACCCTCCCCCCCCCCTTTTGTGTCAATTGTCATTATAATCAATAATTGCATCTAAAACACCTCAACTCTCTTGGGTTCGACCCTTAATCACTATACTTGTTCTTAGTGCTAAGTCGGAATTTACTTTTGATTGGGTATAGACGACCATAGAAATACCTTTGGTAAAATTTTGGCGCCGATTCCAGAAAGTTTTTGTGTTTTATTGTTATTATTGATTATTGGTTTGAACCATTTTATGGTTCAAACCCGTGCTACTAATTCCAGCTTTGCTTCTTTGATCCAGAAATTGAGAGAACGCAACCCACTTTGGCTCAAAACCCTCTTGCGGTCGCTATACCGGCACTAGGGGAAGGAGTCAACTTTGAGCTCAAACCGGGCCTCATCCACCTACTTCCATCCTTCCATGGGCTAAGTGGTGAAGACCCCATAAAGCACCTTGGAAAGTTCCACACCGTTTGTATGAGTATGAAGCCGGCTGACATTACCGAAGAACAGATCAAGATGAGGGCATTCGGCTTCACACTCAAGGATTCGGCGGATGATTGTTATTACCACCTTCCATCCGGGAGCATTGACACTTGGGAAAATCTTCACAAAGCATTCTTGGAGAAATACTTTCCAGCTAAGAAGGCCAATAGCTTGAAGAAAGCTATAAGTTACATCGAGCAAGAGGCAACCGAAACTCTCTACGAGTATTTCGAAAGGTTTGCACGCCTCCGATCCAACTGTCCTTTCCACAGATATTCAACTCAAGATCTAGTCTTGTACTTGTACAATGGCTTGCTAGAGAATGAAAGGAGGATCGTCGATGCGGCTTGCGGAGGTAATATTCTTAACTCTACTCCTGACCTTGCTTTGGAAAAGATACTGGAACTAGCGGAAGGAACTCGGAATTTGGGAAGGACCCCGGCCAAGAATGGAATTCATGCCGTGAGCTCCGGGAAGAGCGAGATTTCCACCGAGCTAGCGGAACTGAAGGAAATGGTGAAAAGGCTAACACTTATGGGAACACCGCAACAACTAAAAGCTTGTGGAGTTTGTGCCGACCCATATCATCCAACAGACATGTGTCCACAAGTTCAAGATGACGATGCTGAAGTTAACGCAATGGGTTATGGACAACCACAACAGCAAAGACCTAAGAACGATCCCTATGCACAGAATTTCATGCCAAATTGGCGTGACCCACAGAATTTTCGTTGAGGGATCAACAAAACCAACAACAGCAGCCCCGCCAAGGTAAGTATCACTCAACTGAAGATATGTTGGATGTTTTGACTAAACACTTTGCTACTCATGTCCAAACAACAGAATCAAGCATCAAGAACCTTGAGAAGCAAGTCGGTCAAATGGAGGAAGCTATCTCAAGGACCGAATCAAGGCTTTCCAGGGGATTGCCTTCCCAGATGTTTATAAACCCCAAGGAGAATGTTAGTGCCCTAACATTAAGGAGTGGGAAGCAAATTCGACAAGAACCTACAAAAGAGCCACAAAGTGAACCCTCTGTTGTTATTTCCGCATCCATAGCCGCCCTTGCGGCTGCAGCTGCACAAAGCCCCGAAGGAAGGACGCCCCTGCGGCTGGTTGTCCCCGCCCCTGCGGTGACAGCCCCTGAGCCGCCCCTGCGCCTTCAAGCCGACACCCCTGCGGAAAACACAACAGAAGGTCCTGTTGAAAAGGATACTTACGTCCGACCAAACTTTCCGCCGCTGTACTCCGAAAAGCCACCAGCCCCTTTTCCTGAAGCATTAAAGGAGCGAAGAATCATAGAGGACAAGGACCTTTTTGAGACTTTCTCTAAATGCGAGGTAAACATTCCCCTCCTTAAGTTGGTGAAAAGTATTCCTAAGTATGCCCGTTTTTTGAAGGAACTTTGCACTATCAAAAGAAATCAAAAGCTAAAGGGGAAACAGAAAGTGCAAGTGAGTGAGCATGTGTCGGCAGTTTTCCAAAGGAGAATGCCCAAGAAATGCAGCGATCCGGGCATGGTAAGCATCCCTTGTGTTATAGGGGAAACCCGCTTTGACAAAGCAATGCTTGATCTTGGTGCTTCTATTAATGTTTTGCCATATTCAATTTACAAATCACTCGGCCTTGGGCCACTCATGGAAACTAGGATTGTAGTACAACTTGCTGATAGATCTAATGTGTACCCGAAAGGGATAATTGAAGATGTGTTAGTAATGGTAGATAACCTAATTTTTCCTGCTGATTTCTTTGTAATGGATATGGAAAATGACTCGCATGCTGCACCCATTCTGTTAGGTAGGCCATTTCTGAAAACGGCTAGGACTAAAATTGACTATGTTAGTGGTAAATTGACCATGGAGTTTGATGGAGAAGTAGTGGAATTTGACATCTATGATGCAATGAGATTTCCTAGCGATGATCATTCTCTATGTACTATTGACATTGTTGAACCTTTTGTGCAAGATGTTTTTGATAACTCTGACGTGGATGAATTGAGAAATGTGATTGAGCATGACATTGATGGTTTCAAATCAGATTATGTGTTAACATCTAGCATGAAAGAGTTCCTAGCCCAATTAGATGGGCATAAAAGGCTACCTATCTCCAATTTGGCCCTTGGGCCCACTTTACTAACCCCAAGCGAAAAGCTTGTTCCGTCCATAGTGCAGGCACCGGAAATAGAATTGAAGGATCTTCTGTCACACCTCAAGTATGTTTTCCTTGGAGCACACAATACCTTGCCGGTGATCATCTCCAATAAGTTGACCACCGTACAAGAAGGCAAGTTGGTTAACGTACTAAAGGAGCACAAGACGGCCCTCGGATGGACTATTGCGGATATCAAGGGGATAATTCCTTCCACCTGCATGCATAGGATTTTGCTTGAGGACGAAGCCAAGCCCTCTAGGCAACCTCAAAGGAGGTTGAACCCACCAATGATGGATGTGGTCAAAAAGGAAGTGTTGAAACTCCTCCAAGCGGACAAGATCTTTCCTATCTCGGATAACACTTGGGTTAGTCCAACCCAAGTGGTTCCAAAGAAGGGAGGCATCACCTTGGTGGAAAATCAACATGGAGAGATGTTCCCGAGCAAAACACAAACTGGATGGAGAGTTTGCATTGACTACCGCAAGCTCAATAAGGTAACACGAAAAGACCATTTCCCATTACCTTTTATTGATCAAATGTTGGAACGTCTTGCAGGTCATAAATACTACTATTTCATGGATGGATATTCAGGCTATTTCCAAATAGCCATCGCACCAGAAGATCAGGAGAAGACGACGTTCACTTGCCCATTTCGCACTTTTGCATATCGCAGAATGCCCTTTGGACTTTGCAACGCACCGGGCAATTTCCAACGGTGCATGATAAGTATTTTTTCCGAATACATAGAAAATTTCATTGAAGTCTTCATGGATGATTTTACCGTCCATGGAGACAGTTTTGACGCATGTTTAGGGCATTTAAAACTTGTTCTTGAAAAATGTGTTGAAACCAACTTAGTTCTTAATTCGGAAAAATGTCATTTCATGGTCGAACAAGGAATTGTGTTAGGACATGTAATATCCTCAAAAGGGATAGAGGTAGATAAGGCAAAGGTTGACGTTATTTAAAATTTACCTTATCCTACTAATGTTCGGGAAATCCGATCTTTTCTTGGTCATGCAGGTTTCTACCGACGGTTCATCAAAGACTTCTCAAAGATCTCAGCTCCCCTGTGTGAATTGCTCAAGAAAGATGTAACCTTCATAGTGGATGAGGATTGCAAGAAGGCTTTCGACACTCTGAAGTCATGTCTAACCACCGCTCCGATCATCCGTTCTCCGGATTGGGAGAAACCTTTTGAAATCATGTGTGACGCCAGTGACTACGCCGTCGAAGCTGTCTTAGGACAAAAAGATGGAAGGGCCTCTCATGTGATCCATTATGCGTCTATGACACTAAATGGAGCACAAAGGAACTACTCCACCACCAAGAAGGAGATGTTGGCGGTAGTTTTTGCCCTTGAGAAGTTCAGGCAATACTTACTTGGGGTAAAGGTAATTATTTTCACTGACCATGCAGCCCTTAGGTACCTCATGGCAAAGAAGGAGGCAAAGCCACGTTTAATCCGTTGGGTGCTCCTCCTAAGCGAATTTAACCTAGAAATAAGGGACAAAAAGGGAGCTGAGAACCTGGTGGCAGATCATTTGAGCAGACTAGTGCAAGAGGAGGAAGAACCATGGAAAGAAAGAGAGATAGCCGGAAGCTTTCCAGACTACACATTCTACACAACTCTCTGTTGTGTAACCGCCCCCGCGCCTCACACCAGCCGCCCCTGCGGCTCTGTCTAGGCGCCCCTGCGGAATTGTCGATAGAGGTTTGTCTTAAGCTTCAATCTTTTAAGCCTTGGTTTGCTGACATTGTGAACTTCATTGTTAGGAAAGAGTATCCTCCCAACTTCACCAAGGCACAACGAGAGAAAGTCAAAGTTGAGGCTCGACACTACATTTGGGACGATCCTTACCTTTGGAAACATTGTAGTGATCAAGTGATCCGGCATTGCATTCCGGACAATGAGGTACAATTGATCCTAACTTTCTGTCATTTTGAAGCATGTGGGGGGCACTTTGGAGCAAACAAAACTGCAAGAAAAGTTTTGGATGCCGGTTTCTTTTGGCCACACATTTTTCGAGACGCTTTTGCGTTTTGTAAAGTGTGTGATAGATGCCAAAGGGTGGGAAATCTTTCAAGGAGACATGAAATTCCCCAAACCTCTCTTATATTTTGTGAAATATTCGACGTTTGGGGAATTGATTTCATGGGGCCATTTCCTACGTCATTCGGGAACACATATATTTTGCTTGTGGTGGACTATGTTTCCAAGTGGGTGGAATCAAAGGCCACCAAAACTGATGATTCAAAAGTGGTTGCAACATTTCTTAAGGAAAATATCTTTGCTAGATTTGGAATTCCGAAAGCCTTAATCAGTGATAGGGGGACCCATTTCTGCAACAAGACGATCAGGGCTCTCCTTAAGATGTACCATGTTCACAAACGAGTATCAACAACCTATCATCCTCAAACGAACGGCCAAGCGGAGGTATCCAACCGGGAAATAAAGACCATCCTTGAAAAGACGGTTTCTCCCGGGCGGAAGGATTGGAGTGCAAGGCTAAATGACGCCCTATGGGCATATCGGACAACCTACAAAACTCCTATCGGAATGCCTCCTTTTAGGCTCGTGTTTGGTGGGCGGTAAAGAAGTGCAACATGAACATAGAAGAAGTAGGAGAATTCAGGAAGCTCTAGTTGCAAGAGTTGGAGGAAATAAGGCTAGATGGATATGACCATGCTACCACATACAAAGAAAAGACCAAAGCATGGCATGACCGGAACATCCTCCGGAAGGACTTCAAGGTAGGAAATAAGGTACTTCTCTTTCAATCCCGTTTGAAACTCTTTGCAGGTAAGCCGCGTTCAAGATGGACAGGGCCGTTCATAGTAGCCGAAGTATACCCTCACGGGGCTGTGGATCTCTATGACCCGCAGACGCACAAGGTGTTTAAGGTGAACGGCCAAAGGCTAAAACTTTACCTTTAAGGAGTCAAGGACGATCTGATTGACGAGATGGTACTAGAGGAGGCACAATTAGAGAAGTAGAGATCTTATGTCGAGCCAACGACGTAAAACAAAGGCGCTAATTCAGGAGGCAACCCGAAGGAATAAGAAGAGGAGCTTCTGTCAAGAAACCCACCCCTGTTGTTGGATACACCGCCCCTACGGCGACACTCATGCCAACGCCGCCCCTGGCGCTTGGCCTGCGACTGCACCACGCCAGTCACCGCCCCCGCGGTGACATCCCCACGCCCCTGCGGCGGCCATCCTTGACACAGATTCCCAGCGCCGCCCCTGGCGCGGCCTGCGTGCTCCTCTCCCTTGTCACCGCCCTGCGGTTTCCAACCCCGCCCCTGCGGGTTTACCCAAAAAAGAAAAAAATAGGATCTCGAAAAAACACCTATACCTACCACGCACCACCCACCAACCCTCCTCACCAAACACAACCACATCTCCTCGCACCCTCTCTCTCAAAGCTGCGAACGCCCCTGCGCCCTCAGAGCAACCACCCAACCACCCTCTTCGACGCCCCTGCGCCACCAACACCAAGGACGCACACCCCCAACGTTCTTGCGCCACCAGCCTCGTGCCAAACGCTACCTCCCTTCGATTGCAGCTATTCTCCACTCCTGTACCACCTTCATAGTCACCTGCACCAACGAAACAACCACCGGAGCCACTCCAAGGCGCCACCACCTTCGAAGCACTCGCAAAATCGCCTTCTATTGTTCTCCCGCCCCTGCGCCTGCAAGCAGCCGCCCTTGCGCCTCACCGCCCATGTGCTTGCACAGCCGCCCCTGCGGAAAACACAACAAAAGGTCGACTGCTTTCTCTGTTTTGGAAATTACTAATCTTTTACCCTACATCACACCAGGAAAATGGAATCCAAGATGTCTAAGACAGAGAAGGAGCGTTATAGGATTGTGCAGGATCGAGTTGTGTATGAAACTCGATTTCTACATGCTCCTACCTTGGAAAAACTCGGCATGCTAGAGAGCATGCAGTCCTTTTTGGAAAACGTTGGGCTTGGAGAATTTCTACACCGGAATGCCCCGACATATCCAGAGCTCAACAGACAATTCATCTCCATGTTCACAATGGAGAAGGAGGATCATGTGTGTACCGGCCTCACCTTCAAGGTCAACAAGGTGAAATACACACTAGACTACTTCCAGATTCAGGAGGCCTTTGGGGTGACTTTAAACCCTTCTGAGAGCTGGTGGGAGACTGTTCCTACCCCGGATGTATGTGAGTTTTGGCAGGCGGCTACCGGCCAGAATTCCATGCTGGGGGTGAGTACTCCAACACGATCACTCACCCCTCCTTGAGGCTCCTCTCCAAGATCCTGATGAGTGTCTTCTATGGACACAAAGAGGAGAACAAGGTCGCCCTTAAGGACCTCCCTCTACTCTACTCCTACCTTCCTCAGAGTGAGAAGGTGATGGATTGGCCGCACCTCTTCCTTGCCGCTTTAAAGCGGATTAGGAGGAACGAGCCGAGGGACATCGTCGGAGGTGGGGTGATCTCCTTGATCGCTTCACAGGTCATGGACCTGTCCGACCTAGAGGATGGGTTGGAGGCTCCCCTTTACACAGAGGGGATGCTTAGGAGGTGCAAGCTCCTCCGACGGGACGGGGAGAACCTGTTTTGGATCTCTCTTGCTGATGGGAGCTACCTGACGTACCTTCCCCGGCCTTTACCATTAGTGGAGGAGCTCTCCGAGCTCTACATACCGGCAGATCCTTTCGTGCCGAGGAGGCCACTAGTGGCCATTGTGGAGAGGCATGCCGCCAGCTCCATCCGGGCCCATCAAGAGGAGCACCTGCCATCCCAGATGACGAGGAGATGCCCACACCGGCACTAGAGGAGAACCCGGCCCTTGCGAGCCTTCAGGCTCAAATGGCGGCCATGACGACCCAGCACCGGGCTTGGCAGACCGACTACCAACGGACTATGCTGGAGCAGCATTAGAGCTGGAAGGACACCTTTGCCACCTCCATGACCTCACACTTCGACCAGAGGCAGGAGGAATGGCAGGCAGCCCAGCAGCAGCGACTAGAGGCCCAACAGCTGGCCTGGTAGACGAGTTTTGAGACCTCTTTTGGGCGCCAGATGACTGCACAACAAAACCGCATCGATGATATCTACTAGCGGCAGGAGCATTTCTTCAACCACTTCCCTTACCCGCCAGAAGAGGGTCCTGGTGGTCCATCCGGACCACCCCTGTGAGGGGTATATTTCTTTCCCTTCTCCCACATTTATCTTTGACTCATTTTTACTTTGAGGACAAAGTGCACTACAAGTATGGGGAGGGATATATATCATTGCTTGTACAGTTTGTAAGTTGTTTTTGACATTGTGTTTTGCATTATTGAAATCAGTTTGAAAAAAAAAAAGAGAAAAGCCAAAGAAATGAAAGAAAAAGGCATGAAAATCCTTGGATAAACCGAATACCCGAAAGGGCGGTTTAGGTAAAAAGAAGGTAGTCCGACCAACCTTAGGTTGGTGCAAAATTGGACTTGAGGGATGTGAGCTTAAGAGAGAAAAGAAGAAGAGTGGCAAGGTGAAAACCCGAAAGGGCGCCTTGGCAAGATGAGCGACACCGAGTGTAGGTTTCCCTTCCGGCGTTTTGACGATATAAGAAGGGGAGTCATAAGAAGGTTGTCCGGGTAGGCCACTCTTGGAGCAATAAGGATGGTAGTATCTTCTTTTTCTCACATTTCCTCTCTTTTCCTTTCTTTCTTTCTTGGTTTTTCTCTTGTTTTCCATTATCTCTCTTTCTTTTCCTTTCTTCGATAGACCTTGAGTCTAATTGCTGTTATTTGTTTTACTCGGGACGAGTAAAAGGTCTAAGTATGGGGGAGTTTGATAGGTGATGGAATCACTATCATTTAGGGTAGTTTTTAGAGTCTTTTTATTGCATTAGTGTCGGTTTATGCTACTAACTCCTTAGTCCAAAAGAAGAAGATCAAAAGAAGCTAAGGAAGGAGTTATAATCACTTAGGAGTAACGATCGATCAAGAAGCAAAGTTCTGTTGCTCCACCGCCCCCGCGGGCCCTTGTAGCCGCCCCAACGAGTGACACTTCCCACAGAAGCGCTCCCAGCACCTTCACCAGCGCCGGCCAAGATGCAAATCACCACCCCTGCGCCACCCATCGGCGCCCCTGCGGTAACTTGCCCGGACAAGACAAAGGCCAGCTCCCCTGCGCCTCCCACTGCGCCCTGCCTGCGCCTCACCTTGGGAGCTGGAAGGCGAAGAGTCTGTGTCACCGCCCTTGCGTTGGCCTTGAGGCGCCCCTGCGCCTTGACATCAGAAACGTCAGGAAGGCAAAAGGTCAAACGTTGAAGTGCATTAAAGATCCGCCCCAGCGGAGCTGTGTAGCCGCCCCAGCGGTTATGAAGAAGATCAACCGATTCTGCCTAAACCGCCCCCGCGGGTCCTGAAGGCCGCCCCTGCTGTTTAACGCTAGAAGCTTTACTCCGGCTGTTTACACCACCTTTATGGCATTAAAGGTGGCTGTTTTAGGCCAGCTATTTACTCCTAATTAAGTGTCTTTTGTAGTATAAATAGTCCATGGCTGATTGCTAGAATCATCCATGTTTTTCCCCACAAAATCCATTTTTAGATTTGAGTTTTCCATTGTAATGAGTTACTAACTCCCTTGCTACATTGGGTTGGTTTGAAGCTGCTTTGTTGCTTTGGTTGTAAGTCCTTTTAATATAAGTTTTTATTCAGTAATGCTTTGTGTTTCCTTGATCTCCATTGTTTAATTGCATGTTAACTATTACTTGAGATTGATCACCTTAGGTTCTAAAGTGCATGTAAACAACTAGGATTAATAGGTTCTGGGTTTGGGTCTTTAATCTAGTAGCAACTTTAAGTAATAACGGGTTGTAATTACTTAAAGAAAAGGAACACAAATATAAAGATAAGTTTAACGGTTTTAATCTTCTCTTTATATCCCTTAGTCTTTGTTTGAATGCTAACTTATTAATTGTTCTTGTAGGTTTACGGAACTTTAATAGGTTAAGTTATGTTGATGCCGGTTGGCTCAACACATATGTACGATCGAGACGGGAGATTACTTAAAAACTTGTAAAAGGAATGCACCAAAGTAGCAATTGCATGCTTAGAATCAACCTAGTGTATATTCATTCATTATTGTCTTTTTTGTCGCATTAATCGTTTTCATAAGTTTTTGTTCATCAATTCAACCAAACCCCCCCCTTTGTGTCACTTGTCATTATAATCAATAATTGCATCTAAAACACCTCAAATCTCTTGGGTTCGACGCTTACTTAATCACTATACTTGTTCTTAGTGCTAAGTCGGGATTTACTTTTGATTGGGTATAGACGACCATAGAAATTCCTTCGGTCAGAAGGAGAAGACTGAGTGAATGAGAAATTAGGGCTTTCATTTGGAGAACAACGTCATACAATTTTTTTTATTATTCGAACAGTAAAAAAATAATTAGGGGTACGCTTACTTAATAAGAAAATAAGAAAAGCCTATTTACTACCTAAGAAACCCAAAACAACCTAGTTAGCTAATTATCCCTTTTATTTTGTGAAGATAAAAAAATAGAAAGTAGAAAAAAAAATTTGGGAGAGTTAATTGGATAGTATGTGGCAAAATAAGAATGTAATATGAATCATTTGATGCCCCTGAAAAGCTAAAAATATAGTATAGTAAGATTGATTGTTGAATATTTTGTGTTACAAATGGTTCATACGTCTTATTATAAAAGGCATTAGGATGCTAATTGAAGGATTAGGGAAAAAAAAGCTAGTGGTTCTTGACGTGCATAATACAAGAATGTCAACAAAAATCTTTGCATGCAAACACGATCACTTTTTGTTATTCCCCTTCGATCTCCATTTTGTTCCCACCGTTGATCCTTGCACTAGCATCCAAGATTTAAGATGATTCAGATCTATATTCGGGTGGACCACTAGAGGAGCCGCATTTGAAGCTCACGAATATCCCATTCAAAGTAGTGGTTCACACGTCAAAAGGTATATTCTATCTAATGGATTATTCATGTGATCCTAGTTTCGATGTTTAGAAAAATCGTTTCCTGAAATTTGGCTTTTACGCATCTAAAATTCCAACACCAACATCTATCACTTGTTTCTTCTCAAGTCAAAGCCAACAACAATGATGACTTTCTTCTCGGCAAGAAATCAAACTCTCCTTTCTTGATTCAACACGAGCAAACACGCATCATTTCTTCCTCATTAAGATCTAACGCCAATACGATACCTCTTCTCTTCTCCTTCCCTCAACAATGTTAGCAAATCCAAAACATGTAAATAGGTCCTCCCCCAATTCCAATCGAGCTTGAGAAGTGGCTAAAGTGTCTTCTGCCATTCAATCATAGAAGGAGATACCTTCATCTTCTCCTTCTCTCTTCATGAACCGAAGTTAGCAAATAGAAACCCAAAGCAAGGTTGTCCTCCTCTAGATATGAGCAACAAGTAGCAATTGATAACTTCTCCGATTTGAGCAAGAGTTGTTATTCTAGATCTACAATAGACAATCGGTTCACTTTGTAACCTTCGTTACGTATGTTATACCTTTCCGACTAGTTTGGTTTTTGAGTATCTTTATCTTGGATATATATATATATAGGATTCAATGTAAAAAATTTAGGTCTTTTCAACTGTTAGATTTTAGATATGACTTTTACACGTTTACATATGGATGTTGTTTTACCGTCAACTTTTGAGCATAGGTTTGTCAGGTTTTTATAGGCTTTGTTATTGTTCGCCCAAAAGCGTGCATGCAATCAAGTATTAAATTTATAAAACTAGAATAAAAGCAAGCGAACTGCAGTGTACGGATCGGCGTAGATTAGCAAGTATTCCAGAGTGTCGATCACATGGATTTGGTGAAACAAAACCCAGTCTCAAGTCATCGAGCAAATAAAGGTAAAAAGCTTTGCAAATATTGGGGAAAATAGCAACCCTAAAGATCCAGGTATCTAATTATGGCAATCGATTCAAGATATACTAAAGAACTAAGAACAGAGTTAGGAGTTGCAAAGGTATGCTAAAGTAAAGCAATGTACGGTGAAGTTCCAAGACTTTATATGACTTATCTAAAGACACACTCTATAAAGATTGTTGAGACTTCAGTATAGAAAGGATATATGGACAAGAATTAATCTCAAATACCCAAACTTGTAACCCAAGGACCAAGACGAACTAAAACGATGAAGGTTGTGACACTCGAAATAGAAATAGAGGGTGATGAGTCTCACTACTACCTAGAAAAGGATAAACCAAGACTAGATTAAAGCTAATCTTTAACCTTGGATCAAAGTAAAAGCAAGGTTCGTAAACTGGGGTAAATCACGGCGAGATCTTGAGAACCAAGGCCGTGGAACTCCAAGAACAACCCGTGATTTGGGTTCGTCGACGAGGTCTCTCTAACTCTCAGGGTCCAATCAATTTACGATCGATCTATCATCAACTAAGCCACAACTATCAACCCTTCACCTTAGAATTGCTAAAGGGTTTTAGCCAACAATCATTGTCATGATATCAATATTCAAATCAAAGGGAATAAAAGATGAAAACCCTCGAATACTTAATAAAACTTCAAAACCAATTCTCAAATCCGAACACAAGAAGTGATAATCAATGGATTCAGAATAAAGAATACAAAACCTCACAATGATCTAAGATAAGTATGAAGAACAGGTTGTCAATCTGTCTCCAATGCCAAAACCTAAGAAATTGTTAAAACCTTCGGCGATCTTCAATCCACCCTAGGCAAGAATACTCCAAGCAAGGTAAGCGGCCGTCAACGTCTCCGCGGATCAATCGCAAATGTTGCGAGATTAAGCGGGTGTAAGCGCGGATCCCTAAAACTCTCTTTTCTTACCTTTTTATAAGACGGGAAAGAAATAACCGTCCAGGCCCATCATGTAAATATCGTGGCAAATAAAGTCTCGTAAAAAGATCGCCTAAATCACGGTCTCAAGGGTTTCCACGACCGTGGTTTAAAGCGTGGAAATGGATTACGGTCTCATGTGACTTCCACGACCGTACTTTAGGCCGTGTAACTTACTGGAATGCTCAACGCTCATGATGCCAAGATCCACGGTCGTGGTTTAGAGCGTGGACTCTTCTACGGCCGTAATTCAGGGCGTGGAAGTGTAGAATACTTGTGGTTTCCTTTGTGTCGTGACATTCTTCATCCTAGCTCCTTCCTTAGCTTCCTTGATGTGTTCCTAATCCTTGGATATGATCGAATCCTCTCTTTTCTCTCCCACTAACTCCCATTTAGCTCCTTTTCGCATACAGATAACACAAAGCTAGTGTAGACATCCATATCGACAATAATAGAGGAACAAGCTAACAATTGCTTCTAAACTTCATCCATGTACACAATAATGAGAGAAAAATAACCAAAATAAGTGCCTAGAATATCGCAATATTTCATGCTAACAAAATACCCCATACTTGTCACTTGTTTGTCCCCAAGCAAGGTCTTTGAAAGCACTAAAATACAAGTTGGAATGAAATATGCATGCAATCTCAAAAACAAAAACATCATTTAGGTAAATGTGCTTCTAGTCAATAGATCATCCTCAAACCTTGCTTCATTCATCTTTGAAACGCTTATATACATAAAACAAAGAATGTAAAGCAAAGAAACATCATGAATCGCTTAAACTTTAAGACAAACATCATAACCTTCAAGTATTGTCAAAATCAAGCATAAGAAACTTCAATTTAGATCACCAAGTCAAATAACATTCTTTTGATCATAAAGACTTTCAAGTAAGGTCTAGAATGCGGAAGGGAGGGAAACTTATAAGGTATGTGGTGCATGAATCCGGGAAAATGAATAACCCAACTCTTTTTTTCTTTTTTACTTTGAATTGCAACACCATCAACTTTGAGCTTTGCTCTCTTCTTTTTCACATTATTTTTCGACTTTACTTTTTGAAAGATGGACAGATGTGCACAAAAACCGAAGCCTAGGAGATCGGCCTTTCTCAATTTCGAGATGCCTAAAACCCTTGATGCACATACCATAATTCGTTAGGAATATCGCTCAATCCGACTTGGGCAAGACACAAACACCCGGCTATATGAATGGTGCCGAGTTACTCATCGTCATGATTGACTTCCCCAAACCTATTGATTCTATTCTTTGAATGCAAAAATTTGCTTTCATGGCCCTCCCACATCAAACATGCCAATTATCAACTCCTCCAAATTCCCGGATAGGTAAGGGAGGTAATTACTTTCATTGTGGGGCTAACTGATCAAAGAAAGAAGAAAGAAAATCGAATTGCCTTAATTATTTCAATAGCAAGTATAAGAACTCATCATGTGATTTCAACCTCAATTTCTCAATATGATTTAGATAGAACTTTCACATTATGAAACTTGCAAGAAAGGATAAACAACATATTTAATTTCTTTTCAATTCATAATTCCGTTTAAGTAAAGAATTGTCATCAAAAATTCATTCCACAGGTAAGAACTATCATAGAAGTCATCTCTAGTCTTAGAAGCACAAGAATTCTTTCAAATTTTTCAAAATTTTGCAAATTTTTATGGGTTTTTCAAACTTTTTCATGCAATGCAATAATGTAACGTGTGACTATGAAAATGAAACATGCAAAGTGTTATGGATAGAAGCAAGCAAATGCAGTAGAGTTATTACAACACATAGTCACACCCCACCCCATACTTAGAACATACATTGTCCTCAATGTTCGAAAAAGAAATAAAGAAAGGATAAACCAAGACGAACTAAAACGATGAAGGTTGTGACACTCGAAATAGAAATAGAGGGTGATGAGTCTCACTACTACCTAGAAAAGGATAAACCAAGACTAGATTAAAGCTAATCTTTAACCTTGGATCAAAGTAAAAGCAAGGTTCGTAAACTGGGGTAAATCACGGCGAGATCTTGAGAACCAAGTCCGTGGAACTCCAAGAACAACCCGTGATTTGGGTTCATCGACGAGGTCTCTCTAACTCTCAGGGTCCAATCAATTTACGATCGATCTATCATCAACTAAGCCACAACTATCAACCCTTCACCTTAGAATTGCTAAAGGGTTTCAGCCAACAATCATTGTCATGATATCAATATTCAAATCAAAGGGAATAAAAGATGAAAACCCTCGAATACTTAATAAAACTTCAAAACCAATTCTCAAATCCGAACACAAGAAGTGATAATCAATGGATTCAGAATAAAGAATACAAAACCTCACAATGATCTAAGATAAGTATGAAGAACAGGTTGTCAATCTGTCTCCAATGCCAAAACCTAAGAAATTGTTAAAACCTTCGGCGATCTTCAATCCACCCTAGGCAAGAATACTCCAAGCAAGGTAAGCGGCCGTCAGCGTCTCCGCGGATCAATTGCAAATGTTGCGAGATTAAGCGGGTGTAAGCGCGGATCCCCAAAACTCTCTTTTCTGACCTCTTTATAAGACGGGAAAGAAATAACCGTCCAGGCCCATCATGTAAATATCGTGGCAAATAAAGTCTCGTTAAAAGATCGCCTAAATCACGGTCTCAAGGGTTTCCAAGACCGTAGTTTAGAGCGTCGAAATGGATTACGGTCTCTTGTGACTTCCATGACCGTACTTTAGGCTGTGTAACTTACTGGAATGCTCCACACTCATGATGCCAAGATCCACGACCGTGGTTTAGAGCGTGGACTCTTCTACTACCGAAATTCAAGGCGTGGAAGTGTAGAATACTTGTGGTTTCCTTTGTGTCGTGACATTCTTCATCCTAGCTCCTTCCTTAGCTTCCTTGATGTGTTCCTAATCCTCGGATATGATCGAATCCTCTCTTTTCTCTCTCAATAACTCCCATTTAGCTCCTTTTCGCCTACAATTAACACAAAGCTAGTGTAGACATCCATATCGACAATAATAGAGGAACAAGCTAACAATTGCTTCTAAACTTCATCCATGTATACAATAATGAGAGAAAAACAACCAAAATAAGTTCCTAGAATATCACAATATTTCATGCTAACAGTTATGTATCAAATTCTGCGAAAATATAGGATGCATGTAGATGTGTTTGGAGAGATTGTACTTAATTTCATGTTCTAACTCATGAGGATGAGGGAGTTATGATATTTGAATTTTGGTAAGTGTTGTGAACCTCCTAGGAAGAGTACTGGTGTTGGATGAATTTAACAATAATCGTTGAGACGTGTTTAGGGTTGAAACCAAGAGTTTTCTATTAAAGGGATTTAGTTATGTAACAAAATTGAGTTTCAGCATCGGAGAGGATTTTGTTAGTATTTCATGTGCTAGAAGTAGGAGTTGTTGTTTGATATGGTTTTGAGAATAGACAATGTTCATATCTGTGTTTATCTCATGCTAGAACTCCGTTTTAGGCAAGATCAAAGGCTATCGCTTCGTTATTGTAACAACTGGAATTTTTTATTCCAGAGATCCGACATAGGAAGAATGGAAGCACACAAACGAGCCACAAAGAGGTCGCTGCATGCTGCCGACGCGGTCACGCATGCCTACCGCAACTGATCTTCATCGCTGCCGCGGTGGCCGCAGTCGCGGTAAGACAACAGATCTCGCCCCTTATTCTTCGTAACCATTTTTTATTTCTTTCCTTTCTTGTTAAGGACGATCTTTTCATTTCCTTAAGGAACCAATTAGACTGCTTTCTCCTCTGTACGTGCAGCCAACAAACCCTAGGAGTCATCTTTCCCTCTTATCCTCTCATTCTGTCTTGCTCTCTTACGCTCATTCCCTCATTGTCTCTTTGCCCTTCCTTCTTCATCTTCGACCAAGCATTAGAGAGCACTCCCCCTGTGAGAGAGAGTCGACATAGCGACTACAAAACATTGGGGTAAGCCTTCCTCTTTCGTCTCCTTATGTATCAGGTTCCATGCATCTTTAACCAAGTATCATCGTTTCCATCCTGTATCCTCAGGCTTAAGGTATAAACGGACATTCCATATCTCCTTTTAGTTGTGCACGCAGGAACAACAACATTGGAGACCTTTCCTCCCTTAGACGCACACGAAGACAACAACGACAACAACTAGTGTCATATCCCGCAATCGCGTCTGCATATAGCCGCGGTCGATCCTACACAGAGCCGCGGGCACGCCTCCTTTTATCTACTGTCACATCTTCCTATTCCCCGGTCGCGCCTTCCTTTTACCCGTTGTCGCGTGATTTCTCCAAAGTTGCAAAGTAACAAGCATCCAACTTTGCAATCAGATCTAGATATGTTAGACTCATCCTTTTTGTCTAAGATTTTGATAGGCTATAGTTGATATATCATTGTGTGACATAGCACAATTAGAGTGAATTCCAGGTTGTGGTTTAGGAGTTAGGTTATTTCAAAGTTGAGCCCTGAAGAGTTTTTTATGGATTATGTTGAATTTTATAAGTGTAGGAAAACTATTGTTGATGTAGTTTTCGGAACCAATTATGAAAGGATTAGATTCTTCTCATGGACATGAGATTTTTATAGGTTTAGTATACATATTATACTTCGTCGTGACAAACTTTAGGATTAATCTAACGGGCAGATTTGGATTTGTGATGTCCTTAAGTAGGGTGCAAGCTTAGTTTGTAAGTAAAAGGATTTGGCAAAGTAAGAAGTTTATGATTTTGGAGACAATTGTGGGACTTTGAGTGAGTACTGAGGTTTATTAATCTTATTTGTAGCGGACTTCATGTTGTGGGATATTAGTAGAGTTTACGAACCTCCAAAGAGCCTTTAGAGTTTCCGGATCCCAAGGGAAAAGTAGTCCTTTTAGAAAAGGGTCAGTTTAGTACGTTTTCTCAAATAGAAGTTGTTAAGATATTGATCCAAGTTTCCTTTTATAATCACATAGTTTAGATTATATTCATATGGGATCAAGTGATATTGTTATCAGGACTTGACTTAATAGAGGTAAGTCCTTTGAGATTACTTAGCTAGCTTTCTATGTATTGGTGTGAGCAATGATAGGAGTGGTTTGGCCACAGATTGCGCGGATCTCATTTTCTTACGTTTTGTTTCTTTCCATAGATAGAAGATCCGATCTTCTATCTTATGGGCCAGCTTTCCTATGATCTCATAACTCTAAAGACCTCCTTCCTTCTATCTTTCCAACCTTTCTCTATAAATTCCCTCTTTCTCTTCCTTTTTCCGTTTCTTGCATACGTTCTTCTTCAACCTCGAGAGATGCAACCTTTCTTCCTTGTGATCTCTTGCTAGACGTGTAAGTCTCCTCCTTCTTTGTTTCTCCCTTACGTTCATGAGTTGTTGCATGCCTTTCCCTTCTATTTTGCTTTCTTCTTTCGTTCTTCCTTTTGTTCTTCACAAGAATCAAGTTTGAGCCTTGATTCTTGTTGACCTTCCCGTTGTTGATTCGTTGATGTTCACATGCTCCCTTGTTTGAGTTGTGATGTGTGTGTGTGTTGAGAGAAGCAAGCTTTGGCCTTTGCTGATTTCATTGTTGTCGAAGGAGTCGACAGTCGCTTGTTGCACCATAACTGCCCTCGCGCCTCTGTCTTGCCGTTCCCGCCAATGTTTATTCTGCCGCCCCCACGCCTCTATCTGGCTGCTCCCGCGGTCCTTCTACTGTAACTCCCATTCTTGGTGAGTTGCTTCCTTCCTTGCTTCCCTCGTTCCTTCCTTGAGTTATGTTGGATGTTGTCGGCCCTTGGTGATCTGTAAGACTAAGATTGAGACCTTAGCTTGTTGAGATCTCTTAGAGATCATTGAGACTAGAAGTTATAGACTTCTAGCAATCGTTTCGTTCCTGATTAGTTATGCCTTGTTGATCAGGCTTTCTGTCCTTGTTTCCTTCGGGAAACTGAGTTGTTTACTTACCTTTGAGTTTACCTTCGAGTGAGGTAAGTCCCCTAGATTTACTTAGCTTCATTACGTATATTGATTTGAGTGTATTGGCTTGTTTGCGTTCTTTATTGTTATAATGGATAACCGGACTAGGATTGACCTTTATAACCGTAATTGGCCCAACAGTATGATAACGGGCGGTGACCACTTGTCTAGTTCTACAGGAGACTAGGAGGTGCTCTTGCAACCCACGCATGCAGGTAACGGATAGTACTAATCTATTCTTGTTGGTAGACGGAAGTGGAGGCGAGTTTCGGGAGATTCTCACGTGACAATATAAGTTGAATTAGTAATGGATAACTTATTGAAAGATAATAATTGGTTGTGTGAGAGTATGCTATGTGTTTACCTTTCTTATGTGTGCTTGTGCCTTTACTATCTTTCTGATATCTAGAATGTTAGCTAACAGTTTATACCGAAGCTGTAGATGTTCCGTAGGTTAGGGATGTTGCTGACTGGTCCGGACGGTGTGTTCATTTGGGGTTCTCGTACATTACAGGACGGGATCGGATTCATATTTCAGTTGTTGTTCTTTCCTTTGTTTTGAAATCGGTTAGGAGTCTTTTACGCTTCCCTTTGTTAAAACATTTGGTTTTATTATAAGTTTCGGTTTTCATTTATTTGTGCCTTGTTGTAAGATTTTTTGTGTCATTGCCACTCTGAGGGTCGGGACCCATTGTGAGGTCCTAGCCCGTAATGCTTCGAGTTCCCAGAACTTGGGGTGTTACAATATGGTATCAGAGCTCTAGGTTGGCAAATAAGGCACTCGAAATTTTCTAAAGGCCAAATAGATAAATAAATAGAAACCGCAAGGGGTCTACGTTTTCAAAAGGGGGTTTCGATTTTAAACTTGTCGGTGTGGGATAGATGTACGGGCAACCACCACTACCTCCGCAGATCTCAGCAGTTAGTTTTCTTTTATGTTAGCCTTTATGTGCTTTTCATGTATTTCTACTGTAGTTGATAATGTCGCCTTATACACACACACACACAAAGATATATATATATATATATATATCCCTATCGCAGATGACACGTACTAGAGCTACATCTGTTATGGGGCGAGGAAGTGGTCGTCTACCTCTTCCACCTGCCGTCCGTGGATGAGGACATGCAAGAAGACCTCCACTAGTTAGAGGTCGGGGCCAAGCCCCAGTTGTTGATCCTCCTATCGCTGAGGCGTTCCTCAAAGAGGTTGCTGAGAGTGTTGTTCCCAAAGCTAGGAATGGGACCACTAGGTCCGGAGTGCAGAGAGTGCAGTCGACCGAGTCTAGTTGAGTATGCATCGGAGCTTTTGCATATCGCGACTATGTGTAGAGAGTCGAGGAGGCTATCAGGACTAGAGGACCTACGCCAACACCGCCAGTACCCATGAGATGAATTGAGGTTTCGCAGAGAGTTATGTAGGTTGTTGGTGTAGTTGCTAGAGTTGCTGAGGTTGCTAGAATTCTAGACGAGGCGAGAGAGTCGAGACCTGACTGTTGTTTGAAGGCTTTCAACCAGCTGAAGGTTCCTTCTTTTGTAGGAAAGACTATATTAGAGGTGGAGATGTGGCTAGTACAGTTGGATTCTCCTATGGAGGCAATCGGTTGCCCAAAGAGACGTCGAGTTGACATAGCACAGACGTTGCTGAAAGATCAGGCTCATTCTTGGTGGAGGACTGCCCGCAGCAAGGTCACGAGTTACGAGCAAATGAAGACGGTGATCAAGGATCGCTATTGCTCTACAGCCATGAGGAGAGATCGACTACAAGACTTCCTTGAGGTTGGTTTCGAGGATCTTCCTATTGTTGAGATCGTCAGAAAGTTTCAGGAGGAGTTCTCTTTGATGGTTCTGTCAACATCACCCGAGGATCAACATGTTTATCTTTTCTCTCGGAGGTTGAGAGAGTCTGCACACTCTTATCTTGCTAGTTTCTGTTGTGACTCCTTGATGGACTATCATGGCAGGGCATCTACTTATGAGAGAGACTGATCGGGTCAGAGGAGAGCTTCTTAGACAGAAGGTCTTGAGAAGAGACAGAGGACTAAACCTACAAGTACTGGAGCTGGAGTAGCAAGGTTCAGGCATGCTCAAACGCTAGGACGCTCCGGTTTCCAACATACGATGCAGAGTTCTAACAGAGGACATCAAAGTGATGACTGTGGAGGTGTCGTACATATCCGAGGTGATTGGAAGAAGAGTATAGTGGCTTGCTTCTCTTGTGGCAAGCCAGTAGATAGAGCTGCGTCTTGCCGTCAGGGCAAGGCGCTATCTCAGCAAGAATCATCACGTGCCAGCGTTGCAAAAGGTGGACAAAGACTTCCGTATCAACAACAACAACAAAGAGCTCCTGGTTTTACCGCTCCTCAGGGTTCTTCTCCAAGACAGGGGAGAGGTAGAGGACGAGTTGGTAGTTCTGTAGACACCAAAGATGCAACAGCCAGAGTTTATGAACTGAGGAGTGTAGTGGATCCGACAGCTTCAACGACCACATGTACCATTCATATTAATGGCTTTTCTGTCAAAGTTCTTTTTGATACCGGTGTTGCACATTCTTTTATATCAGATGCATGTGTAGGTAGATTGACCTTAGTTACCGTAGAGGGGAGACCCTTCTTTATAAGATTACCAGATGGGGTAAGATTAGAGGTACGCGAGAGGTTCGCGATTGCCCTATTAGATTGGGAGGTCACGTTTGGATAGCTGACTTCTTCGTCATGTACTTAGTACAAGAAGAAGTTATTCTGGACATTAATTGGATGGATCGACATCAGGTTGTTGTAGATATCGGCAAGAGGACGGTGACGGTAACTACAAAGTCAAGCCATGTAGAGATTTTTCAAGGATAGTATCTCGGAAAGACCGGTACAGTCATTAGTGCAGTCCGAACAGCGAGACTTATTGGTCAGGGTTGCGAGACTTTCTCGTGCTATGCCATGAAGGATAGTACGAGTCTAGCGTTGGAGGAGATTCTTGTCATGTGTGAGTTTACCGATGTTTTTGGAGAGCCATCAATCTTACCTTCATAGAGGACTGTAGACTTTGACATTGATCTAGAGCCCGGGACAAGAACGGTCTTGAAGGCTAATTACCGCATGACTTCTATCAAGATGCTTGAGATTAAGAAGCAGCTCGAAGATTTAGCAAATAAGGGCTTCATCCTCTCTACTGTATCTCCTTGGGGCGCACCAGTACTCATCGCCAGGAAAAAAGACGGGCCAATGAGGTTATGTGTTGACTACCGAGAGCTTAATAAGGTGACAAGCAAGAATAGGTACCCACTGCCCTGTATCGACGATATTTTGGACAAGCTGCAAGGAGCTGCAGTGTTTTCGTGGATAGATCTGAGATCCGGATATCATCAGCTGAGGGTGAGAGAGTAGGACATAGCCAAGACGGCATTTCGGACTAGATACGGTCACTACAAGTTTGTAGTGATGCCTTTTGGGCTCAGAAATGCGCCCACAGTGTTCATGGAGTTGATGAACAACATCTTCATCGACTTCCTAGACCAGTTTGTGGTGGTCTTCATCAATGATATTTTGGTATACTCTCGTAGCAGAGAGGAGTATGTAGGACACTTAAGTATCGTACACCAAGTCTTGCAAGATAGAGAGCATTACACCAAGCTCTCTAAGTGCAAGTTTTGAATGTCTGAGGTGGCATTCCTTGGTCAAATCGTTTCCGCCGAAGGGATCAAGGTAGATCCGGCGAAGATCGAGTTTGTAGCATCTTGGCTGCCTCCTAGGAATGTCAAGGATGTACTTAGTTTCCTAGGATTAGCGGGCTACTACCGTTGCTTCGTGGAAGGCTTTTTAGTTATCACCCGACCCCTTACTTCCTTGTTGAGGCAGTCTACAAGATTTGTGTGGTTCAAGCCGTGCCTGTAGAGCTTCGAGGAGCTAAAGAAGAGATTGACCTTTGCTCCTATCTTAGCTCAACCAGAGGATATTAAGCAGTTTGTGGTTTAAATTGATGCATCCAAACTTGGCTTGGGATGTGTTATTATTCAGAGGGGTAAGGTTATAGCATACGCGTCTAGACAACTGAAGATGTATGAGGAGAATTACCCTACCCATCATCTTGATTTGGCTGTTGTTGTTCACCTTTTGAAGATTTGGAGGCATTATTTGTACGGAGCTACGTGTCAGATATTCAAAGACCATAAGAGTCTGAAGTACATATTCACTCATCGGGAGTTGAATAACTGTTAGCATGAAATATTGTGATATTTTAGGCTCGTTTTCTAATCGTATTTGATTCATATTAATAGTCTTTGATTGATCTTTATGCATATGTGAGCTAGTATTGCCTATATCGTCGATATGGATGTCTACACAAGTTCTATGTTGATTATAGGTGATTTGGAGCTATTTTCGAACGGAATCGAGCAAAGGAAAGTTGAGTTGATATGTCCATAGATCGAGGACACTTTTTGGAAGCAATTTGGAGTATTAGATTGAGGAATGCACGAGTTTAGGGAAGAATCACGTCCTTGCCCTAAACCACGCCCTAAAATACGGCCGGAATCCAAAACCACGTTCAGAATTACGGCCGTGGATTCAGAGTCAGAATTCGATGTTCATTCCAGGGGATTCTACGGTCGTGGAACTAACCGTAATTGTTTCCACGCCCTAGAATTACGGTCGTGGAATCTTCCACGACCGTGATCTTGTCGAATCTCTCGCCACACTTCGAAGCCATGATCTTTTTGAAGATTGGGCCGGGCCGACACTTCGTCTTGCCCTATAAAAAGACGGCCGAAAAGAGATTTCAGAATCAGCGCTTACACCCCGTCTACCCTCATTCATCACCACTCATCATCGCTTAGGCCTGCTTAGCAATCAACGCTTAGCAACACACAAACCCTCGTTTAGAGGTATTTGGGAGATCTCATTGGAGATCGAAGTTTGCATCGGAGAGTTGTTCAAATCTCGCACTTTTAGTGGAGATTGCTGTGGTGATCTTCGGATTTGTGGAAGATCGAAAGTTCTTGGAAGATTTTGCAAGAAGATCTCTCTTCTTGTTTAGGTTTGATTCGAAAACGGATTGACATCCCGTTTCTCTTTCTTCCTAAGGTTGTGATTGTTTACTTTGTTTTGAATCTTTTGACAAACATTTGCTCTTGATTGTGATCTTGAGTTTTATTTGAAGGTTATTGAAAGTTCTTGAAAGTTTTCACCTTTTCATCTTCTAATTCTTGAATTGAAATCAATATGACTGTTATTGGCTAAAAACCCTTAACAATTCTAAGGTGAAGGGTTGATAGTTGTGGTTTAGATGATGATAGATTGATCGCAAACAGATTAGACCCTGAGAGTTAGAGAAACATCGTCGACAGACCCAAATTACGGGCTGTTCTTGAGTCCACGGCCGTGGAACCTCAAGAACTAACCGTGATTTCCCTTGAATCTACGAACCTGCTTTTACTTCAATCTAAAGTTAAAGATTTGTTTTAGCTTAGTTTAGACTTGTCTTTTCTAGGAGGTAGTGAGCCTCAACAACCTATACCTCGATTGTGAGTCTCAACAACCTCAATCGGTTAAGTTAGTCTTGATCTTTAGGTTATAAGTTTGGGTATTTGATACTAATTCTTGCCTTTAGAATCTTTCTATATTGAGCCTCAACAACCTGTATAGGGGGTATCTTTTAGGTGAGTTACATAAGGTTTTTGGAACTTTAACCGTACGATTACCTTACATTAGTATACCTTTGCATATCTCTACTCTGTCTTTACATCATTAGTATATCTTGAATCTATTGCCACAGCTGGATACCTGGATCTTTAGGATTGTTGTTTTCCCAATATTTGCAAACTCTCATATTTACTTGCTTGATAACTTGCAACCGAGTTCGTTCCCACCCAAATCCCTGTGTTCGATACTCTGGAATTCTTGCTTAACTACGTCGATCCGTACACTGCGGGTTCGCTTGCTTGATTCTAGTTTTATAAATTTAAAACTTATTTGCACACACCTCTAGGGGCGAACAAGTTTTTGGCGCCGTTGCCGGGGATTTGGTTTCGGCCGAATCCGGTAGCCGTTGTCAAGCTTGGGAGCTTGCTCTCGTTATTTGATTTTTCTTTGAGTGCATGCGCAGGTCTAGGAACACCGAAGATCTCTTGCCTCTTGATCAAGAGCTAGAGAAAACCTTAAGGCAAAAGCGCAAGGAAAAGAAGATGGCTGAAGAAAACGAACGTGATTTTCATACGGAGTTGGCGGAAAAAGAAGCTCAACTCCGTTGGAATGAGACTCTCCGCAAGGATGAGATGGATCGTCATCAATCTCAAGTTAACGGTCTACAAGACATGCTCTTCCAAATGAGGGTAAAGATGAGCGACCTTGAAGACAAGGTTGGCAAGAAGTCCTCAAGAAGGAGATCAAGGTCTAAAAGAAAAAGCCACTCATCCGCTGATGATAGTGACTCTTCCATGCCGCCATTAGAAGAGATTGATCCTACGATCAATATAAATCCCTTCCATCCACAAGGAACTACTAATCGCCGCATCCCACCAAGGAATGCGAGAGTCGAACGTGTGGATAATGAGCCAAGAACTCTTGGCCAACGGATGGATCCAATACAACAACCACGCCGCTTAGGTGTGAATTTTGATGCTGAAGATGTTCAAGGGTTTAGCTTTAACCCTCAAGTTATCACCCTTGTTCGCCAAAACCAGTTTGGCGGTACAAGTGCTGAATCTCCACACCAACACTTGCAAAACTTCGAGTGCATGATGGAGACGATGAGACCGAAGAACGCTACTACCAACAGCTATAAGCTCAAACCTTTCTTTTTCTCCTTGAAAGGGAAAGCGTTGTCTTGGTACCAAGCTCTTCCTAATGGGAAACTAGACACGTGGGAAGACCTTTCCGCAGAGTTTCTCACCAAATTCTTTCCGCCTTCCAAAACGGCGGAACTTAGAGGTAAGATTAATGCTTTTTCTATGAGACCTAACGAAAGTTTGTTTCAGTCATGGGAAAGGTTTCAGGATTTGCTCTTGGATTGCCCTCATCATGGCATATCCAAGCTTGCCTTGCTAGAGATTTACTACAAAGGGCTGGATGCGGGAACGCAATTCAACCTCCAACCCCTCTCATGTGGAACGTTCATGGACATGAGAGAAGATGACGCTTGGGACTTCATTGAGAAGCAAGCAAGAGTCATAGAGAAGTATTCCCACCGGAAAGTGGAGGGAAATCGTGTGGAGCAAGGAGCAAAGTTCACACATGAAGCTCAAAATCAGATTTTCTCCCTCAACAATGAGATCAAAGAGTTGAAGGAGGCTATCAAGACCAACTTCCCAAAGCAACAAGGGAAGGATGTTGGCTATTTAGGCAACAACAATGGCGGCAACAACAACAACCGGGGTAACAACCGGAATAACAACTGGAATGGAAACAACAACAACCAGAACAATGATTGGAACAACAATCGGGGTTCAAACAACAACAATTGGCGCCCCAATCAACAAAATTCCGGTAACTCTTATCCTTCCAATTCTAACTCACTAACTCCACCTTCCTCTTCCTCTACTCCTTTGAAAAGCCAGGAGCAATCATCTAATGGAGGGAACAATACGGGGAAGGAGAAGCCAGATTCCATGTTGGAAACAATCTTGGGAAAGCTTCAAGGGATGGAGAACCGCCTCATTAAGTTTGATGATCGAGTTTCTAAAATCGACAAAGCTCAAAAGGTTTTAGAAAACCAAATGTTCGATCATGCGGAGGAAGTTCCTAGAAATCAAGGGAAGCTTCCAGGAAAGACGGAGGACAACCCTAAGGGAAGGGTAATGGCGATTACAACTAGGAGCGGAGTGACTACCATCGATCCGCAGCCTACGTTCGTTGAAGTCCCCGTAGTGAAGGACAAAGAAAAGGGGAAGGAGAAGGAAGACGTCTATGTCCCTCCTGCAGCTTACAAACCTCCCCTACCGTTCCCTCAATCTAGAGCGCGAGCGCGCCTAGACAAGCAATTCGGTAAGTTCATAGAACTCATGAGCAAGCTGCATATTAATATACCTTTCATTGATGCCATTGTAGGTATGCCGGCTTATGGCAAGTTCTTGAAGGAGCTCCTCTCTAACAAGAGGAAGCTAGAAGATTTTGGAGAGGTCAAGATGAGTTCGGATTCTTCGGATCTCATCAAGACGATGAAGGAGAAAATGCCCCCAAAGCTGAAAGATCCGGGGTCATTTTGCATTCCCATTGGAGTGGGAGAGGTCACATATGACGCTTTATGTGACTTAGGAGCAAGTGTGAGCATCATACCACTTGCGTTGTGCAGGAAGATCGGTTTAGGCGACCCTAAACCGGTGAAGATGACGTTATGCATGGCGGATCGATCCATTACTCGTCCCGTCGGCATTGTAGAAGACGTCCCGGTCAAGCTAGGTAAATTCTTTGTTCCCATTGATTTTGTCGTGCTTGACATTCCTGCAGATAGTCCGGTCCCAATTATACTCGGAAGACCGTTTCTTGCAACTTCCGGCTGCATGGTCGATTGCAAGAATGGAAGACTCGCTTTTGACATTGGAGAAGAAAAAGTGGAGTTCGTTCTTTCCACTCTAGTGAAGGAACCAATCTTTGACGAGGATATCTACGACATCCAAGACGAAGAAGGTTTGTCTAGGGAGGAGGTAAGTGCGATTCTCTTTAACGATCCTTTACAAAAGGTTATCACTATGAGTCTAACCAATGAAGGGGAAGAGGAAGAGTGCAAAGAGGAAATTGAAGCCTTGGAAGCACAAGAAGAGATGCATGAAGTGGAGTTTAAGAAACTCCACGATGAGGCTGAGAATACTAGAATCCACGGTCATACTTTGTATTCCACGACCGTGGATTCCACGACCAAAATCGATCTCCATTCCAGAGGATATTACGGCCGTGGAACACATGAGGAGGCCGTAATTTTGACCGTGGAAGAGGGTGATCGGCATACTTCTTCAACTTCTTCTAATTCTTCTCCAACCCATTCAACATCCTTAGAAACTTCTAAGGAAACATCGGAAGCTCCTCAAGGATCATTGGAAGCTCCGAAAGCAATGGAACTCAAACCACTTCCCGCTCATCTAAGGTACGCTTTTCTTGGATCTAATTCTACCTTTCCGGTTATCGTTAGCTCCGAATTAAGCATAGATGAACATGAACAGCTCATGATTGTCCTTAGGAAACATAGAAAAGCCATAGGCTATACTATTGAGGACTTAGTAGGAATTAAACCCTCCTTGTGCATGCACAAGATACTAATGGAGGAGGACTTTAGAACTTCAAGACAACCTCAAAGGCGGTTGAATCCGACCATGAAGGAGGTTGTCAAGAAGGAAATTCTTAAACTTCTTGATGCAGGTATCATCTATCCTATCTCCGATAGCAAGTGGGTGAGTCCAGTTCAAGTAGTTCCAAAGAAGGGAGGAATGACGGTCATCACCAACAAGAACAACGAACTCATTCCTACCCGAACCGTGACTGGATGGCGAATGTGCATAGACTACCGCAAGCTCAACAACGCAACGCGGAAGGATCACTTTCCATTGCCATTCATCGATCAGATGCTTGAAAGGTTAGCACAACATTCATACTTTTGCTACCTTGACGGTTATAGTGGCTTCTTTCAGATTCCGATACATCCGGATGATCAAGAGAAGACCACATTCACGTGCCCTTGGGGTACGTTCGCCTATAGGAGAATGCCGTTCGGGCTTTGCAACGCCCCAGCCACCTTTCAACGGTGCATGATGGCCATCTTCTCCGAGTACGTAGAGGAAATCATGGAAGTCTTCATGGACGACTTCTCCGTATACGGTTCCTCTTTTAACGATTGCCTTTCTAACCTTTCTCTCGTTTTACAACGTTGTGAAGATACTAACCTAGTTCTTAATTGGGAAAAGTGTCAATTCATGGTTAAAGAAGGAATCGTATTAGGTCACTTAGTCTCTAGTAGAGGGATAGAGGTAGACAAGGCTAAAATAGAGACCATAGAGAAACTTCCTCCCCCAATTTTGGTGAAAGGGATAAGAAGTTTCCTAGGACATGCTGGATTTTATAGACGCTTCATTAAAGACTTTTCTAAGATATCAAAACCTCTCACTAACCTATTGATGAAGGATACGGTTTTTGAGTTTTCACAGGAATGTTTAGATGCGTTCAACACCATCCGGCAAGCTCTAATTTCAGCACCCATTATCCAACCTCCGGATTGGACTCTCCCCTTCGAGATCATGTGCGACGCTAGTGACGTAGCCATTGGAGCTGTTCTTGGGCAACGAAAGGAAGGACGAACCCACGCCATATACTACGCTAGCAAGACGCTAGACGAAGCTCAGCTCAACTACGCCACTACGGAAAAAGAATTTCTAGCCATTGTCTACGCTATTGACAAGTTTCGCTCTTATCTTGTAGGTGCAAAGGTGATTGTCTACACGGATCATGCTGCGATCCGGTACCTCCTTGCGAAGAAAGATGCGAAGCCAAGGCTGATTAGATGGATTCTTCTCCTACAAGAATTCGATCTAGAGATCCGCGACAAGAAAGGCTCGGAAAATTCTGTTGCGGATCATTTGAGTCGCCTCACACATCTAGAGGACGACCATCTACCCATTGATGACTCCTTTCTAGACGAGCACCTACACATCATAGAGGAGTGCATCAACGAGATCTCCAAAGGTAACGAACCATGGTTTGCTGATTTTGTTAACTATTTGGTTTGCCAGGAGATACCGCCCGGACTATCCTACGCACAAAGGAAGAAGTTCTTTAAAGACGTCCGGGAATACTATTGGAACGAGCCTCTCCTCTTCAAGAGAGGTCCGGATGGCATCATTCGGCGATGTGTGCCGGAAGATGAGATGCAAAGTGTCATCCGCCATTGTCATTCACTACCCTGTGGAGGACACGCTAGTTCAAACAAGACTAGCGCAAAGGTATTGCAATCTGGATTCTATTGGCCTACTTTATTTAAAGATGTGCAGTCCTTTGTCTCTTGTTGCGATGCTTGTCAAAGAACAGGCAATATTTCTAGAAGGAACGAGATGCCCCTCAACAACATCCAAGAGGTGGAGATTTTCGACGTTTGGGGAGTCGATTTCATGGGACCATTCCCATCTTCTTGTGGAAACCAATACATATTATTGGCGGTAGACTACGTTTCTAGATGGGTGGAAGCAATTGCCTCTCCCACAAATGATGCCATGGTGGTGGTTAAGTTCTTCAACAAGACCATTTTTCCACGATTCGGAACACCAAGGACGATCATTAGTGATGGAGGTTCTCACTTCATAGCCCGTCGCTTTGAAGCTCTTCTAGCCAAGTATGGGGTTACTCACAAGATCGCTACCCCTTACCATCCACAAACGAGTGGACAAGTTGAGATCTCAAATAGGGAGATCAAGGGAATTCTAGAGAAGACAGTTTCGAGGACTAGGAAGGATTGGTCCTTGAAACTAGATGATGCATTATGGGCATACCGGACTGCGTACAAGACTCCCATAGGAACCACACCATACAACCTTGTGTATGGGAAGTCTTGTCATTTGCCGGTAGAGCTGGAACACAAAGCGTTTTGGGCCATCAAATGGCTGAATTTCGGCATGAAGGAAGCAGGAGAGAAGCGTCTCCTAGACATCAACAAGCTGGATGAACTCCGTTTGAACGCCTACGAAAACGCTAAAATCTACAAGGAAAGAGCAAAGCGTTGGCATGATAAGCATATCATTCCAAAAGACTTCAAAGAAGGAGATCAAGTTCTCCTCTTCAATTCAAGACTTCGCCTCTTTCCAGGTAAGCTTAAATCTCGTTGGAATGGACCTTTTCTAATTAAGCGCATTTTCCCCCATGGTGCAGTTGAAGTATGGGGTGAAGCTAGCGGAAGTTTTAAGGTGAACGGCCAACGACTCAAGAAGTATACGCCGGAACTCCAAGCTGAGGAGTTTGCGCCTACCGCACTCGAATAAGTGCGAATATGGTCTAGCTACGGACCTTAAACAAGCGCTTCTTGGGAGGCAACCCAAGGTATTGCACTCTCGTTTTTGCTTTCGATTCATAGATTAGTTTAGAATAGACGTTTTCGCTTTATTTTGCCTCGATTTCTTCCGGTATGTTCGTGTTTTTGGTTGTAGGATCGATGGAAAAGGAGAAAGGGAGAATAATGTCGAAGAAAAGTGACGAAAATTGGACTTTGAAGCTTTACAGAAGGTTCCACGGTCTAAATTACGGTCGTCACAGCTACAGTGGCCGTAATTCTCAAAAGCCTGTGAAAAATCATCAAAACCACGGTTCCGTACACTTCCACGGCCGTGGAATGCCCCGATAGACCGTGATTTTTGGAAATTTGCCTGCGAGTATAAAAGCCACACTTCTTCACAAAATCACCACAATTTTCCCCCATTTCCACGACCTAGAAACCGAATACCCTCATCCTCTCCAAATTCTTCGTTTCCTAATCGTTTTCAACGATTCTTCATCCTAAACTGCAGCAAATCCAACCACGAACGAGATCCAAGCAACAAATCGAGTGGAAATCGATCAACAAACGCGCATTTTGGATTTTTCAATCCGAAAAAGAGGTTACTTCTTTCTTCTCGAATTTCACGGATTTAGTTCGTTTTTGCTATAGAACTCTAGGAAGAACTGACAAAGATTTGAAGGAATTAGATTAGGACTGCTTGTTGTGGTGATATTTGGTGAATTTGCTGAGATTCACGAGATTCTGTGACGAATCACGGTCTCTGGAGGTTCCACGGCCGTGGTTTCTGTAGAACAGCCCGTAATTTTGAACAGAATGGACTTTGTGAGGAGAATGTCGGGAAGGATAAAGGAGAAGAAAGGGGAACAAAGTAAGAAAAGGAAAGGGAACCCCTCCACCTCTAGGGCACCACCACCCTCATCCCCCTCACTACCATCTTCACCTTCACCTCCATCTTCACCACCTCACCCTAGCATCCCAACCATACATGAGAACTACATTGCTGCGTTTGAGAAAATAGAGAAGAGGGCAGTAATTGGCCCTAGGTATTTGTTGTTGGAGGATCTACATCCTCTCAACATAGTTGATGATCTCACATGGCTCTTGGATAGAGCCGGATTACTAATCTTCACGAACATTCGTGAAGACGCTTATGAGGAGATTACCCGGGAGGTTGTGACGTCCTTTGAGCACAGCCCAGTAGATAGGACCGTTTCCTTCCGTCTCATGAATCGAGACTATCACTTGAGCATTGTTGAGTTCGGGACCATTTTCGGGTTCCATGAGACCTACAACGGTCGACTTCCTAGAGGCGTTTCCGCCAAGGATTTTTGGGCGGAAGTAGCTATGATTTACGCCGACGAGGATCGTTGGCAACCCGCCGATACCAAGGCTAGATTGATGTACCATCTAGCCTTGAAGATAGCCCACCGTGTTCTTTCGGAGTGTCTCTTTCCTAGGACGGAGACGCCCCAAAAGATCAAGACGGATGAGCTATTCCTTCTTTATAGTATGCTTTATGGATGCCGCGCAGATTGTGCTACCCTTTTGGCGGCGACGATGAGTAAACTCAAGAATAAATCGAAGGGGAACATTGGATATGGTGGGATAGTAACCCACATTGCTAGGTCGTTTGGTGTAGATTTTTCAGCTTGCACCCGTATACCGGCGGTTCCATTAGGGCTACAGGCTTTTATGGTTAGGGGACTCATCTTCCCCACACACAGAGGTCCGCCTTATGCGGGCATGCCTTGGGAAACTAGGACAGGCAGGGGTATAGAGTGGCTGCCAGAGTATTCCATTGTGGCGGGACGCCACAATTGGAAGGAGACGTTCGTTGCGATGCACGTGAACAAGCTTGTAGCTCCCCCATACGTTCCACCGCCGGTTGTGGATGAGGAGGACATGGGAGATCAGTACGAGAGTGGTGGAGGAGCGGAGCAGGATTTCGGCACGTTTCCGGATCAGCCGGAGGCGGCCCGGGATGTACCTAGGCGCTCTCCACGCCCAGCTAGAGCTTCAGGCTCGTCATCTCGCCGCGCTAGCGTGAGTGAGAGACCCACGTGGATGACTACACCTCCCACTTGGTACGACACACCTCCTCCTTGGTCCACGACGCAGCCAGCAGCACCACCACCACCACCACCGCCAGCACCAGCCGATGACCCCGCATGGTACGATCACGCCCCGGGATGGTATGAGAGGATGCCGGATTGGGCTACCGGACTTTCAGAGAGTCGGAGCGCTAGATATCCGGGCGGATGCTAGAGATGGACGCCTAGACGACCTTGACCACATGATGAGGGACGTCTACCGCCAGCAGTTTGGGCGGTTCTATGATCCGAGTTTCTCTCCATTTCCACCTCCGCCGGCGCCGCAGTGATCGATGCAGGACCGCTCGTTTTAGACATTTCCGCCACCGCTTGTGAGTTTCTTTTTCTTTTCTTTCTTTTGTTCTTTCTTTTGAACATTAGGGACAATGTTCATCCTAAGTATGGGGTGGGATGTACTAAAAAGTTTGTAATAACTCTACTCTCTATGTTTGCTTTCATTCGAGACTATCCTTGCATGTTCATTATGTGTTACACGTTTCCTTATTGCATTGCATGAAAAAGAACTTTAAAAACCCATAAAAATTGAAAAATTTTGAAAATTTTGTGCTTCTAATGAATTGAGATGATTTCCATGATAATCACTACTTGTGAATTGAGTTTGATGACAATTACATGCTTAAAAGGATTGTGAATTGAAAAGGATTTGAATGAATAAATTTTACCTCTTTTGCAAGTTTTATAATGTGAAAATGTTACCTAAATCATGTTAGGAAATTGAAGTTGAAATCACATTATAAGTTCCTATACTTCTTGTTGAAATGATTAAGGCAATTCGATGCTTTATTTCTTCTTTCTTTGATCATCTAGCTCCTCATTGAAATACTAGCCTCCTTTACCTATCCGGGAATTTGGAAGAAGTAAATAAGAAAAAGGCATGTTTGATGTGGGAGGGCCATGAGAGCAATTATTTGCAATCAATCGAATAGAAAGAAATTTTAGGTTTGGGGAAGTCAATCATGACGATGAGTAACTCGGCACCATTCACATAGCCGGGTGTTTGTGTCTTGCCAAAGTCGGATTGAGCGATATTCCTAGCGGATTATGGTATGTGCGCTAAAGGGTTTGAGGCATCTCTTGCAAATTTGAGAAACGCCGATCTCCTAGGCTTCGGTTTTTGTGCACCTCTATCCATAACTCCAAAAGTAAAGTCGAAAAATGAAAAGAAGAGAGCGAAGCTCTAAGTGAAGTGTTGCGGAAACCGCAAAAGAAGAAGAAGGTAGTTGTCCACTTTCCCGGATTTATGCACCACTCTCCCTTAAAGTTTTCCCTTCCCTTTCCATATTCTAGACCTTTTCTTTAAAAGTCCTTAAGATCAAAAGAATGTTATATGACTTGGTGATCTAAATTGAAGTTTCTTATGATTGATTTTGATAATGTTTGAAGGTTATAATGCTTGTTTGGAAGTTAAATTGATTCATGAGTTTTCTTTGCCTTTTACTCTCTAATTGAGTGTGTGAAAGTTTAATAAACGATTGAAGCAAGGTTTGAGAATGATCTATTTCTTAGAAGTCACATTCATCCAAAAGAAGGTACACATATTTCATCCTAACTCTTGTTTAAAGCTTTTTAGACCTTGCTTAGGGACAAGCAAGTGTTAAGTATGGGGTTATTTGTTAGCATGAAATATTGTGATATTTTAGGCTCGTTTTCTAATCGTATTTGATTCATATTGATAGTCTTTGATTGATCTTTATGCATATGTGAGCTAGTATTGCCTATATCGTCGATATGGATGTCTACACAAGTTCTATGTTGATTATAGGTGATTTGGAGCTATTTCCGAACGGAATCGAGCAAAGGAAAGTTGAGTTGATATGTCCATAGATCGAGGACACTTTTTGGAAGCAATTTGGAGTATTAGATTGAGGAATGCACGAGTTTAGGGAAGAATCACGTCCTTGCCCTAAACCACGCCCTAAAATACGGCCGGAATCCAAAACCACGTTCAGAATTACGGCCGTGGATTCAGAGTCAGAATTCGATGTTCATTCCAGGGGATTCTACGGTCGTGGAACTAACCGTAATTGTTTCCACGCCCTAGAATTACGGTCGTGGAATCTTCCACGACCGTGATCTTGTCGAATCTCTCGCCACACTTCGAAGCCATGATCTTTTTGAAGATTGGGCCGGGCCGACACTTCGTCTTGCCCTATAAAAAGACGGCCGAAAAGAGATTTCAGAATCAGCGCTTACACCCCGTCTACCCTCATTCATCACCACTCATCATCGCTTAGGCCTGCTTAGCAATCAACGCTTAGCAACACACAAACCCTCGTTTAGAGGTATTTGGGAGATCTCATTGGAGATCGAAGTTTGCATCGGAGAGTTGTTCAAATCTCGCACTTTTAGTGGAGATTGCTGTGGTGATCTTCGGATTTGTGGAAGATCGAAAGTTCTTGGAAGATTTTGCAAGAAGATCTCTCTTCTTGTTTAGGTTTGATTCGAAAACGGATTAACATCCCGTTTCTCTTTCTTCCTAAGGTTGTGATTGTTTACTCTGTTTTGAATCTTTTGACAAACATTTGCTCTTGATTGTGATCTTGAGTTTTATTTGAAGGTTATTGAAAGTTCTTGAAAGTTTTCACCTTTTCATCTTCTAATTCTTGAATTGAAATCAATATGACTTTTATTGGCTAAAAACCCTTAACAATTCTAAGGTGAAGGGTTGATAGTTGTGGTTTAGATGATGATAGATTGATCGCAAACAGATTAGACCCTGAGAGTTAGAGAAACATCGTCGACAGACCCAAATTACGGGCTGTTCTTGAGTCCACGGCCGTGGAACCTCAAGAACTAACCGTGATTTCCCTTGAATCTACGAACCTGCTTTTACTTCAATCTAAAGTTAAAGATTTGTTTTAGCTTAGTTTAGACTTGTCTTTTCTAGGAGGTAGTGAGCCTCAACAACCTCTACCTCGATTGTGAGTCTCAACAACCTCAATCGGTTAAGTTAGTCTTGATCTTTAGGTTATAAGTTTGGGTATTTGATACTAATTCTTGCCTTTAGAATCTTTCTATATTGAGCCTCAACAACCTGTATAGGGGGTATCTTTTAGGTGAGTTACATAAGGTTTTTGGAACTTCAACCGTACGATTACCTTACATTAGTATACCTTTGCATATCTCTACTCTATCTTTACATCATTAGTATATCTTGAATCTATTGCCACAGCTGGATACCTGGATCTTTAGGATTGTTGTTTTCCCAATATTTGCAAACTCTCATATTTACTTGCTTGATAACTTGCAACCGAGTTCGTTCCCACCCAAATCCCTGTGTTCGATACTCTGGAATTCTTGCTTAACTACGTCGATCCGTACACTGCGGGTTAGCTTGCTTGATTCTAGTTTTATAAATTTAAAACTTATTTGCACACACCTCTAGGGGCGAACAATAACCGCCAGAGGAGATGGTTGGAGCTGATAGAGGACTTCGATCTAGAGATCTTATACCACCTAGGGAAGGCAAATGTGGTAGCTGATGCTCTCAATAGGAACACTCCCGGGGAGATGGATATCCAGTTTCCGGATTGCAACAACCATTTATCTACCTTGGAGCTGTTACCTGATTTGTTGGTAGAAATCCGACAAAAGCAAGAGGGTTACCCAACTTTGACACGGATCCGAGATAGGATGTATCGAGGAGAGGCACCTGATTTTGTAGTCAGGGCTAGTGGAGTTTTGAGACGCCAGGAGCAAGTATGTATGCCCTCAGAACGAGAGATGAGACAGTGGATCCTATAGGAGGCTCACTCTACACCTTACTCAATGCATCCTGGTGCGAGTAAAACGTATCGGGATATCAGACGCTCTTTTTAGTGGGGAGGTCTGAAGCCTGATGTAACGAGATATGTAGCTCAGTGTGCGACTTGTCAGCAGGTCAAGATCGAGCATTATTGACTAGGAGGAGAGCTATACCCACTTTTCGTCCCTCAATGGAAGTGGGAGGCATCTCGATGGACTTTGTTACCGGTTTGAGATTGAGTCAAGGCTTTGACGCTATCTAGGTTATATTAGATCGACTGACAAAGACCGGAAGTTTTATTCCTATCAAGGAAACGTGGCCGATAAGTCGATTGATAGAGGAATTCACGAGACAAATAGTGCGACTTCATGGAGTACCTAGGACTATAGTCTGTGATAGAGATGAACGATTCATTCCTATCAAGGAAATGTGGCCGGTAAGTCGGCGCAGACCATCCAGACTCTGAAGGATATGTTGAGAGCCTACGTGTTAGATTGGGGACAAGTTTGGCCAGATCACCTTCCCTTAGTGGAGTTTTTGTATAACAACAGTTGGAACGCATTGATCAGGATGACTCCTTATGAGGCTTTATATGGGCTGAGATATCATACAACGTTATGTTGGGACGAGCCGAGTAGTGGTAGCGGAGTAGACCCTGAGCAGATACAAAATAATATGGCTCGAGTAGCGGTGATCCGGGAGAGGATGCTAGAATTACAGAGTCCCCAGAAATCTTATGCAAATAAGAGGCACAGATCTCTAGAGTTTAGCATTGGAGCTAAGACATTGCTAAAAGTATCCCCAACACGAGGTGTTAGACGTTTCGGCGTCAAGGGGAAGTTGAGTCCCAAATATGTCGGACCTTTCGACATTTTGGAACGAGTTGGTGAGGTAGCATACAAACTTGCTTTGCCACCAAGACTAGAGGGTTTTCAGCTCGTCTTCCATGTGTCTCAGTTATGGGAGTACATACTAGACCCAAGGCACATTGTCAGTCAGGAGAATCTAGTGGTCGAGCAAAACTATACGTTCATAGAGCAGCCGGTAGTTGTCTTAGAGCGTAGAACGAGACGCTTGCGATCGATGGACATACCGATGATGAAGATTTAGTGGTCGATACGAGGAGAAGATGAGGTGACTTGGGAGACAAAGGATAGTATCCAGAGGAACTATCAGAGTTTTATGTTGAGTTTGATTTACCTATATCGTAGATGTTGGAGATTTAGTTTTCGTTGTTGAGTTGTGCAAGCTTTTGTGACGTTTTGAGTTCTGTACCCCAAGTGGGAATATATGAGTTGAGTTTAGTGTTTCTACGTTTTTGTTGTGTGTTCTTGTGGTTTGTGACAAGTTTCAGGACAAAACTTCTTTGTAGGGGGAATATATGAGTTGTGCACGCTTTTGCCACTTCACGAGACAAATAATGCGACTTCATGGAGTACCTAGGATTATAGTCTCTGACAGAGACGGACGTTTCATTCCTATCAAGGAAACGTGGTTGGTAAGTCAGCGTGGACCATCCAGACTCTTAAGGATATGTTGAGAGCCTGTGTGTTAGAATGAGGACAGGTGTGACCAGTTCACCTTCGCTTAGTGGAGTTTTGTTCGCCACTTAGCGTGCGTGCAAATAAGCTTTAATTATAAAACTAGAAATCAAGCAAGCGAACCCGCAGTGTACGGATCGATATAGTTGAGCAAGAATTCCAGAGTATCGAACACAGGGATTTGGGGGGTTAAATCCAATTATAGATTATCAAGCGAGTAAATGTAAGAGCTTTTCAAGTATTGGGAAAACAACAATCCTAAAGATCCAGGAATCCAGTTGTGGCAATCGATTCAAGATATACTAAAGATATAAGGACAGAGTTAAGGTATGCAAAGATATGCGAATGTAAGGTAATCGTACGGTGAAGTTCCAAAAACCTTATATGACTCACCTACAAGGCACTCTCTATAAAGGTTGTTGAGGCTTCAACATAGAAAGGTTCTAAAGGTAAGAATTAACGTCAAATACCCAAACTTATAATCCAAGGATCAAGACTAACTAAACCGATTAAGGTTGTGACACTCACAATCGAGGTAGAGGTTGTTGAGGCTTCACTACCACCTAGAAAAGGCAAGCCAAGACTAAGTAAAAGCAAATCTTTAACTTTGGATTAAAGTAAAAGCAAGTTCGTAAACTAACACAAAATTACGGGTAGTTCTTGAGTTCCACGGCCGTGGAAGCTCAAGAACAGACCGTGGTTTAAGGTTGTCGGCGATTCTCTCTAACTCTCAGGGTCCAATCTGTTTACGATCGATCTATCATCATCTAAGCCACAACTATCAATCCTTCACCTTAGAATTGTTAAAGGGTTTTAGTCAACAATAGTCATATTGATATCAAATTCAAGGTTTAAAAGAATGAAAGATGAAAACTTCCGAAAACTTTCAATAACTTTAAAGTTAATCTCAAATCCACAAATCAAGAACAATAACGTCAATAGATTTGGAATAATGCAAACAATCACAATCTTAGATAAGAAGGAAGAATGGGATGTCAATCCGTCTCCTAAATCAAACCTAAAGATAAACGTAACCTTCTTGCGAATAATCTTCCAAATCTTCAATCTTCCGTCAATCCGGAAATCACAATCTCCGCAAGATGTGAAATTAGGGCAATTCCAAGATGCAATCGGAAATACGTCTAAACGTAAGCAAAGGTCTAAGCAGAGGTGACGGAATCTCTCCTTGTCCATCCTTTTATAGTGTAAGATAAAATATAAGCCCGGCCCAATCTCGTAGAAGATCGTGGCTTAAAGTGTGGCGAAAAAGATTGCCAAGATCACGGTCGTAGAAGGGTTCCACGGCCGTAATTTAGAGCGTGGAAAGTGTCACGGTTTGACACAAGTCCTCCACGGCCGTAGAAGTTACTGGAATGAACCACGCTTCCCTTGCCAAGGTTCCACGGCCGTGGACTTGAACGTGGAATGTAGTACGGCCGTATTTTAGAGCGTGGTTTAGGGCTAGAACGTGATTCTTCCTTTCCTCGTGCTATTCTTCAAGTTAGCACATCCTTAGCTCCTAGGAATATCCTCGGTTCATGGACATGCTCAATCAAACTCCATCCTTGCTCAATTCCGTTCGGAAATAGCTCTTAATTACCTATAATCAACATAAAGCTTGTGTAGATCTCCATATCGACATTGTAGACAAACTAGCTCACAATTGAATCAATGCTTAATCAATGACTATCAAAATGGATGAAATACACTTAGAAAACGTGCCTAAATTATCACTATATTTCATGCTAACAAGTTTGTGTATAACAGTTGGAACGCATCGATCAGGAGGACTCCTTATGAGGCTTTATATGGGCAGAGATGTCATACACTTTTATGTTGGGACGAGCCGAGTAGTGCTAGCGGAGTAGCACCTGAGAAAATAAGATGATATGGCTCGAGTAGCGGTGATCCGGGAGAGGATGCTAGCAGCACAGAGTCCCCAGAAGTATTATGCAGATAAGAGGCACAAACCTCTAGAGTTCAGCATTGGAGCTGAGGTATTGCTAAAAGTATCCCCAACACGAGGTGTTAGACGTTTCGGCGTCAAGGGGAAGCTGAGTCCCACATATATCGGACCTTTCGAGATTTTGGAACGAGTTGGTGAGGCAACATAAAGACTTGCTTTGCCACCGAGACTAGAGAGTATTCACCTCGTCTTTCATCTGTCTCAGTTACGGGAGTACATACTAGACCCAAGGCACATCGTTTGTCACGAGGATCTAGTGGGTGAGCCAAACCATACGTTCGTAGAGCACCCGGTAGTTGTCTTAGAGCGTAGAACGAGACGCTTGCTATCTAAGGACATACCGATAATGGAGATTCAGTGATCGATGCGAGGAGCAGATGAGTTGACTTGGGAGACAGAGGATAGTATCCAGAGGAACTATCCAGAGGAACTATCCAGAGTTTTATGTTTAGATGGATGTACCTATAGCGTAGACATTGGAGATATAGTTTTCATTGTTGAGTTGTGCACGCTTTTGTGACATTTTGTGTTTCGTGCCCCGAATGGGAATATATGAGTTGAGTTTAGTGTTTCTACGTTAATGTTGTGTGTTCTTGTGGTTTGTTACAAGTTTCGGGACAAAACTTCTTTGTAGGGGGATCTTATGTAAGACCTAGTTTTTGCATTCACCGCCCCTGCGATGAAGGGAGCCGCCCCCGCGGTAGGGCGAACCGCCCCTGTGGTTTGGCCACAAATCGCGCCGATCTGATTTTTTCGTGCGTTTTATTTCTTTCCATAGATAGAAGATTCGATCTCCTATCTTATGGGCCGACTTTCCTATGATCTCTTAACCTTTAAGACGTCCTTCCTTCTATCTTTCCAACCCTTTTCTATACATTCCCTCTTTCTCTTCCTTTTTCTGTTTCTTGCATACATTCTCCTTCAACCTCGAAAGTTGTAGCCTTTCTTCTTTATGATCTCTTGCTGGACGTGTAAGTCTACTCCTTCTTTGTTTCTCCCTCACGTTCATGAGTTGTTGCATGCCTTTTCCTTGTGTTTTGCTTTCTTCTTTTGTTATTCCTTCATTCTTCACAAGAATCAAGTTTGAGCCTTGATTCTTGTTGGCCTTCCCGTTATTGATTCATTGATGTTCACATGCTCCCTTGGTTGAGTTGTGACACGTATGTGTGTTACTAGAAGCAAACTTTGGCCTTTGTTGTTTTCCTTGTTGTCGAAGGAGTCGATAGTCGTATTCTGCACCGTAACCGCCCCGCGCCTCTATCTTGCCGCCCCCGCGCCTCTGTCTGTCAGCCCCCACGGTACTTTTGCAGCAACTCCTGTCGTTGGTGTGTTGCTTCCTTCCTTTCTTCCCTCGTTCCTTCCTTGAGTTATGTTGGATGTTGTCGGCCCTTGGTGATTTGTAAGACTAAGGTTGAGACCTTAACTTGTGGAGATCTCTTAGATATCATTGAAACTAGAAGTTATAGAGTTCTAGCAATCGTTTCATTCCTAATTCGTTATGACTTGTTGAGCAGGCTTTCCGTCCTTCTTTATTGAGGGAAACTGAGTTGTTTGTTGACATTTGAGTTTACCTTCATCTGAGGTAAGTCCCCTGGATTTACTTAGCTTCATTCCGTATATTGATTTGAGTGTATTTGCTTGTTTGCGTTCTTTATTGTTATAACGGATAACCGAACTAGGATTGACCATTATAACCGTAATTGCCCCAAGTGCATGATAATCGGGCGGTGACGACTTGTCTAGTTCTACATGAGATTAGGAGGTGCTTTTGCAACCTAGATCTGCAGGTAATGGATAATACTGATCTATTCGTGTTGGTAGACGGAAGCGGAGGCGAGTTTCGGGATGCCTCGTGTGACAATATAAGTTGAATTAGTAATGAATAACTTAATGAAAGATAATAACCGTTTGTGTGAGAGTATGCTTTGTGTTTACCTTTCTTATGTGTGCTTGTATCTTTACTATCTTTCTTATATCTAGAATGTTACCTAACAGTTTATACCGATGTTGTAGATGTTCCGTAGGTTAGGGATGCTGCTGACTGATCTGGATGGTGTGTTCATCCGGGGTTCACGTACATTATAGGACGGGATCGGGTTTATATTTCAGTTGTTGTTCTTTCCTTTGTTTTGAACTCGGTTGCGAGTCTTTTACTCTTCCCTTTGTTATAATCTTTGGTTTTATTATAAGTTTTAGTTTTCATTTATTTTGCTTTGTTGTAAGATTCGTTGTGTCGTTGCTACTTTGAGGGTCGGGACCCATTGTGAGGTCCTAGCCCGTAATGCTTCGAGTTCCCAAAACATGGGTGTTACACTAATTATAACTTGAGTTGGGCGACGTGTTATTTAATTAAGACCCAAGTGTATGTATAACGGGTCGTGACATCACTTCCCAGCTTTGACATGAGTGTGGAGGTTCTCCACGGCCTGTCCAGACATATTATTTGGGGGATGCATCGAACCACACCTGTTGGTGTACGGGGACGTAGGCGGAATTCAAAAGACTCTCGTGCCTCAAAATAAGTTTAATTTGAAGTGAATAACTTAATGGAAGATGATAAACGTATTTATATGTATCCATGATGCGTGTTTTATTTCAGTAATGATGTGTTTGTGTGTTATTGTAGTTCTTCTAATATTTTGTTTGATAGATAATAGTTTTAGCTGATGTTGTTGATGCCTTATAGGATATGGTAGTTGCAGAGTGATCCGGACGGGAGTGGTCAACCACGTTCCCCGTACGTTATAGGATGGAATTTGGGTTTCTATATTTCAGTCTTCTTATTATTGCACTTGTGGTTTCGGATTGTTGGCAGGTTAGGGTGAGGACCCATTGTGAGGTCCTAACTTGTAGCGCCTCGAGTTTTGAGAATTTTGGGTGTTACATTTATATCTATTACTTTATATTTGAATAGTTTTATATTTTTTAGAGTATGTTTGAATAAGCGATTCTTATATTTCCTTTTAGAGTATTTTGTTGAATTTACAGGATTGTACTAAAGAGGGTCGTTTTATGCAAATTCTAAAGTTTGGGATGTTTTGCTAACTTTTACAAATACAAGAAAGGGTCTTTTATTTTATAGAATGATTTGGGTGTTTGAGATTTATTGGATAACCTTGTAATGTTGAGAAAAGTTAGGGTCATATTCGTAGTGGATTAATGTCCGGGCTAGTCTTGTAAATAAAGTCCGACTAGTCCATTCCTACTATAGAAGTATTTTTAGGACTTCCATGGATATAAGAATTTGTTAATGAGATGTGTTTACCGACTTGACTAGATAAATAAGGTCATATACGTGAGTGGATCAAGACGTTGTGAAATCGAGTCTACGATTGATTAAAGTAAGTCTTATGGACTTACTTAGCTAATTTTTCAACATTAGTCTAAGTTTTATGATAGTGGTGTGGGTCTTAATTATTAATAATAACTTGAATATGTTGACGTTATTTTTCTTTAAGACCCAAGTATATGTTTATAAGGGTCGTGACACCTGAATCACTCTGATCATGGTGAGGGTTATTGGAACTAGTCCATCATACATATATGGTGATATGCATAAAATTCACTCCACGCGTACACGAGGAAAAAGGCAGGAGGGTAGTAGATCTTCCGTGTCACAACATAAATTGAATTGTGAGTGAATCACTTAATGAAGATAATAAATCAACTTTGTTGTGAAAGCATGCTTATATATTTACTCATCGCTTATGACGTGTGTATGTGCTATTGCAGTTCTTATCTATGTGACATAGGTTATTATCTAATGGTTTTCACCACCTTGGTTGATAGAATTGTAAAAGATAGGAAGATGTTGAGTATTGAATCCGTGGACTAGCTGGATCGAGTTTTCTTCATGTCAATGCATTTGATCATGTAGTGAGAGTAACATTATATATATATATATATATATATATATATATATATATATATATATATATATATATATATATATATATATATATATATATATGAACCTTTCTTAGAGTATGGAGTAGGGACCTATACTAACTGCTTGATTATTTGTATGAATGGCCAAGATTAATCGTTGTATAAGGTAATATTGAAATAGTTATTGGTCAAGATATTGTATTGCCCAAAATAGAATTACAATAATATATTTGAAATATTTTACCAAATATTTAGAACGTTAATAACAATAAAATAGTACAAGTAACAATCGTTTTTTATTTTGTTTTAGAAACACATACATTACTTGTGTTTTTATGAACAGGCAATCCAAAAACACGACTCTTAGAGTATCCAACTTTGGCTCACAAGCCCTCTCTTCAATTCTATTACCAATTTGACAAAATAGAACTCTTTAGATTTTACACAAGAACGTTAGCCTGTATAACTTTTTTTATTTTATAGATAATGCTCGTTAACGCATCAATGTAAGAAAACAAATATGTTACAGCTTTTTTTACATAGGCTAAAACCGGTAACGATCATTTTTAAGTGGAAGTATCATTAAGGAAAAAAAACAAAAACAAAAACAAATTTTAAGCATTTTTAATTATCGTTAAACAGATTTAACTAATGTTATGGGAAAAAAATTATGATCGTTAAATAAATATTTTTGAACTGACGAACACTAGCATGCGCAAACGATCTATATTCCATTGTTGAGATTTATTTTGTTCATATTTGTTGAAATAATTATTCATAAATGAGATATTTTCTTTCCTAGTATAACAATCTATTAACTTCTAGTGGATATAATAAGATCAATATGGTAAAACTTTCCTATTAACTTTTATTGTGCATTTTTCATCAATGACATTCAATATATAATATAACTCCCAAAAAACGCTTAATTATAGGTTTGTAGCTAGAACTATTTTGATCTATCTTGGAGGAGTGTTGTGTCAGTTTTAAAGGGTGTTGTATCTTTAAAGTATCGTTTCAATCTTTGTATGTTCACCTTGAATTCTTCTCCTAGCTCATTCTTGATGATGTTTGTTCCATGGGGATAGGCGTGGTCAACATGGAATGGTCCGCTCCACCTACATTTAAGTTTTCTTGAAAAAGACGTAAACGTAAAGAGTAATACTTTTTCACAAACATTTAAGTCCTTCGGTAATAGCTTTTTGTTATACCACCCCAAATCTCAGACTCGGGGCGCTACGGGATAGGACCTCACAATGTGTCCAGACCTAACTCAACAACAATATTATTGGATCTTACAATAAGGCGTCGACGATAAACCATAGAAATTCAATATCATAGTATGCAATGTCAAATAAGGAAAACGACTCTTAGCCGAGGTACAAGGAAATATCTAAAATTCGTGGATAAACTAATAGAGTCTATTAAACAAGTAAACCCACACCCGTCCTAACACGTACGGGAACCCCGGCTGACCACCTCCTCCGAATCACTCGGCAGCTTCCTATTCAAGTCCATCTTATTCAATCATAAGTGTGACACGAGAAGTTTCAGATTCTCTCCCTCGGACTTTTATCCAACCGGAGTGGTTTGGCGCACCGATCCGTATCCCATATGGAGTTGATCGGTACCCTCCCCGTATATCCAAATCTGGTCCAGTCACGAAGCACCTCCTAGACTCCCTCGGGGAACTGGACAATCGACCACCGTACTCATAGGCCAATATATAGGTCGGTATGTACAATACAAAAGGGCACAACACAACATCATACACCACTCAAACATCAACCACTATCTAATAAAAAGCTATGTAAGTCCAATGGACTTACCACAAATTGACTACTCTCAGCTATTTGTACAACTCGATCTGAACTCACCCCTCAAAGCCTGATATAAGTCAAGACAATGGGTTACAATCACAGCACAACCATATGAACCTATATCCAAGCAGTTTCCTATCTAAAGCAACTTCAACGCACTCGGAAAACATCCTAAAACTAGCCAACTACAGGGGATTTTCTCAAGATTTGTTAGGCCACATATCATGATACTACATCATGCTCAAAGGGTACAAGGAAGGAGGGAAGCCATACCACAAGAACACACTTAAGTCAGAAGAGCGACTTAAGCGTCTTATTGGAGAAAAACTGCAGCCGCGGTGGTGACGATACGCAGGGGCGGCAAGCACACAAAGGCGGCACCCGCGGCAGGAGCAAGGCGTGGGGGCGGTGAGGCACGGTCGTGGGATAATACAGGCGCGGGGCGGCCCTGGCGACAACGAACTCCGTCTTCTCTTCTTTGACTTCGATTTTCTTTCTTCTTCTACCCTACCTGTAATCCCGTGTATACTCAGACCATTCTCTAAGAACCATTCAACAACTCAAAGGAATGCAAAGGAAGGAAGTTACCCTTCTTCTTCGACGCGATTGAAGAAGGAAAAAAATGATTCTTCCGGGATCCACAACGACAACGCCCTTCGTAACTTGCTGTAGTTTGGTGAAGACATATAACACAATGTTGTTGGTGGCAGAAAATGGAATGAAAGAAGTGTAACACCCCAAGTTCTGGGAACTCGAAGCGCTACCAGCTAGGACCGTACAATGGGTCCCGACTCTTAGAGTAGTAGCAACAAATGGATCTTACAACAAGGCACAGACGAAAGAAAATCAAAACTCAATATAAAACCAAAGGTTTAACAAAGGAAAACATAAAAGACTCGCAACCGAGTTCAAAACAAAAGGGAAACAACAAAAGAAACATAAACCTCATCCCGTCCTATAATATACGGGAACCCAAGCTGACCAAACCATCTGGATCACTCAACAACATCCTGAACATGCGGAACATCTACAACGACGGTATAAACCATTAGATAAAATTCTAGATACTAGCAAGAGTGTAAAGACACAAACACACATAAGGTAAAGAAAACATATAGCATGCTTGCACACAACTGGTTATTATCTTTCTTAGGTTATCCATTACTAATTCAACTTCTTTTGTGACACGAGAATCTCCCGAAACTCGCCTCCGCTTTGGTCTACCAATAGGAATAGATCAATACTATCCATTACCTATGGATCTGGGTTGGAAGAGCACATTCTAGTCTCCTGTAGAATTAGACAAGTGGTCATCGCCCAGATATAATACACTTGGGCCAGTTAAGGTTATAAAGGGTGAATCCTATTCCAGTTATCCGTTATAAACAATAATAAACAACACAAACAAGCCAGTACAATCCAACTAATACGCGGAATGAAGCTAAGTAAGTCCAAGGGACTTACCTCACTCGAAGGCAACTCAAAAGCTCAGCAACAACTCAGAGAACACATAGGAAAAGCTCAGTTTCCCTCAAGAAAGGAGCAAAGAAAGCCTGTTCACACAAGCATCACGAATGAGGAACAAAATGGTTGCTAGAAGTCTATAACTTCTAGTCTCAATGATCCCTAAGAGATCTCCACAAGCTAAGGGCTCAACCTTAGTCTAACAACATACTCAAGGGACAAGGGACAACCATAAGAAACCAGGAAAGGAACTAGGAAAGCAAGGAAGGAAGCAACTCCGAAGAACAGAAGTTACTGCAGAGGAAACCGCAGGGGCGGCTGACAGGGACACATGGCGGAGATGTACAGGCACGGGGGCGGCTGCGTGACAGAAAGCATTGTCGGCTTTCTCTTCGACAGAACTCACAACAAGGGAAACCAAAGCTCGAACCTTTGGCTCATACACGTCAAGACTCAACTCCAAAGAACCCGAGAACAACGATACATCAATTACAAGAAGCCAACAAGAATCAAGGTTCAAACATGATTCTTGGAGGAGAAAAAAAGAAGAGAAAGAAGGAGAAAACGATAAGAAAGAAGGAAGAATGTTGTAGTACATGAACGTAAGGAAAAACAGAAAATGATGAAGTTACACGTTCAGCAAGATCACGGGGAAGCAAGGAATGGCTGCAACTCTTAGGGTTGAAGACGAATGCAAGAAACGGGAAAAAGGAGGAAAAGGCGGGAATATATAGAGACGAGCTGGAAAGATAGAAGGAAGGACGTTTAGGGTTAGAAAGAAGATAAGGAAATCGTCCCATAAGATAGAATATCGGATATTCTATCTATGGAAGGAAGATAAAACGAACGAAAGAAAGATTGGGAACGATCTGTCGTCAGCCGCAAGGGCAACTGACCATGCCGCGGGTGCGGCCTGCCGCAGGGGCGGCACCCTTCACCGCGGGGCAGTGAAGGCAAAAGACTAGGGTCTTACATCAGATTGCCCTAAAAAGAAGTTTTGTCCCGAAACTTGCAAAATCTCGACGATCACAACAACACACAGAAATAAAACTGAACTCATATATTCTCACTCGGGGAACGTAACTCAAAACATCAGAAAAGGCGTACGCAACGCAACAAAGGGAATACTGAAACGAAACGACTACGCTAAAGGTGCATCCAGCTAAGCGTAAAACTCCGGATAGTTCCTCTGGATACTATCCTCTGTCTCCCAAGTCGCCTCATCAGCTCCTCGCATCGACCACTGTATTTTCATCATCGGTATGTCCTTCGAATGCAAGCGTCTCATACTACGCTTCAAGACCGCCACCGGGTGCTCTACGAACGTGTGATCTGGCTCGATCACCAGATCCTCATGGCTGACAATGTGTCTCGGGTCTTGTATGTACTCCCGTAGCTGAGACACATGGAAGACTGGGTGAATACCCTCGAGTCTCGGTGGCAAAGCAAGTTTGTATGCTGCCTCTCCAACTCGCTTAAGAATCTCAAAAGGTCCAACATATCAAGGGCTCAACTTCCCCTTGACACCAAAATGTTTGACGCCTCGTGTCGGGGATACTCTCAACCAAACTTGAGCTCCAACTCGGAACTCCAGAGGTCTTCTCCTCTTATCTGCATAAGACTTTGTCGACTCTGTGTTGCTAACATCCGCTCTCGGATCACTGCTACTCAAGCACTGTCATCCTGAATCTGCTCAAGTGCTACTCCGCTAGCACTACTAGGCTCGTCCCAACACAGTGGTGTACGACATCTCCGTCCGTATAAAGCTTCATAAGGAGCCATCCTGATCGATGCATGTCAATTGTTGTTATACGAAAACTCCACTAAGGGAAGGTGATCTGGCTACATCTGCCCCCCAATCTAACACGCAGGCTCGCAACATGTCCTCCAAAGTCTAGATGGTCTGCTCACACTGACATCTATCTGAGGATGAAAAACAATCGTAAACTGCAGACTCGTACCTAGAGCGGCATGCACTTGCTGCCAAAACCTCGAAGTGAACCGTTTGTCTCTGTTAGAGACTATAGTCCTAGGTACTCCATGAAGTCTAACTATCTGTCTCGTGAACTCCTCTTCCAATCGACTCATCGGCCACGTTTCCTTGATTGGAATGAAACGTGTGGTCTTCAGTCGATCTACTATGACCCAGATAACATCAAAACCACGACTCGGTCTCAAACCGGTCACAAAATCCATAGATATGTCTTCCCACTTCCACTGAGGAACGGGAAGTGGGTGTAGCTCGCCTCCTGGTCGATGATGCTCAAACTTGACCTGCTGACAAGTCGCACACTGAGCAACATATCTCGTCACGTCTGGCTTCAGACCTCCCGACCAGAAAGAGCGTCTAATATCCCGATACATCTTACTCGCACCAGGGTGCACCGAGTAAGGTGAAGAGTGAGTCTCCTGAAGGATCCTTTGTCTCAACTCTCGATCTGAAGGCACACAAACACGCTCCTGGAGTCTTAAAACTCCATCAGCACCAACTGCAAACTACAGCGCCTCTCCTTGAGACATCCGATCTCGGATCTGTGTCAAAGTTGCGCAACTCTCCTGCTTCTGTCGGATTTCGGCCAACAGATCAGGTACTATCTCCAAGGTGGATAACTGGTTGTCGGAATTTGGAAAGTGGATATCTATCTGCAGCCATGTAAGATCTCGCTATAACTGTGGCTGAGCTGTCAGTCTACTGATTGCCATCTCCCGGGGTGTCTTCCTACTAAGGGCATCAACTACCATGTTAGCCTTCCCTGGGTGGTATAAGATCTCAAAGTCAAAGTCCTTGATCAACTCAAACCATCTACTCTGATGGTTATTCAACTCTCGTTGCGTGAATATGTACTTCAAACTCTTATGATCTGTGAATATCTGACACGTAGCTCCGTACAGATAATGTCTCCAAATCTTCAAAGCATGAACAACAACAGTAAACTCCAGATCGTGGGTAAGGTAATTCTCCTCGTACATCTTCAGCTGTCTAGACGCATAAGCAATCACCTTCCCCTCTAAATCAAAACACATCCCAAGCCCATCTTGGATGCGTCCCTGTAAACCACAAAATCCTCAATGCCCTTTGGCCGAGCTAGGATAGGAGCAGAGGTTGACCTCTTCTTCAGCTCCTCGAAGCCTTGTAGGCGCTCGGACCACACTAACATCGTAGACTTCCGTAACAAGGAAGTGAGCGGTCGGGCGATAACTGAAAAGCCCTCAACAAAACACCGGTAGTAGCCCGTCAATCCTAAGAAGCTGTGTACCTCCTTGACGCTCTTAGGAGGTGGCCAAGAAGCCACTGACTCAATCTTTGCCGGATCTACCTTGATCCATTCAGCTGAAACAATGTGGCCAGGGAATGCTACCTCGGACATCCAAAAGTCGCACTTAGAGAGCTTGGCGTAGAGCTCTCTATCTTGTAAGACCTGTAGAGCAATCTTTAAATGTCCTACATGCTCCGCTCTACTACGAGAGTAAACCAGAATGTCGTCTATGAAGACAATTACAAACTGGTCTAGAAAGTCGATGAAGATGTTGTTCATCAACTCCATGAAGACTGTGGGCGCATTCGTGAGCCCGAATGGCATCACTACAAACCCGTAGTGTCCATATCTGGTCTGAAATGCCGTCTTGGCTACGTCCTGCTATCTCACCCTCAGCTGGTGATATCTAGATCTTAGATCGATCCTTGAAAACACTGAAGCTCCATGCAGCTGATCCAAGAGATTGTCAATACGGGGCAATGGGTACTTGTTCTTGATCGTCACCTTGTTCAGCTCTCGGTATTCGATACATAACATCTTTGGCCCGTCTTTCTTCTTGACGAAGAGAACTGGTGAGCCCCAAGCAGATACACTAGGGAGGATGAAGCCCTTCACTGCTAATTCCTCGAGCTACTTCTTCAACTCAATCATCTCGATAGGCGTCATACGATAAGCAGCCTTAGAGATCGGTCTCGTACCGGGATCTAGCTCATGCCAAAGTCTACACTCCTTTGTGGAGGTAAACCTGATGGCTCTCCAAAGACGTCAGCAAACTCGCAAGCTACTGGATTCTCCTCCAAAGCGGGACTCTTACTATCCTTCATGGCATAGCACTAAAAAGCCTCGCAACCCTGACTGATAAGTCTCGCAGCTCGTACTGCACTGATGATTGTACCAGTCTTCCCAAGATCCCATCCTCGGAAGATCTCAACATGGTCTGCATCCGTAGTTATTGTCGCTGTCCTCTTGCCGATGTCCAGAACTGCTCGATGTCGATCCATCCAATCCATGCCCAAAATAACTTCTTCATGTACTAAGTACATGACGAAGAAGTCAGTTGGCCAATCGATACCTTCCAATCTAATAGGGCAATCGTAAACCTCTCGTGCATCTCGAATCTTACCCCAATCGGATAATCCTATAAAGAAGGGTCTACCTTCTACAGTAATTAAGACCAACCTATCTACACATGCATCAAATATAAAGGAATGCGTAGCACCGGTATCGTAAAGAACTCTAACAGGAAAACCATTAATATGAATGGTACATGTGGTTGTTGGGGCTATCGACTCTACATCACTCCTCAGCTCATATACTCTGGTTGATGTATCTCTGGTGTCTGCCGATCCACCAACACGTCCTCTACCTCTCCCATATCCCGGGGTGGAACCCTGAGCAGCGGTAGAACCAGAAACCCTCTACTGTTTCTGATACTGAGATCTTTGTCCTCCTCCAACAACACTGGCAGGTGAAGTACCCTGCTGAGATAGCGCCTTGCCCTGAAGGAAAAACGCGGCTTTGTGTCCCGGCTTGCCACAAGAAAATCAAGTCATTGTTGGCTTCTTGCAATCAGCTCGGATATGTCCTGCACCTCCGCAGTTATGATACTACCGTCCTATGTCAGAACTTTGCTGGAAACTAGAACGTCCCGGCATTTGACTACACCCAAACCCAACTGCTCTAGCTCCAGCATTGGCTGATCTAGTCTTCTGTCTCTTCTCAGGACCTCCTGTCTGAGAAGCTCTCCTGTTACCCGGTTGGTCTCTTTCATACGCAGAAGCTCTATCTTGATAGTCTGTCAAAGAATCACAATAGAAACTAGCAAGATAAGAGCGTGTCGACTCTCTCAACCTCCGAGAGAAAAGATAAACATGTTGATCCTCAGGTGGTGCAGACGGACCCAACAAAGACAACTCTTACTGAAACTTGCTGATGATCTCAGCAATAGGCAAATCCTCGAATTCCAGCCTCAAGAAAATCCTGAAGACGGTCCCTCCTCATAGCTGCAAGGCAGTAGCGATCCCTGATCACCGTCTTCATCTGCTCATAACTGGTGACCTTACTGTGAACGGTCCTCCACCAAGAATGATCCTGATCTTTCAGCAGTGTTTGTGCTATGTTGACTCGATGCCCCTCTAGGCAATCGATAGCCTCCATAGTAGAATCCAGCTGTCCTAGCCACTACTCCACGTCCAATCCGGTCTTTTCTATGAAAATGGAAACCTTCAGCTAGTCGAAAGCCTTCAACCAATTGTCGGGCTTTGGCTCCTTCGCCTCAGCCGGCGCTCTAGCAAATTCAGCAACTCTAGCAGGCAGGGCAACGATCAGTGTAACTCTTTGCGAAACCTCACCTGATCTCGCGGGAATTGCCAATACTAGTACTAGTCCTCTAGTCCTGATAGCCTCCTAACGTCTCAGCACATAGTCGCGATATGCAGAAGCTCCGATAGATACTCGTGTGGACTCCGTCGATGACGCTCTTTGTGCTCTGGACCTAGTAGCAGTCTCGTTCCTAGCCTCAAGAACAACACTCTTAGCAACATCTTCAGCGAACGCCTCAGCAATAGGCGTATTAACAGCTGGGGCCTGGCCCTGACCTCTAGCTAGTTGAGGTCTTCCTGCACGTCCTCGTCCACGGACGGAAGGTGGAAGTGGTGGTTGACCACTTCCTCGCCCTATAGAAGCGGTAGCTCTAGTGTGTGCCATCTGCAATAAGGATAGATATATAAGACTATAGCTATATATATATATAAGGCCACGCTACAGCTAAAGAAGAAAACCAAGAAAAAGCACATATAAAGGCCAACATATAAGAAACTACACTACTGAGATCCGTGGAGGTAGTGGTGGTCTCCCGTACATCAATCCGACAAGTTTAAAAACAAAATCTCCTTTATAAAACGTTAGACCCCTTGTGGGTTCTATTTATTTATCCATCCGACCTTTAGAAGATTTCAAGTGTCATTGTTGCCAACCTAGAGCTCTGATACCATATTATAACACCCCAAGTTCTGGAAACTCGAAGCGCTATGGGCTAGGACCGCACAATGGGTCCCGACCCTCAGCGTAGCAACAGCAAACGAATCTTACAACAAGGCACAAATGAATGAAAACCAAAACACAATATAAAACCAAAGGTTTAACAAAAGAAAACGTAAAAGACTCGCAACAGAGTTCAAAACAAAAGGGAAACAACAAAAGAAACATAAACCCAATGCCATCCTATAATGTACGGGAACCCCGGCTGACCACACCATCCGGATCACTCAGTAGCATCCTGTACCTGCTGACATCTACAACGATGGTATAAACCGTTAGCTAACATTCTAGATACTAGCAAGAGCTTAAAGGCACAAACACACATAAGGTAAAGAAAACATATAACATGCTTGCACACAACCGGTTATTATCTTTCTTAGGTTATCCGTTACTAATTCAACTTTATTTGTCACACTAGACAAGTGGTCACCGCCCGGTTATAATACACTTGGGTCAGTTATGGTTATAAAGGGTGAATCCTATTCCGGTTATCCATTATAAACAATAATAAACAACACAAACAAGCCAGTACAATCCAACTAATATGTAGAATGAAGCTAAGTAAGTCCAAGGGACTTACCTCACTCGAATGTAACTCAAAAGCCCAGCAACAACTCAGAGAACACGAACGAAAAGCTCAGTTTCCCTCAAGAAAGGAGCAAAGGAAGCCTGCTCACACAAGCATCACGAATCAGGAATGAAACGATTGCTAGTAGTCTATAACTTCTAGTCCCAATGATCTCTAAGAGATCTCCACAAGCTAAGGGCTCAACCTTAGTCTAACAGCATACTAAGGGGACAAGGGACAACCATAAGAAACTAGGAAAGGAACGAGGAAAGCAAGGAAGAAAGCAACTCACAAGAATGGGAGTTACTGTAGAGAAAACCGCAGGGGTGGCTGATAGGGACACAAGGGCGGAGTTGTGCAGGCGCGGGGGCGGCTGCATGAAAGAAAGCGTTGTCGGCTTTCTCTTCCACAGAACTCACAACAAGGGAAAGCAAAGGTCAAAACTTTGGCTCACACACGTCAAGACTCAACTCCAAAGAGCCTGAGAACAACGATACATCAACAATAAGAAGCCAACAAGAATCAAGGTTCAAACTTGATTCTTGGAGGAGAAGAAAAGAATAGAAAGAAGGAGAAAACGAAAAGAAAGAAGGAAGCATGTTGCAGTACATGAACGTAAGGAAGAACAGAGAACGATGAACTTACACGTTCAGCAAGTTCACAGGGAATCAAGGAACGGCTGCAACTCTTAGGGTTGAAGACGAATGCAAGAAATGGGAAAAAGGAGGAAAAGGCGGGAATATATAGAGACGGGCTGGAAAGATAGAAGGAAGGACGTTTAGGGTTAGAAAGAAGATAAGGAAACCGGCCCATAAGACAGAATATCGGATATTCAGTCTATGGAAGAAAGATAAAACGAACGAAAGAAAGATCGAGTACGATTTGTCGTCAGCCGCAAGGGCGGCACTCTTCACCGCGGGGGCGGTGAAGGCAAAAGATTGGGGTCTTACAAGAAGGAGATGAAGGGAGAAGGAAGAGCAATGAAGAAGGAAAAAGGAAAGAGGAGGAATGAGAAGGAATCTCACTTACATAATCTCCCAAGGATGAAGAGCTCCAAAAGTGACAGCAATAATCAAAAAAGGAATAAGGGAAGGTAGGCTTTCAGGATATAAAAGATAGGTATTGCAATTGTCATTGATTACGAATCAAAACGACACGGCTCACTGCTTTACCGCCCCCGTGGAAAACAATGGCCGCCCATGTGGCACTCTATGGCCGCCCCCGCGGGTACTTTGTCCAGGGCCTATCATGAAGAGTCTCTGAACGGACCGGGTGTTACATTTGTCGTGTCATTTCTCTGCACGATCATTGTAGACTTGAGCATTTATATAATCTGGGAGTCTCAATTCTTCAACCTCTTGTATGTCCAACAGTCGTTTTAACCAACAACTATAAAATATCAATTTAGGCTTTTAATGGCCCAAAAGCACGTTGTTCTATTTTCACTAGAAGATGGCATGATTTTCCACAAATCAATTTGTAGGGAGTATTGCCTAAAGATTTTTTGTATGCAGTTCGATATGTCCAAAGAGTGTCATCCAATTTCTGGACCAGATCCTTGCGAGAACGGTACACAATTTTCTCAAGGATGCTTTGATTTGTCTATTAGAGACTTTAACACGTCCACTATATGAGGATGATATAGAGTAGCAATACAATGATTAATTCCATATTTCCTCATAAGATACTCAAAATTTTGTTCTATAAAATGTGATCCTCCATCACTTATCAAGGCTCAAGGAAATTCAAATATAGCAAAAATGTTAGTCTAGAGAAACTTAGCAATTTTTTTACCATCACTGGATTTAGTGGCAACAGCTTCAATCCATTTAGATAAATAATCAATAACAACTAATATATTTATAAGGTCCATATTTTGTGAAAGACCTCATAAAATCAATACCCCATGCATAAAAAAGTTTAATTTCTAGGATGTCAGTTTGGGCATCTCATCTCAGTTGTAAATGGTTTCTGCACATTGACATTTATCACAAGAACTAATATAATGGTGAATATATTTATATAAGGTGTAACAACCGGAATATTTTTCCTGGTGTTGTTATTGGAGTCACCGCGATCGCGCGATGTTGCCTACCGCGGTCGCGCCTTGCAGTCGCGCCGCCGCACTCGCGGCTCTTGTTTCCCGTGGTCGTGGTGAAACAACAAATCGTGTATTATATTTTGTAACCGTCGGGATTTTCTTTCCTTTTCAGCTACTATCCGGATAATTGTCGTTCCTTCTTTTCTATCAGCTTGCGTCCTTCTCTAAAACCCTAGATGTTCTACCTTTTTCCTTCCTCTCACATAAGTTGCTTCCCTTCTCTGCTGATGGACATAAATGTGGATAAGTTATTAGGATATAATTTTGATAGTCATAGTTGACCTAGGAATTAGGGACTTCTAAATGATGGATAGATGATTGATCTACGTGTCCTTATTATCAAGCGGTGAAGTTTATTCCTATGGGACTATGAGTATTGATTAGTTGGGCTTACCTTGATACAAGTAAGTCCCTTGTTCTTACTTAGTTGGCTTTGTGCGTGTTGGCATGAACTGTGATAGTGGTGTGTGTATTGAGTGCTTAATAACTATAACATGTGTAGGACAACCTTAATCATAATGTGGCCCAAGTGTATGTATAATGGGTGGTGACATCACTGCCCAACTTTGACATAAGACTATGAGGTTCTTTACGACTAGCCGAGACAGGTACATAAGGAGGTGCATCGGATCCAGTTCTGTTGCTATACGGGGACATAGACAAGGTTCGGGAGATCCTCGTGTCACAACATATGTTGAATTAGAAAGTGTATAGCTTAATAAAAGGTAATAAATGAAATTCTGTGTAATCATGATGAGTGTTTTATATCAGCAATGATGTGTATGTGTTGGTACAGTTCTTCTAATATGTAGGTTGTTAGCTAACGGTTTTATCCGTCATTGTAGATGTCTTGTAGGATAGGGTCGTTGACGAGTGATCTGGATGAAGTGGTCAGACGGGTTCCCGTACATTATAGGACGGGATGTTGGTTTCTTTATTTCAGTTTGTCTTGTGCATTTTGGCATTATAAATTGTCGTACTGTGTAGTACTCGGCTGAGAGTCTTTTCTTTGATTTTGGATCATGACATTACTACATTATATCTATTCCGGTTTTACTTTTATTTGTGTCTTGTTGCTAGATCCGGTAAAGTTGTTGTCAGGTTAGGATCAAGACCCATTGTGAGGTCCTAACCCGTAGCGTGCCCCGATTTTGAGAATTTGAGGTATTACATAAGGTATACCACCAAAGTCAATACTTTAAATTTTTTGCAGAAGTTTTGAATGTCAGCATATGTCCACGTGTTTGTAGAGAATGGAAATGTTGGGTAATACTTTCCACTTCATCCCTTGGGATACACATGCGTAAAATTCCATTGTTTCATTGTTTGAATAAGTATGGGTCGTCCTACTAGTATCCACTAACGTTATGTAAGAATTTATTCTTTTGATTACAACTTAGGGCCCGTTTGGTTCCAACTCCGGAAATGGAAACGGAATGGAAACGAATTTAGTCCATATGTGTATCCTTATTCATGAAATTTTGTGGAATCATTCCTTGTGGATTAATGCAAAATGCACTTGTTTCCCCATATTTTATTACCCTATAGAGTATCAAAAGTAATCAAACTCTACTCCAATTCCTTCAAACCACAAGGAATGATTCCACAAACTTTTATGAACAATGGTATACATATGGACTGGATTCGTTTCCATTCCGTTTCCAATTCCGGAGTTCAAACCAAACGGGCCCTTAATCCATCAAATAAAGTATTATAGACAATGAAATTTATGACATCGGTATACTAGGGAATATTAGAAAATCTGTTAAAAAGGATACTTACAAGTTCAGAAGGTTCGTTGTCGAAGTCTGGTTTATCTAGCGGAAAAGATTCACTATTTTTTGTATCAATCCTTTTACTGATAATTTCTACAAAAAGTGGTTTTGTAAAAATGTGTCTATAATGATGTGTAAAAATTGTATTCAGTGATGTGTAAAAATCTATCACAGTGGTCATTGAGATTTTGACTACTATATCATGCTTTTATGTTTGTAAGGATAGTATGTCTAGATTTGTACTTCTATCAATATAACGTCGTGTTTTATGGTTAACCCTAAGATAAAATATTTGAAAGTGATTGGCCATTGAATGTTCATGGACATGACATAGACATAATAAGGCCTTTAACCGTTCTCATGCTTCATAGATGGGTTACCCAACAAGTTTAACAAAGTCTCAAAAATTTTTTACCTTTATTCCATCATTTTTCTTGATGAAAATATTTTCTACATGAATGCGTTATGAAGTTGCTCATAGGTGATAATGAAAGATGTGACAGTGTTTTGTACTATTCCGTAGCATATTCAACAAGTCAAAACATAAAAACAAGTAATCGAATAGTCTCGGGTTATATTTCTTCCCGATGAAATCGTGCATTTATTCTACATTTTGGAGAAGAATCTTTGACGGCCCCTGAAAAGGGTCTAGACATAAGAACTTTGATCATGCTTACATTTAACTCAAAGTGACGGCCCTTGATGTTTGGAAGTTAATCTTGGAAGTGGGTTATGGGAAAGGAGGCATCAATTGTTCACTGAGCATTTGAGGTTGACAAACATGATGCACATTTATAGCTTCATTGGTTATTCTGGAAGAGTGAGCATATTTGTGATATCTTCGGCTAGCAATGCTCTCGGGGTAGTTGCATTGGTTGTGATTTCTGCGTTTAGTATTATTGTAGTAGAGTCGTAATGATGCCATCGGATGACTAGTAGTTGCCATGTCTTGAACTCAAACACGGGAGTAAAAATATCAATTAGATTAGGATTTATCAACTAATTAGTCAAACAAAACAGTTGTTTCCCCCAACAAAGAAACCGACTTGATGAGGGTTGAAACGTGAACCTCAAATCTCACAAATATACAAGACCTCGTAAATGGATCAGGATTGAACATTGGGAAAATGAGTAGTGGTTTGATAAATCTGTTGTAAAAATAAAACACATGAAAGAAACAAAAGAAAAGAGATAATATCCGTCAAAATGATGAGATCGGTCAATCAAAGTGATGAGATCGGTTGATTAGGTCAGTAATGGAAGAATCACAAAGAAAAATCTAAAAAAACACGAAGGGAGGACAAACACAATATATCAGCTGACAAGAGATGGAAAATCGGCCGATTAGTATGAGAACAAAAGACACAATTTGTAGCAGTAAGAGAGAATTAAAGTATTTTTCACACCTTGATCCAAAATCACTAGAATATTAATGATATCAATCATATAGCTCTCACATCATACGGTTAACATTTGAAAGATCAAATAGGATGAAATCAAATCTATAAGCAGCTCTCGCATCTTGCATTGAAATACTCTAAAGTACAATAACACATGAATTAAGACATATATTCATAAGGGCAAAGATCAATACTACTATCACATAATATTCATGCAAGTCAGGCTCTTCAGACCTTATAACGAGAGAATTTAGCAAGACATAACTTACAAAAACTTTCTTCTAGTAATCGATGAAGAACAAGGGATTCAGCCGATCAGGGCATTGTGGTCAATCAATCCTTTAAAAGTCATCTCTAAACCTTTCGATTGAAAATTGGTTCCTTAACATAATGGGGGAAACACTTTATGTATATGATAAGTTATAACATCGTCCTTCTAGGAATTGTGACTAAATCATATCAAACCCCATCGTTCTAAAGAAATAGTCATGAACTCTGAAAATAATGTGGAAATCATCCAGTTTGTATGGGATGGTCAACCGATCACAATTTCTACCTCGAGCAATCTTCGTATCTTCACTCTCGGATCTCAATCAATTCAGCCTTGACATCGACTTCCTTGATTGAAGAGAGAACCTTATGTGTTGTGGACATTCTTCAGCTGAACAATTAATTTTAACTCCGGAAAGGCCTAATTGCCCGCAATGTCATATGCATATGATCATGGAAGGTTTAACCAAATACTTAACAACAACCTCCCCCACAAGGATACGGAATTGGATATAATATATTCATGTATTGAATTCATAGGGGCCACATCTGTTTGGATATAAATGGTAGTAATCACGCTAAGTAAAGGGAGATAAAGAGAAATGGATAAGAAAATATGTCTTCGAAAGGTTAAAAGAAAAAGAAAACAATGATTGTAGTTGATAAGAATAAAGAGGGAAGCGATCTAACAAGATAGGTATCCCAGTATAATGAATTGAAGTAATATTACATACATGAGACTCATAAACATTGATATATGAACAAAGCATACAACCATCTAAAAATTAGCCTTTCTCATTGACAAACAAAGACTGTGTTTTTCAACTCGTGTATCCCTCAATCTAGCGGTTCGATAAGTATAGGAAACCCTTTTAATAACTTAAAAATCCGGAAAAGATCAAGAGAAACCTTTGATTGTGGGTCTTCCATTAGAAAATGTACAAAGAGAGGAACTATGTACGATAGTTAGAAATGCTCGAGGTACAAATAAAATGTTACTCTCCAAACCAATTTCTTGTTAATAAATCAAATAAAACTCCCTTCATTTGTGGCTCTTCAGTTGTTTTATCTAAACCAATTATAAATTTCACTTCTTTGGAGGGTAAATAAAAGGTGAAAATGAAGTACTTTGAAAAGAAGTAATATCAATATCTCAATTCACAAACATATATGCAATAACAAATCAAACAAATATAAGGATCATCCAATCCTTAGATCAAGAAGAATCAGCTAGACAGAATAAAAGAAGAGTATTTCATAAATATCAAAGTTGAAAATTACTTACAAAGGAAAGGGGAAAGGGAAATCTAACTCTATTATGCCGCGACACGGACTAGGGACCCTAATTGGCTGCTCTACATTAGGATTCAGGATGTCTCCGCTCTCAGTGGGATGCCTCTTAACTGACCTAGAAAGGTCTATATATAATGTTAAAATCAAACCCAGGGGAGGAAATAAGAAGTGCAACCCATACACGTTAGATAAGATAGGAGAAAATATAAAATTATGTGTCTCAAGAGAGAAATATGATTTTAGGAAAAATATAAATTTATGAGCAAATGATATATGGCTTCTAGGGCGTATATCCTTAACACATACATTATTTGCATTTATTCATAACCTATATTTGTCTTTTGTAACTTGTTGACAATATAGTAAAACTGATTTTTCCGCTACTCTGGTTGGAACCACAAGACCCATGAGTACTACTTTTGAAGCTCTCTCGAAGATCTACAACTTTGCAGATGACATGTTTGTCCAAATCCAAAGGAAAGATGGTCGAAAGTAGGAATCTCTCAGTGGTCGTCATAAAATGGTATCGAACATTTATGATCTTCACAAGATTCTTCAATTCTTTTTTCTCCAATATAAATCTACCTCGTAACTTCGATCATTAGTCAATATAGATGTCTTCTATGATATGTTTGACCTCAGGGAGGACATAAACTCGTAGTTTGGTATTTTTTCATCGTGCTTGCACATATCTGGCCTCGAACGCTTGAATTACAAAATAAATCAAAGTAGACACCACAATATGCAATATGAAGGATTTATGTTGTATATGAACACAAACTAAACCACATGAGATATGAAATGCATGCATATGAAGACTCCAAAGACGTATATTTTGGACTCATCAACGCACAAGTATATCTTCGACATAAAAAAAGGAAGTAAATTTACCGAAATGAAGTGGGAAAGTACAATATATTCTCAAGAGATTGATTAGAACGAGGATGGAAACAAAACGGGTCCGGGAGATTTCCCTAGTCCAAAAACTAATCAAGGTTGGAAAGGCATTATGGCTGGAGATCCGGTCTTAGCCTACGAAAATAGTAAAGAGTATACCAATCAGTGAGTTTTAAACATATTTAATTTTAAAATTTCTAATGAAAAGGGCTAAAAAAGATATAAAAAAACCCAAGAGCTTGTTGCTTACTGCTGCACAATCTCTATTATCCGTGTTATAGGTCAACTCAACAATGTTGTGTATGAATTACTACAACTTTGTTAGCCCAAACAAATGCAAAACGAAGTCATTTGTACCGCTAGTCAAAAAAGTCATTTGTACCATGGTTGTGGGAAAAAAAAAAGTAACATGAGCGATGTGTAAAGTAGAAAATAGAGTTAAGAAATCAGATTTGAAAAACAACTTATGCACATGTCCTAATAATCTGACGTGAGTTCATACAAATCTGAAGATGTCCATGTCTAAAAATCAAAATAGTATAAAAAAACACAAGAATATAAACATATGAATATATTGTTTAAGTATTTATATTAGTAACATAAAATTTAAAGTAATAACATACAAATTTTAAACTAAAAAGTAATGACCACAAAACTGTTTTATAAGAGTACGTGAAACAAGCCTATAGTAAGTAACTTAAAATCCACCTTTCTTGTAAAGTAAATTTCTCAATCAGTTTTAATCCTACCTATGCATTTTTCGAATTCCAAAAAAACACACATAAACACATAACGAATATATACAACATGCAAGCACTCAAGTCCATTTATTTTCTTCATTTACGTTATTCCTTACTAATGATACTTATTTTGTGACACGAGGGATTCACAAACCTCGCTTTTGTCCCCGTTTACCAGGAAGGATTGGTAGTATTGCATTTGACCGTCTACCTATCTGGGCTAGTCGCAGAGAACCTCCTAGCTCTCGCAAGAGCTAAATAGTGATGTCACCGCCCGTTATCATACACTTGGGTCAATTATGTAATATATATAGGTCATCCTATTCCGGTTTCATTGTTAACATAACTAACACACACCACCAAAACACAATAAGCTAATACAAAGAAGTCAACTAAGTAAGTCTGTGGACTTACTAGTCTAAAAACGAAACCCGATTAAACTCTCTCAACCTCCCGTGGAAAAACACACAACGCCTGTTGAACACAAGGCACACGGATCAAACAACACTCTAGTCAACTAGAAGTCCTTAGAATTCTAGGCTCAACATCCTCACAAGAACAACATCACTCTAGTCAACTAGAAGTCCTTAGACTTCTAGGCTCAACATCCTCACAAGAAAAACATCACTCTAGTCAACTAGAAGTCCTTAGATTTCTAGGCTCAACATCCTCACAAGAACAACATCACTCTAGTAAACTAAAAGTCCTAAGACTTCTAGGCTCAACATCCTAACAATTCATAAACACAAAAGACATATGATCACTCTCAGTCCACTGCCTCAAAGGCTTCTAACAACATAACTCAGTCCCATTACAGATATCCTCAAAAGTCTTAAGAGATCACGGCACAATATCAACACCAACATACCCTCAACTCTCACAAGATAACCGTAAGCGTCAAGCCACTACTTGGCATTCCATATCACCTATGTTAAGCCAACCTAGCATGCTACTAAGGTGGATCAAGATCAAGGAAGCGGAAAGGAAAGGAAGGAAGGAACAAGAGATCGGAGGCTTACTATTGCAGAAACTGCCCCTACGGTGTCAAGACGCCGCCCCTGCAGTGTGCACGTTCCAAAGTCCGCCCTTGCGAGTTGCAGATGTCACCCCGCGATTTACAAGATCCGCCCTGCGGCTCACAATATTCGCCCCCACGGTTGCAGTCAAGAAACATCGACTTCTTCGGTTCTTTGATGTGCAACAACCTTCCTATTGCCTCCTTTGATGTTGGAAACGTCTCCTAGCCTCCAACTTAAGATCCTAACCCTCATCCACGGTCTAAGTATGCCATCAACACAATCAAAACACTAGAGGATCCTCCTTTAGGTGGATCCATGGATTTCTACCATTCTAGGTAGCAAGAAGAAGAAGGATGAAGAAGGAAGGAAAGGGAGGAAGGAACTTACCCTCGAGCACGTCTCTACAGTCTGAACTTTATATGACAGCCTCAAGAGAAGAGAGAAGCAAAAGGTGGAGAATGACGTGAAGGAGATGAGGAAGAAGAAGGGAGAGAATGAAGTAACGTGAAAAGAAAGAGGGAGAGGGAGTTAGGCTGCACAAATGGGAGGGATGCCAAGAGATAACAACCATGAATCTCTCCTCTCATAAAGAGGTCGGAATAAAAGCGGTAGAAGATGAAAGGTTGGATGGAAAAGGCACATAACTCTCGCTCTAACGTCTCACCGCCCTCACGGGACGTCTAAGCCGTGGTCGTAGACGGCCGCGGGTGCGGACCCTTTAAATCGTAAGGGCGGTTGCCCTTGCTCAAGATTTTTAACGCCTTTCGTAAGCGGAACCAAATTTCCGGATGTTACTTCAGATCCCCCTAAAAATAAGTTTCGTCCCAAAACTTAAACAAACACCAATCCTCTCGGTCTCAACGGAGACATGCACTCGGAACATGAAGGCATAATCCTTCTATCTACATACACGATCTTCTCAAGCTAACACATCAAGATCATACAGATCAAACACATAATCTTGCACAAGCACAAACTACACATAACATCACACATGCACATGAGTCTAACTCATCGTTCAAATCGACGCTACTAGCTTAGCGTAAAACTCCACCAAAGATACTATCCTCCGTATTACAAATAGCCTCATCGGCTCCTCGTCTAGGCCACTAGATTGTCATGACTGACAACGTATCTCAATTCGTGTACTTACTCCCTTGGTTGATACACATAAAATGCCGATGAACACATTCTACTTTGTGGTGGCAACGCCAACTTGTAAACCACTTTTCCAACTCGCGCCAAGATCTTAAAAAGGTTTGATATAACGGAAACTGAACTTCCTTTTTAATGTCCAAAACGTCTCGCGCCTCGCGTTAATGGTATCATCTAGACCTGCTCCAAATCTGAACTCTCGAAGCATGCGCCGCCTATGTGTAGACGCCTTTTAGCCACTCGGCGTGGCTAGCATCCGCTCTTGGATCATCATTACTCGAGCAGTGTCATCCCGTATGAGCTCAAGGCTATCCTACCAGCACTACTCGGTAAATCCCTACATAACGGTGTAAGACACCTCCGCCCATATAATGTCTCACAGGGCCATCTCAAACGATGCATGACCACTATAATAATACAAAAACATATGTTCGCTCCAAAGGGTGTGTGCAAGCTTTAAAATTTATACCAAGAATAATTGCAAATAGCGAACCCGCAGTGTACGGATCGATTGTAATAAAAGCAAGAACTCCAGGGTCGAACACAGGGACTATGGTGAAACAAAGATCGGTAATTCAGGTTGTCAATAACAAACATGCAATAAAGCAAAGCTATCAAAGATGATGTAATAACCAGGTAAAAGAGAATCTGGATTCTAGAGATTAAAGCATCCAATTGTGGTTCCGACTCAAGATCTCAAAAGATATCGTGGACAAAGCTGAGGTTTGCAAAGGGAACTTGTTTTTAAAGTGGGAATAGATCACTGGGTAAGTCTCACTACTCACTATCTCAAACCAAAGATCTTATTACCGGGTAAATCTCAAGGTACTAAGAAAAGGAACTATAATCTCAAACCAACACACCACCCAAGGGGATAGAATCAACCTTTACCGGGTAAGTCTCAGGCTAACTCTCGAAGATGGGATGAAGAAACACTGAAACCCCAATAAGGGATAAACCTTTATTACCTAACACTCATGATCTTGGGTATACAAACAAAGGAATCACAGGGTAAGTCTCATCCTAGGTCTGCGTTGAACTAGGGAAGGTATAACAAGGATACAATTTGGCAAACTGAAACCTCAACTCATATAAGGATCAGGAAAGGTCTCGCCTCGCTCAGCTCATGTACCATCTCTTCGTTACATATTTATATAATCTTGTCTACAAATAAGATCAATTATTTTTTTTATCAGAAATATTGTATCCACTAATATTTATATTAAAGTTTATATAATACTTACAATTAATAATCCATATATTTATATCATTGAATTTATTTGTATATTAAAATTCATTTTTTAAACATGTATAAATAAAAAAGCATTTTATTTATCTCAATTAACTCAACTATGAATTATTTATAAAGACATGCAATTAAAATCTATAGAATGGATATCATTCGATGAAATGTGTAAAATGGATATTGATATATCTACAGAAAATTTATTTTAATTAATGAAAAATAGTCATTCACGTAATTTTAAATTATTTTACTGGACTTCAGATTATTATTTATAATAAATTCTAATGAAGAAAGGGAAGAATTCATATTCAAATATTAAGATTTAACTCCATCAAACAGATAATCCGAATATCCGTGAATAAGTATCCGATCTGGTATGACTTAAATCATATTAGGGTATTAGGTTTGTGTCAATTTAACTTGATTATCCAAATATTCGCTGAAAATTTATAAATTCGAAAAACATTACAAATTTTAAGAGAATTATTTTTAATAGCACATGTCTAATTATCTAGTTCTAATGTCAAGTACACTTTCTATAAAAGTTTAATGTCGTCCGTCTTAAAGACATATTTAAAAAAAAAATTTGTAGGAAGGAGAGTCAGTGGTCTCCGCGCATCTAGTCGCGCTTCATATAAATGAAAAGAGGTTAAATATTCCGCACACGGGGGATAGCCGTACCCCTTACATCATGAAAAAACAAATCAACAACACCCTCGGGAGGTTCCCACAAAATATGAAATCCGAGTTCGAAAGAAAAAGCTAACGAATCTAAAATATCAGCAACCCTATTACCTTCACGGTAAATATGACGAACTTGGATGTCCCAAGTTCTTTGAAGAAAGCCTTGGCACATGTGTACCAGGCTAGAAAGAGGATGACACCGAGGCAGATTTTTTCCAAGGAGATTCGTAATTAGTTGGGAGTCTGTTGCGAGGATAACCTTCCGATACCCTGAATCCCAAGCTAACTGAAGCCCTTGTGCAACACCTCATAATTCTGCACTCGGAACCGTACATGTACCAATGTTATGGACACCACCTCGGTACCATCCACCTTCGTAATCCCGAATAACACATCCTGCCACAGCTGCTCCACTGCTTTTCACTGCTCCATCAGTATTGATCTTGATCCAGCCTTGAGGTGGTGTTATCCAATTGACAAAGATAGTCGACGGATACGCCGAAGGATGTTGCGGTTGATCCCTTAATCGTTTGTTCCAAGCTGCATAATAATCCCTTGTTTTTTGTAGAATCACTTCGTGCGTATTAGGTGTAGCGACATTCTCAAACACAACTCGATTTCTCCATTTCCATATGCTCCATAAACCTTCTACAAAAATATCACACCTCACATAACGTGAATCATATAAAGTATGGTTAAAAACATTACCTCGAATCCACGTATTAAAAGGTTGATCGAAGAATGCCGGGTACATAGTCACTGCATGGTGAGCTATCCACATTTGCTTCACTGCTGGGCAGTCCCTAAATAAATGTATAAGGTTTTCTGCGGTTCCAGGGAAAGCTTACACGAGTCCTCGATCGAAATATGTCGGCGATACCTCTCACTTTGCGTTAGAACCCCACCACTTAAAACCTTCCAAAAAAAACCCTTACCTCTCTCCTGGACCTTAATCTTCCAAAGTTTATTAAATAAATTTTTATCAGCAAATTGGAAGTCCATAGATTTGGTAAGGATACGGCATCCAGAGGAGATTGAATATGTGCCTGACTGCGTATAAGGCCAAGAGACCACATCATGCTTGGATGCATCGACCATAACTGAGGCTAAAGAGAGGCGGTGCTCAGGAAGAAGAAGACCATGCAGTATATCCCATCTCCATCCCCCATTTATATCCCACAGGTCAGAAACAGTCATTTCATTTTCAATAGCAGTAGTGCGCCTAGTAGCAATAGTATTCAACGGGATGTTCAGAAGCCAATTATCAGCCCAAAATTTAGTTTGAAGACCATTACCAATGAGCTTCCTGGAGTGTTTTGCAATAAGCAACTGAAACCCCTTTAGGATTGCCTGCCAACCATTTGACTTCCTCCTTCGAGTTATACTCTCCGAAGATATGTACATAGGCGTTAAAACCGTGACCCATAATTGGTTTGCTTCCGTAATGAATCGCCATGCAAGTTTTCCAGCATAAGCTAGATTCAAAACGTTAGCTTTAGTAACCCAAGACCACCATTATCACGTGATTTACAAATGTCAGTCCATTTTACCAAGTGCATACGCTTAGCTTCATCTGTGGAACCCCAAATGAAATCTCGACAACATTTGTCAATGCGGTTAGCAATACTTGTCGGTAAAATAATAGTTGACATAGTATATTCGGATAAAGTCATCAAAAACGAACAGGTAAGTGTAACCCTACCGGAAAAACTCAAAGTCCGTCTTTTCCAGCCACTTAACTTAGCATACATCTTCTCCAGAATAAACTCAAAATCAGATCCCCTAACCCTTCCTTGTAGGATGGGCATTCCAAGGTATATTCTAAAGTCAGAAGTAACTTTACCTCCACTTAATTGTTGAATGCGACATTTCAAATCCTCATTCACATTAGGAGAGACATGAAGACTCGACTTATCAACATTAATTTTATCCCCAGAAGCCATACAAAATCTCTCAATAATGCTCCTAACAACACGTATTTGAGTACAAGAAGCCTCCACAAATAAAGTGATGTCATCAGCAAAGAACATGTGTGACAAGGGAGGTCCATTTCTGGATAAGTAAATAGGAATCCAATCCCCACATGCGACAACTTGCTGGATAAGATGACTTAAGCGCTCAAGACATATCACAAAAAGATAGGGAGAAAGCGGATCACCTTGTCATAATCCCTTTTGAGGAATAAACTGATCCCCAACCTCTCCATTCCATTGGACATGCATGCGAGAAGAAGAAATGCACTCGTAAATCATATCAATCCAATTCTCAGGCAACCCCGCCCAACGAAGAGAATCAACCACAAAGCTCCAGCTAAGACGGTCATAAGCCTTCTCAAGATCAATTTTCATGATCATCCATTTTCTTCCCACTCTCTTATGTCTAGCTGAGTGGATTATCTCCTGCATGAGAATAATATTGTCCTGAATCAATCTTCCCGGAATAAAACTACCTGAGTGGGACCCACAAGATCCCACTAACTCCTTGCATACGTTGCACCATAACCTTAGTAATGATTTTAGAGAGTACATTACATAAAGCGATAGGACGAAACTGATTAATTTTTCCCGGTGATCCAACCTTGTCAATCAAATAGATAAGAGTATCATTAAGACCCTCCGGCAGTTTCTTGGTGGTAAAACATTTACGTACCTCGGCAACAACCGAACTCCCTACAATACCCCAACATCTTTGATAAAAAATAGGTTGGAATCCATCCAACCCCGGGGCATTACACTTACCCATTGATTTGACTGCCTTCCACACTTCCATACCATTCGGTTCCACCTGTAATCTCTGACAGTCGACCGAATCAATAACCGGATACGTAATGTCCACACTACTCCAGTCAACACCATCAATGGCCGAAGAAGTATACATCAACTGAAACCACTCAGTTGCATGAGCTTCCAACTTTGCATCGTCAGATTCCCAAGTTCCATCATCCAAAATCAGCCCTTCTACTCTATTCCTTCGTCTTCTAATAATAGTAGATAAATGATAAAAGGAAGTGTTGCGGTCTCCATCTGTCAACCATGTTTCCCTTGACTTTTGTAACCAAATGAGCTCCTCCCGTTCTAAAGTGATTTTCAACTCTGAAGTTAATTTAGTATTCAAATCTAGAAGATGTTGAGAGGAAGCAAATAAGGGATGACTCTGTAATTTACTGATCTGGTCCATATGGTCTTGATTCCTGCGAAAAATATTACCAAACACACGACGATTCCAACGGATTAGTTTAAATTTAAGACTAGCAAGAGAAGGACATACCTCATCATGAGATGACCAAACGCGTTAAACCAAAGGTATAAAATCATGGTGAGTTAACCAAGCCGCTTCCATCCGAAAAGGGCGGCGTTTACATCGTAATTCCTTCGAAGAATCAAGACAAAACAAAAGAGGCGAATGATCCGAAGAATAACGTGCCAAATGTCGGACTGAAGCATCTGGCCACTCCAATCTAGCCTCCTGATTCATGAGCACCCGATCTAGACGCTTAGAAATGGTGTGTGTAGGATCAGAGCCCCGACTCCAAGTAAAAGTTGATCCCTTAAATCCCACATCAATCAACCCATGAGTATCAATAATAGATTGGAACACATGGGAATCTTTGTGTAACCCACTAACACCCCCTTCTCTTTCATCCAGATTAAGAATACAATTAAAATCCCCATTGATCAAACAAGGCCCATCCACTACAAAAATCTCTAAATCTAAACGATTCCAAAATTCCTTTCGACAGGAAACCGTTGGTGGAGCATAAACAACAAAAAGATGAAACAATGGCATACCCCGGGAAATAGAAACATGCACAAAGTTGTCATCAGTAGTAATAATAGAAAGTTGAATTTGATCATAATACCAAAGAAGCCAAATACCTCCCTGAAAACCAATAGCTTCCACATGAATACAACCCGTAAACAACATCCGATCACAAACACGTTGAGCTTCAGACCCAGAAATTTTCGGTTCCAAGATAGCAAGGATATCAATCCTATGATGCTTACAAAGATATCTTATATCCCTGCGAAACCCATTCTTACGAGCTCCGCAAACATTCCAGAATAAACAATTCATTGGAATATAATGAGGAAACACAACTAAACTACCATGGCTAACCATCCACAACAGGGAATGCGGCCATATCAACATCTGGCGCCAAATGTGGAAGCTTCGTATCATCAGTGACATGGATAGCACTAGTGACCATAGAAGTATCATGTTCTATATGTGTCGTTTGTAGGCCAGCACAATCGGATGTGGAAGGTTCAACTTCATGCCTCTGACATTTACCAATGGAGGAAGAATCACCAATACCCAAATCTGCAGCCTGAACAGCAAAAACTTTCTTTCTTGCTAGAGCACGTAATTTGTTTCGTTTCTTATTGTGCGCTTCCATATATTTCCCATCTTTGTTCTTCCCCTTTGCAGAACCAGTCGTCAATCCCTTAGGTTTAGCTTTCTTTTGAGACGTAGTAGCGGTGAACATAACGTCGGTAACGGATTCCTCTAATTTATCCTTACCTCTAATAACAACTACCCGGGCCACAGATGACGCAGGATGTGGAACCGAAGACGCATTAACATTATTAATGGTCGCCGGCCTGACTTTACCTTCCTCCCCTATTTTCTCCTTACCTTTTCTGGACCCGGTAGTGACTGTCTGAGAAGGTTGACAAGAAGATGCATGTGGTACAGCTGGTCTGTCCAGTATACGAATCCCAGGCAGTGCAGTACTATTAAATTTTGGCTTACCTTTTAAATGGGCTCCCTTCTTGGACACAAGCATCCATGGACCATAGCCTTGCGAGTCTTGTTGAGAATCAAAACTGTAATCTAAGTTTGCAAGATCTATACGAAAACTATAAAGCAAGATGACACCAACACTTTGATGACGCAGTTCGGGTTACCCCTACTCTGCGGAACCTCAGGAGGGGAGGTTCGTCCCAATCTACTAAGCAATGGAAACAGTTTACAACCTGTAACAAGAGTTTGCATGCGAGTACACAAAGATCTACTCCTAAACTAAGATCTATGATACAAGAGAGATAGCAAGGAGTTTAAGGTGAAGGACAGCCCCTGTATGGCTTTGGATAAAGCTTTTCTCAAAAGCTTTTCAGGTCTTCTTGAACAACTCTTGACAAGAGACGACTGGGCCAAGGTTGGATCTTCTTGTTCCAGCTTTCCAAACCCTTCAAACTTCCTCTTCTCTTCGTGTTCTCTCTTTCTCACCTTTTTGTGTGCGAAACCCTAGCTGCGTATGAGCAACCTACAGTACCCGTGTATGAGAGATCCGAAGGCTTATATATCACATTCCACTGCCTCCTCAAAACTCTGTGTTTCACTTAAGTGACAGCATCATATAACACTGAGACGGATCCAGTCCAACATGGGCTGCAGGCCCAACAACCATAACACAATCTGGAAATAAGCACACCAACTGACGAATGCAGTACATGAACCAAGTCTACAAACCATCACAACACCAACTCAACCTTTATCCTATTATTACCACAGATCACTTAAGCTGCCTAAATCTCATTCAAGATGAGATTGGTAGCTTAAGATCACCTAGGCACATAACAGGTAAGAGTGAGTTAGCAAAACTTAACCTAGGAGCTAAGAACCTAAGTATACTCTAGCATGCCATACTTAACTTGTTACAAAGTAAATTACATGTGTACAAGGATCAAAACATAACAAATGCCCTCCTGATCCATGTACCATTTATACTGTTTCCACTACCAATAGCAAATCAGAACAATTCCTCCAGTCCTTCATCAGTTCAATTTGTAAGCAGGCTTGTTAAGGAACTTCCCATATATGCAGGGCATCCCTGCAAAAAGCAAACTTGTCAGCAGTGACAATTTTTGTTCCAAAATCAGCAGGGTTAATATCACCCTTAATCTTTCTAACTTCAAAATGCTTTTTCTCAATTTCATCTCTAATAAAATGATTTCTGACATCTATGTGTTTTGACCTTTCATGATAAACGGGATCTTTACAGAGATAGAGAGCACTTTGGCTATCCACGTGTAACACAGGTACACATGCTTTGTGTTGAATTTCAGTTAGTAAGCCTTTAAGCCATATAGCCTCTTTAGAAGCTTCTACAGCTGCTATATACTCATCTTCTGTGGATGATAAAGCTACCACTGATTGTTGTTGAGATTTCCAAGAAATGCATTTTCCAGTCCAAGTATAAAAATATGAGGTAGTTGATTTCTTAGTATCTTTGTTACTAGCATAATCAGAGTCAACATATCCAAAAACTTCATTCTTTATAGAATGTTCAGTGAACATTAAACACATTTTCTTAGTTCCAGACAAATATCTCAGCAAGTACTTCATAGCATACCAATGAGCAAATCCAGGATTAGCCATATATCTACTTAGAACACTTACAGCAAAGGCCAAATCAGGTCGAGTACATAGCATAGCATACATAACAGATCCAACAACAACATCATAAGGAACATTTACCATGTCATTTCTCTCTTTTTCACTAGACGGACACTGGGATTTGGAAAGATCTAGATGCCCTCCTAAGGGTATAGAGGTTGGTTTAGAATTATTCATGTTGAATTTATCTAAAACCTTGTTAATATAGTCATACTGTGATAACCACATTTTCCTCTTATCTCTGTCCCTTATTATTCTAACACCTAGAATTCTTTGAGCATTACCTAAGTCTTTCATCTCAAAATGTCTTTTTAAGTCTCTCTTAACTCCTGTTGTGAGAATTTTTGATTTGCACATTATCAATATGTCATCAACATATAATAATACATATATAGGATCAGAGGACAAGACATTTTTGAAATACAGACAATAGTCATATTTACTTCTAAAGAAACCCATATTTTTCATGCACATATCAAACTTGATATTCCACTGTCTAGGGGACTGCTTCAAACCATATATGGATTTCTTAAGAAGACAAACATACTCAGGTTTATCAATATCAACAAAACCTTTTGGTTGGGACATAAAAATAGTTTCATTTAATTCTCCATGTAAGAAGGCTGTTTTTACATCCATTTGCTCAATTTCCCAATCAAACACAGTAGCCATAGCAAGTAAGAGTCTCATAGTTTTGTATTTAACTACAGGAGCAAAAATGTTAGTGTAATCTATTCCTTCTCTTTGTGTAAATCCTTTTGCAACTAGCCTAGCCTTGTATCTAGGGAGTTCACTATCTTTAATGCCTTCTTTTAATTTGTATATCCATTTGCACTGTATGATTTTAGCATTTTCAGGTTTAGGAACAAGGTTCCACGTTCTGTTTAATTTCATAGAATCAATTTCTTCTAACATAGCTTTATTCCAGTGACTTGCACTTGGACATTTCATTGCTTGATCATAAGTGTCAGGAGTATACATATTATCAATGATGTTTCCAGTAACTAAGGCATATTCAACAACGTTTAAAGTATCAGTAAAGGCAACATGCTCAACATTATTAGAAAAATATCTTCTGTTAGGGATTCTCACTCTAGGATTTCTATCCCTAGTGAGTTGATAATCATTTTCTCCTATATTTTGCACAGTGATGTTATCATTTTCAGTGACACTTTCCACTGCATCATTATCATTAGAGATATTATTTTGTTGTTCCCCCCTTAATTGTTGTGCACTGTTGTTACTATGCTGATCTGTATGTTCAGTAGTGTCCCTAGTACTTCCAGTTCTAAAGGACTGACTATTACTATTATTCTCATCTAGGTTATTACCTAGGTTATCACTAGAACTAGAAGGTTGGATATATCCTATATCAAACTCTTCTTCATCATCCTGATGTATGTGATTTCTGGGTTCATTATCTCGATTGTAGAATTGAGGCATAACAATATATTCATCATTTTCTGTATCATGTTCTACTTCTCTGTTTTCAGTTTGGTGTAGCAGGTTTTTAAAATGAAAATCTTTTTCATTAAATGTCACACTTCTAGAGGTGATGACCTTATAGCCATGGGGTTGAATTAGGAGGAGCTTATATCCTTTCACTCCCTCTGGATAACCTAACATTACACATTTTTGAGCTCTAGCTTGTAGCTTACCCTGAGATATTTGTGAGTATCCAGTACATCCAAAAGGTTTTAAATGTTGTATGTTAGGCTTTCTACCTGTCCAGGCTTCTTGAGGTGTTTTAAAATTTATTACAGAAGAAGGTGATCTATTTATTAGGTAAGTTGCTGTCATAACAACTTCACCCCATAAAGAGTGTTTCATTCCTGCACTAATTAACATGCACCTAGCTTTTTCAAGGATGGTTCTGTTCATTCTTTCTGCAGTACCATTCTGTTGAGGTGTTCCAGGAATTGTTAAGTGTCTTTTTATCCCATTTTCTTTACAGAAATCATTGAATTCTTTATTGCAAAATTCTAAGCCATTATCTGTTCTAAGACATTTTATTTGTAAACCTGATTGGTTTTCCACTGAAGTTTTCCATTCTTTAAAAATAGAGAAAGCTTCATCTTTGGTTTTTAACAAATAAATCCAAACTTTTCTAGAAAAATGGTCAATGAAAGATATGAAGTATTTCTTTCCTCCTACTGTATTAATTTGGGTAGGGCCCCACAGATCAGAGTGAATATATTCTAGTGGTTTACTAGCTTTATAAACTGACTTATTAAAGCTATGATTTACTTTCTTTCCAAATATACAATCTTCACAAAAATTTATATTTGTTGGTTTTTCAGTGATAATGCCTTGTTTATACAGATTATTTAGGCCAGAATTACCTATGCGTCCTAACCTATTATGCCAGTTAAGAGTCAGATCTAAATCCTTATTAACATTATTAACAGTGAGATTTATTTCAGGAAAATTTATAACATGGTATAATCCTCCTTTCTTAATACTCTTTATAAGAGTGGTCTCATTCCTAATAACCTCTCTTATTCCATTTTTAGTGTTAATTTGGCATTTTAGATCATCAAAAACTGATTCAGATAACAAATTTCTCCTTAAACCTGGCACCCATCTAACATTCTGGATAATCCTAATTATACCATCATGCATACACATAGGAACATTCCCTATTCCCTTAATTTCAAGGGCAGTATTGTCTCCTAACATTACTTCTCCACCATTACATTTATTTAAACTATAAAAAACAGATTCATGGGGGGTAGCATGCATGGTACATCCAGAGTCAAGAATCCAAGTATTAGAATCAACATCACAATATTCAGCACACATCAACAATTCATAGGGGTATTGAGTTTGCATATCCTCAACTAAAGACACTTTTCCAGTTTCAGATTGATTTTTATTGTTATTTGCCTCGTCCTTTTTCTTCTTTCTACATTCATGAGCATAATGACCAGGTTTCTCACAATAGAAGCATTTCTTATTTGATTTATCAGGATCATTTTTAATAAAAGATTCACCTTTCTTGTCAGTTCTTTTGTTATTAAACTTTTTATTCTTACCTTTGGCCATTAAAACTTCAGATTTTGATTCATGTTTTCTTTCAGTTTTATTTTTGAACACATTTAGGACATCATTCTTTTCAGTTATAGCTTCAATAATCTTTTGTTGAGTTAAGTTTTCTGAACTATACTGAATAACATCTTTTAGTGTATCAAATTGGGTTGGTAAGGAGCCTAATAGCAGGACAGCTAGGTGAGTATCTTTTATTTTATCATCACATCTAGTTAAATCTTTGTTCATTTTAAGAAATCTATCCAGGTTATCATTCAAAGTCAAGTTTGTATCCATTTTGAAAGTGAACAACCTATGAAGCAAAGATATTCTAGATGGCAGAGATTTTTTCAAGTAATGGGTTTCAAGAGCTTCCCAGAGAGATTTGGCAGTAGTAAGACTTACAACCTGACTAGCCACGTCGTCAGTTAACCTTATTATTATCTCTGCATGAGCTTGCTCATCCATTTCTTGTTTCCTTTCCTCAGATGTTTGAGCTAGGTAATCTCCAGTTATGGCTCTAAGACATTTCTCTTTCGTCAGAATGGCTTTCATCTTCACTTGCCACATTGTGAAGTCGCCAGACCCATCAAAGGGCTTCATCCTAATTGTGTTTTCTGACATTGTTCCTGCAATATACAAAACTAAAGAAAAGTCAGATTTCTTTGGTTAACATTGATATTCAGAAAACAAAGAAAACACAAGAAAGGTTTTATGTAAACTTTTCAATACTCAGATATAGATTGATATCACAAAACAAAGAAAGTTAGGTCAATCGATTTTAGATGCTTTACAGAAGGGTAAGCGGAAGCATAAAAGGGATCAAGCGAGAGACTAGATCATATAGGCTCTGATACCACTTTGTAATCTAAGTTTGCAAGATCTATACGAAAACTATAAAGCAAGATGACACCAACACTTTGATGATGCAGTTCGGGTTACCCCTACTCTGCGGAACCTCAGGAGGGGAGGTTCGTCCCAATCTACTAAGCAATGGAAACAGTTTACAACCTGTAACAAGAGTTTGCATGCGAGTACACAAAGATCTACTCCTAAACTAAGATCTGTGATACAAGAGAGATAGCAAGGAGTTTAAGGTGAAGGACAGCCCCTGTATGGCTTTGGATAAAGCTTTTCTCAAAAGCTTTTCACGTCTTCTTGAACAACTCTTGACAAGAGACGACTGGGCCAAGGTTGGATCTTCTTGTTCCAGCTTTCCAAACCCTTCGAACTTCCTCTTCTCTTCGTGTTCTCTCTTTCTCACCTTTTTGTGTGCGAAACCCTAGCTGCGTATGAGCAACCTACAGTACCCGTGTATGAGAGATCCGAAGGCTTATATATCACATTCCACTGCCTCCTCAAAACTCTGTGTTTCACTTAAGTGACAGCATCATATAACACTGAGACGGATCCAGTCCAACATGGGCTGCAGGCCCAACAACCATAACACAATCTGGAAATAAGCACACCAACTGACGAATGCAGTACATGAACCAAGTCTACAAACCATCACAACACCAAATCAACCTTTATCCTATTATTACCACAAATCACTTAAGCTGCCTAAATCTCATTCAAGATGAGATTGGTAGCTTAAGATCACCTAGGCACATAACAGGTAAGAGTGAGTTAGCAAAACTTAACCTAGGAGCTAAGAACCTAAGTATACTCTAGCATGCCATACTTAACTTGTTACAAAGTAAATTACATGTGTACAAGGATCAAAACATAACACAAACCCTTAACCCCAGATGGATCGGTAGATGTAGCGGTAGAAGACTGTGCAGTGGGGTTATCCCTGGGCGTCTTTGTGGTTGATTTCTGCACGGTACTTTGGAACATGCAAGTAGTAGCCAAATGCCCATAGATACCACATCGGAAGCAAACAGTTTGGAGCCCTTCGTATTCTAGTGCGCACTTATGACCGCTAATAGAGATGGACTTCTTTAATGGCTTTGCAAGCTCAATTTTCATACAAAGACGAGCAAAACGACCTCTATTTGAATAAAGCGTCTTAGGATCAACAACTATCGGATTTCCTAATCTTGAAGCCATCCGCCACAATACCGTTTCCTCATAATATTGAATCGGGAGATCCTTTATACGTACCCATACTGGAGCCGAAGCAATCTCTGTTGAAGGTCTGAACGTAGGACTCCATCGTTTCAAAGATAAGCAACGACCAAATACTGACCAAGGGCCTCCTATGAGAACTGACAGTAAGTCCGCTTCATTATCAAATCGAGCCATGAAATATCCGTTTGAGAGATCGACAATCTGCATACAACTACCAAATTTCCACATATCCCTAACCCGTCTCTCCATCACCGAAAATGCAATTGGATAGCCAATAACCTTGAAAACAATTGATCGTTCCCAAACCTTATTCAAAGCAGCCTCGACCTCACCGTCAAGAAGAACAGAAGGATCGCCATCTTCTCCATCAGGATAAACAAGACTCATTTTTCCGTGCATAAAATCCTTATCAAGTATGGTTCGTTGTTGGCCTAAATCACAGCAACCTCCTTCCAAGTCTGTTTAGGACGTAAAACTTGTTGTTCAGTAGTATCCGTACCTGGTGTCGTTGGAGATGCAACCATCTGTTGAGCAGCGTTATCCAGTGCCTTAGCAACCCCCGGGTCACTAGTGATAACAGTATCAGATACAACCACAATATTCAACATGTCAGAAGCAGATCTTGGCTGAGAGCAATTGGGTGCAACTTCCATAACAATATCAGTTGAAGCAGGAGGAAGAGGACTAGGGGTTTCTGGTGGTTGGGGAGGTGGCCGGACCATTGCAGATGGTCCCTGATCGTCCGAACCGGAAGCCATGAGCAGTTAAAAGCAGTTATCAGAGAGTAGTAGAGAGAGCGTATTCAGAGAGTATACGTATCCTCAAAAGCAATGTTTAAAGACATATTTAAATAGAGGTTTGATCTTGTAAAAATTGTATGTGATTTATAAAATCTAAATGTAAAGTAGTCTTCTTATAAGGTTGACTATTTTTGTGGCAGTGTTAAATTATGTAGTTTAATTTCTCTCTTGTCTATACAATGTTAATATTATATTAGTCTCTGTTATAAGAGTTTTAATTTTGGATTAAATAGAATTTTTTGAAAAAAAATGCCAATTCCGGGTTTTGTTAATAAAGGAAACTTTTAGTCAATGAAAACGAACTATTTTCTAACAACAATTGTAATTTATAGTATATAGCACTTTCTATCTTGTTTTAATTTTAGTATAGACGAGGTTCAACTCAATATACAAAATGACATGCGTACAAAAATAAAACTTTTGCCTCGGTGAAATCTTTCTAAGTTCACCAACCGCAACAATGCAGGGGATTTATTGATTTAACGAAGATGTTTGAAACATAACCTCATCAATTGTCCGGCACGTGGCATCAATGGTCAACTGACCCCTAGCGTCAATAGACGATCGTATGCCTCGTTGCAGTAAATGGAATTAGTGACCACATAACGTGTGACATCGACAATAGCAAGACAATCGAGTGCCCTCAAATTGAAAGGGGGTGATATTGAAACCCTTTTAATCTATTAATGCCACCATAAATTAGGAAAAGTGGACTTTTCCTCTCGCACACTATGTGCGAGAGGGTTAATTTTTTTTTAAAAAAAATAGCCTCTCGCACATAGTGTGCGAGAGGGAAAAAAAAAAACTTAATCTTCTCTCGCACCTTATGTACGAGTGACTAAAAGTTGGTAAATTTTGAACCGTAAATTTAATGTTACGGTTGGGGGTTAATGGTTGGGGGTTAAAACTTAATACAACGGATGAAAAGTTTTAGTATATATATGGGTTAGAATATGGAAGATGGATAAGATTTTAAGAGAGGTTTGAGAGAGTTTCTTACAAAAACATGTCTTCAAGTTCTTCGGATGAAGGGGAAATCAAGTAGGTCAAATTGAGGTACGTTTTTATTATTTTGAAATCTTTAAATTTCGTTATGTTATATTTTTTAGAGTTACGATGGTCCTTCATTTAACTCTTATCCATCTTTTACCAAAATGAGGGACCCGATTATTCTAATCCATATATATATATATATTTGAGAGAGTTTTTTTTGGTATTTAATTTATTTTTTTTAGATTTACGATGGTCCTTCATTTAATCAAAATGAGGGACCCGATTATTCGGGGATATTTGTAATGGACGGATGGTGGAGTGATAGAGATTCCATGATTGCTTGGGCTCGGGCCGAGTCGATGAAATATTTTATGGTTCTTACAATAAAACGGTCATGGAAAGCGTCAGCTTCACGGAGTTACGGTATGGTGCAGTTAGCATGTGAACAATCCGGGAGCAAGAAGGTTGGAAAGAAAAAAATTGTAGATTTAAATGATGTCCCGGTGAAGACTCGACGCAGTCATTCGAAGAAATGCGGTTGTCCGTTTTTGCTAAATGGGTATGAACAAGCGAAAGATGTGCGGCGGTTGGCGGTTGAGTGTGGATTTCATAACCACGCGCTGCCAAAACACCTAGAAGGTCACGCTTTTGCCGGTCGTTTGACCAGTGAACAATTTCAAGATGTGGAAAGGGCAACAGCTGCCGGAACGGCGCCAAAGATTGTTCATGAGATGTTGAGACAAAAGTATGAAGGCAGTTGGTCAGGGAGACAACACGTGTACAATGCGCGGGCGAAGATTCAAAGGTTAAAGCAAGGAGAAATGAGTCCGACGCAATTGCTATTCAACATGTTGGTGGAAGGAAATTTTATTTTTGGTTTCAGGGAATCTGACGATTGAAGCTTGCAAGACATTGCATTTGCCCATGAGCAATCGATCAAGTTATTGGAGAAATATCATTACGTCATGATCATGAACACCACCTACAACACTAACATGTAGGCTTTAAATACGTTAGTTTTTGCCATTTTAATAAATTTAGTTAGTAATGTAATTAATTAACTTTTTTCTTTTAGGTTCAAAATGCCATTTCGGAGATTGTCAGTCAAACATGCACCCGACTTGACATTTCACTTGGGCTTTGCGTTCATGACAAGGGAAGATGCCGATGCATATAATTGGGTATTGCGCCAAGTCGAAGGGTGGTGTCAAGAGTCAAAATACCGACCGGAGGTGATAGTGACCGATCGGGAGCTTGGGCTTTTGAGGGCTATCCCATGGATTTTTTGAGATGCAGCTGATCTTTTGTGTTCGTGGCACGTCGACCGCGGGATAGAGGGACAAGCCTTTAAGAAGACAATGTCAGTAACTATGCAACATAAATTTCAAAGTGATTGTAAGGCTTTATTCAAATCAAAGTCAAGTGAGACATTTGAGGCTCGACACCAAGAAATGATCGAGCATTGGGGAGAAAGGTGGGGGTTAATGGAATACTTGAACAAGACATGGATATGACACAAGGAGAAAATTGCAAGTTACTTGGTTGACCAACATTTTCACCTTGGCAACCAAGCCACAAACAGGTATGTTTTGTTTTAATTATATTACCTCTTTAATTACTAGTATTGCATATTTTATGTCATGTTTAAAATAAACTTAAAATGTAGGGTTGAATCCGCACACTCTTCCTTGAAGAAGATGTTTGATGCATCTAACTTCCGACTCTCGACGTGTCTGAAGCATATCAATTTGATGTTGAGGGATCAATTTCGTCGATTGATGGCATCATTGGAGCAATCCCGTTTCAAGATTCCGAGTGAGGTTGCAAACTTACCGATGTTTCGCCAACTATTGGGTAGGGTTTCCGATATTTTCTTACGGGATTTGTATGCGACGTACTTCACCGTATGCAAAGGGGATTATCTTCAGAATTGTGTTAAATGCTTTGTGCGGTCGTCTACCAGATTACCTTGTGCACATGAAGTGGCGAGTATCATGAGAGAAGGACGGGTTTTCCTCGTGACGGATGTCCATGTATTTTGGCGTGAGATCGATTGGTATGGGGTTCAATCGAGTGGTGCGGACGAACCAGTTAAGATCAATGAGAACCAGATTGCTCTTATGGACCTCAAAAAGGCAATTGTTCGCTCCAAATGGTGTGTGCAAGCTTTAAATTTATAACCCAAGATGTATGCTAAAAACAAGGATACGAACCCGCAGTGTACGGGTCAATCGTAGTAAAAAGCAAGAATTCCGGGGTGTCGATCTCAGGGACTTAGGTGAAACCTATGCAAGTGTAGGCAGTCTATGTAATTACTAACCACAAAAGCGATTAAAACAATCAAAGATGACAAAAAGTCAATTAAGGAAATATGCAATTCTAGGGATTAAAGCATCTAGTTGTGGTTCCAACTCAAGATCTAAAGATAAGCGGACAAAGCTGAGATTTTTGCAAAGGGAAGGTGTTACTAAAGTGGAATAGATCACCGGGTAAGTCTCACTACTCACTAATCCCAAACCGTAACTCCTATTACCGGGTAAGTCTCAAGGAATTAAGGAAAATAACTATAACCTCAAACTAACACTCCAACTAAGGGAATAGAATCAACCTTTACCGGGTAAGTCTCAGGCTAACTCATAAAGATGGAATGAAAGCACACTCAAATCCCAATAAAGGATAAACCTTTACTACCTACACTTATGATCATAGGTAAACAAACTAAGGAATTACCGGGTAAGTCGCATCCTAAGCTTGCATTGAACCAGGAAAGGTATAATAAGAATAGGATTTGGCAAACTCTAACACTTAACTCTCAGTTTCGGATAAAAAAAGTCACCTCGGTCAGACGAATTCCACCCCAGCCGAGATGTTCATCGACTGAACGAGATGTTCTAGGGTTAAGGATAAAGACTCGAGCTTTCAGGGTCCTACTGGGATTTAAGATTATTCTATCATTGTTTTTCCCACAACCTTCAGCCAATCACCCTAGAATCACACAAAGAAATTAGCCAATCATCATCATGAAAGCAATAATCAAATATAAGGGAAGAAGGTGAATAATTGAACACAAAAACCTTAAGAACAAGGCTTCAATAACTTAATCAATTATCAAACAAATAAGCGTTCCTTGGATCACAATCCAATAAGACAATCAACAAGAAGGGAATCTAAGAGAATCTTACAAAACCCTTCACAAAAGCTATAAAAGCTATCAACTTCCTTCCTCTAATTTTCCTTCAACCTTCCAAAAATCCTCCTAACTGTTGTGTGCCGCCTCTTGCCGTTGGCGGATGTTCCGGTGATGCGTCGGTTGTGATTTGTTGAAAATGCAACCCTTTATATAGGAAAACTACCCTCCAAAGATAAAATATCTTGAAAAGATATTTTCCTAATAAAATATATCTATCTCTCATAAATAAATCCCCAAAATATATGGTCTTCCTTCCAGAAATCCAGCCTAAAAATATAAGATCCTTCCTTCCAAAAATAAAAGATCTCAGCCAAGAATAAAATATATCTCGCCGCGTCCAAGGTGTTCGCCTCGGTCGGGACGCTCCTTTGGATCACCTCGGTCGAGATGGTACTGTAGCTGACCGAGGTGGCTCTAAACTGAATGTGAAATCTCTCAAATCTGATCCAAAGTATATCTCTAATCCATTTCCATGCTTCCTGGAATCTTCCTTAAGCTCCTGAATGTAGCTCCAATGACTCCTTCGCTCCTTTAGCTCCATTTTGATGGAAAACGTGTCATTTTACCTACGATTACAACGAAACTTGGTGTAGACCTCGATTCCCGCAAAGGTAGATGAAACGACAATATAATCACATAATATACATCCAAACATGCAAATTATTGAAGATAAAATGTCTAAATAGGTACCAAAATATAGATTATAATTCATGCTATCAAAATACCCCATACTTAGCCCTTGCTTGTCCCCAAGCAAGTTCCAAATCTTAGATACAAGATAGACTGGATTATAAGTCATAAAGATCAATGAAAAAGTCTTTCAAAACATTTTAGTGGTGTGCTACAATCATAGATCACTCTAAGAGAATGCTTCATGGAATTTAAAATTAAAACATGCTCAAAATATTTATAAATATAAGAAAGTCGTTCATCTTTGCACAAAATCATAGAATGTATAATAAATCATAATTATCGAAATTAATCATGTATAATCCAGTTTAAACCACCAAGTCAATCAACAAGCTCGAGGTATCAAGGGCTTTTCAAGAGAAGGTTAAGAAACGTGTGAGGGTGGGATGTATATAGGGAATGTGGTGCTAGAATCCGGGAAAAGGATCTTTACTTCACTTCCTTTGAACTTCAACATCTTCCACCAATAAGCTTTGCTTATTTATTTTTTACTTTACGTTTTTGGATGCATGGACAGAGGTGCACAATAACCGAAGCCTAGGAAATCAGCAATCATCAATAACTCGAGATGCCTCAAACCCTTGATGCACATACCATGACCCGTTAGGAATATCGCTCAATCCGACTTTGGCAAGACACAAACACCCGGCTATGTGAATGGTACCGAGTTACTCATCATCATGATTGACTTCCCCAAACCTATTTGTTTCTTTCTAACTTTCAGCCAACATCTCAACTTTTCTTTCACTTGCTTTTCACTTGCTTGCTTCCAAATTCCCGGATAGGTAAAGGAAGGCAAAAATGTATATGAGGGGCTAAGTATGATCAAGAAGAAGAAGAGAAGAGAATGAATTGCCTTGGTCTTTCCAGGAAGAGAGTGAGAGAACTCATCATGCGGTGTCAACCTTCAAATTCAACATAATTTGGATAAAAACAAAGTATTAAACATGCCACAAATTTCAAACAAAGCATTTAGCAACTTAAACATATCATAAAACCTTTCAAACATATAATGATTTCAAAACCAGTCAGCAAACAAAATCATCACTGAGGTCATATCCAAATAAGAAGCACAAACATCATTTCGAAAACTGTCTCAATTAAACCACCTCGGTCGAGATGTTCTAAGTTCAACCGAGGCACTGCACCTCGATTGGTCAGAGTCACTTCGGTCGAGGTCAATAAAAAAAAATTTTCAAACCAGTTTTTGACGTTTTTCTCAATCAAATAACCTGTATGCATGCATGTAATCTCAGATAAACACATAGAGCATAAAGAAAATCATAAATTTCCGAACCGAGTCATAAAAGCATACACATAAGTCATATAAGTACATCCACATACCCTATACTTGGGACACATTGTCCCAATGGGTCAAATAAGTCTAAAAACAGAATACTCACCGGATAAAGCTGAGTTGCATAATAAATAAATAAAGAAAATCCTGCAAGCTCTCAAGCATCTAATCCCGATCCGGTGGTGGTGGTGGTGGCACGTACGGGTACTGAGATGGGTCGAATAGGTAGCCCATGATATGCTGAAACTGAATCTCAGCCATCATGTGCTGGTAATGTTGTCTCTCCTGCATCTCTCTAATGTCCAGGGATAAGGCGGTGTAGGAATCTATCACCTGGTCCGTCAGATCATCGATCCGGTGGTGAGCGACTGGATCCCTCTATCTGCGTATCCTACGCCTGGCTGGACGTGCTGGTGCTGCAACTGGCTCCTCCTCCATCTCGTCGTCGTGCAGATCGACGACCGGCACACTAGTCCCGGCTATATCCGTACCTGTGTCCATGGTAGCACCGCCATCCTCATCCTCCTGCTCCTCAGCCTCCTCATCCTCGTCCTGTCTTTGAGCTACTGCGTCCCTGGCATCCTCCATAAGCGGAATCCATGCGGTCTGCCAGTAGTGCGGGTCATAAATAGAGAACTGAGGTGACCACCTAATACCCTGAGGTGTAGTCTGCTCCCAGGGCATCGCCACATACGGCGTAGTAAGTCCACGAGGAACAAATATCCTTCTAGTGATCATCTCCTGCAGCCCGAGCGGCTTGGCAGTCGCCACCATAGTGCACACACTCAGATCCAGGTCCATGTAACTCGCTATGTAAGTCACTATCCCTCCGCAACAGATATCCCCCTTTGCCTTCGCCTTTATCTTGTGTAGATCCTCCGCTAGCATAACTCCAAAGTCCGGAACTCCGCCGGTCACCATACAGTAAAGACTCAGCAGCTCACCCTGTCTAATCTTCTGGGGCGTCTCAGTACGCGCCAGAAGAGTCTCGCTAAAGATCCTGTGAGCAAGTCTAAAAGCTAGGTGGAAGATAATCCGCTCCCTGGAGTCTCCAGGTCTCCACCTGTCAGCGTGCTCAACTACATGAGCTATTTGGCCCCAAAACTCTCGAGCTACGGCTCGAGAAGGAAAATCAGCAACAGTGGGAGCCGTGAAGCCAAATATATCCCTCCAGTGGTCCATAGGAACTAGATAGTTTCGGTTCATCAACTAGTACTTGATGGCGCGCTCAGTGGGCAAATAAGTGACGGAGCTAACAAACTCCAAGGTCGGCTCAAGATAGGCTGGAGCTCTAATCTCAGTAAACTGCTCCAGCCCCACCGCAGATATCATCCGTCTCAGATCATCATCCACATGGAGGCAGTCAAATGCAGAAATCTCCAGAAACCGTGGTGCAACCACTAGACGTGCCGCTATGCGGTCATAGTCTACTTGGTGACGCTCATGGATCACCGGTATAGAGCGACGTGAAGAAGAAGAAGAAGGAGAAGGAGAGGACCTATCTCTCAAAACCAACTGTCTGTCAAAACTCATATTTCTCTCTCATTGTCAGACCACCTCGGTTTCCCTGACAACTCTCAAGAACACCTTGGCCAAGGCACAGGCCGACTGGACCGAGGCGAAGTGCTGTGCGATCGTTTCTCTCAAAAATCCAGTTCTTTTCCCCCAATATCACTACCAATTGTTCCTATGGGGTACTTAATCCTTTTCCAGCACAATGCAGGGGCAACCAAAGCCCAAATCGAATGAAATCAGTGGAAGAAGAGGAAGTTAGGGTTTTTGCGAATTTACCCCAGATTTGGTCGATTCGGTGCGTTTTTACTGCAGATTGTTGCTTGCAATTCGATCCTCTATCCTTTCCTTGCAGTTTGGAAGCGAGAATCGTCGAAAACGAGCGAAAAACGAAGAGCGAGGTGAATTTGGGCGTTTCGGTCGAGAGGGTGAGAGAGGGAAGAGAGAGAAATCAATCTCCCTTTTATACCCTTTTCTGGAACTGCTGTCACCTCGGTCGAGATGGTCTTGACTGGACCGAGGTGGTACGGACCGAGGTGGATCTTCAGTAACCCTAGTCGCCTCGGTTGCTCAAGAATCATCTCAGTCGAGGTGTTGCGACAGCAACCGAGATGTGTCTCATTCAAACCCCGTTTTCTCAAATTCTCGAACATCTGTCCATCCAGTGTTGCTCCTGGGTTGTATTCCTTCCTTAGATGTCACCTGTTGTCTGTCTAGGACGCCAAAAATAAAGCAAAGCAAAGGAAAAGCAAACTATCTAAAGCTAGACTAGGAAAAGGAAAAAGAAAGCAATACCTTGGGTTGCCTCCCAAGCAGCGCTTGATTTAAGTTCGCTAGTTGGACCGTACGGCGCTCCTAAACAAGGTATAGTGGTGCAACCTCCTCAACCGGGACTTCCGGTTTGTATTTCTTAAGTCTATGACCATTGACCTTGAAACTTCCACTTGTTTCTCCCCAAATCTCAACTGCACCATAAGGGAAAACATGTTTCACAACATAAGGTCCTGTCCATCTAGATTTCAACTTACCTTGAAAGAGGCGGAGACGGGAGTTGAAGAGTAGAACTAAGTCTCCTTCTTTGAGCTCCTTAGGGATGATACGCTTGTCATGCCATTTCTTCGTCCTTTCTTTATAGATCTTGGCATTCTCATAAGCTTTCAAACGCAGCTCCTCCAGCTCATTGATATCCAAAAGCCGTTTCTCACCGGCTTCCTTGATGTCGAAGTTCAACCATTTGATTGCCCAATATGCCTTGTGTTCTAACTCAACGGGCAAATGACAAGACTTCCCATATACCAAATTATAAGGAGTGGTACCAATGGGAGTTTTGAATGCGGTCTTGTAAGCCTAAAGAGCGTCGTCCAACTTCATGGACCAATCCTTCCTCATCCTAGAGACGGTCTTCTCCAAGATTGCCTTAATTTCTCTATTGGAGATCTCGACCTGTCCACTAGTTTGAGGGTGATAAGGGGTTGCTACCTTGTGGGTTACCCCATAATTCGATAAAAGTGCTTTGAACTTCCGTTGATGAAATGTGTCCCTCCATCGCTGATGATGATGCGTGGAGTCCCAAAACGTGGAAAGATAGTCATGTTAAAGAACTTCACAACCACCATGGCGTCATTAGTGGGAGAGGCAATGGCTTCAACCCATCTAGAGACGTAGTCGACAGCTAGGAGAATGTAGAGGTTTCCTCCGGATGATGGGAAAGGTCCCATGAAGTCCACTCCCCACACATCAAAGATCTCAACCTCTTGTATGTTATTGAGTGGCATCTCGTTCCTCCTAGATAAATTCCCTGTTCTTTGGCATGCATCACAAGAGACAACAAACGATTGCACATCCTTAAATAATGTAGGCCAAAAGAAACCGGAACGTAATACCTTGGCGCACGTCTTGTGAGCGCTAGCATGCCCTCCACAAGGAAGTGAGTGACAATGTCGTATGACACTAGTAACTTCATCTTCCGGAATACATCTTCAAAGCATCCCATCCGGACTGTCTTGAATAGTAGCGGTTCATCCCAGTGGTAATGGCGTACATCCTTGAAGAATTTCTTCCTTTGAGCGTACGTCAATCCGGGTGGTATTTCCTGGTAAACAAGATAATTAACAATGTCAGCATACCACGGTCCTTTATTATCAGAAATTTGATGGAGAGAGTGTTCCATCAACTGAGGATGAATGTCAGAGAGGGGAGTAAGAAGTTTGTTATTCTCAGTTGACATCATCTCGCTTTCGACCTCGGTCGAGGTCCAAAGAGGGTGACCGAGATGTTCTTCAGTCGAGAACACCTCACTTGGTCCAGAGGGTGCCTCGGTCGAGGTACTGCAACTGGGACCGAAACTGGAGATCTTCTTCTCCTGGATTAGCTTTTCAATGTTAGCTCCTGGATCTTCTTTCAGCGCCTTTAAGCTCCGTATATCTGCATCACAAGAAGCACCTATACCTTCCTCCATTAAGCTAAAGCTAATAACTTTTTCAAGTGGATCTTTAATAAGGATAGAGATCACCAATTATCTTGATTCTTCTTCATCATAGATGTTGAAGATATCATCTCCTAGCTGCTCTCCCTTCATTGCCACAAGTAATGCAAACTCCACTTCATCTCCGCCAATGTTGAATTTTAACTTTGCGTTCTTACAATCCACATTGCAACCCGAAGTTGCTAGAAACGGCCTCCCGATAATGATAGGAACGGGATAATCTGCGGGAATGTCAAGCACAACGAAGTCTATAGGTAAATAAAAGTTACCTAACTTAACCGGAACGTCTTCCAAAATGCCCACGGGATGGGTAATGGAGCGGTCCGCCATGTATAACCGTATCTTCACCGGCTTGGGCTCTCCAAGTCCGATCCTAACACATAGCTCCAGCGGGATGATGCTGGCGCTTGCTCCTAGATCACACAAGGCTTCACAAGTGACATCCCCAACTTGAATGGGAATGCAAAATGAGCCGGGATCTCTCAACTTGGGTGGCATCTTCTCCTTCATGATTTGAATAAGCTCCGAGGATTTATATGTCATCCTTACTTCACTAAAATCTTCCAACTTCCTCTTCCTTGATAGAATCTCTTTCAAAAACTTCCCATAGGCGGGCATCCCTAAAATGGCATCAAGGAAAGGGATATTAATGTGTAGTTTATTCATCAAGTCAAGGAACTTACCAAAGTGCTTGTCTAGATGTGCTCTGGCCCTTGACTGGGGGAATGGAAGTGGTGGTTTATATGCAGGAGGTGGAACATAAACTTCAGTTTTGTCCGACGCTCTATGTGGCTCAACCTCGGTTGGTACCTCGGCCGAAGTGTTCTTCGACTGTACCTGGACCGAGGTGGTTTTCGTCTGTACTGGCATCGACCGAGGCACTGACTGGATCTGCAGTCTTCAGTCCACTTCTCGTCGTTATTTCCATGATCTGTCCCTTAGGGTTGCTTTCCGTCCTTGCTGGAAGCTTCCCTGGATCTCTTGGCACTTCATTCGCCTTGTTAAAGAATTGTTGTTCTAAGGCTTTTTGTGCCTTCGAAAATGAAGTCATGAACGTCTCCATAGAGTTGAGCTTGATCAAGATGGCCTCCAACACCGCATCTTTCTTTTCCGGTTGGGACGAACTTGATCCTTGCTCATGGCTCTTCAATGGAGTAGAAGAAGAAGAAGATGAAGAGAGGAAAGGATTAGAGGAGTCATTCGAATTGGAGTTAGAGTAAGGGTTACCCGAATTTTGGTTGTTTGCCCTCCAATTATTGCTATTGGATCCTCTATTGTTGTTGTAGTTGTTATTCCGGGAACCGTTGTTGTTGTTCCGGTACCCATTGTTGTTCCTCGAGCCTTGATATCCTTCATCTTCTTTCTTTGTTTGAGCAACCAAAAGGTCTTTCAATTGCTTCACATCATTCTTCAAGAAGGTGAGTTGATCATTGTTTGGTGGAGCTTCTTTAAAGTTGACTCTTTTAACTCCACCTTCAACTCCTTGGTGGGAGTATTTCTTCATGTGCAAAGCTTGCTTCTCTATGAACTCCCAAGCTTCGTCAATCGGCATTTTCCATGAACGTGCCGGCAGATAGTAGTTGAAGGTTGAACTGGGTGTTTCCGTCCAGTCCTTTGAAGTATATCTCCAACAATGCTATCTTTGGAATCCCATGATGTGGGCAATCCAAAAGAATGTCTTTAAATCTCTCCCATGACTTGGACAAGCTCTCCTTGTCCTTCATGATGAATGCATTAATCTTCCCTCTCATTTCAGCGGTTTTAGAGGGGGGAAAGAATTTAGTTAAGAACTCCGTCGTCATCTCCTCTCAAGTATTGATTTTTCCTGGAGGAAGAGATTGATACCAAGTTAGCGCTCTATCTTTCAAACAGAAATAGAAAGGCCTTAGCTTGTAATTGTTGTTTTCCAGCCTTGAAGGTCTCAAGGTCTCCATCAAGATCTCATAGTTTTGTAGATGTTGATGCGGAGATTCCCTCTCTATCCCTCCAAACTGGCATTGGCGAATCATGGAAAGAACTTGCAGTCGAAGTTCATAATCATGGTCCGCTGGATCACCTAGGTTGACTCCTGGACGCCTCAGTTGCTGATTGGGGTCCATCCTTTGCCCTAGGGTCTGTGGAACACCTACAAAAAAAGCATCTCGGACTAGCATCCGAGGTGGGAGTATCTCGGCCGGGGCAGCTGGAGCTGGGCCCTGCCTCGGTCGAGGAGCTGGATCTGGGTCTTGCCTCGGTCGAGGATCTGGATTCGGTCGAGGTAGATATTGGTCCCGTAAAGCTGCCATATCTGCTTCGATCGCCTCAGTCCTTGCGCGAGTTTCTTCCCTTTCCAGTCGCAGTTCTTCTTTACTGAGGCGTAGTTGTTCCAATGCCTCCTTCAATTCGGCCTCAAGATCGTGATCGTCTTGGTTGGCCATCTACGCTTCTTTCAAGCGTCTTTTGTATGTCTTTTCTGGTTCGGGATCGTAGGGAACGATTTCCTTCCCAACACGGGTTCTTCGCATAAACCTAAGAAAAAGAACTTGCGAAAGTCACTCAAGTAGAGTGGTTAGTAGAAACAGGGGAAAGTGCCCCGAAAGCCAACCGCAACCGGCTCGGTCTAGACCAAGTCCCCGACAACGTCGCCAAAAACTTGTTCGCTCCAAATGGTGTGTGCAAGCTTTAAATTTATAACCCAAGATGTATGCTAAAAACAAGGATGCGAACCCGCAGTGTACGGGTCAATCGTAGTAAAAAGCAAGAATTCCGGGGTGTCGATCTCAGGGACTTAGGTGAGACCTAAGCAAGTGTAGACATTCTATGTAATTACTAACCACAAAAACGATTAAAACAATCAAAGATGATAAAAAGTCAATTAAGGAAATATACTATTCTAGGGATTAAAGCATCTAGTTGTGGTTCCAACTCAAGATCTAAAGATAAGTGGACAAAACTGAGATTTTTGCAAAGAGAAGGTGTTACTAAAGTGGAATAGATCTCCGGGTAAGTCTCACTACTCACTAATCCCAAACCGTAACTCCTATTACCGGGTAAGTCTCAAGGAATTAAGGAAAAGAACTATAACCTCAAACTAACACTCTAACTAAGGGAATAGAATCAACCTTTACCGGGTAAGTCTCAGGCTAACTCACAAAGATGGAATGAAAGCACACTCAAACCCCAATAAAGGATAAACATTTACTACCTACACTTATGATCATAGGTAAACAAACTAAGGAATTACCGGGTAAGTCGCATCCTAAGCTTGCATTGAACCAAGAAAGGTATAATAAGAATAGGATTTGGCAAACTCTAACACTTAACTCTCAGTTTCGGATCAGAAAAGTCACCTCGGTCAGACGAATTCCACCCCGGCCGAGATGTTCATCGACTGAACGAGATGTTCTAGGGTTAAGGATAAAGACTCGAGCTTTCAGGGTCCTACTGGGATTTAAGATTATTCTATCATTGTTTTTCCCACAACCTTCAGCCAATCACCCTAGAATCACACAAAGAAATTAGCCAATCATCATCATGAAAGCAATAATCAAATATAAGGGAAGAAGGTGAATAATTGAACACAAAAACCTTAAGAACAAGGCTTCAATAACTGAATCAATTATCAAACAAACAAGCGTTCCTTGGATCACAATCCAATAAGACAATCAACAAGAAGGGAATCTAAGAGAATCTTACAAAACCCTTCACAAAAGCTATAAAAGCTATCAACTTCCTTCCTTCAATCTTCCTTCAACCTTCCAAAAATCCTCCTAACTGCTGTGTGCCGCCTCTTGCCATTGGCGGATGTTCCGGTGATGCGCCGGTTGTGATTTGTTGAAAATTCAACCCTTTATATAGGAAAACTACCCTCCAAAGATAAAATATCTTGAAAAGATATTTTCCTAATAAAATATATCTATCTCTCATAAATAAATCCCCAAAATATATGATCTTCCTTCCAGAAATCCAGCCTAAAAATATAAGATCCTTCCTTCCAAAAATAAAAGATCTCAGCCAAGAATAAAATATATCTCGCCGCGTCCAAGGTGTTCGCCTCGGTCGGGACGCTCCTTTGGATCACCTCGGTCGAGATGGTACTGTAGCTGACCGAGGTGGCTCTAAACTGAATGTGAAATCTCTCAAATCTGATCCAAAGTATATCTCTAATCCATTTCCATGCTTCCTGGAATCTTCCTTAAGCTCCTGAATGTAGCTCCAATGACTCCTTCGCTCCTTTAGCTCCATTTTGATCCAAAACGTGCAATTTTACTTGCGATTACAATGAAACTTGGTGTAGACCTCGATTCCCGCAAAGGTAGATGAAACGACAATATAATCACATAATATACATCCAAACATGCATATTATTGAAGATAAAACGTCTAAACAGGTTCCAGAATATAGACTATAATTCATGCTATCAGCAATGGAGATGGATTCCTTAGACGAGAACCAAACTCGACAATTAGGTAACATTTATTTGACTTATATTTTTTTCTTTTAAGTTTAAAAATAATTATATATGTATTTTCGTATTCTTTTACGTTATGTTTGAAATATTTATTTTCTTATTTTTGTCTTTTATTTATCTCTTGAAATATTAATTTACTTATTTTTGTCTCTAAGGCACCTTGTGGAGGTCAATGCAAAATCCATAGACAGTGAATATGAGAAACCCTAAAGTTCAAAATCCCAAAGGAAGACCACCGAAGAAGGGCACCGGGAGGAAAAAGTCGGCGTTTGAGCATGTTCGAGATGATGTTAGACAAGCAAGAGATGATTGGGAGAAGAGAAATCAAAGGATGGACGAGGGACCACCGGTCATTATTAGTGGTTACAACTTCGGTGTAGGGAACTTCGAATCATTCATGGTTCCTTATGTTACGTACTTGCAAAACGTATTAGGTGATGGAAATTGTGGATTTAGAGTTGTTGTTGTGTTGTTGGGTTTCGATGAAGAGCAGTGGACTGAGATGCGTGCCAGCATGTGGAGGGAATTCACTACGAACTTATATCGATACATTGCCCTCCTTCCTAACGGAGATGAAGTTGAAAATTTTGCAAACCGTCTCAACTGGATACACAGGGGTTGTCTTGCACCAAGGTTCTACTGGTTTGAGATGCCTATATGTGGTTTATTGTTCACCACTCTTTACCAGTGCACCCTCGTTTATTTAGATTGGTTCATGCCACATACATGTCTTCCCTAATCCGTCAAGAAGCCGCACCCGGATCACCCCCGCCTAACTCTACCTTGTTCCTTTGTCGGGATCACCACTCTTTTCACTTTGTTGCGGTATGTTTATAATTTTTCCAATAAAGTTTTTATTCTTCTTTTAATTGTACTGACTATTATATTTTACCTACACTTGTGCAGATGTGGTGCTGTGAAGGTTGTCCAATACCACCAATATTGACTGCTTGGTTGCAACTTCATGATGATAGTGTGGCGGGGTTGGAGGTACAGTATCAAGGACGCATCCAAGAATTTCAAAGATTGTGAACATTGCATCTTCGACCACCGGCGTAGTTATGCTTGTCATGAAATGCATTGTCTACCTATATTCAATGTTATGTTTGTCTAGCAATATTGGATGTTATGTTTATGTTATGTTTGTCTACCTATATTGAATGTTATGTTTATGTTATGTTTGTTTACCTATGTTTGTCTACCAATATTGGATGTTATATTTATGTTATGTTGGAGCTATTTTGAAAATTAAGTTTGAAAATAACACAAAAATGATCTATGAAATACAAACATAGATCATCGAAATGATAAAATACAAACATACTATAACAAAATGTAAAAATACAAACATAGTCCATCAAAATATAAAAATACGAAACATAGTCCAAATCAGAAATAATAATATTGTGTTGGTTGACTAGGTTGAGTGTCATAATCTTTTTGGGTGTCTCTCCAATGTTGTGTCACCGGATGGTCAGGCTCATGACCACCTAACATCAATCACAACCGTGATATATGCTCCTGCGTCGGCTGGATCCTAGCTATCTTCAATCATCCGTGCAAGTGCAACTCCAACATGTTGAGAACGCTATCAAAAAAGTATGTTCAAACAAAATTAGTTCATTACAACAATTGTTTGAAATTAAATACTGAAACATCTCAATTATCATCGTACCGTAATAAACCGAGTCGCAAGAGAAGGCTCATATCCTGAATCAACACCCATCCATGACTCTCGCAATAAATACGGATGACAATGTCGGACATACCAATGCATGTACCGTGTCGTGTCCTGCCATGGGGCATACGCATACAAAGTACTCTAGACAAAGCTCAAACACACGGATGAATGACGACTCTCTCACATGTACACCTCGGGTGAAAAATCTAACATATAAGTCCTCCCCGAGTTTGGCCTATGCCTACGTACTGGTACAATAGGTGGGGGATGTCCTGGATTCGTCCAAACTGTCGAACGACCCTCTTTGACATATAAGGCTCAAATATCGAGCCATATATGATAGTCCCTCTATACATGGACAATTCTAGGTGTCCTTCCCATCGCATAGACCTACTAGAGAACGGGAACCACATAACGCCAGAGGCATCCATGCTCTCTAAGACACCACGGATTTGTGATAAACGTCTCTCTAAACGCACACCCGTACGATATGCAATGTAACACCCCAAATTCTGAGAACTCGGGGAGCTACTGGTTAGGACCTCACAATGGGTCCCGACCATAGTTTGACAACAATTTTACTTGGATCTTACAACAAGGCACAAAAGTATTTAAAACATTTGAAAACTGTAAACAATATATACATGGAGAATATGTATCAGCCTTACAAGAAAAGCTACTAAAATGATGCATATGAAGAACAGAAGACATCCCCGTCCCCAACTAAATGAGTATGTGGACCCGGCTGACCATTTCCCCCGGATCTCTCTACAACCGTCTTAACCTGCAAGGCATCTACAAGCGGTATAAAACCGTTAGCTAACATTCTATGCATAAGTATAAAGGTAAAAGCACAAACACAAAACATACACAATCAACATGCAACACTCAATCCTTTTATTATCTTTAATTAGGTGATAGGTTATTACTAATGATACTTATTTTGTGACACGAGGGATTCTCAAACCTCGCCCCTGTCCCCGTTTACCAACGCGAAATGGTACTAATGCATTTCACCGTCTACCAGACTGGGTTGGTCGCAGGGAACCTCCTAGACTCTCGCAAGAGCTAGGCAAATGATTTCACGACCCGTTATCATATACTTGGGTCAGTTATACAATATACTACAGTCGGACCTATTCCGGTTTCGTTATTTATCTTAGCTATCAAACACCACTCATACATATTACACTCATACAAGAAGTCAACTAAGTAAGGCCGTGGACTTACCTAAATCAGATCTCGACTTTCTGATTCGCAAATCGATCTGTACAATAGAGATTCAGTGGCCTGTCAAAGGAGGCAAGTGTGTCAGTACACTTTCTAGGTGATTAGAAGTCTAAGACTTCTAAGATAGTAGGTCTTAATAGAATGGAATTGATTACAGTATTAATTTATGGTAAAATGACTCTTTTACCCTTGGTCCCGAAACTTCTAAAAAATCCATAATTTATGTCTAAACTCTTATTTGAGACTAAAGAGTCATATTCTAATTCCTAAAGATGAGTTTGGTTACAAACTGGCAATTTACCCATTTCCCTATTTTCGGAAAGATCGTTAAGGTCCAACTTCGCCTTCAAATATAAAATTTGAATAATCTTATAAAAATTCCGAAATCATTCCCTAGATCATCTATGATATCTCATCTACTCCTAGGAGCAAGAATTTCTTAAAACTGTTCAACCATCACTTCTACAAAAATTTCCAAAGTTGGTTACAACACTTAACAAACAGCATATTGTCTTAACTTTGAAAAATCATAACTCCTAAACTACTCGCTGGATTTATCCCAAATTTTGATACGTTCTACTATAAAATCTTATCTATAATATATCCAAAATTCAGCCGCAAAGGAGATCAAAATCCTATTTAAAACTATCTCACAAAACCGAATTTCAGCACAACAGAAAAACTGCTTACGACTCAATCTTTGAAAAATCATAAATCCCAAACCACTCGCTGGATGCCTCTCAAATTTTAATATGTTCTAAAACAATATGTTAACTATATAATATCCAAAATTCAAGCCCAACGGAGATCAAGAGCTTATTCAAAACCATCTCACAAAACAGCATCACTTGTTGTTTTCCCCAACACTCAGAACATATATACAAACTGCATGAGGCGTCAACTTTGGAACACAATAACTCTCAAACCGTAACTCCGATTCCTCTAAAATTTTAACATGTTCTACAACAATATGCCAACTATATCATATTAAAATTTCAGTAAAAAAGGAGGAGTATTTCATACCTAAATCTGATTCTGAAGTTGAGTACTGGACACAGTTTTGAAAATTCAGAAAAATAAATCCTGTTACGGTGCTTCTCCTGCTCGACCTGAGTGAGTTTAGCACAGATTTTGTAGCATCTGATAGCTCATATGTATGGAGGGAAAGGTAACCAAAAGAGGTATGGGTCTTACTCGATTCTAGGGTTGATTGTACGCAGAACCAAGTCCTGGAGACGAACAGCCTGTGCAGAAGCGATTCCTGGAGTCGAAGTGCACAGAAGAGGGCTGCTGCTGTGCGAGGTTGGTGCTTCGATGGGCTGCTGAGATCTGAATGTCGACACAGAAAAAGGGGAGGAGAGGTTTACGTGCATCTGGACAGCCGATAAATGAAATTGAATGAAGGAAGGCAGGCGGCAGTAACCTCCGGCTGTTACAAGCATATGGGGAAGCTGACGGTTCTGGGCTGAGTTCGGGCTGCTTCTGGCTGGGCCTCTTGGGCTGTTTCGATCCGCCAGTAAGGGTTTAAGGTAAGGGCTGAGAAAAATAAATCCAATTAAGAAACAATGGGTTGAAACAAGGCAAGAAATAAGTGGGCTGAAAGTTTGTCAAAACTTGTCAAAAACTCGTCATGGCTTTGTCAGGCCCATGCATGACTTCGTCACAGAGTTGTCGGGCTTCGTCATGACCTCGTCTCAGCTCTGTCATGGTCTCGTCACAGCTTTGTCACATTCTCGTCTAAAGTCATCGATAAGAATGAATTATAATAACTAGGGTTTGATATAAATCTATCATTTTATGTCAATTAAATTCTACATAAAATGATAAATAATTATAAGAATTAGAGCTTGATATAATTTTATCATTTTATGTGAATTAAATTCTACATAAAATGATAAAATTCATGAAGAAAGAAATACTAGATAGAATGGAAAACCGTCAACGGCTCGAAGTCCGATTTGCTTCGAATTAAACTGAATAACAAAAATTCCGGATATTTCATGCAAAGCTCTCAGTGCCCACAGGGTCATCTCTACTCCGACGTCCCATGTTCGGATGAACCTCAAAACATGGGAAATATGTAGAGATCCAATGCTGGAACCAGCATGTACAAATGTTAATTCAAAAAAAAACTTTTATTTTGGAAGAAAAAAACAAGGCATAAATATCTTACCCATATGAGCGGATTAAATCCGGCCATCTGCCTCGTATCTGTGCGCTAGCCCTCCCCCAACTGTCGATATACGTTAGCAAGGGTGGAAGTGCCCCATGCCAACTAATGAGTATGCCTATGATCTCGAACGAAGGTCAAGAGTTCCCACTTGACCTTGTTGCCCGTCTTGTCCATAAAAAGTGAGTACCCGAGAAACAACAATATCCACGCAGACGCAATCGCTTCCGCTGGACCACCTCCCTCGATCATTGCCTGCATCCTGGACTCTATATCTGTTATACGAAATCTGCTATTCACACGGATCTGATGCTACTCAGCCTCTGTCCAATCCCCGAATAAATGATGTGCCGTTTCCCGTATAACCGGCCACGAATCAAAAGCTCCCAGGTCAGGTCCATCTATGCAAAGCCCGGTAATGTGAAACACATCATGCAATGTGATGGTCATCTCCCCAAAAGGCATGTGAAATGAGTTCGTCTCGGGATGCCACATCTCTACAAATGCATGGATAAGAGTATGATCCACATTGCTCATCTGGATCGTGAATAATGGACGTAACCCCGAGATATCAAATATAGTCCGCCACCCTACATCTACGGGAGTGTCCATATACGTACGTAGCAAGATATTCAGGGCCGCACTAGTCCTCCGGACTCTACGTACATCACTCTATTGAATAAAATAAATATTATTAACAATATTGGAAGTTGTGAATGTTTTTTATAAGTATAACGAATAGGAACTTATGTTTGCCTCTGGATCAATCCAAATAGCTCTCGCTTTATGCGTCCCGTAATCTACCAATATATCAGTAGCGAGAGGTTGTCCGGTTTTAGTATCGAGAATATCATTCAGCCACACATTTGTTGGATTCACATCGGATTGCAAAGCAAAACCCGATGGTCCAACAAATGACGGACCCGCATCCATCGAAGGATAGTGAGGTGAGGGATGAAAGGTGGAGGGTTGCACTAACGATTCTTGATAAGCAGACGGTTGAAACTGGTCCTCCTCCACATACTCCATTGTTCGCTCCAAACGGTGTGTGCAAGCTTTAAATTTATAACCCTAGACTTAAGCTTAAAACAAGGATGCGAACCCGCAGTGTACGGGTCAATCGTAGTAAAAGCAAGAAAATTCCAGGGGTCGATCACAGGGACTTGGTGAAACAAAGTCAACACGGTATGCTAATGTTAATGCTAACCACAAGAGAAATTTAACACAATCAAAGATGAATAAGATGTCAAATAAAGCAAACATGCAATTCTAGGGATTAAAGCATCTAGTTGTGGTTCCAACTCAAGATCTATAGATAAGCGGACAAAGCTGAGATTTTTGCATGGGGAAGGTGTTTCTAAAGTGGAGTAGATCACCGGGTAAGTCTCACTACACACTAATCCTAAACCGTAACTCCTATTACCGGGTAAGTCTCAAGGAATCAAGATAAAGAACTATAACCTCAAACTAACACACCATCTAAGGGAATAGAATCAACCTTTACCGGGTAAGTCTCAGGCTAACTCACAAAGATGGGATGGAAGCACACTCAAACCCCAATAAAGGACAACCCTTTATTACCTACACTTATGATCGTTGGTACACAAACTAAGGAATTACCGGGTAAGTCTCATCCTAAGCTTGCCTTGAACCAGAAAGGTGTAATAAGAATAGGATTTGGCAAACTCTAACACTTAACTCTCAGTTTAGGATAGGATAAGTCACCTCGGTCAGAAGAATTCCACCCCGGCCGAGATGTTCATCAACCGAACGAGATGCTTAGGGTTAAGGTTAAAGACTCGAACTTTCAGGATCCTACTGGAATCTAAGATTATTCTATCATTGTTTTTCCCACAACCTTCAGCCAATCACCCTAGAATCACACAAGGAAATTAGCCACTCATCATCATAATGAAAGTATTAAATATATGGGAAGGAGGTGAATATTTGAACAAAGAAGAATTTAATGAAAACACTTCAATAACTGAATCAAATATCACAAACAAAAGCGTTCCTTGGATAGCAATCCAACAAGACAAGACAATCAATGAGGGAATTGAAGACAATCTTACAAAAACCCTCCAAAAAGCTATAAAAAGCTATGATCTTCAACCTTCCTTCAACCTTCAAAAAGGTTCTTCGAAAACTCCCAAATTGGAGTAGGCTGCTGCGTATACTGCTGTAATCGGATCGTGTGCGGCCTTTTAATCGATGTATGCAGCCCCTTTCAAATTGTGGAAAATCAACCCTTTTTATAGGAAAATAAATCTCCAAAGATAATAAATCTTAAGAAGATATTATCCCATAAATATAGGTAAAATATATGATTCTGCATATCTCCTTCCTTCCAGAAGCTCAGCCCAAGAATAAAATATTCTCGCCGCGTCCTAGGTATTCGCCTCGGTCGAGTCGGCGTCTCTGGATCGCCTCGGTCGAGATGAATCTCTGGTCAACCGAGGTGACTCATAACTGAATGTAGAATCTCTCAAAACTGGTCCAAAGTAAATCTTCAATCCATGGCTGTGCTTCCTGGATGTAGCTCCAAATGACTCTTGACTTCTTTTGCTCCTTTTTGATGCAAAACGTACCATATTACCTGCAATTACAACGAAACTAGGTGTAGACCTCGATTCTCGCAAAGGTAGATGAAATGGTAGTAAAATCACATAATGTACATACAAACATGCAGATTACGAAAGATAAAACGTCCAAACAAACCCCAAAATATGGACTATAATTCATGCTATCAAAATACCCCATACTTAGCCCTTGCTTGTCCCCAAGCAAGTTCCTCATAAAAGACAAGATAGAATGGATTATAAGTCAAGAAAATCAATGAAATCTTTCAAAAACATTTTATGGTGTGCAACTATCATAGATCACTCTAAGAGAACACTTCCTGGAATTTAAAAACTCAATATGATCAAAACATTTTATAAATATAGGAAAGTTGTTCATCTTTGCATAAAATCATAGAATGCATAACAAATCATAATTATCAAAATTAATCATGTATAATCCAGTTTAAACCGCTAAGTCAATCAACAAGCTCAAGGTCTCAAGGGCTTCCCAAAAGAAAGGTCAAGAAATGTGTAGGGTAGGGATGTATGTAAGGTAATGTGGTGCTAGAATCCGGGAAAAGGATGAATTTCACTTCCACTTTGACTTGCAACATCTTCCACCAATAAGCTTTGCTTATTCACACTTTTTCTTTTACTTTACTTTTTGGGATGCATGGATAGAGGTGCACAATAACCGAAGCCTAGGAAATCCGCAATCATCAATTTCTTGAGATGCATCAAACCCTTGATGCACATACCATGACCCGTTAGGAATATCGCTCAATCCGACTTTGGCAAGACACAAACACCCGGCTATGTGAATGGTGCCGAGTTACTCATCTTCATGATTGACTTCCCCAAACCTATTATTGCTTTCTAACACTTTCACTTTCAGCCACCTTCAACTTTAACTTGCTTTCACCACTTTGCTTGCTTCCAAATTCCCGGATGGTTAAAGGGAGGCAAAACGTATATGAGGGGCTAAGCATGATCAAGAAGAAGAAGAAGAAGAAGAATGAATTGCCTTGGTCTTTCCAAGAAGAACGTGAGAGAACTTAGCCTGCGGTGTCAACCTTCAAATTCAGCATAATTTGGATAAAAACAAAGTATTAAACATGCCAATAATTTCAAACAAAGCATTTAGCAACTTAAACATATCATAAAACATTTCAAACACATAAAGGATTTAAAACTAGTCAGTAAACAAGATCTTCACTGAGATCATATCCAGATAAGTAACACAAAAATCGTTTTCGAAAACTCTCAGTTAACCCACCTCGGTCGAGATGTTCTTGGTTCAACCGAGGTGAAACACCTCGTTTCGCCAGAACTGTCCCGGTCGAGGTCGAAAAATTTTTTTTTTTTAAAACCATTTTTTTTTTTTTCGGTTTCGACGTTTTTCTCAATCTAATAACCTGTAAGTATGCATGCAATCTCAGATAAACATATAAATGCAGAATGAAGCATAAATATCCGGTCAAATAGAGTCATGCATCACATAAGTGTCAAATACATCAATAAACACCCCATACTTAGGACACACTGTCCCAGTGGGTCAAAATAGGTCTAAGGACAGGATACTCACCGAACATAGCTAAACTGCATGAAGAAGTAAGAAACAGCTCCCAGATAAGACCATCTCGGTTGGCGAAGTACATCTCGGTCGAGGTGTTCTGACAGTACCCGAGATGTATATCAGTAAAGCTCGTTTCCTCAACTTCTCGAAATTTCGTTCTTCTAGTGTAGCTCTTGAACTGTGATCCTTCCTTTTGGAATACCTGGTTGTTGTCTAGAGGAAAACAAAAACAAAGCAACTATCTAAACTAGACTAGAAAACGGGAAAGAAAGCAATACCTTGGGTTGCCTCCCAAGAAGCGCTTGATTTAAGGTCGCTAGCTGGACCATACGGCATGGGATTACTCAATGCACTTCGAATGTCGTGGAGTGCTCATCACATCCGTAAAAATCTTCCAAGAAGGTTCCGGTTCCTAACTTCACCGGCAAATGGTAAGATCTCCCACGTACAAGCTTGTACGGTTTGATTCTCACCGGAATTCGTCTAGGCTTCCTGCACTTCAATGGGACATTCCTCGTGTCCCATCCTTTCCTTGATCGAGAAAATAGTTTCTCGAGAATCATAGCAGCTTCCCCATCTATAGCTTGGGGATGGTACAGGGTCCTGAGCATGCGAGGGACCCCATACTTGAACAAATAACACTTCGTTGCCTTAGCGGTGAAGCGCTTGTTAACTTCACTCCTTATAATCCAAGGAGCATCTTCCTCCAACAATTTCAAGGGAGGTTTCATCTTGATCTTAGGAGGTTCTTTCGGAAGAGACCTCCAACTCTCCGGTGCCTTCCTGAAAAATTCAGAAATATTAATAGGGAATTCAAATGAAGTAGGAGAATGTACCTTGCAAAGCTCTCCAAGGTTTGAGACAAATTTCATGTTGGGTCGATGATCCACACACGAAATCTCTCTTAGTTCAGCTGGTCTTTCTTCCACCTTGACCACAATCTCAGTAATTTGGCCAAAGTCTTCTGCATCTGCCTCTTCCGGTTCTGCAGGTTCTTCTTTCATCTCGACCGAGGTCACTTCCACCTCGACCGAGGTCTCAACAGTCAGATCGAGATCTTCCACATCGTCTCCCTCAAAAGCTTCAGGAGAAACTTCTGGTTCGACTGGGGGAATGCTTGGAACGTGCAACACTTCCTTATGCTCCTCTTGCGGCCTAGCATAGGATAGGGTGCTTTCCTTGAGCTCCGTCACCTTCTTCATCAACTTCTCCAACCTAGATTCAAGAGAGTCTTCAAGAGGTTGCTCATAAGTCTTTTTAGGGACATTCAGTTCATCCCACATCGCAAGTTCATGCTGAATGGCCTCTTCTCTTTCCCATTCATTGTTGAACCAGTAGAAGGAGTACTTCTCCTCCAAGTATTCATAATGATCTGCCCTAGCACTTTGTCTTGCTATCCAGGCTGGATCAAACATAGCGTTCAGAAATCCTGAAAACTACAAAACTCATAGAAAGAGTAGTTAGTAGCAACAGGGGCAAGCGCCCCGAAAGCAAACCGTACCGGCTCGGTCTAGACCAAGTCCCCGGCAACGGCGCCAAAAACTTGTTCGCTCCAAACGGTGTGTGCAAGCTTTAAATTTATAACCCTAGACTTAAGCTTAAAACAAGGATGCGAACCCGCAGTGTACGGGTCAATCGTAGTAAAAGCAAGAAAATTCCAGGGGTCGATCACAGGGACTTAGTGAAACAAAGTCCAATACGGTATGCTAGTGTTGATGCTAACCACAAGAGCAAGTATACAATCAAAGATGAATAAGATGTCAAATAAGCAAACATGCAATTCTAGGGATTAAAGCATCTAGTTGTGGTTCCAACTCAAGATCTATAGATAAGCGGACAAAGCTGAGATTTTTGCATGGGGAAGGTGTTTCTAAAGTGGAGTAGATCACCGGGTAAGTCTCACTACACACTAATCCTAAACCGTAACTCCTATTACCGGGTAAGTCTCAAGGAATTAAGATAAAGAACTATTGCCTCAAACTAACATACCATCTAAGGGAATAGAATCAACCTTTACCGGGTAAGTCTCAGGCTAACTCACAAAGATGGGATGGAAGCACACTCAAACCCCAATAAAGGACAAGCCTTTATTACCTACACTTATGATCGTTAGTACACAAACTAAGGAATTACCGGGTAAGTCTCATCCTAAGCTTGCATTGAACCAGGAAGGTGAAATAAGAATAGGATTTGGCAAACTCTAACACTTAACTCTCAGTTTAGGGTCGGATAAGTCACCTCGGTCAGAAGAATTCCACCCCGGCCGAGATGTTCATCAACCGAACGAGATGTTTAGGGTTAAGGTTAAAGACTCGAACTTTCAGGATCCTACTGGAATCTAAGATTATTCTATCATTGTTTTTCCCACAACCTTCAGCCAATCACCCTAGAATCACACAAGGAAATTAGCCACTCATCATCATAATGAAAGTATTAAATATATGGGAAGGAGGTGAATATTTGAACAAAGAAGAATTTAATGAAAACACTTCAATAACTGAATCAAATATCACAAACAAAAGCGTTCCTTGGATAGCAATCCAACAAGACAAGACAATCAATGAGGGAATTGAAGACAATCTTACAAAAACCCTCCAAAAAGCTATAAAAAGCTATGATCTTCAACCTTCCTTCAACCTTCAAAAAGGTTCTTCGAAAACTCCCAAATTGGAGTAGGCTGCTGCGTATACTGCTGTAATCGGATCGTGTGCGGCCTTTTAATCGATGTATGCAGCCCCTTTCAAATTGTGGAAAATCAACCCTTTTTATAGGAAAATAAATCTCCAAAGATAATAAATCTTAAGAAGATATTATCCCATAAATATAGGTAAAATATATGATTCTGCATATCTCCTTCCTTCCAGAAGCTCAGCCCAAAAATATAAGATCACTTTCCAAAATTAAAAGATCTCAGCCAAGAATAAAATATTCTCGCCGCGTCCTAGGTATTCGCCTCGGTCGAGTCGGCGTCTCTGGATCGCCTCGGTCGAGATGAATCTCTGGTCAACCGAGGTGACTCATAACTGAATGTAGAATCTCTCAAAACTGGTCCAAAGTAAATCTTCAATCCATGGCTGTGCTTCCTGGATGTAGCTCCAAATGACTCTTGACTTCTTTTGCTCCTTTTTGATGCAAAACGTACCATATTACCTGCAATTACAACGAAACTAGGTGTAGACCTCGATTCTCGCAAAGGTAGATGAAATGGTAGTAAAATCACATAATGTACATACAAACATGCAGATTACGAAAGATAAAACGTCCAAACAAACCCCAAAATATGGACTATAATTCATGCTATCAAAATACCCCATACTTAGCCCTTGCTTGTCCCCAAGCAAGTTCCTCATAAAAGACAAGATAGAATGGATTATAAGTCAAGAAAATCAATGAAATCTTTCAAAAACATTTTATGGTGTGCAACTATCATAGATCACTCTAAGAGAACACTTCCTGGAATTTAAAAACTCAATATGATCAAAACATTTTATAAATATAGGAAAGTTGTTCATCTTTGCATAAAATCATAGAATGCATAACAAATCATAATTATCAAAATTAATCATGTATAATCCAGTTTAAACCGCTAAGTCAATCAACAAGCTCAAGGTCTCAAGGGCTTCCCAAAAGAAAGGTCAAGAAATGTGTAGGGTAGGGATGTATGTAAGGTAATGTGGTGCTAGAATCCGGGAAAAGGATGAATTTCACTTCCACTTTGACTTGCAACATCTTCCACCAATAAGCTTTGCTTATTCACACTTTTTCTTTTACTTTACTTTTTGGGATGCATGGATAGAGGTGCACAATAACCGAAGCCTAGGAAATCCGCAATCATCAATTTCTTGAGATGCATCAAACCCTTGATGCACATACCATGACCCGTTAGGAATATCGCTCAATCCGACTTTGGCAAGACACAAACACCCGGCTATGTGAATGGTGCCGAGTTACTCATCTTCATGATTGACTTCCCCAAACCTATTATTGCTTTCTAACACTTTCACTTTCAGCCACCTTCAACTTTAACTTGCTTTCACCACTTTGCTTGCTTCCAAATTCCCGGATAGGTAAAGGGAGGCAAAATGTATATGAGGGGCTAAGCATGATCAAGAAGAAGAAGAAGAAGAAGAATGAATTGCCTTGGTCTTTCCAAGAAGAACGTGAGAGAACTTAGCCTGCGGTGTCAACCTTCAAATTCAGCATAATTTGGATAAAAACAAAGTATTAAACATGCCAATAATTTCAAACAAAGCATTTAGCAACTTAAACATATCATAAAACATTTCAAACACATAAAGGATTTAAAACTAGTCAGTAAACAAGATCTTCACTGAGATCATATCCAGATAAGTAACACAAAAATCGTTTTCGAAAACTCTCAGTTAACCCACCTCGGTCGAGATGTTCTTGGTTCAACCGAGGTGAAACACCTCGTTTCGCCAGAACTGTCCCGGTCGAGGTCGAAAAATTTTTTTTTTTTAAAACCATTTTTTTTTTTTTCGGTTTCGACGTTTTTCTCAATCTAATAACCTGTAAGTATGCATGCAATCTCAGATAAACATATAAATGCAGAATGAAGCATAAATATGAAAATATCCGATATAATACATCAAAAGTCAAATAATACATCGAAGTCATCACGTAGTCAAATAAGTCAAATAGTACATCAAATACCCCATACTTGAGACACTCTGTCCCAGTGGGTATAATAAAAGTCTGAATAAAAGAGGACTCACCGGATAAAGAGCCGAACTGCATAAAAATAAATAAATAAAGCCTGCAGCTCCTCAGTAGTCTCGATCCGGTGGTGGTGGTGGTGGTATGTAGGGGAACTGAGTAGGGTCATAGGGATAGCCCATGACATGCTGGAACTGTAGCTGAGCCATCATGTGCTGATGATGCTGCCGCTCCTGCATCTCCCGGATATCCAATGAAAGTGCAGTATAAGAGTCGATAACCTGATCCGTCAGGTCATCGATCCGTCGGTGTGCTGCTCTGTCCCTAACTCTCTGCCTCCTGCGCCTAGCGGGCCTGACTGGAGAAGTCTCAGCTGGCGCCGGCTCAGTGTCCTCCTCATCCTCATCTAGATCAATAATGGGAGGCGCGCTCGTCCCAGCAGTATCTGTCCCTGTGTCCATCGGGACGCTGCCTCCTCTCTCATCAACAGTCTCATCGTCGTCGGCTCAGTGTCCCTAACTCTCATCAACAGTCCGCTCCCATGGCATGGCGACGTATGGAGTGGTCAACCCACGGGGAACTAGAATCCTCCGCGTGATCATCTCCTGCAGACCCAGCGGCTTCGGAGCCGCCGCCAATGTGCACACGCTGAGGTCTATCCCATGGTAAGTGGCGATGTGGGTGACTAGACCTCCACAGCAAATATCCCCCTTCCCTTTGGCCTTGATCTTGTGCAGATCCTCTGCCAAGAGCAAGCCAAAGTCCGGGAAGCCGCCTGTAACCATGCAGTAAAGCGAAAAGAGCTCCCCCTGTCTAATCTTCTGGGGCGTCTCAGTACGCGCCAGAAGCATCTCACTGAAGATCCGGTGGGCAAGTCTGAAGGCCGGGTGAAAGATGACCTTCTCCCTGGAATCACCAGGGCGCCATCTGTCTGCATGAGTGGTAATGTGGGCTATCTGTCCCCAGAACTCCCTAGCTACTGATCGGGAGGGGAAGTCTACAGCTGTAGGGGCAGGAAAGCCAAAGATCTCTCTCCAGATCTCTAATGGAACTATGAAGTTCCGGCTCATCAGCCGGTACTTCACAGATCCCTCTGTGGGAAGGTAGGAGAAGGAGCTAACAAACTCGAGTGTCGGCTCTATGTAGGCTGGGGCTCGGATCTCAGTGAACTGATCTAGCCCAACGGTAGCAATCATCCTCCTAAGGTCAGCATCTAACCCTAGGCAGTCAAAAGCTGACACATCCAGAAATCGTGGTGCGATGACTGGACGGCCAGCTATCCTCTCATAGTCTACCCGGCATCTCTCGTGGATAACCGGGCGGTAGGGACGGGATGAGGAAGGAGAAGGGGAAGGGGAAGATCTATCTCTAAGGGCTAGCAGTCTGTCAGAACTCATCTCTAATGCACACTGTCAGACTACCTCGGTCGACTGACAAATACCAAGAATCACCTCGACCGAGGTGCAGACGACTGGACCGAGGCGAAGACAGTTCGAATTCCACTCTCTGATTTTCAGTTCTTTTCCCCCTAAAATCACTACAAATGCTTCCTAAGGGGTACTTATGGATTTCCTCAACAAAATTAAGGGCAACCAAAGCCCAATACGCAGTAAACGACGAGTTAGGGTTTTTCGAACGGTTTTTACCTCGTTTCGGTCGAAACGCTCAGATTTCTTGCAGATCCGTATGTTCGCTCCAAACGGTGTGTGCAAGCTTTAAATTTATAACCCTAGACTTAAGCTTAAAACAAGGATGCGAACCCGCAGTGTACGGGTCAATCGTAGTAAAAGCAAGAAAATTCCAGGGGTCGATCACAGGGACTTAGTGAAACAAAGTCCAATACGGTATGCTAGTGTTAATGCTAACCACAAGAGCAAGTATACAATCAAAGATGAATAAGATGTCAAATAAGCAAACATGCAATTCTAGGGATTAAAGCATCTAGTTGTGGTTCCAACTCAAGATCTATAGATAAGCGGACAAAGCTGAGATTTTTGCATGGGGAAGGTGTTTCTAAAGTGGAGTAGATCACCGGGTAAGTCTCACTACACACTAATCCCAAACCGTAACTCCTATTACCGGGTAAGTCTCAAGGAATTAAGATAAAGAACTATTGCCTCAAACTAACACACCATCTAAGGGAATAGAATCAACCTTTACCGGGTAAGTCTCAGGCTAACTCACAAAGATGGGATGGAAGCACACTCAAACCCCAATAAAGGACAAACCTTTATTACCTACACTTATGATCGTTGGTATACAAACTAAGGAATTACCGGGTAAGTCTCATCCTAAGCTTGCTTTGAACCAGAAAGGTATAATAAGAATAGGATTTGGCAAACTCTAACACTTAACTCTCAGTTTAGGGTCGGATAAGTCACCTCGGTCAGAAGAATTCCACCCCGGCCGAGATGTTCATCAACCGAACGAGGTGCTTAGGGTTAAGGTTAAAGACTCGAGCTTTCAGGATCCTACTGGAATCTAAGATTATTCTATCATTGTTTTTCCCACAACCTTCAGCCAATCACCCTAGAATCACACAAGGAAATTAGCCACTCATCATCATAATGAAAGTATTAAATATATGGAAGAAGGTGAATATTTGAACAAAGAAGAATTTAATGAAAACACTTCAATAACTGAATCAAATATCACACAAAATCGTTCCTTGGATAATAATCCAACAAGACAAGACAACAAGGAAAGGAATTGAAGACAATCTTACAAAACCCTCCAAAAGGCTATAAAGCTATAGTCTTCAATCTTCCTTCAACCTTCAAAAAAGGTTCTTCAACAACTCCCAACTTGGAGTATACTGCGCTGCTGTAGGATGTTGATCGATGTATGCAATCGATGTATGCAGCCTCCTTTTTGGTGTAAGCGGGGTTTCCAGCTGTAAGCGGATGTCGGAATTATGGGAAATCCGACCCTTTTTATAGGAAAATAAACCTCCAAAGATAATAAATCTTAAGAAGATATATTCCCATAAAAATAGGTAAAATATATGATTCTGCATATCTCCTTCCTTCCAGAAGCTCAGCCCAAAAATATAAGATCACTTTCCAAACTTAAAAGATCTCTTCCAAGAATAAAATATTCTCGCCGCGTCCTAGGTATTCGCCTCGGTCGAGTCGGCGTCTCTGGATCGCCTCGGTCGAGATGAATCTCTGGTCAACCGAGGTGACTCATAACTGAATGTAGAATCTCTCAAAACTGGTCCAAAGTAAATCTTCAATCCATGGCTGTGCTTCCTGGATGTAGCTCCAAATGACTCTTGACTTCTTTTGCTCCTTTTTGATGCAAAACGTACCATATTACCTGCAATTACAACGAAACTAGGTGTAGACCTCGATTCTCGCAAAGGTAGATGAAATGGTAGTAAAATCACATAATGTACATACAAACATGCAGATTATGAAAGATAAAACGTCCAAACAAACCCCAAAATATGGACTACAATTCATGCTATCAAAATACCCCATACTTAGCCCTTGCTTGTCCCCAAGCAAGTTCCTCATAAAAGACAAGATAGAATGGATTATAAGTCAAGAAAATCAATGAAAAATCCTTCAAAAACATTTTATGGTGTGCAACTATCATAGATCACTCTAAGAGAACACTTCCTGGAATTTAAAAACTCAATATGATCAAAACATTTTATAAATATAGGAAAGTTGTTCATCTTTGCATAAAATCATAGAATGCATAACAAATCATAATTATCAAAATTAATCATGTATAATCCAGTTTAAACCGCTAAGTCAATCAACAAGCTCAAGGTCTCAAGGTCTTCCCAAAAGAAAAGGTCAAGAAACGTGTAGGGTAGGGATGTATGTAAGGTAATGTGGTGCTAGAATCCGGGAAAAGGATGAATTTCACTTCCACTTTGACTTGCAACATCTTCCACCAATAAGCTTTGCTTATTCACACTTTTTTTTTTACTTTACTTTTTGGGATGCATGGATAGAGGTGCACAATAACCGAAGCCTAGGAAATCCGCAATCATCAATTTCTTGAGATGCATCAAACCCTTGATGCACATACCATGACCCGTTAGGAATATCGCTCAATCCGACTTTGGCAAGACACAAACACCCGGCTATGTGAATGGTGCCGAGTTACTCATCTTCATGATTGACTTCCCCAAACCTATTATTGCTTTCTAACACTTTCACTTTCAGCCACCTTCAACTTTAACTTGCTTTCACCACTTTGCTTGCTTCCAAATTCCCGGATGGTTAAAGGGAGGCAAAACGTATATGAGGGGCTAAGCATGATCAAGAAGAAGAAGAAGAAGAAGAATGAATTGCCTTGGTCTTTCCAAGAAGAACGTGAGAGAACTTAGCCTGCGGTGTCAACCTTCAAATTCAGCATAATTTGGATAAAAACAAAGTATTAAACATGCCAATAATTTCAAACAAAGCATTTAGCAACTTAAACATATCATAAAACATTTCAAACACATAAAGGATTTAAAACTAGTCAGTAAACAAGATCTTCACTGAGATCATATCCAGATAAGTAACACAAAAATCGTTTTCGAAAACTCTCAGTTAACCCACCTCGGTCGAGATGTTCTTGGTTCAACCGAGGTGAAACACCTCGTTTCGCCAGAACTGTCCCGGTCGAGGTCGAAAAATTTTTTTTTTTAAAACCATTTTTTTTTTTTTTCGGTTTCGACGTTTTTCTCAATCTAATAACCTGTAAGTATGCATGCAATCTCAGATAAACATATAAATGCAGAATGAAGCATAAATATGAAAATATCCGATATAATACATCAAAAGTCAAATAATACATCGAAGTCATCACGTAGTCAAATAAGTCAAATAGTACATCAAATACCCCATACTTGAGACACTCTGTCCCAGTGGGTATAATAAAAGTCTGAATAAAAGAGGACTCACCGGATAAAGAGCCGAACTGCATAAAAATAAATAAATAAAGCCTGCAGCTCCTCAGTAGTCTCGATCCGGTGGTGGTGGTGGTGGTATGTAGGGGAACTGAGTAGGGTCATAGGGATAGCCCATGACATGCTGGAACTGTAGCTGAGCCATCATGTGCTGATGATGCTGCCGCTCCTGCATCTCCCGGATATCCAATGAAAGTGCAGTATAAGAGTCGATAACCTGATCCGTCAGGTCATCGATCCGTCGGTGTGCTGCTCTGTCCCTAACTCTCTGCCTCCTGCGCCTAGCGGGCCTGACTGGAGAAGTCTCAGCTGGCGCCGGCTCAGTGTCCTCCTCATCCTCATCTAGATCAATAATGGGAGGCGCGCTCGTCCCAGCAGTATCTGTCCCTGTGTCCATCGGGACGCTGCCTCCTCTCTCATCAACAGTCTCATCGTCGTCGGCTCAGTGTCCCTAACTCTCATCAACAGTCCGCTCCCATGGCATGGCGACGTATGGAGTGGTCAACCCACGGGGAACTAGAATCCTCCGCGTGATCATCTCCTGCAGACCCAGCGGCTTCGGAGCCGCCGCCAATGTGCACACGCTGAGGTCTATCCCATGGTAAGTGGCGATGTGGGTGACTAGACCTCCACAGCAAATATCCCCCTTCCCTTTGGCCTTGATCTTGTGCAGATCCTCTGCCAAGAGCAAGCCAAAGTCCGGGAAGCCGCCTGTAACCATGTAGTAAAGCGAAAAGAGCTCCCCCTGTCTGATCTTCTGGGGCGTCTCAGTACGCGCCAGAAGCATCTCACTGAAGATCCTGTGGGCAAGTCTAAAGGCCGGGTGAAAGATGACTTTCTTTCTGGAATCACCAGGGCGCCATCTGTCTGCATGAGTGGTAATGTGGGCTATCTGTCCCCAGAACTCCCTAGCTACTGATCGGGAGGGGAAGTCTACAGCTGTAGGGGCAGGAAAGCCAAAGATCTCTCTCCAGATCTCTAATGGAACTATGAAGTTCCGGCTCATCAGCCGGTACTTCACAGATCCCTCTGTGGGAAGGTAGGAGAAGGAGCTAACAAACTCGAGTGTCGGCTCTATGTAGGTTGGGGCTCGGATCTCAGTGAACTGATCCAGCCTGACTGTGGCAATCATCCTCCTAAGGTCAGCATCTAACCCTAGGCAGTCAAAAGCGGACACCTCCAGAAATCGTGGTGCGATAACTGGACGGCCCGCTATCCTCTCATAATCTACCCGGCATCTCTCGTGGATAACCGGGCGGTAGGGACGGGATGAGGAAGGAGAAGGGGAGGGGGAGGATCTATCTCTCAGGGCTAAACGGCGATCTGAACTCATTTCTACTCAACACTGTCAGACCACCTCGGTTGCTGACAAGCCTCAGAAATCACCTCGGTCGAGATGCAGTTCGACCGGACCGAGGCGTAGCAGTTGCGATTCCAATTCTCAGAATTTCAGTTCTTTTCCCCCTAAAATCACTACAAATGCTTCCTAAGGGGTACTTATAGATTTCCTCAACAGAATCAAGGGCGACCAAAGCCCAATATGCAGTAAACAAGCGAGTTAGGGTTTTCGAACCTTTTGCACCTCGTTTCGGTCGAAACACTCAGATTTCTTGCAGATCCGTAGTTGCAATCGATCCTTCTACCCTTTAATCGTGTTTTGGAAGCAGAAATCTTCGAAAACGAGCGAGAAACGGAGGAGAACGAGGTATAGCTGTCGCCGCGGTCGAAATGGGTGAAAGTGAAAAGTAAAAATTTTTTTCTTCTTTTTATACTGTCACGAGATCTGCTGTCACCTCGGTCGAGATGGTCTCGACTGGACCGAGGTGGTACGGACCGAGGCGGTTCTGCAGTAACCCTAGTCGCCTCGGTTGCTTCAAGAATCAACTCGGTCGAGGTGTTCTGACAGTGACCGAGGTGCCTCTTTCTTCTCAGAATCTCGAACTTCTGTCCATCCAGATGTGCTCCTTCCTGTTGTCTGTCCAGAACGCCAAAAACAAAGCAAAGCAAAGCAAAAACAAAAACTATCTAAACTAGACTAGAAAACGGGAAAGAAAGCAATACCTTGGGTTGCCTCCCAAGAAGCGCTTGATTTAAGGTCGCTAGCTGGACCATGATGCGTCTCAAAGGAGGTAGGAGGTTCCCTCACCCCATACTTCACCTCCATCGTGGGGTGAAGTAAGTAGATCCATCAAACGCTCCAAGACGTGTAAGTGCTCGTCGGGGAATGAATCGTCTATGGGTGGGCTATCCGTCTCGCGGGAGGATTCCGGTAGCCGGCGGAGGTGATCCGCAACTGAATTCTCGGATCCCTTCTTATCGCGGATCTCTAAGTCAAACTCTTGAAGCAAGAGAATCCATCGAATAAGACGCGGCTTGGCATCTTTCTTAGCCATCAAGTAACGAATGGCTGCATGGTCGGTGTAGACAATGACTTTCGCCCCTACTAGATAGGAACGAAACTTCTCGAAAGCATATACAACCGCCAATAACTCCTTTTCGGTGGTAGCGTAGTGGCGTTGTGCTTCATCTAGCGTCTTGCTAGCATAGTAAATGGCGGTGGTCCGTCCATCCTTTTTCTGCCCAAGCACCGCTCCTACGGCTACATCGCTAGCGTCACACATGACCTCAAAGGGCAAGGTCCAATCAGGAGGCCGGATAATGGGAGCGGAGATCAACGCTTCCTTAATCCTGTAAAAAGCATCAAGACACTCCTGCGAAAACTCAAAAACAACATCTTTATTCAAGAGGTTAGTTAGAGGTTTAGAAATCTTGGAGAAGTCCTTGATGAATCTCCTGTAGAAACCTGCATGCCCGAGAAAACTCCTCACACCTTTAACAGAACAAGGAGGAGGGAGTTTCTCAATAGTCTCGATCTTAGCTCGATCGACCTCAATACCTCGATTAGAAACGAGGTGTCCTAGCACAATGCCTTCGTTAACCATAAAATGACACTTCTCCCAATTCAAAACAAGGTTAGTGTCTTCACATCTTTTAAGCACTAGAGAAAGGTTAGATAGGCAATCATCAAAAGAGGAACCATATACAGAAAAATCATCCATAAATACCTCCATGATCTCCTCTATGTACTCGGAAAAGATAGCCATCATGCATCGCTGGAAGGTAGCTGGTGCATTGCACAATCCAAATGGCATCCTCCGATAGGCAAACGTCCCCCATGGACAAGTGAAAGTGGTCTTCTCCTGATCATCCGGATGGATAGGAATCTGGAAGAATCCACTATAGCCGTCCAAGTAGCAAAAGTGTGAATGCTGGGCCAACCGTTCGAGCATTTGATCAATGAAGGGAAGCGGAAAATGATCCTTCCGAGTAGCCGTGTTCAGCTTCCTATAGTCGATGCAAACTCTCCAGCCCGTAACGGTCCTCGTTGGGATCAACTCGTTGTTCTTATTCGTCACAACGGTCATCCCTCCTTTCTTCGGAACGACATGCACCGGGCTAACCCACTTGTTATCCGAGATAGGATAAATAATACCTGCATCCAACAACTTAAGAACTTCCTTCTTCACAACCTCTTTCATGATCGGATTTAACCGTCTTTGAGGTTCCCGTGAAGTCTTATGATTATCCTCCATTAGAATTCTATGCATGCAGAAAGAAGGTTTAATGCCAATAAGATCATCCGTGGTGTAACCTATGGCTTTTCGATGCTTTCTCAGGACATGCATTAGCTTAGTTAATTCAGAATCGGAGAGGGAAGCACTAACAATAACGGGATAAGTAGAATCCGGCCCAAGAAAGATATACCTCAAGTGACTAGGGAGTTGTTTAAGCTCCACTACTGGGGGTGCTTTCTGGAAGGGATCTTCGCTTCCTCTTTCCAGTGGAGTGGTATCAGAAACTGGACTCGATGCAGTCTCAGTTGACATCGTCTCGCTGTTGACCTCGGTCGAGACGCAAACGCGTTGACCGAGGTGTTCTTCAGACGCCTCGCTCAGTCCAGAAAGTGCCTCGGTCGAGGTACTGCTACTGGATCCGAGGTTGGAAATCTTCGTTTCCTGGACTAGCTTCTCAGTTTTAGCTCCTGGATCTTCTTCCAGTGCCTTCAAGCTCCGTATATCTGCATCACAAGAAGCATCTATACCTTCCTCCATTAAACTGAAGCTTATAACTCTTTCGAGTGGATCATTAATAAGGATAGAGCTCACCAATTCTCTTGATTCTTCTTCATCGTAGATGTTGAAGATATCATCAGTTAGTTGCTCCCCTTTCATGGCTGCAAGTAGCGCGAACTCCACCTCATCGCCACCAACGTTGAACTTCAACTTGGCGTTCTTGCAATCCACATTGCAACCCGAAGTTGCTAGAAATGGCCTCCCGAGAATGATGGGAACAGGATAATCTGCGGGAATGTCAAGCACGACAAAATCTATAGGTAGATAGAAGTTACCTAACTTGACCGGAACGTCCTCCAAAATGCCCACGGGATGGGTGATGGAGCGATCCGCCATGTAAAGTCGAAACTTGACCGGCTTGGGCTCTCCAAGACCGATCTTAGTGCATAGCTCCAGCGGGATGATGCTCACGCTGGCTCCTAGATCGCAAAGGGCTTCACAAGTGACATCCCCAACTTGAATGGGAATGCAAAATGAGCCGGGATCTCTCAACTTAGGTGGCATCTTCTCCTTCATGATCTTTATAAGCTCCGAAGACTTAGATGTCATCCTAACTTCACCAACATCCTCCAGCTTCCTCTTCCTTGATAGGATCTCCTTTAAAAACTTCCCATAGGCGGGCATACCGTTGTTTTGGTTATTCGCCCTCCAATTGTTGCTATTGAATCCTCTATTGTTGTTGTAGTGGTTGTTTCGGGGTCCGTTGTTGTTGTTGCGGTACCCGTTATTGTTGTTGTTGTTGTTCCTTTGCCCTTGCTCTTCCTTCTTAGTTTGAGCCATCAATAGCTCCTTCAATTGCTTCACGTCGTTCTTCAAGGACGTGAGTTGGTTGTTGTTGGGTTGAGTCTCTTGAAAGTTGACTCTTTTAACTCCACCTTCAGCTCCTTGGTGGGTGTACTTCTCCATGTGCAAGGCTTGCTTCTCAATGAAATCCCAAGCCTCGTCAACCGCCATATCCATAAATGTGCCGGCGGAGAGTAGTTGGAGATTAAACTGGGTGTTTCCGTCCAGCCCTTTGAAGTAGATCTCCAACAACTCGATCTTTGGAATCCCATGATGTGGGCAATCCAAAAGGATATCCTTGAACCGCTCCCAAGATTTGGACAAGCTCTCCTTGTCCTTCATGATGAAAGCATTGATCTTCCCTCTCATTTCAGCAGTCTTTGAGGGGGGAAAGAATTTGGTCAAGAATTCCGTAGTCATCTCTTCCCATGTGCTGATTTTTCCTGCAGGAAGAGATTGATACCAAGTAAGAGCTCTATCTTTAAGAGAAAAGTAGAAAGGTCTTAGCTTGTAGTTGTTATTTTCAATTCTGGGAGGTCGCAAGGTCTCCATCAAGATCTCGTAGTTTTGAAGATGTTGATGCGGCGACTCCTTCTCTAGCCCTCCGAATTGACATTGGCGAATCATCGCTAGAACTTGTGGTCGAAGTTCGTAGTCATGATCCGCTGGATCTCCTAGGTTCACTCCTGGACGCCTCAGCTGTTGATTAGGGTCCATCCTTTGACCTAGGGTTTGTGGAATTCCTGCAAGAAGAACATCTCGGACTGGCATCCGAAGTGGATGCACATCGGCCGGGGCGTCAGGAACTGGGACTTGCCTCGGTCGAGGATCAATTACTGGATCCTGCATCGGTCGAGGTTGAATCTGGTTCCGAATTGCTGCAATCTCAGCTTCGATTGCTGCATTCCTGGCCTGATTCTCTTCTTTTTCCTGCCTTAGTTCTTCTTTACTGAGACGTAGCTGCTCCTGCGTCTCTCTCAATTGGGCCAAAAGATCGTGATCGTCTTGTTGGGCCATCTTCGCTTCTCTTAAGCGTCGTTTGTATGTCTTTTCTGGTTCGGGATCGTAAGGAACGATTTCCTTCCCAGTGCGGGTTCTTCGCATATACCTAAGAAAGAACCTGCAAAAGTCACTCAAGTAGAGTGGTTAGATGACACGGGGGCAAGCGCCCCAAGAGCAACCCGTACCGGCTCGGTCTAGACCAAGTCCCCGGCAACGGCGCCAAAAACTTGTTCGCTCCAAAAGGTGTGTGCAAGCTTTAAATTTATAACCCTAGACTTAAGCTTAAAACAAGGATGCAAACCCGCAGTGTACGGGTCAATCGTAGTAAAAAGCAAGAAATTCTAGGGGTCGATCACAGGGACTCGGTGAAACAAAGTCGATAACGGTAAGCTTCGTAAAGAGAACCCATCGTGGGGTGAAGTAAGTAGATCCATCAAACGCTCCAAGACGTGTAAGTGCTCGTCGGGGAATGAATCGTCTATGGGTGGGCTATCCGTCTCGCGGGAGGATTCCGGTAGCCGGCGGAGGTGATCCGCAACTGAATTCTCGGATCCCTTCTTATCGCGGATCTCTAAGTCAAACTCTTGAAGCAAGAGAATCCATCGAATAAGACGCGGCTTGGCATCTTTCTTAGCCATCAAGTAACGAATGGCTGCATGGTCGGTGTAGACAATGACTTTCGCCCCTACTAGATAGGAACGAAACTTCTCGAAAGCATATACAACCGCCAATAACTCCTTTTCGGTGGTAGCGTAGTGGCGTTGTGCTTCATCTAGCGTCTTGCTAGCATAGTAAATGGCGGTGGTCCGTCCATCCTTTTTCTGCCCAAGCACCGCTCCTACGGCTACATCGCTAGCGTCACACATGACCTCAAAGGGCAAGGTCCAATCAGGAGGCCGGATAATGGGAGCGGAGATCAACGCTTCCTTAATCCTGTAAAAAGCATCAAGACACTCCTGCGAAAACTCAAAAACAACATCTTTATTCAAGAGGTTAGTTAGAGGTTTAGAAATCTTGGAGAAGTCCTTGATGAATCTCCTGTAGAAACCTGCATGCCCGAGAAAACTCCTCACACCTTTAACAGAACAAGGAGGAGGGAGTTTCTCAATAGTCTCGATCTTAGCTCGATCGACCTCAATACCTCGATTAGAAACGAGGTGTCCTAGCACAATGCCTTCGTTAACCATAAAATGACACTTCTCCCAATTCAAAACAAGGTTAGTGTCTTCACATCGTTTAAGCACTAGAGAAAGGTTAGATAGGCAATCATCAAAAGAGGAACCATATACAGAAAAATCATCCATAAATACCTCCATGATCTCCTCTATGTACTCGGAAAAGATAGCCATCATGCATCGCTGGAAGGTAGCTGGTGCATTGCACAATCCAAATGGCATCCTCCGATAGGCAAACGTCCCCCATGGACAAGTGAAAGTGGTCTTCTCCTGATCATCCGGATGGATAGGAATCTGGAAGAATCCACTATAGCCGTCCAAGTAGCAAAAGTGTGAATGCTGGGCCAACCGTTCGAGCATTTGATCAATGAAGGGAAGCGGAAAATGATCCTTCCGAGTAGCCGTGTTCAGCTTCCTATAGTCGATGCAAACTCTCCAGCCCGTAACGGTCCTCGTTGGGATCAACTCGTTGTTCTTATTCGTCACAACGGTCATCCCTCCTTTCTTCGGAACGACATGCACCGGGCTAACCCACTTGTTATCCGAGATAGGATAAATAATACCTGCATCCAACAACTTAAGAACTTCCTTCTTCACAACCTCTTTCATGATCGGATTTAACCGTCTTTGAGGTTCCCGTGAAGTCTTATGATTATCCTCCATTAGAATTCTATGCATGCAGAAAGAAGGTTTAATGCCAATAAGATCATCCGTGGTGTAACCTATGGCTTTTCGATGCTTTCTCAGGACATGCATTAGCTTAGTTAATTCAGAATCGGAGAGGGAAGCACTAACAATAACGGGATAAGTAGAATCCGGCCCAAGAAAGATATACCTCAAGTGACTAGGGAGTTGTTTAAGCTCCACTACTGGGGGTGCTTTCTGGAAGGGATCTTCGCTTCCTCTTTCCAGTGGAGTGGTATCAGAAACTGGACTCGATGCAGTCTCAGTTGACATCGTCTCGCTGTTGACCTCGGTCGAGACGCAAACGCGTTGACCGAGGTGTTCTTCAGACGCCTCGCTCAGTCCAGAAAGTGCCTCGGTCGAGGTACTGCTACTGGATCCGAGGTTGGAAATCTTCGTTTCCTGGACTAGCTTCTCAGTTTTAGCTCCTGGATCTTCTTCCAGTGCCTTCAAGCTCCGTATATCTGCATCACAAGAAGCATCTATACCTTCCTCCATTAAACTGAAGCTTATAACTCTTTCGAGTGGATCATTAATAAGGATAGAGCTCACCAATTCTCTTGATTCTTCTTCATCGTAGATGTTGAAGATATCATCAGTTAGTTGCTCCCCTTTCATGGCTGCAAGTAGCGCGAACTCCACCTCATCGCCACCAACGTTGAACTTCAACTTGGCGTTCTTGCAATCCACATTGCAACCCGAAGTTGCTAGAAATGGCCTCCCGAGAATGATGGGAACAGGATAATCTGCGGGAATGTCAAGCACGACAAAATCTATAGGTAGATAGAAGTTACCTAACTTGACCGGAACGTCCTCCAAAATGCCCACGGGATGGGTGATGGAGCGATCCGCCATGTAGAGTCGGAACTTGACCGGTTTGGGCTCTCCAAGACCGATCTTAGTGCATAACTCCAGCGGGATGATGCTCACGCTGGCTCCTAGATCGCAAAGGGCTTCACAAGTGACATCCCCAACTTGAATGGGAATGCAAAATGAGCCCGGATCTCTCAACTTAGGCGGCATCTTTTCCTTCATGATCTTTATGAGTTCCGAGGACTTAGATGTCATCCTAACTTCACCAACATCCTCCAGCTTCCTCTTCCTTGATAGGATCTCCTTTAAGAACTTCCCATAGGCGGGCATACCTAAAATAGCATCAAGGAAAGGAATATTAATATGGAGCTTATTCATCAAGTCAAGGAACTTACCAAAGTGCTTGTCAAGATGTGCTCTGGCTCTGGACTGGGGGAATGGAAGTGGTGGTTTATATGCAGGAGGTGGAACATAAGCTTCTGTCGTTCCTCCTGCTTTCTGTTGCGCCGCCTCGGTTGGCATCTCGGTCGAGGTGTTCTTCGACTGGATCTGGACCGAGGTGGTCTGCGTCGAGCGAGGTACTGGATCTGCAGTTTTGAGTCCACTCCTCGTCGTGATGGCCATGCACTGGCCCTTAGGGTTAGTTTCCGTCTTTGCTGGAAGCTTCCCTGGATCTCTTGGCGCTTCATTCGCCCTATTAGCAAGTTGTTGTTCGAAGGACTTTTGGGCCCTCGAAAATGAAGTCATAGAATTCTCCATAGCACTAAGCTTGATCAAGATTGCCTCCAGGACTGCGTCCTTCTTTTCCGGCTGAGACGAACTTGATCCTTGCCCTTGGCTCTTCAATGGAGTAGAAGAAGAAGAAGGGGAAGAGAGGAAAGGGTTAGAGGAATCTTTAGAGTTGGAGTTTGAATGATTGTTACCGTTGTTTTGGTTATTCGCCCTCCAATTGTTGCTATTGGATCCTCTATTGTTGTTGTAGTTGTTGTTTCGGGGTCCGTTGTTGTTGTTACGGTACCCGTTATTGTTGTTGTTGTTGTTCCTTTGCCCTTGCTCTTCCTTCTTAGTTTGAGCCATCAATAGCTCCTTCAATTGCTTCACGTCGTTCTTCAAGGACGTGAGTTGGTTGTTGTTGGGTTGAGTCTCTTGAAAGTTGACTCTTTTAACTCCACCTTCAGCTCCTTGGTGGGTATACTTCTCCATATGTAAGGCTTGCTTCTCAATGAAGTCCCAAGCCTCGTCAACCGCCATATCCATGAATGTACCGGCGGAGAGTAGTTGGAGATTGAACTGGGTGTTTCCGTCCAGCCCTTTGAAGTAGATCTCCAACAACTCGATCTTTGGAATCCCATGATGTGGGCAATCCAAAAGGATATCCTTGAACCGCTCCCAAGATTTGGACAAGCTCTCCTTGTCCTTCATGATGAAAGCATTGATCTTCCCTCTCATTTCAGCAGTCTTTGAGGGGGGAAAGAATTTGGTCAAGAATTCCGTAGTCATCTCTTCCCATGTGCTGATTTTTCCTGCAGGAAGAGATTGATACCAAGTAAGAGCTCTATCTTTAAGAGAAAAGTAGAAAGGTCTTAGCTTGTAGTTGTTATTTTCAATTCTGGGAGGTCGCAAGGTCTCCATCAAGATCTCGTAGTTTTGAAGATGTTGATGCGGCGACTCCTTCTCTAGCCCTCCGAATTGACATTGGCGAATCATGGCTAGAACTTGCGGTCGAAGTTCGTAGTCATGATCCGCTGGATCTCCTAGGTTCACTCCTGGACGCCTCAGCTGTTGATTAGGGTCCATCCTTTGACCTAGGGTTTGTGGAATTCCTGCAAGAAGGACATCTCGGACTGGCATCCGAAGTGGATGTACATCGGCCGGGGCGTCAGGTACTGGAATCTGCCTCGGTCGAGGATCAACTACTGGATCCTGCATCGGTCGAGGTAGAATCTGGTTCCGAATTGCTGCAATCTCAGCTTCGATTGCTGCAGTCCTGGCCTGATTCTCTTCTTTCTCTTGCCTTAGCTCTTCTTTACTGAGACGTAGCAGCTCCTGCGTCTCTCTCAACTGGGCCGCAAGGTCGTGATCGTCTTGTTGGGCCATCTTCGCTTCTCTTAAGCGTCTCTTGTATGTCTTTTCTGGTTCGGGATCGTAAGGAACGATTTCCTTCCCAGTGCGGGTTCTTCGCATATACCTAAGAAAGAACCTGCAAAAGTCACTCAAGTAGAGTGGTTAGACAAAAAGGGGGCAAATGCCCCAAGAGCAAACCGTACCGGCTCGGTCTAGACCAAGTCCCCGGCAACGGCGCCAAAAACTTGTTCGCTCCAAACGGTGTGTGCAAGCTTTAAATTTATAACCCTAGACTTAAGCTTAAAACAAGGATGCGAACCCGCAGTGTACGGGTCAATCGTAGTAAAAGCAAGAAAATTCCAGGGGTCGATCACAGGGACTTGGTGAAACAAAGTCAACACGGTATGCTAATGTTAATGCTAACCACAAGAGCAATTTAACACAATCAAAGATGAATAAGATGTCAAATAAAGCAAACATGCAATTCTAGGGATTAAAGCATCTAGTTGTGGTTCCAACTCAAGATCTATAGATAAGCGGACAAAGCTGAGATTTTTGCATGGGGAAGGTGTTTCTAAAGTGGAGTAGATCACCGGGTAAGTCTCACTACACACTAATCCTAAACCGTAACTCCTATTACCGGGTAAGTCTCAAGGAATCAAGATAAAGAACTATAACCTCAAACTAACACACCATCTAAGGGAATAGAATCAACCTTTACCGGGTAAGTCTCAGGCTAACTCACAAAGATGGGATGGAAGCACACTCAAACCCCAATAAAGGACAACCCTTTATTACCTACACTTATGATCGTTGGTACACAAACTAAGGAATTACCGGGTAAGTCTCATCCTAAGCTTGCCTTGAACCAGAAAGGTGTAATAAGAATAGGATTTGGCAAACTCTAACACTTAACTCTCAGTTTAGGATAGGATAAGTCACCTCGGTCAGAAGAATTCCACCCCGGCTGAGATGTTCATCAATCGAACGAGATGCTTAGGGTTAAGGTTAAAGACTCGAACTTTCAGGATCCTACTAGAATCTAAGATTATTCTATCATTGTTTTTCCCACAACCTTCAGCCAATCACCCTAGAATCACACAAGGAAATTAGCCACTCATCATCATAATGAAAGTATTAAATATATGGGAAGGAGGTGAATATTTGAACAAAGAAGAATTTAATGAAAACACTTCAATAACTGAATCAAATATCACAAACAAAAGCGTTCCTTGGATAGCAATCCAACAAGACAAGACAATCAATGAGGGAATTGAAGACAATCTTACAAAAACCCTCCAAAAAGCTATAAAAAGCTATGATCTTCAACCTTCCTTCAACCTTCAAAAAGGTTCTTCGAAAACTCCCAAATTGGAGTAGGCTGCTGCGTATACTGCTGTAATCGGATCGTGTGCGGCCTTTTAATCGATGTATGCAGCCCCTTTCAAATTGTGGAAAATCAACCCTTTTTATAGGAAAATAAATCTCCAAAGATAATAAATCTTAAGAAGATATTATCCCATAAATATAGGTAAAATATATGATTCTGCATATCTCCTTCCTTCCAGAAGCTCAGCCCAAAAATATAAGATCACTTTTCAAAATTAAAAGATCTCAGCCAAGAATAAAATATTCTCGCCGCGTCCTAGGTATTCGCCTCGGTCGAGTCGGCGTCTCTGGATCGCCTCGGTCGAGATGAATCTCTGGTCAACCGAGGTGACTCATAACTGAATGTAGAATCTCTCAAAACTGGTCCAAAGTAAATCTTCAATCCATGGCTGTGCTTCCTGGATGTAGCTCCAAATGACTCTTGACTTCTTTTGCTCCTTTTTGATGCAAAACGTACCATATTACCTGCAATTACAACGAAACTAGGTGTAGACCTCGATTCTCGCAAAGGTAGATGAAATGGTAGTAAAATCACATAATGTACATACAAACATGCAGATTACGAAAGATAAAACGTCCAAACAAACCCCAAAATATGGACTATAATTCATGCTATCATCCATGTTTAAATCAAAATTCATCTCGTGTCTCGGCCGTTCAGCAGGTTGAGGTTGAGTGCATGGATCGATATCCTCTCCGAATATAGTAGAAAAATACGGGGATGAGATTGGGGTGTACGGACATATGAAGTGTCCAAAAGATATGAAGGAGAGGCGTCGAACCTAAGAAATGATAAATCGTCCATGTTTTGTGTCGTGGACGGCTCTCCTAGATCTACTGGTGGGTTGCGACCCGACATATGAATAGTAGGTCGGTTTTGAAAGTTTCTACTAAGCTGTATATTTAATAATTTAGAACAACAATAAATAAATATTTAAATAAATAATAATTTGCATGTAATATATTAAAATCTATAATTGCATGTGGAAAATTATAAATGCATGTAAGAGATTAAAATCTATAATTGCATGTACAAAATCTATAATTGTATGTGAAAAAATATATTTGCATGTAAGATATTAAAATCTATAATTGCATGTACAAAATCTGTAATTGCATGTGGAAAATTATATTTGCATGTAAGTTATTAAAATTTAGAATTGCATGTACAAAATTATAATTGCATGTACAAAATCTATAATTGTATTTATAAATTTACTAACTTAATCCAAAAACACATAGTTGCAAACTTAAATTTCATCTAAAATATAGTAATATAAATTTACTAACTTAAATTACTAACTTCATTTTACTAACTTACATTTCATCTAAAATTTGCTAACGGCTCAAAACTCGGGTAAAAAGTAAATATTCACAAAGGGATTTAAGTTATCAACACTAATTTAAATAAACTAATATAAATTTATTAATTTACTTCTTATCTAAAATATAGTAATATAAATTTACGAAATTAAATTACTAACTTCATTTTACTAACTTACTAACTTAAATTTTATCTACAATATACTAAGTTAAATAAAGTAATATAAATTTATTAATTTAAGGTTAACGAATTTTACTAGCTTAAATAACTAACATAATTTTACTAACTTTAATTTCACCTAAAATCTACAAATATAAATATACCAACATCAATTTGTTCTAAAATATATTCATGTAAATCTACATATATACCAACACAAAGTTCATCTAAAATTTGCTAACGGCTCATAACTCGGGTAAAAAGTAAATATTCACAAAGGGATTTAAGTTACCAACACTAATTTAAATAAACTAATATAAATTTATTAATTTACTTCTTATCTAAAATATAGTAATATAAATTTACTAAATTAAATTACTAACTTCATTTTACTAACTTACTAACTTAAATTTTATCTACAATATACTAAGGTAAATAAACTAATATAAATTTATTAATTTAAGGTCAACCAATTTTACTAGCTTAAATAACTAACATAATTTTACTAACTTTAATTTCACCTAAAATCTACAAATTTAAATATACCAACATCAATTTGTTCTAAAATATATTCATGTAAACCTACTAATTTAAATATCGTCTAAAATATACTCATGTAAATTTATTAATTTAAATATCATCTAAAATATACTAAATTAATTTCATGTAAGATATATAAAATATAAATTTGCTAATTTAATGTTACCGGATTTTGCGCAGCTTCGTGTATTGCGGCGTTTTCCCGCGCAATTCTCTCCGCACGTCTTATTCTCATGGTTTCCCTCTCCTCTTCGGTTCGTACCACTTTTGAAAATAATAATAAGCTAAAAAAAAACTCTCTTTGATTGAAAATTTTTTTCACTCTCAAACAATGCTCTTCTCTCGCATATGGGACGGATGGTGAAGTTTTTGAAGAATGAAGGATATATGTAGAGATTTGAGAGGAGGTCACGGGTAGGAAAAGTGTTGGACACGGGAAGGCATAAATGCATCGGGAAGGAAATGTATCGGGAGACAACACTGCAAAAAAGAAGTGGTCGGTTGACCACAAAAAGGCCTCTCGCACATAGGGTGCGAGAGCCTCGGGAAGGAAGCACTGCAAAAAAGCACTGTCTCAGTTGCAGTGCTTTTTTTACCACATTTTTACTCTCTCGCACCATATGTGCGAGAGCATGGGGAATGACAATCCATTCCCGATGATTTGCAGAGTTTTTTTTTATTATTATTTTTTTACTCTCTCGCTCATAGTGTACGAGAGACTACTTTTTTATGGGTGCCCCGATCAATTTTTTCTGGGTGCGAATAAGAGCCTTGTTTTTTTTTTAACGAAAAGCGGTTTGATCCAATAGTCGATGCGCCAACTATTGAATTGAAATGCCGAAAAGGATTGTCAGATGGGCTAACCGTCATGAATGTTCACAACAAAGAAGAAAAAGAAAATACAAAAATACAAAAGAATCAATGACTTGTTGGTGTCATTATCTCCTAAGGAGATCATTGATGATCTATTGCTGATTGAGACTTCCTTAGTCACGTTAATGACGATTTCTGACGACTTGGACGTGGAAGGGAGACCATGCACATGTGATTTGGAGCCATGCAAGAGCAAGGAAGAGACACTTGTCCCGGAATTGCAAGAAATGGAAGATTGCGGCTTTTGGAGCTTCTTTTGTATTTTATATCATATTTTGGTATAAAATAAAAGATTTTTTTATAACCTTTAGCTTCAAAACATTTTAAGGGTTATTTTTATTTGTTTTATTGTCTAATTTTTGACAAATATTATTCCTTTTTTTAGATAGGAGGCTTTCTAGGCACACAAAAAGCCTCCCTTAGCTTCTTTCCTGATTAGATAGATTTTAGCTAATTGATCAACCGTCTCTTTGAGAGCTTTTGTTCCTATTCAGAAAATTCAATCAATAAAGTGAGTCATTAATAGAATTGCTTTAGAGATTTGTGCTAATAGTCAATACTAGTCCCTCCGTGTGTTTGTCTCCATTGAAGGCTTGTGTAAGGTTATAGAAGAAAGGGTTGAAGACATCATTTTAACATGAATATAGCATTCATGACTGTTGACAATGCTAACATGGACCTTATCACTCTTCTAAAGAATCGAAACACCTCCTATAAAACCAAAAACTTCCACACGGAAGCATCTGGCAAAATTTAACCGATCACAAATAGCTTGTGCCCTAGCTCTAGAAACCCGGGGCTCTAAGATAGAAAGGACATCAACCTTATGATGATTACACAGATATTTTATGGCTCTACGGAACCCGCTCTTGCAAGCTCCGAAAATGTTTCCAAAAAGACAATTCATGATAATCGATAAGAATAAAACCAACGAGAAGGAGAGGCAACTGACCCAGCTTCGTTGCTTCCACACCTACCCCCGTGCTCTGACTCTCTACCATAACTTCGTCGGACGTAACAGGGAATTCTTCACTATTGACATGAGGGCTTGCACTCGGGTCCGGCATGCATGGAATGACAACAGAATACTGATTTGACGTCTCACCCTTCTCCTATGTATGAGAGCTAGGTTGGCTTAGCTCGTTACTCTCCATATTGAGGATGCCATCAGTTACATTACTTCGGTGCAAGATTTTGACCTCTAAAGTATCATTCTGCCTCTTCCGTTTCAGGGGGGTTGGAGTAGCACCGGAATCTTCGGCTTGCTCGTTCTTATTTTATTTCGTCTCTTCGGCTTATTTTATTTCGTCTCTTCGGCTTGCTCTCCTTCCCACTTGACTCTTCTTTATTCTCTACAGAGGCAATAAAAATGGGACAGGATAAAGTAACCTTTTGAGGAATGGTAGATTCAACGTACTCTCCACAAACTAAAGTAGAGGAATTGTTCTTTGATGACGTTACAGTCTTCTGGGCCCCATAACCGCTGTTGATTCCTTACTTTTCTTAGTGGATCCTTTAGTACTTGGGCTTGTTATTGGTTTACGCCCACTCGAGGTGGCTTTTTTATCAGATCCCATAGACTCTATCGGCTTCATTGGCTCAACAACAACTTCTTTAATTTGATGAGAATCTTTACTAACGGCCAATAGAGGTTTTCCTTTATTTTGCATATTTTTTTCCTGGGTAAGAATAATTGGTTTTCCTAACTAAATTGGCATTAATACCTGAATTTTTCTCTTGATGATACTTTCCTGTTTGGATCTTGGATTTTCTCACCACTTGCATCCAGGGTCCGAAGCCGGTGATGTCAGACTCCACGTTCGGAGGAGGATTTGATAGGTCGCTGGACTTAGGCCCAACTACTGGACCTTAAACTGTCCCATTTTCAGTAGCAACAGCCTCATCCTCATCTCCATGCTTACCCGGATTTTCACTAAACTTGTAATGAGATGCGTAATGACCAAACCCTCCACACTTGAAACAAATTATGTTGAGCCCCTCGTATTCAATAGGACACCGTAGACCATTGATAAAAATGGCTTTCTTGAGAGGTCGACTAAGATCGATCTCAACACAAATATGTATGAACCTTCCCGTATTGAAATGTAGGGTCTTTGGGTCAACGGATATAGGCTTTCCAGCCCTTTCCAATAATTTCCAAATTATGGCTTCGTGATACCACTGGACCGGTACTCCCGTAATCCTGAGCCAAGTTGGAGCTAAAGTGATAGGATTTGTAGTAACAAAATATGGAGTCCAATGTTTCATGATGAGACATCAACCGAACATTGCCCAAGGACCGCCTGTGAGCACCATCAAAAGTTCATTTTCACTCTTGAATCTCGTGAGGAAGTAGTTATTATCCAAATCCATAATCTGCATGTTCTCTCCGCATTTCCAAAGCTCCCTGATCATCCTCTCTGTTCGCTCAAAAGTGTGTGCATCAAAGTCTTAAAATTTATATCCAGAACTTATGCAAAAGCGAAACCGTAGTGTACGGATCAGCTGTAGTAAGGCAAGAAATTCCAGAGTCGAACTCAGGGATTTGGTGAGAATAAAATCGATTTCTAAATTATCTGGCAGGATGCAAAAGATTTTGTAAATATAAAGGAGACAAATGATTCCAAGGATTCAAATATCCGACTGCGACTTTCGATTCAAGACACTTCTAAAGATCAAAGGACAAAGTTGGCGTTACCAAGGTTATGTGTTTCGAAGAAAGGAATATTGTACGGTGAAGTTCCAACACTCACTTATCCAAACTTAAAAGCTCTCAACCCGAAGGATGTTGAGTCTTATCAAGAAGAGTACTCAAAGGAAGGATTAACACTCAAACTATCCACCCAAATCCAAGGATTTGACTCTCGAAGGTAAAGATGAAAAGCACACTCAACCTTAAAAGAGGATGTTGAGTCTCTCTTTTACCAAAATCTTGCAAAGTAGCCAAAGTGAAGAATCAATGATAAAGTATCTTCTCACACTTGGATAGGGGTTAGAAAGGTTAGGCAAGGTTAGGATTTAGGCAACGTTTAACTTTGGTTAAAGGATAAATCAATTAAAGGACGTCAGAGGGAAAACTCGGGCTATTCTTGGTAATACTCGGCCGATCTGCTCAAGAACAGTCAGATTTTCTGGTGTCGCAAAGGTTAAATCTCAACTCTCAGGGTCCAAATGGTTAAATGAGTTCAGTCTATCATCATCTAAGCCTCAAACATCAACTATTCTCCCCAGAATCACAAGGTTTATAGCCAATCATTTTCATCTTTGAATCAAAATCAAGATTGAATTAAAGAAAACCAAATAAAAACCAAACTTTGCATAAAAACCAAAGAATCTCCAAATCTGTAATCAAACCTTAAAATATTCCAAAGAATCTCTCAAAGCACTCAAGAATGTGTTCACAAATCACGATAATAGAAAGAAAACAAAAGATCTCACAAACTTCCTTGAATCTTGACTTTTGTTCCTTTGCTTCAATCCTCTACCCCCAAGAATCTTCAATTCCGTAAAATTCTGTAAATCTTCTACGTTGCGAACCCCCAATTTTTGTTCCTAGGGTTTCAATGTATACTTTCTCACTAATGGGCTGCTTCTAAAGCCCAAAAGCAATGGGCTTTACGTAATATTTTTAGACGGTTACAAGCAAAACTCGGGCGATCTAGGGAGAAACTCGACCGATTTATGCTACAGGAAACTCGTCCGATTTATACATAAATCACCCGATTTTTGACAACAGAAAGTGCTCGTCTCTTGACTTGTTCCCTTCCTTCCTTGTATGATTCTTTTACGCACTTTCTTTGCTCCTCATGACTCCTCAAAGGTTCCTTAAGCTTCCTTATTGACCTTAGTTGTTCCTTGCTCTACTTTTGCTTCCAATTCCATCGAAATTTACCTATAGTTCAACCAAAACTCGTGTAGACCTCTATTTCCGAAATATAAATAAAATAAACCTTAAAGGTACACAAATCTCTCTGAATGCAAGGGAAATTGACGTAAAACCTCCACAATATGCATGATTATAATGGCATATAATTCATGTCATCAAAATACCCCATACTTGCCTCTTGCTTGTCCCAAAGCAAGGTTCAAATCTAGAATACAAGATGTCATGGATTATATGATGCAAAAAACTCAAAAAACTTTTTTGAAAAGTGCTTCTTCTTTTGGATCACCCTCAAAGTAATGCTTCAAGACATAGGAAGACAAAGTATGCATCAATAATAACTGTATCATGAACAAATCATCATTTCTTTCTCAAAAACATAGATAAAAGACATGATAAAGATGTAGACATAATCAAAGTCAAACAAATCTAAGTCATGAAGCCTTAAACATGTGCACAAAGGTCTCAAGGTCTTCCAACCAAGATGAAAGTCAAAGAAACGTGTTAAAGGTGGGAAATCTTTAAGGTAATGTGATGTTAATCCGGGAAAGAGGAACAACACAACAAGAGTTTTAAGAACACAACTTCACCACACATGCTTTGCATGTAAAATTTGCTCTTCTTTTACTTTACTTTTTTAGAGTATGGACAGCGGTGCACAAAAACCGAAGCCTAGGAGATTGGCGATTCTCAATTTCGAGAAGCCTCAAACCCTTGATGCATATAACATATCCCGTTAGGACTTGTCGTTCATTCGGACTTTGGCAAGACACAAACACCTGACTATGTGAATGGTTCCGAGTTACTCATCCTCATGTTCAACGTCCCCAATCCTAATGTTTGCAAAACATTCACTTAACACTTTTACAATGGCCCTCCCACATCAAACATGCCTTACATAACCACTTATCCTAATTCCCGGATGGTCAAAAGGAGGTCAAATATTTCATTGAGGAGCTAGCATGAACAAGATATGAAAAAGAAAAGGAGCAAATTGCCTTGGTCATTCCAACATGATGCATAAGAACTTATAATATAGCTTCGATCATTATTTCATTCTCCTATCAAGACATCAAGATCATATGAATCATACATGGATTCAAGTAAGATACTCAAATTCATTCATGTTACCATTAAAACCACAACATAGCTAAGTCATCTTTTTGCCTTTTCCACATCACAATCATCATCATAGAGATCATTTCCTTCATAAGAAGCACTAAAGTGCGATAATATGAAAGCAAAAAGTGCGATAATATGAAAGCATGCAATGCAAATGTCATAGTGGAAAGCGATAGTGCAAGAGTTATTACAAAACAAGTCATCAAGTGCAATGCAAAGTACATAAAGTGCGATAATATGAAAGAGATTGTAAGTACCCCAACCCCATACTTAACCTTCACATTGTCCCCAATGTGAAAAGTCAAGCATAATATGGAGAAAAATACTTACAATGTAAAAGGAAGTGATGTCTCAATCCTCAGCTGACGGTGGTGATAGTGGACGTGGATATCTAGGAGTTCCATGGTCATAGAATGTCCCGAAGGTGTGGTAGTACAAGTCGCTCATCTGACCATCATAAGAAGAGTGAGGTGCGTCCGCACCTTCCGGTACTGAGTCATTTGGGTGCTGAGTGTTGCGAAGTCAGTGTGGAGAGCCTGATAGTCGGTGTGCAAGCCCTTAATGCCAGAAATCAATGCTCCCATCTTTCGGTGGAGTCTAGATCTGCGCCCCCGTCCTCTCATATGGCTGGAAGCGTGAGCGAATGAATGACCGGCAGCCTACATCTCATCTTCAGTCTCCTTAGCACCTCCATTAGTCCTGCTGGGTCCAGCGCCATGTGTGTCGGTATCCATAGCATCTGTAGCATGACCACTGTATGTATCACTCTCAAACTCAAGTATGGAACGCTGATATGCTGCAGCTCCCTCCTTATAGTCATCCTCCTCATCGTCCTCTACGTCCTCATCATCATCATAGTATGCATCCGGAGGAGCCATCTCATCAAAGTAATGCTCGAAGGTCTCTTTCTAGTTTATCCTATTCCGAATAGTGTACTCGGACTACCACTCAATCTCAGCTGGTTTCCTTGATGGTGTCTTTGCCCATGGCATGGACACAAGCAAAGTACCCATACCTCTCAGAATCAAGACCTGTCTAGCAACTAATCTCTGCGAGCCTAGAGGACGGGTACCCTCAGCCAAGGGGAAATCCGATAAGTCAAGCTCCAATGCCTTATCCACATAAGTGACAAGGCCTCGAGCACATATATCTCCTTTCGACTTGTTGGCTATCTTCCCAAGATAGTCGGCAAGCATGGTAGTGGTATCCAGAATGGTGCCGGTGGTGATACAATGAAGGAGGTAAAGCTCATCCGCCTTGATCTTCTACGGTGTCTCCGTTCTTGCAAACAAAGACTCGTTAAGGATCCTGTGAGCTATCTTGAAAGAAAGATTATAAATGCTCGTCTCCTTTGAGTTTCCCGGTCTCCATTTATCTCCTCCCGCTTCTCCAATGGAGATACTCTCCCAAAATGCACTAGCGCTCACCCCTCTTGGGAATGTGCCTGCAGAAGATGAAGGGAATCCAAACAAGTCTCCAAAAGTAGGAATAGACATAGCATGATCCTCATCCATGAGTCGGAAGGTAACTCTCCTATCTATAGGGTCATGCTCGAAGGTGCTAAGGAATTCAAGAGTAATCTCAGCGTAAGCATCCTCCCGAATAAGTGCAAGCTGACTCAGCCCTATCCTGTCCAACATCATATTAATGTCCTCTCTCACAAACAGCGCATCTAAGTCATCCAACACAATGTAGCGAGGAGGAGTAATGGGTCGATCTAAGAGACGTTCATATCTCTTCTTATGTTTGGAAGCGGGAGGGGGGAGGTGTGGTCTAGCTAGGGAAGGTGGTGGTGGTGGTGGGGGAGGTGCCTTAGAAGAAGAACTATTTCTTCTTGGTTGAGTTTCTAGTAATTCTCTTCAAGGCTTCCATTCTGCACAAGAAAATCGGGCTATTCTAACACAAAATCGGCCGATTTTTCTGGGTTGGTCTGATTTTTTCCACGATTTCAACCCAATTCACTAATCTGTAAAGTTCTGATCAATGCAACACCACAAACAGCTCCCTAGGGTTGTTTCTAAGCAAAGCCCTCCAACAAACTGAACAATCTAAAAACTCTTAGGCAAGAATCAAAATTGAACGAAATACTTAGGTTTTGGATGGAAAAACCTGAATTCCGGATGAATGAGCAGTTTACCACGCTTGTTGGTGTTAGATCCTTCTTCCCTATTGAAAGAGCTTCAATTTGGACTCAATAATCACTCAAAATGGTTACAAATAGAGGAGATGGGAGATGGGCAATTTTTCGGTTCTTTGGAGTGAAGGAGGAAGGAAAATGCCTAAATGTTGAATGAAGAAGGGAGTGGAGAAGGCTTTATATAGGCCGTCCAAAATATGAAGAAAATCGGCCGGTTTTCTAGCCCGAGATTTTCATCGGGCCGATTTTTCTTCTCTTTCACACATCAATAGGGGAAATCGACCGATTTTTCTTTGGGTATGTCGATTTTTCATCCGATTATTCTTTCTGCTGCCAAAACATTGGCCTACTCTATAGCTTGAATCGATCGAGTTACTTATGGTAAGTCGATTTCTTTCCTTTCTTTCCTTGAAACGTGTGTTTGACCAAACTTATGTCGACTTTCTTCATCTATTCCTCAAGATGGTACCTAGTTTCATGGGTTGCCTCCCAAGAAGGGCTTGATTTAACATCGCTAGCTGTACGTTGCTCTTTTGGTGATCAATGGAGGAGAATAGGAGCTATCTCCTTAACTAGGACTTCCGGTGTGTACTTCTTCATTCGTTGGCCGTTTACTTTGAAATTTCCGCACTTTTCACCCCATACTTCAACTGCACCATGAGGGAAAATACGCTTAATAACAAAAGGTCTTGTCCAACGGGATTTAAGCTTACCTGGAAAGATTCAAAGTCTTGAGTTGAATAGAAGAACGAGATCTCTTTCTTTCAAGTCCTTTGGGATGATATGCTTATCATGTCACCGCTTCGTACTTTCCTTGTAGATCCTTGCGTTCTCGTTCGCATTCAGGCGGATCTCCTCAAGTTTGTTGATGTCCAACAACCACTTTTCTCCGGCTTCTTTCATGCTGAAGTTGAGCCACTTGACGGCCCAATATGCTTTATGTTCTAGCTCTACAGGAAGGTGACAAGACTTCCCATACACAAGGTTGTATGGTGTTGTACCTATGGGTGTCTTAAAAGCGGTCCTGTACGCCCATAATGCATCATCAAGCTTTATTGCCCAATCCTTTCTTGTTCCACACACAGTGTTCTCTAGAATTCTTTTGATCTCCCTGTTGGATATCTCAACTTGTCCGCTTGTTTGCAGATGGTATGGTGTGGCGATCTTATGGGTTACCCCATACTTAGCTAGTAGAGCCTCAAATTGACGGGCTGTGAAGTGCGTTCCTCCATCACTAATGATGGTTTGGGGAGTCCCGAACCTTGGGAAGATCGTTCCATTGAAGAACTTCACCACTACCATTGCATCATTAGTTGGAGAAGCGATTGCTTCTACCCATCTTGAGACATAGTCTACAGCTAGAAGTATGTATTGGTTTCCACAAGATGATGGGAATGGTCCCATGAAGTCCACTCCCCAGACGTCGAATATCTCTACTTCTTGGATGTTGTTGAGAGGCATCTCATTCCTCCTTGAAATATTACATGTCCTTTGACAAGCATCACAAGCAACAATATAGTTCTGCACATCTTTAAATAGGGAAGGCCAAAAGAAGCCAGATTGGAGTACCTTAGCACATGTCTTGTGGGAACAAGCATGTCCTCCACAAGGAAAAGAATGACAGTGACGGATAATGCTTTCCACTTCATCTTCTGTAATGCATCTTCTGAATATGCCATCGGGACCTCTCTTGAAGAGTAGAGGTTTATTCCAGAAGTGTCGGACGTCTCTAAAGAATTTCTTCCTTTGAGCATATGAAAGTCCGGGTGGGAGTTCCTGACAAACAAGGTAATTGACAATATCAACAAACCATGGGTCATTACCTTTCGAGATTTGTTGAAGACATTCCTCAATCTCGTATAGATGCTCGTCGGGGAATAAATCATCAATAGGGAGCTCATCCGTCTCGCAAGTGAGGTGTGGGAGACGGCTAAGGTGATCGGCGACTGAGTTCTCCGAGCCTTTCTTGTCACGGATCTCTAGATGGAATTCTTGTAGAGATCCATTTTAGGAGCCTAGGTTTCGCATCCTTCTTTGCAAATAGGTAACGGATTGCTGAATGATCCATGTAGACTATCACTTTCGCACCTACAAGATAGGAATGAAATTTTTAGAATGTGTAAACAACAACAAGGAGCTCCTTCTCCGTGGTAGCATAATTCAGCTGAGCTTCGTCTAGCGTCTTGCTAACATAGTAGATGGAATGAGTACAACCATCTTTCTTCTATCCAAGTACAGCTCCTACGGCTACATCACTTGCGTCACACATGACCTCGAAAGGAAGTGTCCAATCGGGTGGTTAGATGATAGGAGTTGGAATCAAAGCTTCCTTGATCCTGCAAAAGGCATCCAAACATTCTTTCGAACACTCGAAGGTTATGTCTTTCATCAAAAGGTTAGTTAAAGGTTTTGAAATCTTGGAAAAATCCTTTATAAACCTCCTATAGAAACCTGCATGTCCCAAAAAACTTCTAACTCCTTTCACCGAAGATGGAGGAGGTAGCTTCTCTATAGTTTCAATCTTAGCTCTATCAACTTTAATTCCTCTATTCGAAATCAAATGTCCCAACATAATTCCTTCAGTAACCATAAAATGACACTTCTCCCAATTCAAGACTAGGTTAGTATCTTCGGATCTCTTAAGAACAAGGGAAAGGTTAGAGAGAATGTTATCAAAGGAAGAACCATATACCGAAAAGTCGTCCATGAATACTTCCATGATATTCTCTACATATTCTGAAAAGATTGCCATCATACACCTTTGGAATGTGGCAGAAGTGTTGCATAAACCGAATGGCATTCTTCTGTAGGCAAACGTACCCCATGGGCACGTGAAAGTTGTCTTCTCTTGATCGTCCGGATGAATGGGAATCTGAAAGAAATCACTGTATCCATCTAGATAACAAAAGTAAGAGTGTTGGGCTAACATTTCCAACATTTGGTCAATGAAAGGGAGGGGGAAGTGGTCCTTCCTTGTGGCAACATTCAGTTTACGGTAGTCGATACACATTCTCCATCTAGTAACTGTTCCTGTAAGAATGAGTTCATTGTTCTTGTTAGCAACAACGGTTATACCTCCTTTCTTTGGAACTACTTGGACGGGGCTCACCCACTTGCTATCAGAAATAGGAAAGATGATACCTGCATCAAGTAACTTAAGGATTTCTTTCTTCACAACCTCTTTCATGATCGGATTTAACCGTCGTTGAGGTTGACGCGAAAGTCTGTAATCCTCTTCCATTAAGATCTTACGCATACAAAGAGAAGGTTTAATGCCTACTAAATCAGCAATGGTGTAGCCTAGGGCTTTCCTATGTTGTTTCAGAACATTCATAAGCTTCTCAAGTTCATCATCACTTAAGTTTGCGCTAATTATGACAGGATATGTCGAGTTAGGTCCAAGAAATGCGTACCTTAGATGTGTTGGGAGGGTTTTCAACTCCAATGAAGGTGGTGCTTTGATTGAGGATTCTTTACCATGGAGTGTCATTGGAGAAGTCTTTGAAGGTTGAGGAAGTGTGCTGCTACAGTTAAGAACACTTGCAATCGAGTTTGTAGAAGTCGGAGAAATTGCCGAAAAATCGACCTCCCTTGACGCAAATCGGTCAATCTCTGACCCGATTTTTCTTTCCGTTGTCAAAAATCGACTTGCATTATCCAAAATCGGTCAATTTCCTTTGTGTAGGTCGATTTTTTCAGCTTCTTCCGGAACTCTTTTCAGCTCTTCAAATCTTGCTTCTAGCTCTTCCTCTACATCTTCCAATGCTCGAATCTTATCATTACAATCATGTTCCACTCCTTCATCAATGATACTCATGCTAATAACCTTTTGAAGTGGATCATTGATCAAGATTGAATTCACCACTTGTCTAGACTCTTCTTCATTAAAGATGTTAAAAACATCTTCTCCTATAGTTGGCTCCTTGATCAAGGAGGAGAGTACAAATTCTACTTTCTCTTCTCCTATGTTGAATGATAGCTGCCCATTCTTGCAATCAACCATACATCCGGAGGTTGCAACAAACGGTCTCCCAAGTATGATGGGAACTGGATAATCTGCAGGGATGTCAGGAATGGCAAAATCTATAGGAATGTAAAACTTACCAAGTTTCACGGGAATGTCTTCTATGATACCAACAAATCTAGTTATGGAACGATCTACCATGTAGAGTGTCATCTTTACCGGTCTAGGCTCTCCTAGACCAATTGTCTTGCACAAAGCAAGTGGTATGATGCTTACGCTTGCTCCAAGGTCACAAAGTGCATCATAGGTGACTTTCCCTAAGGTAATGGGTATGCAAAATGATCCTGGATCACACAGCTTGGGTGGCATGTTCTTCATCATAGTTTTGATAAGTTCGGATGACTCCGTACTCATCTTAACTTCACCGAAATCTTCTAGTTTACTCTTGTTAGAGAGGATCTCCTTTTGGAACTTCCCATAAGCTGGCATACCTAAAATTGCATCCATAAAAGGTATATTAATATGCAGCTTTCTCATTCGATCAATAAACTTACCGAAGTGTTTGTTTAGACGCGCTCTTGCTCTAGATTGGAGAAAAGGTAAAGGTGGTTTGTAAGCGGGAGGAGGAACATAAACATCTTCCTTCTCTTTTTCCTTTTCCTTTTCAGCGGGAGCTTCAACTAGCTTGGGTTGTGGATCGGTGGTTGTTACACCACTTCTAATAGTAATTGCCATTACTCGCCCCTTTGGGTTGTCCTCCGTCTTTCCGGGAAGCTTCCCTTGATCTCTAGGGACTTCTCCAGCTTTACTGAATACTTGATTCTCTAAAGCTTTTTGTGCTTTATCAATCGAAGTAATGTGACTCTCCATTCCTTGCATCTTCCCCAAGATGGTCTCCATCATGACATCGAACCTATCCTTCTCCGACTTGCTCGAACCATTCGATGTTTGACCCTGGCTTTTCAAAAGAGTAGAAGAAGATGGAGATGTTAGTGCATTTTCAGCATGTGAATAGGGATTACCGGGGTTTTGTTGGTTGGATCTCCAATGGTTGTTAGAGTTCCTATTGGTGTTATTGTTCCAGTTATTGTTCCTATTGCCTTGATTATTTTCCCTTCCTAGGTAGCCAACATCTTAGTCGACGCTTCTGATAGGGACGATAGTAGTATTTTGTTGATACAATTTTTCTAGTATTCTACTGTTTTAATGGATAGGTATCCAAGTTGCCCGCCTATTGCAAGTTTTTTCTAGGAGACCATATGTACAAATGCAAACGTTTTTACGGACATGCTAGCTCAGTTCGGTTTCAACAAGAAGTTGATGTGTGATTGGCTGATGGAGGCAGCAGAATTGAACCTAAACTTTTATATACAAGCGAGGAGAGGGGATTTAAATGCTTGGAAGAACCGTAGTGATAGTGACAGTGAAGGTAATAGTGAAGGAGACAGAGACCGTTACAATGACAATGACGGGGATGGTAATAGTGCCGCAAAAGGTGACAGGGAAGGAGAAAGTGATAGTGACAATGACGGTGATGGGGATGTTGACAGTGACGGTGCCAGAGAAGTGATGTGACAATGACGGAGATGTTTGAGTGGATGTTACGACGGTTCAACGGCTTGTGCAAGTTTTGTCGTAGGCATAACCAAAAGCATCCCAAATGGTGACTACGGTGATCTCTCTAGATCCTTTGCTACGGTGATTAGAGCACACAGCCGGAGAAAAAATATTGCTGATACAATTGTTTTTCCTGGTATCCTATTGTTTTAATCGATTGGATTCCAAATTGCCTGCCTTCGGCAAACGTTTTCCGGAAGACCATAGGTACAAATGCGAACGTTTTTCTTGGCATACTCGTTCACTTCGTTTTCAGTGAGAAGTTGCAGTGTGATTGGCCGATGGATGCACCCAAATTGAACATAAAACTTCTATATCCAAGCGAGGAAAGGGGATTCTAATGCTTGGAAGAACCGTGGTGACGGTGACGGAGAAGGTGAGAGTGATTGTACAGATAAGGTGATAGTGACAGTGACGAAGACCGTGATTTTGGCGGGGATGGTCACAATGCCGAAGAGGGTGACAGTAAAGGAGAAAGTGATAGTGATTGTGACGGTGACGGAGATGGTGATAGTGACGGTGCCGGAGAAGGTTATGGGGATAGTGATGGTGAAATCTGAGCGCATGTTACGTCGGTTCAACGGCTTTTGCAAGTTTTATCTTGCACTTAACCCAAAGTATCAAAAACGGTGACTACGATGATTTTCCGGCTTGTTGGCTACGGTGATTGGAGCACACGGAGAGTTTTTGGGACTGCTTTATTTTGATTCTACATCATGGCCGGATATTGTGCGTTAGGTCTTAGCGAAATTGAAAAATGACTTCGGCCCTCATTTCATTTGTCTGTGTGTCGGGTTCTCGAAATTGGCTAATTACATCTCTTGATTTGACGCTGTTACGAGGGACGCTAGTATTTTGCTGATAAATTATTTTTCCTGGCATCCTACTGTTTTAGTTGATCAGATTCCAAATTGTCCGTCTGCCGCAAGCATTTTCTCGGAGATCATAGGTACAAATGGAACCTTTTTACTGGCATGCTCGATGAGTTCGGTTTTATCGAGAAGTTGTAGTATGATTGACTAATTGAGGCAATAGAATTGAAAATAAAACTTATGTATCCAAGCGAGGAGAGGGGATTGTAATGCTTGGAAGAACCGTGGTGACGGTGACAGAGAAGGTGATAGTGACTATGACGGTGACGGAGACCGTGACAGTGACGGCGATGGTGACAGTGCCACAGAAGGTGACAATGAATGAGAGGGGATTGTAAGGCTTGTTGTCAACGGTGATTGTGCTTTGGGCCTTATCGAAATTGAAAAACGACTTTTGCACTCATTTTACTAGTTTGTGTGCCGGGATCTCAAAATTAGCTAATTACATCTCTGGATTCGACGCTGCTGAGAGGGATGATAGTATTTTGCTGATATAATTTTTGCTGGTATTCTGCTGTTTTAATGGATAGGATTCGAAATTGTTCGTCTGCCGCAACTATATTGTAGGAGGCCAGAGGTACAAATGCAAACATTTTTATTGACAAACTTGGTCAGTTAAGTTCCAACGAGAAGTTTCACTATGATTGGTTGATGGAGGTCTAACACCCCGATTCCGCGGGAATCGGATGCTACGGGCGGAGACCTCACAATGGGTCCCGACCCTTAGCTTGACAACAATTTCACCGGATCTTCCAACAAGACACAAATAAAATCCAAAACCGAAATACTTTTTTATGCAATGTAATGAAACCCGAAAGAAGCAAACAACGGATTTCAGCCGAAAAACAACCCAAGGACCAAACGCCATACACGCGGCATACAAAAACACAATAAGCGACGAACAATCTACACAACCCAACTCCAACCAAAATTCACTCCTAAAATGTACGGAACCCCGGCTGCCCACTCTTCCGGATCTCTCGTCCGCATTCCTAACCTGCAAGGCAATCTACAACAATCGGTATAAAACCGTTAGCTAATATTCAAAGCATTAGAATGAAGGTGGAAGGCACAAACACAAGTAAATCATCATAAACACACATCATACTCTAAAGCACACAAATCCGGTTTATTATCTTTTTATTATTAATTCATATCCCGATCTAATTCAACTTCTTTTGTGACACGAGAATCTCCCGAAACTCGCATCGGTCCCTACTTACCGGTATGGAATGGTACTGATGCATCTGACCGTCTACCAGCACGGGCTAGTCGCCAAGAACCTTCTAGCTCTCGTAAGAGTTAGGCAGTGATGTCACCGCCCATTATCTTACACTTGGGCCAAAATATATAAAGGTCGGTGGTGCTATTACCGATTTAGTTGTTATAGCATAAACAATAAACACACACCACTAAACACGCATCAATGCTAATACAAGGAATACGAGCTAAGTAAGTCCGGAGACTTGCCTCGTCCCAATGCTAACTCACGCAACACTCTCGCTTCCCTTAAGAAGAAGTCTACACCGGCTCACAACATGATATCTATATTAGCAATTCGCTCAACTCAAGAAGTCTTAGACTTCTACACAAATGATCTACGCAAGATCATTTTACTATCATTCTAGGACCGCATCCTAGAACCCCTCATGCTCACATCACACTCAACAAGCTTCCTTTGACTTCTAGACCCTATGATCTCGCAAGATCATAACCCATAACACATACTAGGGATAAACATGCCTAGTCCTAACAAACTCAACGGTAACAACACCATGTTAGGATAAGTCAATCCTAAGCTCCAAAATCCCACAAGATCATTCAACCCCAAACTCGAGCCTCAGAACACGCACACGATCATCCATATAGCTTAAAAACTTATAACAACCTCACAAGATAACAATACCACCCCAAGTGTAATGTTAGCATGAAATATTGTGATACTTTAGACACGTTTTCTAAGCATATTTGATTCATATTGATAGTCTTTGATTGAGCATTGTTGCATAAGTGAGCTAGTTTGCCTATATTGTCGATATGGATGTCTACACTAGTTCTATGTTGATTATAGGTGATTGGGAGCCATTTCCGAACGGAATTTAGCAAAGAAGAGTTGATTGAGTATATCCATGGATTGAGGGCATTCTTAGGAGCAAAATGGAGTTCAACTTGACGAATGCACGAGGCTAGGGAAGAATCACGTTCTTGCCCTAAACCACGCTCTAAAATACGGCCGTACTACAAACCACGTTCAGTTCCACGGCCGTGGATCCTTGCAAGAGAGGCGTGATGCATTCCAGTAACTATTACGGTCGTGGAATCCATGGTTCAAACCGTGACACTTTCCACGCTCTAAATTACGGTCGTGGAATCTTCCACGACCGTGATCTTGGCAATCTTTTTCGCCACATTTTGAAGCCACGATCTTTTGAAGATTGGGCCGGGCCGATATTTTATCTTGCCCTATAAAAAGACGGACAAAGAGAGATTCCGTCATCGACGCATACATCCTCGCTTAGCGCCGCTTACACCGTTGGCATCGCCGCTACTCGCTTGAGATCGACGTTCACGCCTGGATTTGCCCTAATCTCGCACTTTGGTGGAGATTATCGTTGGGACTTCCAGATTTCCCAGATTGACGGAAGATTCGGAAGATTGTGAAAGAAGACTTCTCTTCTTGTTTAGGTTTGATTTAGAAGACGGATTGACATCCCGTTCTTCCTTCTTGCCTAAGATTGTGTTTCATTGTTCTATTCTGGAATTAGTGACATTATTCGTTCTTGATTGTAGTTTTGAGATTGGTTTGGAGTTTATTGAAAGTTTTCGGAAGTTTTCATCTTTCAATCTTTTAATTCTTGAATTTGATATCAATATGACTGTTATTGGCTAAAAACCCTTAACAATTCTAAGGTGAAGGGTTGATAGTTGTGGCTTAGATGATGATAGATCGATCGTAATTAGATTAGACCCTGAGAGTTAAAGAAAATCATCGACGAACCTAAATCACGGTTTGTTCCTGAGTTCCACGACCGTGGAATCTCAAGAACTACCCTTAATTTCCCTTAAGTTTACGAACCTGCTTTTACTTTAATCCAAAGCTAAAGATTTGCTTTAACTTAGTTTAGGCTTGCCTTTTCTAGGTGGTAGTGAAGCCTCAACAACCTCTAACTCGATTATGAGTGTCATAACCTTAATCGGTTAAGTTAGTTTTGACCTTTGGATTATAAGTTTGGGTATTTGACATTAATTCTTATCTTTAGAACCTTTCTATATTGAAGCCTCAACAACCTGTATAGAGAGTGTCTTGTAGGTGAGTCATATAAGGTTTTTGGAACTTCACCGTACGATTACCTTACATTAGCATACCTTTGCATATCTCTACTCTGTCTTATATCATTGAGTATATCTTGAATCGATTGCCACAGCTGGATACTTGGATCTTTAGGATTGTTGTTTTCCCAATATTTGCAAAACCTCTCATACTTACTTGCTTGATAATCTGCAATTGAATTTGTTCCCACCCAAATCCCTGTGTTCGATACTCTGGAATACTTGCTAATCTACGCCGATCCGTACACTGCGGGTTCGCTTGCTTTTATTCTAGTTTTATAAATTTAAAGCTTGATTACACGCACGTTTAGGAGCGAACAAGTTTTTGGCGCCGTTGCCGGGGATTTGGTTTCGGCCGAATTCGGTAGCCGATTGTCAAGCTTGGGAGCTTGCTCTCGTTATTTGATATTACTTTGAGTGCATGCGCAGGTCTAGGAACACCGAAGATCTCTTACCTCTTGATCAAGAGCTAGAGAAAACCTTAAGGCAAAAGCGCAAGGAAAAGAAGATGGCTGAAGAACACGAACGTGATCTTCAAGCGGAGTTGGCGGAGAAGGAAGCTCAACTCCAATGGAATGAGAACCTCCGCCGGGATGAAATGGATCGTCATCAATCTGAAGTTAACGATATAAAGGATACGATGTTTCAAATGAGGATAGAATTAAGCGACCTTAAGAATAAAGGGAGCAAGAAATCCTCAAGAAGGACATCAAGATCTAGAAGAAGAAGAAGTCATTCATCCGCTGATGATAGTGACTCTTCCATGCCACCGCTAGAAGAAATTGATCCCACGATCAATGCGAATCCTTTTCATCCACAGGGAGCTGCTAATCGCCGTGTTCCACCTAGGAACGCAAGGATCGAGCGTGTGGATGATGAGCCAAGAACTCTTGGCCAGCGGATGGATCCAACGCAACAACCACGCCGCTTGGGCGTGAATTTTGATGCTGAAGATGTACAAGGGTTTAGTTTCAACCCTCAAGTTATTACTCTTGTTCGCCAAAACTAATTTGGCGGGACAAGCGCTGAATCTCCACACCAACACTTGCAAAACTTTGAGTGTATGATGGAGACGATGAGACCAAAGAATGCTACTACCAACAGCTACAAGCTCAAGCCCTTCTTTTTCTCTTTGAATGGGAAAGCGTTGTCTTGGTACCAAGCTCTTCCTAGTGGGAAACTAGATACGTGGGAAGACCTTTCCGCGGAGTTCCTCACCAAATTCTTTCCGCCTTCCAAAACGGCGGAATTTAGAGGTAAGATTAATGCTTTTTCCATGAGATCTAACGAAAGTTTGTTTCAATCATGGGAAAGGTTTCAGGATTTGCTCTTGGATTGCCCTCATCATGGCATATCCAAACTTTCCTTGCTGGAGATTTACTACAAGGGGCTGGATGCGGGAACGCAATTCAACCTCCAATCCCTCTCATGTGGAACATTCATGGACATGAGAGAAGATGACGCTTGGGACTTCATTGAGAAGCAAGCAAGAGTCATAGAGAAGTATTCCCACCGGAAAGTGGAGGGAAATCGTGTGGAGCAAGGAGCAAAGCTCACACATGAAGCTCAAAATCAGATTTTCTCCCTCAACAATGAGATCAAAGAGTTGAAGGAGGCTATCAAGACCAACTTCCCAAAACAACAAGGGAAGGATGTTGGTTATTTGGGCAACAACAATGGCGGTGATAACACAAACCGCAACAACAACAACAACCGGAACAATAACCGGAGCAACAATTGGAATGGCAAAAACAACAATAATAACAGCCGGAACAACAATTGGAACAACAATAGGGGTTCAAGTAACAACAATTGGCGCCCCAATCAACAAAATTCCGGTAACTCTTATCCTTCCAATTCAAATTCACTAACTCCACCTTCCTCTTCCTCTACTCCTTTGAGAAGCCAGGGGCAACCATCAAATGGAGGAAACACTTCGGGAAAGAAGAAGCCCGATCCCATGTTGGAAACGATTTTGGGAAAGCTTCAAGGGTTGGAGAACCGCATCATTAAGGTTGACGATCATGTTTCCAAGGTTGATAAAGCTCAATAGGTTTTAGAAAACCAAATGTTCAACCATGCAGAGGAAGTTCCTAGGAATCAAGGGAAACTTCCAGGAAAGACGGAGGACAACCCTAAAGGAAGGGTAATGACAATCACCACTAGGAGCGGAGTGACTACCACCGATCCGCAGCCTAAGTTCGTTGAAGTCCCCATAGAGAAAGACAAAGAGAAGGGGAAGGAGAAGGAAGATGTCTACGTTCCTCCTCCGGCTTACAAACCTCCCCTACCATTCCCTCAATCTAGAGCGCGAGCGCGCCTAGATAAACAATTTGGTAAGTTCATAGAACTCATGAGCAAGCTGCATATTAATATACCCTTTATCGATGCTATTGTAGGTATGTCGGCTTATGGAAAGTTCTTGAAGGAGCTCCTCTCCAATAAGAGGAAGCTAGAAGACTTCGGTGAGGTCAAGATGAGTTCGGATTCTTCGGATCTCATCAAGACCATGAAGGAGAAAATGCCCCCAAAGTTGAAGGATCCGGGGTCATTTTGCATTCCCATAGGAGTGGGAGATGTCACATATGACGCTTTATGTGACTTAGGAGCAAGTGTGAGCATCATACCACTTGCATTGTGCAGGAAGATCGGTTTAGGCAACCCTAAACCGGTGAAGATGACGTTATACATGGCGGATCGATCCATCACTCGCCCCGTCGGTATTGTGGAAGACGTCCCGGTCAAGCTAGGTAAATTCTTTGTTCCCATTGATTTTGTCGTGCTTGATATTCCTGCAGATAGTCCGGTCCCGATCATACTCGGAAGACCGTTTCTTGCAACTTCTGGCTGCATAGTCGATTGCAAGAATGGGAGACTCGATTTTGATATAGGAGAAGAGAAAGTAGAGTTCGTTCTTTCCACTCTAATGAAGGAGCCAATCTTCGATGAGGATATTTACGATGTCCAAGATGAAGAAGGTTTATCTAGGGAGGAGGTAAGTGCGATTCTCTTTAACGATCCTTTACAAAAAGTTATCACTATGAGTCTAACCAATGTAGGGGAAGAGGAAGAATGCAATGAGGCAATTGAAGCCTTAGAAGCACAAGAAGAGATGCATGAAGAGGAGTTTGAGAAACTCCACGATGAAGCTGAAAACGTGAGAATTCACGGCCATACATTGTATTCCACGGCCGTGGATTTCACAACCAAAATCATGCCTCACTCCAGGGATTTATACGGTCGTGGAGAAGATGCAACAACCGTATTTCCCTTCCACGCCCTAAACCACGGCCGTGGAGGACATGATCCACCCGTAATTTTGGCCGTGGAAAGGAGTGTTCGAGACACTTCTTCGACTTTTTCTGATTCTTCTCCCACACATTCAACACCCTTAGAAACTTCTAAGGAGACATCGGATGCTCCTCAAGGATCGTTGGAAGCTCCGAAAGCGATTGAACTAAAACCACTTCCTACTCATCTAAGGTACGCTTTTCTAGGACCTAATTCTACCTTTCCGGTTATCATTAGTTCCGAACTAAGCATAGATGAACATGAACAGCTCATGATTGTCCTTAGGAAACATAGGAGAGCCTTAGGCTACACTATAAAGGACTTAGTAGGAATTAAACCCTCCCTATGCATGCATAAGATACTAATGGAGGAGGACTTTAGAACTTCAAGACAACCTCAAAGGCGGTTGAATCCGACCATGAAGGAGGTTGTCAAGAAGGAAATTCTTAAACTTCTTGATGCAGGTATCATCTATCCTATCTCCGATAGTAAGTGGGTGAGTCCAGTTCAAGTAGTTCCGAAGAAGGGAGGAATGACGGTCATCACCAACAAGAACAACGAACTCATTCCTACCCGAACCGTGACGGGATGGCGGATGTGCATAGACTACCGCAAGCTCAACAATGCAACGCGGAAGGATCACTTCCCCTTGCCATTCATTGATCAAATGCTTGAAAGGTTAGCACAACATTCACATTTTTGCTACCTTGACGGTTATAGTGGTTTCTTTCAGATTCCGATACACCCGGATGATCAAGAGAAGACCACATTCACGTGCCCTTGGGGTACGTTCGCCTATAGGAGAATGCCGTTTGGGCTTTGCAACGCCCCAGCCACCTTTCAACGGTGCATGATGGCCATCTTCTCCGAATACATAGAGGAAATCATGGAGGTCTTCATGGATGACTTCTCTGTATACGGTTCCTCTTTTAACGATTGCCTTTCTAACCTTTCTCTTGTTTTGCAAAGGTGTGAAGACACTAACCTAGTTCTTAATTGGGAAAAGTGTCAATTTATGGTTAAGGAAGGAATCGTATTAGGTCACTTAGTCTCTAGTAGAGGGATAGAGGTAGATAAAGCTAAGATAGAGACCATAGAGAAACTTCCTCCCCCAACTTCGGTGAAAGGGATAAGAAGTTTCCTAGGACATGCTGGATTCTATAGACGTTTCATTAAGGACTTTTCTAAGATATCAAAACCGCTCACTAATCTATTGATGAAGGATGCAGTTTTTGAGTTTTCGCAGGAATGCTTGGATGCGTTTAACACAATTCGGCAAGCTCTAATTTCAGCACCTATTATCCAACCTCCGGATTGGACTCTTCCCTTTGAGGTTATGTGCGATGCTAGTGACGTAGCTATTGGAGCTGTTCTTGGACAACGAAAAGAAGGGCGAACCCATGTCATATACTATGCTAGCAAGACGCTAGATGAAGCGCAGCTCAACTACGCCACTACCGAGAAAGAGTTTTTAGCCATTGTCTATGCTATTGACAAGTTTCGCTCTTATCTTGTAGGTGCAAAGGTGATTGTCTACACGGATCATGCTGCGATCCGGTACCTCCTTGCGAAGAAAGATGCGAAGCCAAGGCTAATTAGATGGATTCTTCTCCTACAAGAATTCGATCTTGAGATCCGCGACAAGAAAGGTTCCGAAAATTCTGTTGCGGATCATTTGAGTCGCCTAACACATCTAGAGGACGACCATTTACCCATTGATGACTCCTTTCCGGACGAACACCTACATATCATAGAGGAGTGCATCAACGTAATCTCCAAAGGTAACGAACCATGGTTTGCTGACTTTGTTAACTATTTGATTTGCCAGGAGATACCACCCGGACTATCCTACGCACAAAGGAAGAAGTTCTTTAAGGATGTTCGGGAATATTATTGGAACGAGCCTCTCCTCTTTAAGAGAGGTCCGGATGGCATCATTCGGCGATGTGTGCCGGAAGATGAGATGCAAAGTGTCATCCGCCATTGTCATTCACTTCTTTGTGGAGGACACGCTAGTTCGAACAAGACTAGCGCAAAGGTATTGCAATCTGGATTCTTTTGGCCTACTTTGTTTAGAGATGTGCAATCCTTTGTTTCTTGCTGCGATGCTTGTCAAAGAACAGGCAATATCTCTAGAAGGAATGAGATGCCCCTCAACAACATCCAAGAGGTGGAGATTTTCGACGTTTGGGGAGTCGATTTCATGGGACCATTCCCATCCTCTTGTGGAAACCAATACATACTCTTGGCTGTAGACTACGTTTCTAGATGGGTGGAAGCAATTGCCTCTCCCACAAATGATGCCATGGTAGTGGTCAAGTTCTTTAACAAGACCATCTTCCCGCGATTTGGGACGCCAAGGACGATCATTAGTGATGGAGGTTCTCACTTCATAGCCCGTCGCTTTGAAGCTCTTCTAGCTAAGTATGGGGTTACTCACAAGGTCGCTACCCCTTATCATCCACAAACAAGTGGACAAGTTGAGATCTCAAATAGGGAGATCAAAGGAATTCTGGAGAAGACGGTTTCAAGGACTAGGAAGGATTGGTCCTTGAAGCTTGACGATGCATTATGGGCGTACCGGACTGCGTACAAGACTCCTATAGGAACCACACCATACAACCTTGTGTATGGGAAGTCTTGTCACTTGCCGGTAGAGTTGGAGCACAAAGCGTTTTGGGCTATCAAGTGGCTGAATTTCAGCATGAAGGAAGCGGGAGAAAAGAGTCTCCTAGACCTTAATGAGCTGGATGAACTCCGCTTGAACGCTTATGAAAACGCTAAGATCTACAAGGAGAGAGCAAAGCGTTGGCATGATAAGCATATCATTCCAAAGGACTTCAAGGAGGGAGATCAAGTTCTCCTCTTCAATTCAAGGCTTCGTCTCTTTCCAGGTAAGCTTAAATCTCGTTGGACGGGACCTTTTCTAATTAAGCGTATTTTCCCCCATGGTGCAGTTGAAGTATGGGGTGAAGCGAGCGGAAGTTTTAAGGTGAACGGCCAACGACTAAAGAAGTATACGCCGGAACTCCAAGCTGAAGAGTTCGCGCCCACCGCACTCGAGTAAGTGCGAGTTTGGTCTAGCTACGGACCTTAAACAAAGCGCTTCTTGGGAGGCAACCCAAGGTATTGCATTTTTGTTTTTGTTTTCGATTCATAGTCTAGCTTAGAATAGACGTTTTTGCCTTGTTTTTGCCTTCGATTTCTTCCGGTATGTTCGTGTTTTTGGATGTAGGAACGATGGAAAAGGAAAAGGGGAGGATAATGTTGAAGAAAAATGACGAAATCTGGACTTTGGAGCTTTACAGAGGGTTCCATGGCCTAAACCACGGTCGTGACAGCTACAGTACCCGTAATTTCCAAAAGCCTTTGAAAAATCATCAAAACCACGGTTCCGTACATTTCCACGGCCGTGGAACACCCCGAAAGACCGTGATTTTCAAAAATTTTGCTTGTGACTATATAAGCCACGTTCTTCACAAAAATCACCCAAAAACCCCTCTTTCCACGACCTAATAGCCGAAATCCACGACCCTCTCTCAAATCCTCGTTTCCTAATCGTTTTTAACGATTCTTCCTCCTAACCTGAAGCAAATTCGACCACCAACAAGATCCAAGCGACAAATCGAGCGGAAATTCACCAAGGAACGCGCAATTCGGATTTTTCAATCCGAAAAATAGGTTTTTCCTCTCTCCTTGATTCTTGTCGATTTGACTCGTTTTTGTTAGAGATTTTAGGAAGAACTGATTGAGATTGGAAGAAAATTAGACTAGGACTGCCTGTTTGTGGAGATTGTGTGTTGATTTGCTGAGATTTGCGACTTTCTGAGACGAATCACGGTCTCTGGAGGAATTACAGCCGTGGTTTACATAGAACAGCCCGTAATTTTGCACAGAATGGACTTTGTGAGGAGAGTTTCGGGGAGGATAAAAGAGAAGAAGAATGACCAGAATAAGAAGAGAAAGGGTAATCCCTCCTCCTCCTCATCCTCTAGGGCACCACCACCCTCTTCCCCTTCACCTCCATCCTCACCTTCACCTCCATCTTCACCTCCTCACCCTAGAGTCCCGACCATACACGACGATCATCTCGATGCACTCGAGAGGATCAAGGAGAGGCCAGTGATTGGTCCTAGATACTTGTTGTTGGAGGATCTAGCTCGTCTCAACATTGTTGATGATCTTACTTGGCTCTTGGATAGAGCCGGACTAGTTGTCTTCTCGGCTATCCGAGAAGACGCTTATGAGGAGATTACACGGGAGGTTGTGACGTCTTTCGAGCACAGCCATGTAGACAGGACCGTCTCTTTCCGTCTTATGGAGAGAGACTACCATTTTAGCATCCGTGAGTTTGGGACCATTTTTGGGTTTCATGAGACCTTTAATGGTCGATTTCCTAGTGGCGTTTACGCCAAGGACTTTTGGAAGGAGGTTGCGATGATTTACACCGACGAGGACCGTTGGCAACCCGCTGATACCAAGGCTAGGTTGATGTACCACCTAGCCTTGAAGATAGCTCACCGTGTTCTTTCGGAGTGTCTCTTTCCTAGGACGGAGACGCCCCAAAAGATCAAGACGGATGAGCTGTTCTTGCTTTACTCCATGTTGTATGGACGCCGTGCTGATTGTGCTACTCTCTTGGCTGCTACTATGAGCAAGCTCAAGAACAAGAAGAAGGGCAACATCGGATATGGTGGGATAGTTACCCACATTGCTAGGAGCTTAGGTGTTGATTTTTCTGCTTGCACCCGTATACCGGCCGTACCTTTAGGGCTACATGCTTTCATGACTAGGGGTCTCATTTTCCCCACACATAGAGGTCCGCCTTATGCGGGCATGCCTTGGGAGAGTAGGACGGGTAGGGGTATAGAGTGGCTACCGGAGTACTCCATTATGGCGGGACGCCACAATTGGAAGGAGACGTTCGCTGCTATGCATGCGAACAGGATAGTAGCTCCCCCATATGTCCCACCACCAGTTGTTGAGGAGGAGGATATGAGAGATCAGTTTGAGGGTGGAGGAGAGGCAGAGCAGGACTTTGACACGTTTCCGGATCAGCCGGAGGCGGCCCCCGCTGCACCTAGACGTTCTCCACGTCCATCTAGAGCTTCAGGCTCGTCTTCTCGCCGCGCTAGCGTGGGTGAGAGGCCTACGTGGATGACCACACCTCCCACATGGTATGGCGTTCCCCCTCCTTGGTCCACAGAGCAGACAGCAGCACCAGCACCAGCTCCGTCCGACGCTCCAGCATGGTACAGTCAGGCCCCGGGATGGTACGAGCAGATGCCGGATTGGGCTACTGGCCTTTCGGAGAGAGTATGAGCATTGGAGATCCGAGCCGATGCTAGAGACGGACGCATGGATGATCTTGATCACATGATGAGGGACGTCTACCGCCAGTAGTTTGGGCGGCCCTACGACTCCAGCTTCTCTCCATTCCCGCCTCCACCAGCGCCGCAGTGATGATGATGCATGACCGTTGATTTAGACATTCCACCGCCACTTTGTGAGTTTCTTTTTCTTTTCTTTCTTTTCTTTCTTTCTTTTGAACATTAGGGACAATGTTCGTCCTAAGTATTGGGTGGGATGTACTAAAAGTTTGTAATAACTTATACTCACTATGTTTGCTTTTATTCGAGACTATTATTGCATGTTCATTATATTGTTGCACGTTTCCTTATTGCCTTGCATGAAAAAGAACTTGAAAAACCCATAAAAATTGAAAAATTTTGAAAATTTTGTGCTTCTAATGAATTGAGATGATTTCCATGATAATCACTACTTGTGAATTGAGTTGATGACAATTGCATGCTTAAACGATTAGTGAATTGAAAAGGATTTGAATGTGTTGATTATACCTCTTTTGCAAGTTTCATAATGTGATTATGTTACCTAAATCATGTTGAGAAATTGAAGTTGAAATCACATTATAAGTTCATATGCTTCTTATTGAGATGATTAAGGCAATTCGATTTTTCTTTCTTCTTTCTTTGACCATTTAGCTCCTCATTGAAATATTGACCTCCTTTACCTATCCGGGAATTTGGAGAAGTGAATGAAAAAGGCATGTTTGATGTGGGAGGGCCATGAGAGCAATTATTTGCAATCAAATGAATAGAAAGAAATTGTAGGTTTGGGGAAGTCAATCATGACGATGAGTAACTCGGCACCATTCACATAGCCGGGTGTTTGTGTCTTGCCAAAGTCGGATTGAGCGATATTCCTAGAGGATTATGGTATGTGCGCTAAGGGTTTGAGGCATCTCATAAAAATTGAGAAACGCCAATCTCCTAGGCTTCGGTTTTTGTGCACCTCTATCCATAACTCCAAAAGTAAAGTCGAAAAATGAAAGGAAGAGAGCGAAGCTCTAAGTTGAAAGTGTTGCGGAAACCGCAAAAGAAGAAGAAGTGAGTAGTTGTCTAATTTCCCGGATTCATGCACCGCATTCCCTAAAGGTTTCCTTCCCTTCCACATTCTAGACCTTTTCTTTGAAAGTCCTTAAGATCAAAAGAATGTTATATGACTTTGTGATCTAAATTGAAGTTTCTTATGATTGATTTTGATAATGTTTGAAGGTTATGATGCTTGTTTAGAAGTTTAATTGATTCATGAGTATTCTTTGCTTTTTACTCTTTGATTAAGTGTATAAAAGTCTTATAAACGATTGAAGCAAGGTTTGAGAATGATCTATTCTTTAGAAGGCACATCCATCCAAGATAAGTATTGCTTTGAGAAGGTACACATATTTCATCCTAACTCTTGTTTTAAAAGCTTTTAAGAGACCTTGCTTAGGGACAAGCAAGTTGCAAGTATGGGGTTATTTGTTAGCATGAAATATTGTGATACTTTAGACACGTTTTCTAAGCATATTTGATTCATATTGATAGTCTTTGATTGAGCATTGTTGCATAAGTGAGCTAGTTTGCCTATATTGTCGATATGGATGTCTACACTAGTTCTATGTTGATTATAGGTGATTGGGAGCCATTTCCGAACGGAATTTAGCAAAGAATAGTTGATTGAGTATATCCATGGATTGAGGGCATTCTTAGGAGCAAAATGGAGTTCAACTTGACGAATGCACGAGGCTAGGGAAGAATCACGTTCTTGCCCTAAACCACGCTCTAAAATACGGCCGTACTACAAACCACGTTCAGTTCCACGGCCGTGGATCCTTGCAAGAGAGGCGTGATGCATTCCAGTAACTATTACGGTCGTGGAATCCATGGTTCAAACCGTGACACTTTCCACGCTCTAAATTACGGTCGTGGAATCTTCCACGACCGTGATCTTGGCAATCTTTTTCGCCACATTTTGAAGCCACGATCTTTTGAAGATTGGGCCGGGCCGATATTTTATCTTGCCCTATAAAAAGACGGACAAAGAGAGATTCCGTCATCGACGCATACATCCTCGCTTAGCGCCGCTTACACCGTTGGCATCGCCGCTACTCGCTTGAGATCGACGTTCACGCCTGGATTTGCCCTAATCTCGCACTTTGGTGGAGATTATCGTTGGGACTTCCAGATTTCCCAGATTGACGGAAGATTCGGAAGATTGTGAAAGAAGACTTCTCTTCTTGTTTAGGTTTGATTTAGAAGACGGATTGACATCCCGTTCTTCCTTCTTGCCTAAGATTGTGTTTCATTGTTCTATTCTGGAATTAGTGACATTATTCGTTCTTGATTGTAGTTTTGAGATTAGTTTGGAGTTTATTGAAAGTTTTCGGAAGTTTTCATCTTTCAATCTTTTAATTCTTGAATTTGATATCAATATGACTGTTATTGGCTAAAAACCCTTAACAATTCTAAGGTGAAGGGTTGATAGTTGTGGCTTAGATGATGATAGATCGATCGTAATTAGATTAGACCCTGAGAGTTAAAGAGAATCGTCGACGAACCTAAATCACGGTTTGTTCCTGAGTTCCACGACCGTGGAATCTCAAGAACTACCCGTAATTTCCCTTAAGTTTACGAACCTGCTTTTACTTTAATCCAAAGCTAAAGATTTGCTTTAACTTAGTTTAGGCTTGCCTTTTCTAGGTGGTAGTGAAGCCTCAACAACCTCTACCTCGATTATGAGTGTCATAACCTTAATCGGTTAAGTTAGTTTTGACCTTTGGATTATAAGTTTGGGTATTTGACATTAATTCTTATCTTTAGAACCTTTCTATATTGAAGCCTCAACAACCTGTATAGAGAGTGTCTTGTAGGTGAGTCATATAAGGTTTTTGGAACTTCACCGTACGATTACCTTACATTAGCATACCTTTGCATATCTCTACTCTGTCTTATATCATTGAGTATATCTTGAATCGATTGCCACAGCTGGATACTTGGATCTTTAGAATTGTTGTTTTCCCAATATTTGCAAAACCTCTCATACTTACTTGCTTGATAATCTGCAATTGAATTTGTTCCCACCCAAATCCCTGTATTCGATACTCTGGAATACTTGCTAATCTACGCCGATCCGTACACTGCGGGTTCGCTTGCTTTTATTCTAGTTTTATAAATTTAAAGCTTGATTACACGCACGTTTAGGAGCGAACATGTAACACCCCAAATTCTGAGAACTCGGGGAGCTACTGGTTAGGACCTCACAATGGGTCCCGACCTTAGTTTGACAACAATTTAACTTGGATCTTACAACAAGGCACAAAAGTATTTAAAACATTTGAAAACTGTAAACAATATATACATGGAGAATATGTATCAGCCTTACAAGAAAAGCTACTAAAATGATGCATATAAAGAACAAAAGACATCCCCGTCCCCAACTAAATGAGTACGTGGACCCGGCTGACCATTTCCTCCGGATCTCTCTACAACTGTCTTAACCTGCAAGGCATCTACAAGCGGTATAAAACCGTTAGCTAACATTATATGCATAAGTATAAAAGGTAAAAGCACAAACACACAACATACACACTCAACATGCAACACTCAATCCTTTTATTATCTTTAATTATGTGATAGGTTATTACTAATGATACTTATTTTGTGACACGAGGGATTCCCAAACCTCGCCCCTGTCCCCGTTTACCAACGCGGAATGGTACTAATGCATCTGACCGTCTACCGGACTGGGCTGGTCGCAGGGAACCTCCTAGACTCTCGCAAGAGCTAGGCAGATGATGTCACGACCCGTTATCATACACTTGGGTCAATTACGTAAATAATAAAGTCGGCCTAATCCGGTTTCGTTGTTTGTCATAACTAACAAACACCACTCGTACACATTACACTCATACAAGAAGCCAGCTAAGTAAGTCCGTGGACTTACCAGAATCAAATCTCGACTCTCTTAATCACCACTCATCGGTAACTGTAGGAATTCAGTAGCCTGTCAAAGGAGGCAAGTGTGTCAGCACACTTTCTAGGTAATTAGAAGTCTAAGACTTCTAAGATAGTAGGTCTTAATAGAACAGAATTGATTACAGTGTTAATTTATGGTAAAATGACTATTTTACCCTTGGTCCCGAAACTTCTAAAAATTTCATAATTTATGTTTAAACTCTTATTTGAGACTAACTAACCATATTCTACTCCCTAAGATGGTTTTTGGTAACAACTAGAAAAACTACCCATTTTCTATTTCCCGAAAATTCACTAAAGTCCAACTACAGCTTCAAATATAAAATTCGAATAATCTTATAAAAATTCCGAAATAATTCCCTAGATCATCTATGATATCCCATCTACTCATAGGAGAAAGAATTTCTTAAAACTGTTAAAGCATTGCTTCTACAAAAACTTCTAAAGTTGGTTACAACACTTAACACACAACACACTGTCTTAACTTTGAAAAATCATAACTCCTAAACTACTCGTTGGATTTATCCCAAATTTTGATATGTTCTACTATAAAATCTTATCTATAATATATCCAAAATTCAGCTGCAAAGGAGATCAAAATCCTGTTTAAAACTATCTCACAAAACCGAATTTCAGCACAACAGAAAAACTGCTTACGACTCAATCTTTGAAAATTCATAATTCCCAAACCACTGGCTGGATGCCTCCCAAATGTTAATATGTTCTACAACAATATATCGACTATATCATATCCAAAATTCAAGCCCAACGGAGATCAAGAGCTTATTCAAAACCATCTCACAAAACAACATCACTTGCTGTTTACCCCAACACTCAGCAAATATATAAAAACTGCATGAGGAGTCCAATTCGGAACACCATAACTCTCAAACCGTAACTCCGTTTGTTCCCAAATTTTAGTATGATCTACTATGTACTACTGACTACAACATATCCAAAATTCAGCAATAGAGGAGGTGTGTAACATACCAAAACTGGACTCGAAAAATGCCTGCTTGTCACTTCCTGAAAACTCGGAAAACAGCATGAATCTTTACTGCTCCTCTATGGCTGTTCTGGGTAGAATTAGGAGACATAATGGGCATTCATTAGACATGAAAGGTGTGGATGGAAGTGCAAGGAAGCAAAGGGAATCTCCCTTACCCGATTCCAAACTCGAAGGGAAGTAAGGAGGTGAGCCAAGGCTGTTGTTGAGCCAGTTGTTGCACAAAAGAGGAGAGACTAGGAGTCTCTGTGTCACTCCAGATTGTGTGCACTGGGAAGGAGTGTGTACTGAGAGTTAGATTTAGAGAGGAACTGAGTGTAGAAGGGCTGAATGAAATCACTTACACTACTCCGGCTTCTGGCGAGGCTTCTGCAATGAGCAGCCCCAGAAATAGATAGACGAGCAGCTCCAGAAATAGATAGACGAGTAGCTGTTGTAGTTCTCTCCTCTGCTGGCTCTTTTCCTTGCAATTTCCTGTGGTTGGAACATTGCTGAATGTGTGCAGAATCCAGGCAAGTGCAGCGTGAATGAGATTAGGAAGAGGCGATGCGAAGGACTGTTCTGAGCGTGACTGAAGATAGAAGAAAATCAAAAGCGCTGCTGTAGGAGTAAAGGAGTCTAAATGCTGCGTTAAAACCGGCTGTTACAGAAGGCTCTTCAGCAGCCGTTAAATGAAGGAGAGAAGGAAGGAGAAGGGCCGGTTGTGCACACGTAGATCACTGGCTGGAGAGGGCTGAACGCTGGGCTGGAGGGAGCTGAACGTGTTGGGCTGGAGGGGCTGTCAATGGGCTCGTAACCAGCCTCTCCTGGACTGCTGCAGGTTGGGCTCGAAGTCACACTGCTGGGCTGTTGTGGGTAAGCAAACTGGCTGAGCTTAAGGTAGGAGTAGTGGGCTGAAACATGCAAGAAAGATGGGCTGAATTGCTTGTCAAAAATCTGTCAAAACTCGTCATGGCCTTGTCAGGCCCATGAATGAGTTTGTCACAGATTTGTCGGGCTTTGTCATGGCCTCGTCTCAGCTTAGTCATGGTCTCGTCACAGCTTGTCATCGATAAGAATGAATTATAGTAACTAGGGTTTGATATAAATCTATCATTTTATGTGAATAAAATTCTACATAATATAATAGATAATTATAAGGATTAGAGCTTGATATAATTTTATCATTTTATGTGAATAAAATTCTACATAAAATAATAGATAATTATAAGGATTAGAGCTTGATATAATTTTATCATTTTATGTGAATACAATTCTACATAAAATAATAGATAATTATAAGGATTAGAGCTTGATATAATTTTATCATTTTATGTGAATTAAATTCTACATAAAATAATGAAATTTGTGAACGAAGAGATACTAGATAGAAAGGGAAACCGTCAACGGCGGAATTAGACGGAATAAAAATTCCGGATATTACACCAAGCTCATAACATAATTAATCCATCAAACAATATCAAAACCTTAAAACTCACCTAAGGGTCCACAACCACTACTTGGCATTCTCACTAGGTTATGCTAGATCCAACCTATCATGATAGTAAAACTAAACATAACAAGATCGAGGTAAGATCATAAGCTCGGGGGAGAGGGTACTCACGTGACGTCAAAAGACGGATGTCGAACTTGGACTCGTTAGGCCTTTATCGGGGCGCTTCCGGACCTAACACCAATACTAAATAAAATTAGCTAATCCACTAATTTTGATCGTAATAAATACGACATACTAATCTGAGGTAAAACTCGTTTTCAAAAGACAACGTTAAAAACGCGCAATACATTTTCCGGGCAAAATATACGATCATAGGAATTTGGTAATAAACCGCAATATAAAATATGGGTCATTTTAGGTAAATAAAATCTGCATGAGGGTATAATTGCTACATTCTAAAAACCTGGGTACAAAACTGCGATAATAAAAGATGGGCACATTGTGAAATTATACCAAAATTGGGGAAGTCTGAATTTATTTAGACCAAAAGTCCTTCAACCTCTCAACACGCTGTAGAGGAAGGCGGAAGCGCGCTTCCAGGATGGCACTGGGGTTCCAGCTCCGGCAGGCTGGGTGAGGCAAGGGAGAGAAGCGGCGAAGGAGGAGGGTTGCGCAAAGGCCTCTACGGCTGTGACAGGGCGGCAGCACCTCGTCTCCAGCGGCGTTTGGCAGGAAGGGCAAAGTAGGGCAGGGCACTTCCCGGCGGTCTTCGATGGCGACGGAGGCGTGGATCCCTCCCTGGTGGTAGTGGTGGCGTAGAGAGGGCGGAAAATCTTCTCCTGGATTACAGATACAGGTGAGCAATTTGTGGTCCCGTTTTCTGGGTTGTTCGAACCCAACAGAGAGGCAAAGGAAAGGGGGGATGGCAGTTTGCAAATGGAAGTGGTGGTAGAAGGCGGATTCCCACTTGTAGTGGCGATTCAACGATGGAGATGCGGCGTCGGACCTAGGCGGTGCGGCGACGTTCCTCCCCGTATACTACCTATGTCTCCTTTGTTTTCTTGAGATGGTTGGACATGGCTCGAGAAGAAAGGGGATGCAGGTGTTTGAGGTTGCTCTGGTGTCCTCTAGCGTCGCCGGCGAGGCTTGCACGAGGAGGAAGGGAAAGGACAGGGGAGGTTGTGTGGCTGGTTGTAGAATGGAATGTTGTGGCTTGCTTGGGCTGGAGTTCCATTTGCACCAAGGTGAAGAGGAGAGAGGGCTGGATGTGTGTTCAACAGGTAGCAAGGAGTCGGCAAGGGGAGCAAGGGGCCACTGCACAAGGTTGCTGATGTGAGGCGGCAGTCGAGGGGTTGGGGTGCTCTCAGCTTAGAAGACAAGCGGGAAGGAAGAAAAGGAAGAAAAGAAAAAAAAAAAAATAATAATAATAAGAAGGGAAAGGAGTAATCGGATAGACTTGATCAAACGCACTCGGAACGGGATTTCTAAACCTGAAAAACTTTCTAACTTTTCCGTAAAATAAAAGATACCGGAAATATATGTGGATAAAGTCGCAAAATATATTTTGCATTACAAAAACCATTCTCGTAAATTATTTATGAGATATAATAATTTAAATACGGGTAATAATATATTGATGTATTTATGTATACTCGTTAAATTTAATTTATGACGTAAAAATACTCGTCAAATTATTTAGAAATAACTAGAGAAATATGACCCTAAAAATTGGCATTTTGTAAAATGGGCTTCTATTAAGCTAATTAGAGAAATAGGTCTGAAAATTAGAAAGTAGGGCACTGTTTGGAGGAATTGAAATGATGGTGTTGTAGACTTTTTTTCAGACTGATATGATGTTCACTTTTACTAAAAAAAATAAATAGAATTCCTGCTTAATATCCAGCTTGGAAGATTTCAACCGCCTTCCAAACAGTGTCGTCGCCCTCTTCTTCCTTCTGAACAACCATCGCCTTCTTTGATTTTTCTAACAGTGTTATCGCCCTCTTCTTCTCCCTACCCTGAAGCCGTCGTTGTCTTCTTCTTCCTCCCCTAAAGCCGTCGCCCACTTCTTCTTCATCCCCTGAATTTGTCGCCCTCTTCTTCTTTCTCCCCTGAAACGTCGCTCTCTTCTTCTTCCTCCCCTCTAAACAACATTCGCCCTCTTCTTCCTCCCCTGAAACCGCTTACCAGAATCCTAAGTCGTCGCCCTCTTCTTTGTAAGTCTTCCTCCCCTGAAACCTTGCTTTTGTAAGTCTTCCTCCCCTAAACCACTTACCAGAATCGTAAACCGCTTACAAAGGTTGAAGAATGGCTGATCTCCCTTCCACGTCTGGTCAGATTCCGGCGCCCTCTTTCAGTCTAGGGTTTACTCAGGCTGTAATTGAGGCAGAGGAGCGTAGAATGACCGGCGATACTTCGATGACGGATGAAGCTAGGGTTTTGCCGGTACTAGGGCCACCGAGTCCGGCAAGGATATAGTTCATGAGGAGGCTAGAGTTTTCGAGTCTGCCATTGATGAGGAATTGGTAAGTCGTATGTATTTTTGAAGATAGACTTAATGTTTGCGTTTTTTGGTATTAATTTGAATTAATTTGTGAGCACTTTGGGTATGTATTTTTGAAGATAGACTTTGTAAGATTTGATTTGGGTATGGATTGAATAATTGTTTACTCCCTGAATGTATTTACTGGGTATTGTTATCATGAAATTTTGTGTGTTGTTGTTTGGAGTATGTATGTGTAATGGATTGAGTAATTAATTGCTTTGAATTGAGTAATGGATTAAGTAATTGATTGCTTAATAGTTTGGGTATGCATTATTCAAGATAGGCTTGTAAGATTTGCTTTGACTTGGGTATGGATTGAGTGATTGGTTACTCAATGTTTGTATTTTTTGGGTATTGCTTTGAATTGAGTATATGTGTGTGCAGTTTGGGTATGCATTATTCAAGATAGGCTTTGTAAGATTTGCTTTGAGCAATGGATTGAGTAATTGATTGCTTTGAATTGAGTATATGACAAGAACTTTTCATTAGGTCGTTTTTATCTTATCAAAATTATTTCCCAACTTAACACTAAAGCAAGTATAGAAGTTAATTAAGGGTCGAACCCAAGAGAGTTTGATTGATGTTTATATTAAATTCAATTATTGATTATGTAACTAAGTAAAAAGGTGTGGGGGGTGGACTGAAATGTAACAAAACACAAGAATAAGAAAATAACTAAAGAGATGAATAAAACGATGAGAAGTGAACTAAACTAGGTTGAATCTTAGCATACGATGCTACTTTGGTTGGTTCCTTTTATAAGTTCATTATTATGTTCTCGTCTTGATCATATGTATGTGTTGAGCCAACCGGCATCAACACAACTTAAAAAGTTAAACCTACAAGAACAAAACACAAGTTAGCTTTTAAATAAAGACAAAGAGATATAAAGAGAAGAATAAAACCATTAAACTTTTCTTTATATTTGTATTCCTTTTCCCTTAGATAATCACAACCAGTTTTTACCTAGAGGTTTCTACTAGATTAAAGACCCGAACCTGGAATTTATTAATCCTACATCTTTGCATGCATTTAGACAGTAAGGTGATCAATCTTAAGTGAGAAGAAACATGCAATTAGATAAGTGAAGCTCAAATAATACAAAACATAAACTGAATAAAACTTATATTAAAAAGGACTTACAACCAAAGAAGCAATGCAGCTTCAAAACAACTCAATGTAGCAAGGAAATTAGAAACTCATTACACAAAGGAAGCAAGAGAAAAGGGAGAATAAACTGGGAAAATGATGGATCATTCTAGCAATCAGCCATGGGTCTATTTATACTACAAATGGCACTAAATAGGAGTAAATGGCCGGCCTAAACAGCCAACTTTAATGTCATAAAGGTGGTGCAAAGAGCCGGAGTAAAGTCTCTGTAGCTCAACCGTAGGGGCGGCCTTCAAGACCGCAGGGGCGGTTTAGGCGAAAACGCTTGAAGTTCTTCATGGCCGTAGGGGCGGCCTGGCAATTCCGCAGGGGCGGATCTTTAATGCTCTTCAAACGTCTGGCTCTTTGTCTTTCTGTCGCTTCTGATATCGAGCCGCAGGGGCGGTGACACTGGCTCTTCGGCTTCATAGCTCTGCAGGGTGGTTCGCAGGCAGAGGCGCAGGGGCGCCGGCTTCGCTTCTTCAGGATAAGTTACCGTAGGGGCGCCCAGGATAGGGGCAGGGGCGATGGCAGTCTTCGTTCCGGCCGCTGGCGAAGGCGCTGGCTGCGTTCCGGAAGGCAGTGTCACCCGCAGGGCGGTGACACTTCTCCGCAGGGGCGGTGAGGCACTAGAAGCTTGTCTTCGTGGATGATCTTCAACTCCCAAGTGCTTCTAACTTCTCTTTTAGTTTCTTTTTGGTTTCTTCTTCTGGATTAAGAAGTTAGTAGTACAAACCGACTCTAATACAATAAAAAGACTCTAAAAACTAATCTAAATGATAGTGATTCCATCACCTATCAGTATATGTGTGTGTAATTTGAATTCAGTATATGTGTGTGCAGTTTGGGTATGTATTATGAAAGAGAGAGGCTTCATAAGATTTGAGTTGGGTATGGATTGAGTGGTTGGTTACTTAATGTTTGCATTTTCCGGGCATTGCTTTGAATTGAGTATATGTATTGATTTGAGTGTAATGCGGGCTTTAGAAATCAATAGTAAGGGTTGATTGTTTAGTAAATTGGGTATGTATTTTTTCCCCCGTATTTCGGTATAGTTGCATATTGACTGATATTGGGTATGTCATTCAGGATCGGATTGTTGACGTTGCTACCCAACCTTACTCTGAAGAACAATCCCAACAAGTTTCGATAATTATTGTCATTAGCATTCCAGTTTTAGTAGTTGTATATATGTTATTATTAAACATTTACTAATATTGGTGGAAAAAACAGTTTACTTATAGGTGGGAGGACAATCCTATATTTGAGTCTGCACGGGTTAATAACAACTCCAGGATGACCTTGATACCCACAATAAAAGATGCGTTGTCAAAGGAGGACCAACAATGCTTCAATTAGTGTGTCTTCAAAGATATAATCAATATGGGTACAATGCTCAACCTATCAAACCAACTTATCCATTTCTTGCTCCTTCGGGAGGTGAAGACTAAAAGAATTAGAAGTATGCGGTTCGGCATTAACAACTGTATGATTAGATTTGGTCTCCAAGAGTTTAGTGATATAACTGGTTTGAACTGTGGAGATAGTGAGGAGGAGAAAGAAGAAGAAGTTGAGATGGAGGAGGTTTTTGGTTTCCACTCTTGTTCGATTGAGGAGTTTGAGGCTCGTTTTTTGGAAGAGCCGAAAGATTCAGAAAAGAAATACAAGATGGCGCCTGTGCTCGTTGTGGAGGCAGTCCTTCTTGGAAATGACAAGCGGCTGAAGGTATCAACTAAAGTATTGGCATTGGTGGCTAATGAATGATAAAACGATTTATTGCTTAGTTTTAGGTAATCATTTAGATAGATTTCTCACTCATTCATGCATGGTTTAGCACTAGTTCACGACGTTTGCACTCAATTCACGTACTTTGTCGAGATAGACGTCTACACGGACTTGTGCATTGCTTTGTAGGTATTTTGGGAGATGAAGGAGCTAAAACGATACGTTTGAAGATCGTTCATCTAGATGACACACCCTCTGACTCATTAGGACACAAGCTAAAGGCTAAGGAGGACTCATGGAACCTTGCCAACACAAGCCATGCACCACATCACAGCTTAATTATCCAAAGCGAAGTTTCTGGAGCAAATCACGGTTTACTGGCACATTCCACGGCCGTGATTTTACCCGTGGATTTTGCCAGATTCTTGTGACAGCTGTGCCACGACTCTCATGGCCAGCTCATGAGAAATTTGTTATAAAAGTGGTCCTTCATTGGTTGAGAAGGGTATCTTGGAGCAGCTCTCCATTATCCAAATCCTCTAACAAAAATATTCTCTCAACAAGAAATTTTTCTAGGAAGGAAAGTGTCAAAAAGGAAGAAGAAGAGCTCCATTGAAGAGGAGAAGAAGAACACACACCATTACCACACTTGATAGTTTTTGTATTGAATTCCGGATTCTATTTCTAGAATTGTACGAATCATTTGAACCTTCTTTTGGAAGGGTTGTGAGTCATTCTAATCTCATTTTCAGTTTGGTTTTGTTTACTTCACTTATCTATCTCTTTCCCTTTATCATCTTGCAAATGGATGTCATGATTTTATGTTTGCTTGTTTCGATTTCTATTATGAACGTTGTAGGCTAAATAGATGTGGTTCTAGGGTAAAGAAAGGATGGTTATGGCTAGGGCTATGATAGGACGGACTTAGATTTATCTTTGGATGACTTGTGTGCTTAAACGTAGCCTCTGTTAGGAATCACGGTTGGTTCTTGACAAACCACGGCCGTGGTTTAGGTAGAACAACCCATGATTTTCCCTGGTTCGATGGATCTTGTCTCTGATCATTAGAATGTTGAAATCCTAAGTGTTTGTTGAGTTAAATCTATCCTAGGGTGACCTAGTGTTAGCAACTAAGTGTTAGGAGAGACTTACCCGGTAATCCTTACTCTTAGATCCCAAAGATAACAACCCTTAGGTAGTGGTGAGCCTAATAAGCCGCCATTGGATTAAGTGTGCTAGGATAGTTGTTTAGGTTTTCCCTTTCCAAGACTTACCCGGTAAGGATAGGTTAAGATCTCTAGGTAACAATCCGGTTTGTGTAGAATTCCGTCCCTTAGGTTCTTAGAGACTTACCCGGTGATGAGACCTAGGGAATGGACTAGTGGATCATGAGACTTACCCGGTGATTGATCCCAATCTAGAAACACTTAACCCCAACATAGTTAATCCAAAGAATGAATAGATAGCTTGAGTCCTATGCCATGACCGGAACTTCCAACCCCTAGAATCCGTCTTTTCTTTCTTTGATCTATATCTTGTTTAGCTTGTTTATTTGTGTTGATTCATAGTTTAGTTGATTGTTTACTTTACATGAATTGTGATCTTTGATTGATCACCAAAAACCAACCAAAAACATTTGAGATTTTCATTTCTTTATTTCTTTCTTTTCTTTCAACCTAGGTCTTTACTAAACTCAATCATAAATCGAATCAATTTCACCTTAGTCTTTGTGTTCGACCTCGGAATACTATCCCTACTACAAACGTCCCGTACACTGCGGGTTTCGCTAGGAGTTAAGATAATTATAACGAGAATATAAATTTAAAACCCATTTGCGCATCACGATCTTAGCGTAACAAGTTTTTGGCGCCGTTGCCGGGGACTAGGTCTAGATTGAGTCTATTTTGTGATTGTTTATTAGTGTAGATCTTTCTTGTTGCTTTTGATCCCTCTTTGGTTTGTGTCTTTGCTTTTCAAGACATCTCTTACTCTTTAGGTGTATGTGAAGATCTCGTGGAAAGGATTTAGCTCCATTCGACCCCGAACCGCAGAAAACCCTTAGATCTAGATCCAAGAGTATTAAAAAGGGAAAAGAGATGGCCGGAAGAGATCTCCAAGCTGAATTGGATGAAGCCTTAGAGCAAATAAGGCTAAGAGATGAGCTCTTGGAGGAAGAAAGGAGACTTGCCAATGAGAGGCAAGAAGCAACTAGGAGGGAGATTGATGAGATTAGGCAAGCCCTTGTACAAGGGGAGCTTAATCGTCAACAACCTCCACCTCCTCCACCACAACCGCAGCCGGCGGCGAATGTTAGGGTTGTCCCCATTGCTATTGAAGAGCCACAAACATTAGGGAGACGTATGGATCCGGCACAAAGAGCACACCGACCGGGTGTGAACTTAGGAGATCCCGCAACCCACAACTACGAGCTCCGCCCTCAAGTTCTACAAATGATCCGGCATAATCAATTTGGAGGGATGGAAGGAGAGTCTCCTCATCAACACTTGATGAATTATGAGATCTTGATGGAGACTCTTAGACCGCAAGATTGGAGAGCAACAACCATAATCTTAGGGCTTTTTCCTTCTCTCTAAAGGATAAAGCCTTGGCTTGGTATCAATCTATTCCACAAGGGCGAGTTGGTACTTGGGAGGAGATGACAACCGAGTTTTTGACTAAGTTCTTCCCACCTTCCAAGACTACCGAGCTAAGAGGGAAGATCAATGCCTTCGTGATGAAGGATAGAGAGAGTTTGTTCAAGTCTTGGGAGAGGTTCAAAGATCTTCTCGTTGATTGCCCACACCATGGCATACCAAAAATTGAGCTATTGGAGATCTACTTCAAAGGACTTGATGAAGATAGCCAATTCAAGCTCCAATCTCTTTCCGGTGGGACTTTTATGGAGAAGCATGTAGATGAAGCTTGGGAGTTTGTGGAGAAGCAAGCTCTAGTGATTGAGAAATACTCCCATAGGAAGAGTGAAGGGAGAAAGGCGGGAGCTTATGAGGTGAGTGAAGTCACCATGAGCAATTTCAAGCTTGACGCCATCAACAATGAATTACAGTCCTTGAGGGAGTTGTGTGCTACAACTTTGAAGAACCAAGCAACTCCTCAAGTGCTTCCACAAGCCAATTTGTCTTCCAAGGAGGAGGATGCGAATTACATGGGAAGGGGCAACTTCAACAATTATCAAGGCCCAAGGAACTTCAACAACAACCGGCAATTCAACAATTACCGGCCCAACCACAACCATCCCGGATTTTCTTACTCTAACCCGGATGGAGCCTTGAATCCTCCCGCTTCCTCAAGCACAACTCCACCACCAAGAGCTTCACAAGAACCTCCACCCGGATTTACTCAACCTCCAAAGGATAGAACCGAAATAATGTTTGAGCAATTGCTTGGAAGGTTGAGTGGTCTTGAGAGCACCGTGACTTCAATCTCTAAAGCTCAAAAGGTTTTGGAAGCACAAGTGTTCCAAAAGGCGGGTGAAACCCATAGAGATCCGGGAAAGCTTCCCGGAAGAACCGAAGACAACCCAAGAGGCCAAGTGTTGGCTATCACAACAAGGAGTGGGTTGAGTATGAAAGATCCTTTGCCCAAGGACAATGCTAAGGGAAAGCAAGTAGTGGTAGAAGAGGGAAAGTTGCAAGAAGATGGAGGCAAGAGCAAGGATGTAGAGCCAACCTATGTGGCACCGCCTCCATACAAGCCACCACTACCGTTCCCACAATCAAGAGCCAGAGCTCGTTTAGACAATCATTTTGGTAAGTTCCTTGAACTAATGTCCAAATTACATATTAACATTCCGTTCATGGATGCCATTTTAGGAATGCCGGCATATGGCAAGTTCTTGAAAGAAATACTCTCCAACAAAAGGAAGTTGGAGGAGTATGGGGAGATAAGAATGACCAAGAGATCCTCGGAATTGATCCAAACAATGAAGGAGGAGATGCCTCCCAAGCTAAGAGATCCGGGTTCTTTTTGTGTCCCAATAGGAGTGGGAGATGTGAAGTATGAGGCCCTTTGTGATCTTGGAGCGAGTGTAAGCATCATACCGCTTGCACTTTGCAACAAAGTTGGGCTAGGAGAGCCGAAACCGGTCAAGATGACCCTCTATATGGCGGATCGTTCTATCACTCATCCGGTTGGGATCTTAGAGGACATCCCGGTGCAACTAGGAGGATTCTATGTACCAATTGATTTCGTAGTCTTGGACATTCCGGCGGACTATCCGGTTCCCATCATCTTGGGAAGGCCTTTCCTAGCCACCTCCGGATGCCTAGTGGATTGCAAAAATGGGACTCTCTCCTTCAACATTGGAGAGGAGAACATCAAGTTCAAGTTGTCCACAATGATGAAAGGGCCGACCCTTGATGAGGATGTCTTCAACATAGTCGAGCAAGAGGAATCTAGAGAAGTTGTGAGCTCGATCTTGATCAAGGATCCCTTGGAGAAGGTTCTTACCTTAAGCATGATGGAGGAAGGTGTTGAGGAAGCTTGCAATGAAGAGGTCAAGGCCTTGGAAGCATTGGAAGAGGAGCCAAGAGTTGGATTTGAAGGCCACGAAGAGGTGTTGAACAGCTGCACATTCCACGGTCGAGATTTATGTTCCACGTCCGTCAAACTCTCTGGACAACTCCGGGAAGCAGGCTTGGCAAGAACCACGACCGTGGAAGTTGAGCAAACCGTGTTTCCAGACGTGGTTTTCCCTGGATCAGCTCTTGATAATGATCAAGCTTCTAGGAGCCTTGGAGTGTCTTCATTTGCTCTGGATTCATCTCATCCAACCTTGTTTGGATCGTCTCCAACCGATAAAGGTCCTCCTAAACTTGAACTCAAACCCCTTCCCTCTCACTTAAAGTATGCTTTCCTTGGTGATAATTCTACATATCCGGTAATTGTAAATGCATGCTTGAGTGATGATGAACTTGCTAAGTTGTTGCATGAACTAAGATTGCATAGGAAAGCCATTGGATATACTATTGATGATTTGGTTGGCATAAAACCTTCTTTGTGCATGCATAAAATAATGATGGAAGATAATCATAAACCCTCTATTGAACATCAAAGGAGATTGAATCCCATAATGAAAGAGGTAGTCAAAAAGGAAATCATTAAGTTGCTAGATGCGGGAATTATCTACCCTATTTCGGATAGTAAGTGGGTTAGTCCCGTTCATGTAGTACCTAAGAAGGGTGGGATGACCGTAGTAACTAATGAGAACAATGAACTAATCCCGACTAGGACGGTTACGGGGTGGAGGATGTGCATTGATTATAGGAAATTGAACATGGCCTCTAGGAAAGATCACTTCCCTCTCCCCTTCATTGACCAAATGCTAGAAAGGTTAGCTCAACACTCTCATTTTTGCTATCTAGACGGTTATAGTGGATTCTTCCAAATCCCTATCCACCCCGATGACCAAGAGAAAACAACCTTTACATGTCCATGGGGTACTTTTGCATATAGGAGAATGCCATTTGGGTTGTGTAATGCACCCGCCACCTTCCAAAGGTGTATGATGGCTATCTTTTCGGAATACATAGAAAATATCATGGAAGTGTTCATGGATGATTTCTCTGTTTATGGTTCTTCCTTTGATAATTGCTTGGCTAACTTGTCATTAGTATTGCAAAGATGTGAGGAGACAAATCTTGTCTTAAATTGGGAAAAATGCCACTTCATGGTAAGTGAAGGCATTGTGTTAGGACACTTGGTGTCTAACCGTGGCATTGAGGTTGATAGGGCCAAGATTGAAACGATAGAGAAGTTGTCACCACCTACCTCGGTGAAAGGGGTAAGGAGTTTCCTGGGGCATGCCGGTTTTTACCGAAGGTTTATTCAAGACTTCTCTAAAATTTCTAAGCCTCTCACTAACCTACTAATGAAAGATGTTGATTTTGTCTTTTCCAAGGATTGTCTTGAGGCTTTTTGTAGGTTGAAGAACGCATTGATCTCCGCACCTATCATGCAACCTCCGGATTGGAGTTTACCGTTTGAGATCATGTGTGATGCAAGCGATGTAGCTGTTGGGGCTGTTTTGGGGCAAAGGAAAGATGGGCGCACTCATGCTATTTATTATGCTAGCAAGACGCTAGATGATGCTCAACTCAATTATGCTACCACCGAGAAGGAGTTGCTAGCGGTTGTGTATGCATTTGAGAAGTTCCGCTCATATCTTGTTGAAGCGAAGGTCATAGTTTATACGGATCATGCTGCGATCCGTTATCTACTTACAAAGAAGGATGTCAACCAAGGTTGATTCGGTGGATCCTTCTTCTACAAGAATTTGATTTGGAAATCCGGGACAAGAAGGGATCCGAGAACTCGGTGGCGGATCACCTTAGTAGACTCCCACCATTAGAGCTTGAAAGAGATGACATCCCAATTGATCACTCATTCCGGGATGAGCAATTACAAATGGTGGAGGAATGCTTGTTCCAAGTGTCTAGAGGAAGTGAGCCATGGTTTTCCGACATTGTGAACTACTTAGTGTGTGAGGAAGTACCTCCCGGTTTGACATATGCACAAAGAAAGAAGTTCTTCAATGATGTGAGGCATTACTATAGTGAGCCACTTCTATTCAAGAGAGGGCCGGATGGAATGTTTAGAAGATGCATACCGGAAGATGAAGTGGAGAGTGTGATCCGGCATTGTCACTCCTTACCATGTGGAGACCATGCTAGCTCACACAAAACGTGTGCAAAGGTATTGCAATCCGGTTTTTATTGGCCTAACTTGTTCAAAGATATGCAAGGTTTTGTAGCGGCGTGTGATGCTTGCCAAAGGACGGGCAACATCTCAAGGAGGAATGAAATGCCCTTGAACAACATCCAAGAAGTGGAAATATTTGATGTGTGGGGTGTGGACTTCATGGGACCATTCCCTTCTTCATGTGGCAATCTCTACATCCTATTGGCGGTGGACTATGTGTCAAGATGGGTGGAGGCAATCGCCTCTCCCACAAATGATGCCAAGGTGGTGGTGCGGTTCTTCAACCGAGTGATCTTCCCTAGGTTTGGTACACCAAGGGTGATCATTAGTGATGGAGGGAAGCACTTCACAAATAGGAACTTTGGAGCGCTTTTGGCTAAGTATGGGGTGACTCATAAGGTGGCAACACCTTACCATCCCCAAACTAGTGGCCAAGTGGAGATATCCAACCGGGAGATCAAGGCCATCCTTGAGAAGACGGTGTCTAGGACTAGAAAGGATTGGGCTATGAAGCTCAATGACGCATTGTGGGCATATAGGACCGCCTTCAAGACACCGATTGGCACCACTCCTTACAAGTTGGTTTATGGCAAGTCTTGCCACCTTCCGGTAGAGATGGAGCATAGAGTTTATTGGGCCATTAAGTGGCTAAATTTTGATCTCAAAGAGGCGGGGGAAAAGAGATTGCTTGAATTGAATGCCCTCGAGGAAATCCGGTTGGATGCTTATGAGAATGCCCGGATTTACAAGGAGAGAACCAAAAGATGGCATGACAAGAGGATCATCCCCAAGGAGTTGAGTGAAGGAGATCTTGTCCTTCTCTTCAACTCAAGGCTAAGGCTCTTTCCCGGAAAGCTCAAATCAAGATGGACCGGGCCATATGTGGTGAAGAAGATCTTTCCCCATGGAGCTATTGAAATAGGTGGGGAACATTGTGGGAACTTTAAGGTGAATGGGCACCGGTTGAAGAAGTATATCCCGGGAGCTCCGGTGGACATAATTGCCCCACTTCACCTTGAGTAGACACCCCCCGAGTTTGGTCAAGCTAATGACCTTAAGGAAGCGCTTGGTGGGAGGCAACCCATTGGTAACATTTTTTTTTCCTTTTTCGTTTTGTTTTCGCTTTTAGACTTTTCGATCTTTGTGTGTGTTTTGTCTACTTTGTGTGTGTGCTAGAACATTAGTGGCATTGGAAGCCTTGCTTGACATAGGAATGATGAACCCCTCATCAATTATGGGTGGAGCTGACGCGGAACTTGGACGGCTAGCGGTGCCTAGCGCGGGTCCCGAAGCTTTGATGAATGCTTAGAGCTCTCTACCATGGTTGATAGGATCATCAAACATCAATTCACTATTGAGAAATCCCAAATACCATAGCAAACCACTGTTACATTGTGAGAACCTTCTTTCACTCTCTTTACTTGTATACCACATTGGGGACAATGTGTTTCTAAGTATGGGGTGGGGTTTGCATGATCCTTTGCATGATGAGCATCTAGGATAGTTTAAAATCTTCACATGTCTTGCTTTGTGCATACTCATTTCGAAAATACCATAAAAATCAGAAAATTTAAAAAAAAAATTTGTGCTTTCTAGGCTTGGATATGATCCTAATGATGAATCTTGTCTTGTGAATTGGCTATGGATGGCCTCATGTGTTAGGATTGATGAATGCATATGTGGACTTGAAGTACTTCTCTTGAAATTCTATGAATGATTTGTGATCATGATGTTTGCCTAGAAATGATTGAGTATTGAAGATCGAAATTACATGATAGTTCTTGCATACCATCTAGGAATGAATGAGGCAATTCATCTTTCTCTACTTCTCATCTTAATCATGATTGCTTGAGCACCTCAATTGAGATAAATTTGACCCCTTTTAACCCATCCGTGAATAGGAGCATGCTAGTGCGTTGATGTGTGTGAAAAGCAAGTATGGAGTAAAGTTGTTGATGAAAAGAATGAATGCTGAAATTGTTGTGAAAGTGTAGCTAAAAATATAGGTTTGGGGGCATTGGTTTAAATGACAAGTAACTCGGTACACTTCACATAATCGGGTGTTGGTGCCTTGCCAAAGTCAAATGAACCAATAGCCCTAACGAGCTTTGGTATGTGTGCCCGGTGTGGATGCACCTCGAAAAATAAAAAAAGCCCGAGGATGGCTAATCACCAAGGTTTCGGCTTTTGTACACCAATGCCATTGTCTCAAAAATAAGTCAAAGAAAAAGAAAAGATAGAGGAAAATATACACTTGAGGGAAGTTGATCGAGGACAAGATTGTGGAGTTAGTTCCGTTCCCGGATTAGCATCACATAACCTAGAAATCCCCACCCAATCACTACATTTCTTGGCCCTTTTATTTCACAAGACCTTATGATCTATTTGCATGTTTGTAAGACTTAGTGATTTAGATTGGATGTACTCTTGATCTTCTTGACTCCTTCATCTTTACATTTCATGCATGCTTTTGAGTTAAGTACAATTGTCTTTCCATGTCTTCATTTGTTTGATGCATGATTGCTTATTCTTTGCCATGAAACATGACTATGAAGGTGATCCAATAATAGAAGCACAAACCCAAAAAGATTTTGCCATTTTTCTGCATACATAAATCATGTCATCTCTTAGTCTATAGTTGGGAAATTGCTCGGGGACGAGCAAACCTTAAGTATGGGGTATTTTGATAACACGATTTATTGCTTAGTTTTAGGTAATCATTTAGATAGATTTCTCACTCATTCATGCATGGTTTAGCACTAGTTCACGACGTTTGCAATCAATTCACGTACTTTGTCGAGATAGACGTCTACACGGACTTGTGCGTTGCTTTGTAGGTATTTCGGGAGATGAAGGAGCTAAAACGATACATTTGAATATCGTTCATCTAGATGACACACCCTCGGACTCATTAGGACACAAGCTAAAGGCTAAGGAGGACTCATGGAACCTTGCCAACACAAGCCATGCACCACATCACAGCTTAATTATCCAAAGCGAAGTTTCTGGAGCAAATCACGGTTTACTGGCACATTCCACGGCCGTGATTTTACCCGTGGATTTTGCCAGATTCTTGTGACAGTTGTGCCACGACTCTCATGGCCAGCTCATGAGAAATTTGTTATAAAAGTGGTCCTTCATTGGCTGAGAAGGGTATCTTGGAGCAGCTCTCCATTATCCAAATCCTCTAACAAAAATATTCTCTCAACAAGAAATCTTTCTAGGAAGGAAAGTGTCAAAAAGGAAGAAGAAGAGCTCCATTGAAGAGGAGAAGAAGAACACACACCATTACCACACTTGATAGTTTTTGTATTGAATTCCGGATTCTATTTCTAGAATTGTACGAATCATTTGAACCTTCTTTTGGAAGGGTTGTGAGTCATTCTAATCTCATTTTCAGTTTGGTTTTGTTTACTTCACTTATCTATCTCTTTCCCTTTATCATCTTGCAAATGGATGTCATGATTTTATGTTTGCTTGTTTCGATTTCTATTATGAACGTTGTAGGCTAAATAGATGTGGTTCTAGGGTAAGGAAAGGATGGTTATGGCTAGGGCTATGATAGGACGGACTTAGATTTATCTTTGGATGACTTGTGTGCTTAAACGTAGCCTCTGTTAGGAATCACGGTTGGTTCTTGACAAACCACGGCCGTGGTTTAGGTAGAACAACCAGTGATTTTCCCTGGTTCGATGGATCTTGTCTCAGATCATTAGAATGTTGAAATCCTAAGTGTTTGTTGAGTTAAATCTATCCTAGGGTGACCTAGTGTTAGCAACTAAGTGTTAGGAGAGACTTACCCGGTAATCCTTACTCTTAGATCCCAAAGATAACAACCCTTAGGTAGTGGTGAGCCTAATAAGCCGCCATTGGATTAAGTGTGCTAGGATAGTTGTTTAGGTTTTCCCTTTCCAAGACTTACCCGGTAAGGATAGGTTAAGATCTCTAGGTAACAATCCGGTTTGTGTAGAATTCCGTCCCTTAGGTTCTTAGAGACTTACCCGGTGATGAGACCTAGGGAATGGACTAGTGGATCATGAGACTTACCCGGTGATTGATCCCAATCTAGAAACACTTAACCCCAACATAGTTAATCCAAAGAATGAATAGATAGCTTGAGTCCTATGCCATGACCGGAACTTCCAACCCCTAGAATCCGTCTTTTCTTTCTTTGATCTATATCTTGTTTAGCTTGTTTATTTGTGTTGATTCATAGTTTAGTTGATTGTTTACTTTACATGAATTGTGATCTTTGATTGATCACCAAAAACCAACCAAAAACATTTGAGATTTTCATTTCTTTATTTCTTTCTTTTCTTTCAACCTAGGTCTTTACTAAACTCAATCATAAATCGAATCAATTTCACCTTAGTCTTTGTGATCGACCTCGGAATACTATCCCTACTACAAACGTCCCGTACACTGCGGGTTTCGCTAGGAGTTAGGATAATTATAACGAGAATATAAATTTAAAACCCATTTGCGCATCACGATCTTAGCGTAACAATGAACTAAAGTTCAACACATATGCATGGGGTCGTTTGGCATTTTAGCATACCCGACACTCCGTAAGGAACTGTAAGCCGGCGAAAGAGAGGCGTACGGGAACTTATCATATCAGTGGATGGCCGCTGGCGTTGCAGGTGAATATTTATTTATTTGATTATTATCTTTTTTTTCTTTTTTTACCATTGATGAAAATTACCCAACTTCAATTTTATATCTTACCCAACTTCTGTAGTTTTACATATTACCCAACCTTGGCATGTAGTGGTATGAATTTGTTATAGGTTGTGAAAGATAGGCAAAATTGTTAACAGTTGCATTGGTTAAGGTTGTGTGTTGTTGTTGTTTGAGGTATGTATTTTATCATAACCCAACTTTGACATATAGTTGGGTAATCTTATAGCATACCCAATAATCATATATTGTGTAATATGCTTATAATGTGTTTTTTGTAGATTCACATATGCAACTTCATTCCCAAACTTGGGCAAGCGCTTGTGAAGGTTGTTTCCACGGATGCATCACCATTGTGCTTGAAGTTTGCATCGTTGACCTCAGCAAGGGCAAGTTTAAGCTATCAAAAGATTAAAAACATAGTGTCCGCACTCAATGACGATGACATTGTCACACTTCATGCGTCTGAGGAAGAAGGATTATTTCAAGATGATAAGGACTGGTGGCCCCATGTCGAGCTTGATGATTTCTTTGTGGAAGTTTTTTTTTATACTGGGTTTAAGAATGTTAAAATTCTGAAGTTTTCAGCTGAGGTTTCCCCCAAACAACAGGATAAGGGAGGGAAGGATAAGGGAGGGAAAGTGAAAATGAAATCCAAAATTCAGAATGAAGATATGAAAGGGAAGAAAAGGAAAGTTGCTATTGTTGAAGAGAAGTCTGACTCTGATGATTTCATGGAGTCCACTCGGTCATTGTTTTTAAGGTCCCGTAACATGAAATCTTCTAAGAAGGTGCCACCAATGAAGAAATGTAGACTGGAGAAGGATATTGGGTAAGGAAAACAAAATTATTTTTATTAAACAACATTTCTAATTGGTATGATATTTTGATATTATGTTTAGTATTTCATTCCTCCCACCTTGGTTTTGTTTGTGTATGATGTGTTCTTTGGTTATGTTATGATTTGGATGATTGCAGAAGCAAGGAAAAAGGTAAAGTTCAGAAGCGATGGAAAATGAAGAGACAATGTGTTTTAAAGTTTAGTAGCAAGGAAAAAGGTAAAGTTCATGATGTAAATGAAGAAAGAGAGGTTGGACAAGAAGTAAATGTAGGAGACGATGTCAATCAAACATCTGCTGGTGTAGAGATGTAAGTACTTTAATTGGGTATTGGTTATGAAGTTTGTTTGGGTATGATGTGTTCTTTGGGTATGTTATGATTGGTACGATTGTCATGCTTTCCTTTTAGGGATTCTGGTAAGAAGGACAATGTAACACCGTTGGAGGGTGTTCAGGATGGAAATGAAAGAATGTTTGAACAAGATGTAGATGCAAGAGACGATGCAAATCAATCGCCTGCTGGTGTAGACATGTAAATACTCTTATATTGGGTAACTTATACAATCATTTTTGGTTATGATTAATGTTAACATTGTTGGGTATGATGGACTTACCCAACTGTATCTATTTTGTGTAACTTTTATTGGGTAACTTATACAATGACTTCTTCCTTTTAAGGATTTTGGTAACAAGGACAATGTAACACCGTTGGAGGGTGTTCAGAATGGCAATGGAAGAATGTTTGAACAAGAAGATGTAGATGCAGGAGACGATGCAAATCAACCGCTTGCTGGTGTAGACATGTAAGTACTCTTACATTGGGTAACTTATACAATCATTTTTGGTAATGATTAATGTTAACATTGTAAGGTATGATGTACTTACCCAACTGTATCTATTTTGTGTAAAATTTTATTGGGTAACTTATACAATGACTTTTTGGCTTATGTATGTACTTAATGTTGTTGCAATGATTCTGTTATTCAATGTAGACGGTCAGAAGTTTGCGCCAGTTGGGTAACTTTGTTACTGGATAAAGTTGTGGGGTTAGAAAAGACAAGTCGGGATTTAGCATTACAAGTTCACAATCATGGAGAAAGTATTAAAGAGTTGATGAACCTGTCGAGGAAAGTGGACGTAATGCACGATCGCATGGAAAGTCAACTTGTTAGGACAAATTCAAGGTTGAACAAGGTCATTTACTGCATGAAGAGTGATCCCATAATCCAAAAGGCAAAAGATGGAAGCAAAAAAGATGGTATTGTTTACGAAGTCGTGTCGGAGGATGTTCCATCAAAAGATGATGACCAAAAGATGGAGGGAGAGGCCGCTGAGGTATCCGCAACTTCATGATTGTTGGTTATGATTATTGTTAACATTGTTCGGTATGATGTACTTACCCAACTGTATCTATTTAAAGTAATTTTTTGTTTACTATTAGGAAGAAACGTCAGTACCATCGGAGACCATGAATCTTCCCAAAAGTACAAGTGAAGTAGTTGAGGGAAAGGCCGCTGAGGTATCTGTTTTATGATTTTTGGTTATGATCTTTTTTTTACGGTGGGTGGGTATGATATGTTTGAACTAATAACTATTTCATTGCCTGAACTAGCCCGCCAAGGATGTACTAGGGGAGGGAAATGCCGCAAATGCCGCTGAGGTAATATTATTATTTAAGGTTTTGCTTAATTTGGACATGTGTTTTATATTGGGTATGTTATAGTAGTGTTGGATTATATGGACATGTGCTTACCCAGTTGTATGGATATGATAGTGTTGAGAACATGTGTATAGTAGTGTTGGAGTATACGGATATGTGCTTACCCAATTGTATGCTTACCCAATTGTATCCATACTAAGTTACACTTTGGGTATGATAGTGTTGAATTATTTGGATTATATGGATATGTGTATAGTAGTGTTGGATTATATGGATTATATGGATACTTAGTTACTTATTGGATTATATGGATATGTGCTTACCCATTTGTATGCTTACCCAATTATACACGTACCCAATTGTATGCATACTTAGTTACATTTTGGGTAAGGTTTTGTTCTTACCCAATTGTATGCTTACCCAGTTATACATTTTGGGTACCCAATTGTATGCTTACCCAAAAATAGATTACCCAGAAAGTTTAAGGTTTTGCTTAATTTGGACATGTGTACCCAATTGTATGCATACTTAGTTATTTTTGAGTATGATCTCTTACTCAGTTTTGTGTTTATCATACTGTAGCATTATATGGATATGTGATTACCCAATTAATAATCATTTCACTTACAACTACTTAAATATGTGAACTAGTGCTCTAAGGATGATGGAGTCAGACGGGCAGTTGGAAAACGTCAGCGCAAACCATCAAATTGGGTTAAATCCCCTTATAGGCCAACACTGTCCATACCAAAGGCTCCAAAAAACAGCAACTTAGTGAAGAAAGATAGGTTGGAGATGTATGCTTGGTATATAGCCCAGAAAAGTTGCTCTGTTATTAATGGACTCACAATAAATTGCACACGGGACCATTTCAAGGTGTTGTTGAACCGAACAGGATGGCTTATTGGATATGTAAGTGTTTATTAACAGATTCTGCTTACCCAGAAAAGTTGCTCTGTTATCATTGGACTCACAATATCTTCTATCTTGTTTTTAAACTAGATAATGACCGAGTTAGTTATGCATCTTCGCAAAGCTATTAGAGATGAGCCCATGACACTCCGCCAAGTCACTATTTGGCCATGTGAGATCGGGCGCTATTTCAACATCAAGGAGTTTGAAAAATTCCGGGCAGCAAAAGATGCTTACGTTTTCCACAAAGATCTCCTAGACTATGCTTCTGGAGCTGAACAATGTATGTTTCCAAGCGATATGTCAATAGTCGATGTTATTTACATGCCCTTTCGCATCAGCAACAAGCATAGGGTAGTGTTAAAGATTGACTTGACGACATGGAACGTCTTTGTTTGTGACTCCATACTTGCGTTCATGCCTGACAAAAAGTTATAACACCACATTCAACCGTTTATGCACATGTTACCCAAGTTGTTTAGTCAGCACAAAGAAACTCTTTACAAGACGCGGCAGAATCGACTAAACAGTCCTTTGGGACTTACTAGGATGACGGAGGAAAAAGTCCGGCAGAACCACGAGAGGTAACTCTAAATGATCATACCCAAACATAATTGTATAGCAATAAAATTAAATAAAATAAAATTCTAACCGTACATGTCCCCTTTGTTTGCAGTGGTAGTTGTGGTGTGTTTGCTATCAAACACATTCAACATCTGGTTGATGAGCATGACTTAACCTCTGTATGTGAAGATAATATTCCAGCTATGAGGAAGGAACTAGTTATGGTCCTATTCAAAAGGCAGTGGAGAAGGCCTTTTAAGTTTTAGAATTTGATTGGGTGATGGTTAATTTTTGGGGTATTGCAAGTTACTTTGTATCTTTGTAAAACTTTGGGTCTGGCCTAACAGTATTATGCATGTCCTTGGGTAAGGTTTAGTGTTTTGGCTATGTCCTGAACTTGGTGTTAAAACTTATGTTGGAATGTTAACACACTTTTGGTTAACAAAACTGGTTTGCTATTTTTTGGGTATGTTATTTGTTGGTGTTAAAACTTATGACGATTTGTATGCATTTATGGTTCTACGCATGTCCTTAGGTAAGTTTGTAATGTTGACACACTTTTAGGCATGCCCAAACAGTATTATACATGTCATTGGGTAAGGTTTAGCGTTTTGGTTATGTCCTGAACTTGGTGTAAACACTTGTGTTGCAATGTTAACACACTTTTGGTTAACAAATCTGGGCTGCTATTTTTTGGGTATGTTATTTGTTGGTGTTAAAACTTATGGTGATTTATGTTTGATTACCCCAAAACATATCAATCTTTACAAAACACTAACCCAATAATATTCAGTTATATCTGCGAAAACACCTACTCATAACTTTTCCCTTCGTTGAGCGAACCACCTACTCATAACTTTTCGTATCTCATCCACTAACGCAAGGACCGGATACTCCCTTGCGTCGAGCATGATCCTATTTATAGTTTCCGCATTGTTGCTCGTCATGATGTTATACCTCTTCACGGGTGAATAAGCACGTGACCATGTTTCAAACCCAACATCTGTAAGAAGTTGCCCAACCTTTGGTTTCTCCTACAAAGATAAACTCTAGAATTAGTTTTTATTACCCAAACCTTAAAAAGATACCCAATATTATTATTACCCAAATTAGAAACCTTACCCCATCAATTATGTCGAAAATCTTCAAACACTTATCTTTCTTGTAACACTTAGCAACGTCTTCGAACATTTGTTGGATCCTTTTATCCGTTGATCTCTTCTTGATGTTTTGCTTGAGATGGTACATGCAAACACCATGGTGAGAATTGGGGAAGTTCATCGCTATGGCTTTCTTGATGGACCTGTGTCTATCAGATACGAACAACTGATATGTTCTATCTGCAACACACCTTCTCAAATTTGTAAAGAAGAAATCTCACGCGTCATCATTTTCACCATCAACTATGGCATAGGCGAGGGGATAAATCTGTTGATTTGCATCTTGACCAGTTGCGACTAACAAAACACCACCGTATTTTCCCTTTAGAAATGTACCATCAACCGAAATGACCTACACATGTTTCCATGTAAAGAACGTTACTGCGTCATACCAAATTCACGATTATGACATACCCAGTTCACGATTATGACATACCCAATGTTATAAAACTGTACCAATCATATTAATAACACACCCAATATCATCCATGAACATACCCAACAAGTGGTAAATGTAAAAACTAACCTTTCTCAAAGCCTCATAGCCTCTAATTGATTGACCGAAAGCAAAGAAAACAAATTTGAATTTTGAATCCTGATCAATGTCCAAAGCAACGACGCTCCCCACATTTGCATCACGCAACTTCTACATATAAGCCGGAACACCTTTATAGTTTTCCTCAAAACTTCCCCTCTTCATTTCCTTCACATTTTCCACCGATTTCCAACATACCCAATATGATGCCTCAATTTGGTGTTGGTTCTTCAACACCCCTTGAACTGCTAAAGGTTCTGGCAACCTGTTCACATTGGCATACCTGCACATCTAACTCAAAATTCATTTATTTTTACAAACACAATATGTTATGTGTATGTAGTTTGTAACCCATTATACAATATTACTTACATATCTCCCAACAAATGGGCAATGACGGTGACGGAAGCTTTTCTACGATTACACCTCCTTGTTTCAAAAGAGCACGTGTGTATGTTGATGTACTTTGTTGTAACACCCCGAATACTCAGAACTCGGGACATTACGGGTTAGGACCTCACAATGGGTCCCGACCTCAGTTTGACAACAATATTACTAGGATCTTGCAACAAGACACAGATAAGGAAAAACCGAAATTCAAGAAATAGTATTTTAAGGTAATGAATGCAACACGGTCTAACAGCCTACAGTACTTAAACAAGGGAAAGACGATCAACTGTCTTACAAAAGAAGGAATGACAAACAACAACCCCAACCCCCACTCTAAGGAGTACGGAGACCCGGCTGACCACTACTTCCGGATCACTCAGCTGCTGGTCTAACCTGTGGTAAATATAAAAACACAACAACAAAAACCATTAGCTAGTTATCTAAATATTAGAAGAATAATAATAGCACACACACACATAAAAGAATAAACACCCATCATGCTTTCAAACAAGTCCAATTATTATCTTAAGTTAAGTTACTCCTTCACGCTAATGATACTTATTTTGTGACACGAGGGATTCCCAAACCTCGCCTCCGCCCCCGTGTAACCATCAAGAATGGATCTGATGCATCTCACCTTGTACTTGCCTGGTCTGGGTATAGAGAACCTCCCAGTCTCCTGTCAGAGCTGGGCAGTGATGTCACGGCCCGTTATACATACACTTGGGCCTTAAACATAATAATAACGGTCGTCCTAGCAAGTTATTATTATTAGAACACGCACATAGCACACCCAACTACTATCACTCAACTAATATCCAGAAACTGGCTAAGTAAGTCGCAAGGACTTACCTGAGTCAAAACACACTCTAACACGTCTCAAACCAGTCCGTACTCGTGGTAACTCAAACGCCTGTCAAATAAGGCATATGGATCAAAATCACATCTAGATGTCCAACCTCATACGAAGGAATTACGGAAAAAGCTCTCTCACGGTAAAAGACCACTTTACCCTTAGTGCCGAAAATTCTCAAAGTTATTCTTAAAAATTATCTATACGCATACACTAACTTATACATCTATATATATATATATATATATATATATATATATATATATATATATATATATATATATATATATATATATATATATATATATATATATATATATATATATATATATATATATATATATATATATATATATATATATATATATATATATATATATATATATATATATATATATATATATACTCGTAACACTGTGCTTACCTATCTATATATATAAGTATATAAATTCTTCGGTACCCTCACTCTAGTGTCTAATTATATAAGTATACAAATATCCGTACTCAAACTCTCTCTTCTTCCTCATCTATGTCGTTATATATATACCTACACCATCACATTTCAAAACTTCCTATTACAGTAGAACACAAATCTCATACCATTAAACACTCTTCACTAAACAACTCCAATGCTACCACACTTCCTACTCGACCTACTGCACTCATGCCTACCCAAATATCCTACTGCAACACGAGAGAAAACATAGGCACGAGTGAAAGACTTACCCTCTGAAGTCTGGCAGTCCCTACTTCGTGGCCCGTCAGTGAGGACAAGTTCTGCAGTGACTAACGTACAGGAAAGGAGGGGTCACAAGCAAGAGGGTGCGGGACTGGAAGACGATCCGTCTCAGATAGACGATACTCGAGGGTGCGCGTCGCTGTGCAGGAGTCCAGGATTCAAGGTCGTTTTTTCCGGTCTGCTCGCACTGGTGACAAGATGCGATCCAGCGCTTCAGAGTACGTACGGGGTTAACGATATTCAGGAAAGGGAAGATGACGTACCTACGGTTTCAACCGATGCGATGATCTCTGCCGCCCTTCCTGTGGCTGCGCGATGGTGGCCTGGTGGCTCTGTTGTCGCCGGTAAAGGAGAAACTCAATCAGCACTTGTGTCCGGCCCGCCCAAAGAAACAGTAGAATGAAGGGGTGAGATAGTTACCTGACCGTCGGCGGGATTTCCAAGACCAGGACGCCGATCGGGAGTGCTGAAAATGTTGAATCCGGAAGTTGCAATCGGTGTGAGTTGCAGGAGGTGGAAGACGTGATCCGCTATCCTTGCTGTTACGATACGGGAAAGGGATAGGGAAGAAATAGAGGGAGGCGGCTGTAAACTGGCTGAAGGAATGGGCTGGTTTGAAGAATAAGGAGAGTGGGCCGGTTGGTTGCAAGAGTAAAGGAGTGGGCCAAGTTAAAGAGGGAAGAAGTGGGCTGGTCCAGTTCATTTATTTACTATGGAATGATAGTTAAAATTTTATTCGTACGGAACCGCTCCTTTAAAGCACGGAATTATTTCCCTTATTATATAAGTTAATATTTTATTTAAAAGATACGTAAATTATTTCCGATTACCTAGTTTATCATTTTATGTGAATCTAGGTCACATAAAATGATAGAACTAATCTCGTTTTATCTTATTTATTTATTTATTTATGATAGACGTATCGAAATTCTGTTAAATCCAGGTTTAACGGAGTTTAAAATTTTCGGTTATTACATCAGTGCCCCCTTAAAAGAAGTTTCGTCCTGAAACTTAGAATGATTCTCTTAATCACACATTTCCTTTGGTATATTTTAGTTTTCTCGACATTTCCATTTTCTACCATGCAACTACTCAACCATCACAAACAGACAAGTATCACATAAAACAGAATCACTCAATCCAATATAAAAACCTGAAAGGTCAAACAACACAACATCTGAGTACTAACTCGTCGGTACAGGAGTAATCTCTAACCCCGCAAAGAACTCGGGATAGTTACGTCTAACACTCTCCTCATTCTCCCAAGTGGCCTCATCAGCTCCTCTCCTAGACCACTGGATCCGCAGCATAGGTATCTCCTTGGACCGCAGACGTCTAGTGCTGCGCTCCAGGACAGCTACTGGGTACTCTACAAAGGTGTGATCGGGCTCAACTGTCAGATCCTCATGGCTGATGACGTGTCTCGGATCCGGGATGTACTCTCTCAACTGAGATACATGAAAGACCGGATGAACACCCTCTAATCTCGGCGGTAGTGCTAATCTGTAGGCCACCTCTCCAACTCTCTCCAAGATCTCAAAAGGTCCGACATATTGGGGACTCAACTTCCCCTTAATGTTGAAACGCCTGACTCCTCTCGTAGGTGACACTCTCAACCACACCTGAGCACCCACTCTAAACTCCAAAGGTCGACGCCTTTTGTTGGTGTAGGACTTCTGACGACTCTGAGCTGCTAACATCCACTCTCGGACTAGGGCAATCCGAGCGATGTCATCCTGTATCTGATTTGGAGCTACTCCATCAACTCTGCTGGGCTCATCCCAACATAATGGTGTACGACATCTCCGCCCGTACAAAGCCTCATAAGGAGCCATCCCAATAGACGCGTGCCAGCTGTTATTATATGAAAAATCTACCAGTGGGAGATGATCTGGCCATACCTGTCCCCAATCTAGGACACACCCCCGTAGCATGTCCTCTAAGGTCTGAATGGTCCTCTCAGACTGTCTGTCTGTCTAGGGGTGATAGGCAGTGGTAAAGTGGAGACTCGTCCCCAAAGCGGTATGTACCTGCTGCCAAAATTTCAAGGTAAAATGTCCATCTCTGTCAGAAACGATAGTCCTCGGTACCCCGTGGAGTCTCACAATCTGCCTAGTGAACTCCTCAGCTAGACGACTCACCGGCCACGTTTCCTTAATCGGAATGAAACGTGCGTTCTTCGTCAGACGGTCTACCACTACCCAGATAGCATCAAAACCTCTGCTGAGTCTCAAACCTGTGACAAAATCCATAGATATATCCTCCCACTTCCACTGTGGTACTGGAAGTGGGTGGAGCTCTCCTCCAGACCTATGATGCTCAATCTTGACCTGTTGGCAGGTCGCACACTGAGCTACATACCGAGTCACATCGGGCTTCAAACCACCCCACCAGAAGGACCGTCTCACATCCTTGTACATCTTACTCGCTCCAGGATGTACTGAGTATGGGGTAGCATGAGCCTCACCTAGTATCCTCTGTCTCAACTCACTGTCTGACTGATAGCATGAATTGTAGTCCATATTTTGGGGTTTGTTTGGACGTTTTATCTTTCATAATCTGCATGTTTGTATGTACATTATGTGATTTTACTACCATTTCATCTACCTTTGCGAGAATCGAGGTCTACACCTAGTTTCGTTGTAATTGCAGGTAATATGGTACGTTTTGCATCAAAAAGGAGCAAAAGAAGTCAAGAGTCATTTGGAGCTACATCCAGGAAGCACAGCCATGGATTGAAGATTTACTTTGGACCAGTTTTGAGAGATTCTACATTCAGTTATGAGTCACCTCGGTTGACCAGAGATTCATCTCGACCGAGGCGATCCAGAGACGCCGACTCGACCGAGGCGAATACCTAGGACGCGGCGAGAATATTTTATTCTTGGCTGAGATCTTTTAATTTTGGAAAGTGATCTTATATTTTTGGGCTGAGCTTATGGAAGGAAGGAGATATGCAGAATCATATATTTTACCTATATTTATGGGATAATATCTTCTTAAGATTTATTATCTTTGGAGATTTATTTTCCTATATAAAGGGTTGATTTTCCACAATTTGAAAGGGGCTGCATACATCGATTAAAAGGCCGCACACGATCCGATTACAGGGGTATACGCAGCAGCCTACTCCAATTTGGGAGTTTTCGAAGAACCTTTTTGAAGGTTGAAGGAAGGTTGAAGATCATAGCTTTTTATAGCTTTTTGGAGGGTTTTTGTAAGATCGTCTTCAATTCCCTCATTGATTGTCTTGTCTTGTTGGATTGCTATCCAAGGAACGCTTTTGTTTGTGATATTTGATTCAGTTATTGAAGTGTTTTCATTAAATTCTTCTTTGTTCAAATATTCACCTCCTTCCCATATATTTAATACTTTCATTATGATGATGAGTGGCTAATTTCCTTGTGTGATTCTAGGGTGATTGGCTGAAGGTTGTGGGAAAAACAATGATAGAATAATCTTAGATTCCAGTAGGATCCTGAAAGTTCGAGTCTTTAACCTTAACCCTAAGCATCTCGTTCGGTTGATGAACATCTCGGCCGGGGTGGAATTCTTCTGACCGAGGTGACTTATCCTATCCTAAACTGAGAGTTAAGTGTTAGAGTTTGCCAAATCCTATTCTTATTACACCTTTCTGGTTCAAAGCAAGCTTAGGATGAGACTTACCCGGTAATTCCTTAGTTTGTGTACCAACGATCATAAGTGTAGGTAATAAAGGGTTGTCCTTTATTGGGGTTTGAGTGTGCTTCCATCCCATCTTTGTGAGTTAGCCTGAGACTTACCCGGTAAAGGTTGATTCTATTCCCTTAGATGGTGTGTTAGTTTGAGGTTATAGTTCTTTATCTTGATTCCTTGAGACTTACCCGGTAATAGGAGTTACGGTTTAGGATTAGTGTGTAGTGAGACTTACCCGGTGATCTACTCCACTTTAGAAACACCTTCCCCATGCAAAAATCTCAGCTTTGTCCGCTTATCTATAGATCTTGAGTTGGAACCACAACTAGATGCTTTAATCCCTAGAATTGCATGTTTGCTTTATTTGACATCTTATTCATCTTTGATTGTGTTAGATTGCTCTTGTGGTTAGCATTAACATTAGCATACCGTGTTGACTTTGTTTCACCAAGTCCCTGTGATCGACCCCTGGAATTTTCTTGCTTTTACTACGATTGACCCGTACACTGCGGGTTCGCATCCTTGTTTTAAGCTTAAGTCTAGGGTTATAAATTTAAAGCTTGCACACACCGTTTGGAGCGAACAAGTTTTTGGCGCCGTTGCCGGGGACTTGGTCTAGACCGAGCCGGTACGGTTTGCTCTTGGGGCATTTGCCCCCTTTTTGTCTAACCACTCTACTTGAGTGACTTTTGCAGGTTCTTTCTTAGGTATATGCGAAGAACCCGCACTGGGAAGGAAATCGTTCCTTACGATCCCGAACCAGAAAAGACATACAAGAGACGCTTAAGAGAAGCGAAGATGGCCCAACAAGACGATCACGATCTTGCGGCCCAGTTGAGAGAGACGCAGGAGCTGCTACGTCTCAGTAAAGAAGAGCTAAGGCAAGAGAAAGAAGAGAATCAGGCCAGGACTGCAGCAATCGAAGCTGAGATTGCAGCAATTCGGAACCAGATTCTACCTCGACCGATGCAGGATCCAGTAGTTGATCCTCGACCGAGGCAGATTCCAGTACCTGACGCCCCGGCCGATGTACATCCACTTCGGATGCCAGTCCGAGATGTCCTTCTTGCAGGAATTCCACAAACCCTAGGTCAAAGGATGGACCCTAATCAACAGCTGAGGCGTCCAGGAGTGAACCTAGGAGATCCAGCGGATCATGACTACGAACTTCGACCGCAAGTTCTAGCCATGATTCGCCAATGTCAATTCGGAGGGCTAGAGAAGGAGTCGCCGCATCAACATCTTCAAAACTACGAGATCTTGATGGAGACCTTGCGACCTCCCAGAATTGAAAATAACAACTACAAGCTAAGACCTTTCTACTTTTCTCTTAAAGATAGAGCTCTTACTTGGTATCAATCTCTTCCTGCAGGAAAAATCAGCACATGGGAAGAGATGACTACGGAATTCTTGACCAAATTCTTTCCCCCCTCAAAGACTGCTGAAATGAGAGGGAAGATCAATGCTTTCATCATGAAGGACAAGGAGAGCTTGTCCAAATCTTGGGAGCGGTTCAAGGATATCCTTTTGGATTGCCCACATCATGGGATTCCAAAGATCGAGTTGTTGGAGATCTACTTCAAAGGGCTGGACGGAAACACCCAGTTCAATCTCCAACTACTCTCCGCCGGTACATTCATGGATATGGCGGTTGACGAGGCTTGGGACTTCATTGAGAAGCAAGCCTTACATATGGAGAAGTATACCCACCAAGGAGCTGAAGGTGGAGTTAAAAGAGTCAACTTTCAAGAGACTCAACCCAACAACAACCAACTCACGTCCTTGAAGAACGACGTGAAGCAATTGAAGGAGCTATTGATGGCTCAAACTAAGAAGGAAGAGCAAGGGCAAAGGAACAACAACAACAACAATAACGGGTACCGTAACAACAACAACGGACCCCGAAACAACAACTACAACAACAATAGAGGATCCAATAGCAACAATTGGAGGGCGAATAACCAAAACAACGGTAACAATCATTCAAACTCCAACTCTAATGATTCCTCTAACCCTTTCCTCTCTTCCCCTTCTTCTTCTTCTACTCCATTGAAGAGCCAAGGGCAAGGATCAAGTTCGTCTCAGCCGGAAAAGAAGGACGCAGTCCTGGAGGCAATCTTGATCAAGCTTAGTGCTATGGAGAATTCTATGACTTCATTTTCGAGGGCCCAAAAGTCCTTCGAACAACAACTTGCTAATAGGGCGAATGAAGCGCCAAGAGATCCAGGGAAGCTTCCAGCAAAGACGGAAACTAACCCTAAGGGCCAGTGCATGGCCATCACGACGAGGAGTGGACTCAAAACTGCAGATCCAGTACCTCGCTCGACGCAGACCACCTCGGTCCAGATCCAGTCGAAGAACACCTCGACCGAGATGCCAACCGAGGCGGCGCAACAGAAAGCAGGAGGAACAACTGAAGCCTATGTTCCACCTCCTGCATATAAACCACCACTTCCATTCCCCCAGTCCAGAGCCAGAGCACATCTTGACAAGCACTTTGGTAAGTTCCTTGACTTGATGAATAAGCTCCATATTAATATTCCTTTCCTTGATGCTATTTTAGGTATGCCCGCCTATGGGAAGTTCTTAAAGGAGATCCTATCAAGGAAGAGGAAGCTGGAGGATGTTGGTGAAGTTAGGATGACATCTAAGTCCTCGGAACTCATAAAGATCATGAAGGAAAAGATGCCGCCTAAGTTGAGAGATCCGGGCTCATTTTGCATTCCCATTCAAGTTGGGGATGTCACTTGTGAAGCCCTTTGCGATCTAGGAGCCAGCGTGAGCATCATCCCGCTGGAGCTATGCACTAAGATCGGTCTTGGAGAGCCCAAACCGGTCAAGTTCCGACTCTACATGGCGGATCGCTCCATCACCCATCCCGTGGGCATTTTGGAGGACGTTCCGGTCAAGTTAGGTAACTTCTATCTACCTATAGATTTTGTCGTGCTTGACATTCCCGCAGATTATCCTGTTCCCATCATTCTCGGGAGGCCATTTCTAGCAACTTCGGGTTGCAATGTGGATTGCAAGAACGCCAAGTTGAAGTTCAACGTTGGTGGCGATGAGGTGGAGTTCGCGCTACTTGCAGCCATGAAAGGGGAGCAACTAACTGATGATATGTTCAACATCTACGATGAAGAAGAATCAAGAGAATTGGTGAGCTCTATCCTTATTAATGATCCACTCGAAAGAGTTATAAGCTTCAGTTTAATGGAGGAAGGTATAGATGCTTCTTGTGATGCAAATATACGGAGCTTGAAGGCACTGGAAGAAGATCCAGGAGCTAAAACTGAGAAGCTAGTCCAGGAAACGAAGATTTCCAACCTCGGATCCAGTAGCAGTACCTCGACCGAGGCACTTTCTGGACTGAGCGAGGCGTCTGAAGAACACCTCGGTCAACGCGTTTGCGTCTCGACCGAGGTCAACAGCGAGACGATGTCAACTGAGACTGCATCGAGTCCAGTTTCTGATACCACTCCACTGGAAAGAGGAAGCGAAGATCCCTTCCAGAAAGCACCCCCAGTAGTGGAGCTTAAACAACTCCCTAGTCACTTGAGGTATATCTTTCTTGGGCCGGATTCTACTTATCCCGTTATTGTTAGTGCTTCCCTCTCCGATTCTGAATTAACTAAGCTAATGCATGTCCTGAGAAAGCATCGAAAAGCCATAGGTTACACCACGGATGATCTTATTGGCATTAAACCTTCTTTCTGCATGCATAGAATTCTAATGGAGGATAATCATAAGACTTCACGGGAACCTCAAAGACGGTTAAATCCGATCATGAAAGAGGT
>BSUD01000005.1:55963822-56212140 GCA_033239045.1 Fagopyrum esculentum
CAGGTATTATTTATCCTATCTCGGACAGCAAGTGGGTTAGCCCGGTGCATGTCGTTCCGAAGAAAGGAGGGATGACCGTTGTGACGAATAAGAACAACGAGTTGATCCCAACGAGGACCGTTACGGGCTGGAGAGTTTGCATCGACTATAGGAAGCTGAACACGGCTACTCGGAAGGATCATTTTCCGCTTCCCTTCATTGATCAAATGCTCGAACGGTTGGCCCAGCATTCACACTTTTGCTACTTGGACGGCTATAGTGGATTCTTCCAGATTCCTATCCATCCGGATGATCAGGAGAAGACCACTTTCACTTGTCCATGGGGGACGTTTGCCTATCGGAGGATGCCATTTGGATTGTGCAATGCACCAGCTACCTTCCAGCGATGCATGATGGCTATCTTTTCCGAGTACATAGAGGAGCACATCTGGATCGACCGAGTTGATTCTTGAAGCAACCGAGGCGACTAGGGTTTCTGCAGAACCGCCTCGGTCCGTACCACCTCGGTCCAGTCGAGACCATCTCGACCGAGGTGACAGCAGATCTCGTGACAGTATAAAAAGAAGAAAAAATTTTTTACTTTTCACTTTCACCCATTTCGACCGCGGCGACAGCTATACCTCGTTCTCCTCCGTTTCTCGCTCGTTTTCGAAGATTTCTGCTTCCAAAACACGATTAAAGGGTAGAAGGATCGATTGCAACTACGGATCTGCAAGAAATCTGAGTGTTTCGACCGAAACGAGGTGCAAAAGGTTCGAAAACCCTAACTCGCTTGTTTACTGCATATTGGGCTTTGGTCGCCCTTGATTCTGTTGAGGAAATCTATAAGTACCCCTTAGGAAGCATTTGTAGTGATTTTAGGGGGAAAAGAACTGAAATTCTGAGAATTGGAATCGCAACTGCTACGCCTCGGTCCGGTCGAACTGCATCTCGACCGAGGTGATTTCTGAGGCTTGTCAGCAACCGAGGTGGTCTGACAGTGTTGAGTAGAAATGAGTTCAGATCGCCGTTTAGCCCTGAGAGATAGATCCTCCCCCTCCCCTTCTCCTTCCTCATCCCGTCCCTACCGCCCGGTTATCCACGAGAGATGCCGGGTAGATTATGAGAGGATAGCGGGCCGTCCAGTTATCGCACCACGATTTCTGGAGGTGTCCACTTTTGACTGCCTAGGGTTAGATGCCGACCTTAGGAGGATGATTGCCACAGTCAGGCTGGATCAGTTCACTGAGATCCGAGCCCCAGCCTACATAGAGCCGACACTCGAGTTTGTTAGCTCCTTCTCCTACCTTCCCACAGAGGGATCTGTGAAGTACCGGCTGATGAGCCGGAACTTCATAGTTCCATTAGAGATCTGGAGAGAGATCTTTGGCTTTCCTGCCCCTACAGCTGTAGACTTCCCCTCCCGATCAGTAGCTAGGGAGTTCTGGGGACAGATAGCCCACATTACCACTCATGCAGACAGATGGCGCCCTGGTGATTCCAGGGAGAAGGTCATCTTTCACCCGGCCTTCAGACTTGCCCACCGGATCTTCAGTGAGATGCTTCTGGCGCGTACTGAGACGCCCCAGAAGATTAGACAGGGGGAGCTCTTTTCGCTTTACTGCATGGTTACAGGCGGCTTCCCGGACTTTGGCTTGCTCTTGGCAGAGGATCTGCACAAGATCAAGGCCAAAGGGAAGGGGGATATTTGCTGTGGAGGTCTAGTCACCCACATCGCCACTTACCATGGGATAGACCTCAGCGTGTGCACATTGGCGGCGGCTCCGAAGCCGTTGGGTCTGCAGGAGATGATCACGCGGAGGATTCTAGTTCCCCGTGGGTTGACCACTCCATACGTCGCCATGCCATGGGAGCGGACTGCACCTCAGGGCATCAGATGGTCTGCACAGTTCTCTGTCTACGACCCACATTTCTGGCAGACAGCATGGGCTCCGCTTATGGAGGATCACAGAGAGGGAGCAGCTGCCGTTGCTGCAGCTGCAGAGGAGGCTTAGGAGGCTGATGACGACGACGACGATGAGACTGTTGATGAGAGAGGAGGCGGCGTCCCGATGGACACAGGGACAGATACTGCTGGGATGAGCGCGCCTCCCATTATTGATCTAGATGAGGATGAGGAGGACACTGAGCCGGCGCCAGCTGAGACTTCTCCAGTCAGGCCCGCTAGGCGCAGGAGGCAGAGAGTTAGGGACAGAGCAGCACACCGACGGATCGATGACCTGACGGATCAGGTTATCGACTCTTATGCTGCACTTTCATTGGATATCCGGGAGATGCAGGAGCGGCAGCATCATCAGCACATGATGGCTCAGCTACAGTTCCAGCATGTCATGGGCTATCCCTATGACCCTACTCAGTTCCCCTACATACCACCACCACCACCACCGGATCGAGACTACTGAGGAGCTGCAGGTTTTATTTATTTATTTTTATGCAGTTCGGCTCTTTATCCGGTGAGTCCTCTTTTATTCAGACTTTTATTATACCCACTGGGACAGAGTGTCTCAAGTATGGGGTATTTGATGTACTATTTGACTTATTTGACTACGTGATGACTTCGATGTATTATTTGACTTTTGATGTATTATATCGGATATTTTCATATTTATGCTTCATTCTGCATTTATATGTTTATCTGAGATTGCATGCATACTTACAGGTTATTAGATTGAGAAAAACGTCGAAACCGAAAAAAAAAAAAAATGGTTTTAAAAAAAAAAATTTTTCGACCTCGACCGGGACAGTTCTGGCGAAACGAGGTGTTTCACCTCGGTTGAACCAAGAACATCTCGACCGAGGTGGGTTAACTGAGAGTTTTCGAAAACGATTTTTGTGTTACTTATCTGGATATGATCTCAGTGAAGATCTTGTTTACTGACTAGTTTTAAATCCTTTATGTGTTTGAAATGTTTTATGATATGTTTAAGTTGCTAAATGCTTTGTTTGAAATTATTGGCATGTTTAATACTTTGTTTTTATCCAAATTATGCTGAATTTGAAGGTTGACACCGCAGGCTAAGTTCTCTCACGTTCTTCTTGGAAAGACCAAGGCAATTCATTCTTCTTCTTCTTCTTCTTCTTGATCATGCTTAGCCCCTCATATACGTTTTGCCTCCCTTTAACCATCCGGGAATTTGGAAGCAAGCAAAGTGGTGAAAGCAAGTTAAAGTTGAAGGTGGCTGAAAGTGAAAGTGTTAGAAAGCAATAATAGGTTTGGGGAAGTCAATCATGAAGATGAGTAACTCGGCACCATTCACATAGCCGGGTGTTTGTGTCTTGCCAAAGTCGGATTGAGCGATATTCCTAACGGGTCATGGTATGTGCATCAAGGGTTTGATGCATCTCAAGAAATTGATGATTGCGGATTTCCTAGGCTTCGGTTATTGTGCACCTCTATCCATGCATCCCAAAAAGTAAAGTAAAAGAAAAAGTGTGAATAAGCAAAGCTTATTGGTGGAAGATGTTGCAAGTCAAAGTGGAAGTGAAATTCATCCTTTTCCCGGATTCTAGCACCACATTACCTTACATACATCCCTACCCTACACGTTTCTTGACCTTTTCTTTTGGGAAGACCTTGAGACCTTGAGCTTGTTGATTGACTTAGCGGTTTAAACTGGATTATACATGATTAATTTTGATAATTATGATTTGTTATGCATTCTATGATTTTATGCAAAGATGAACAACTTTCCTATATTTATAAAATGTTTTGATCATATTGAGTTTTTAAATTCCAGGAAGTGTTCTCTTAGAGTGATCTATGATAGTTGCACACCATAAAATGTTTTTGAAGGATTTTTCATTGATTTTCTTGACTTATAATCCATTCTATCTTGTCTTTTATGAGGAACTTGCTTGGGGACAAGCAAGGGCTAAGTATGGGGTATTTTGATAGCATGAATTGTAGTCCATATTTTGGGGTTTGTTTGGACGTTTTATCTTTCATAATCTGCATGTTTGTATGTACATTATGTGATTTTACTACCATTTCATCTACCTTTGCGAGAATCGAGGTCTACACCTAGTTTCGTTGTAATTGCAGGTAATATGGTACGTTTTGCATCAAAAAGGAGCAAAAGAAGTCAAGAGTCATTTGGAGCTACATCCAGGAAGCACAGCCATGGATTGAAGATTTACTTTGGACCAGTTTTGAGAGATTCTACATTCAGTTATGAGTCACCTCGGTTGACCAGAGATTCATCTCGACCGAGGCGATCCAGAGACGCCGACTCGACCGAGGCGAATACCTAGGACGCGGCGAGAATATTTTATTCTTGGCTGAGATCTTTTAATTTTGGAAAGTGATCTTATATTTTTGGGCTGAGCTTATGGAAGGAAGGAGATATGCAGAATCATATATTTTACCTATATTTATGGGATAATATCTTCTTAAGATTTATTATCTTTGGAGATTTATTTTCCTATATAAAGGGTTGATTTTCCACAATTTGAAAGGGGCTGCATACATCGATTAAAAGGCCGCACACGATCCGATTACAGGGGTATACGCAGCAGCCTACTCCAATTTGGGAGTTTTCGAAGAACCTTTTTGAAGGTTGAAGGAAGGTTGAAGATCATAGCTTTTTATAGCTTTTTGGAGGGTTTTTGTAAGATCGTCTTCAATTCCCTCATTGATTGTCTTGTCTTGTTGGATTGCTATCCAAGGAACGCTTTTGTTTGTGATATTTGATTCAGTTATTGAAGTGTTTTCATTAAATTCTTCTTTGTTCAAATATTCACCTCCTTCCCATATATTTAATACTTTCATTATGATGATGAGTGGCTAATTTCCTTGTGTGATTCTAGGGTGATTGGCTGAAGGTTGTGGGAAAAACAATGATAGAATAATCTTAGATTCCAGTAGGATCCTGAAAGTTCGAGTTTTTAACCTTAACCCTAAGCATCTCGTTCGGTTGATGAACATCTCGGCCGGGGTGGAATTCTTCTGACCGAGGTGACTTATCCTATCCTAAACTGAGAGTTAAGTGTTAGAGTTTGCCAAAACCTATTCTTATTACACCTTTCTGGTTCAAAGCAGGCTTAGGATGAGACTTACCCGGTAATTCCTTAGTTTGTGTACCAACGATCATAAGTGTAGGTAATAAAGGTTTGTCCTTTATTGGGGTTTGAGTGTGCTTCCATCCCATCTTTGTGAGTTAGCCTGAGACTTACCCGGTAAAGGTTGATTCTATTCCCCTAGATGGTGTGTTAGTTTGAGGTTATAGTTTTTTTTACCCCATTTCGACCGCGGCGCACAGAATCACTTCGCTCCTTCATTTCTCGCTCGTTTTCGAAGATTTCTGCTTCCAAACCGCGATTAAAGAGTAGAAGAGTCGATTGCTGCCACGGATCTGCAGGAAAATTGAGTGTTTCGACCGAAACGAGGTGCAAAGGTTCGAAAACCCTAACTCGCTCGTTTACTGCGTATTGGGCTTTGGTTGCCCTTGATTTTGTTGAGGAAATCCATAAGTACCCCTTAGGAAGCAATTGTAGTGATTTTAGGGGGAAAAGAACTGAAAATCAGAGAATTGGAATCGCAACTGCTACGCCTCGGTCCGGTCGAACTGCATCTCGACCGAGGTGATTTCTGAGGCTTGTCAGCAACCGAGGTGGTCTGACAGTGTGTTTGTGAAGATGAGTTCCGATCGCCGTTTAGCCCTGAGAGATAGATCCTCCCCCTCCCCTTCTCCTTCCTCATCCCGTCCCTACCGCCCGGTTATCCACGAGAGATGCCGGGTAGACTATGAGAGGATAGCTGGCCGTCCAGTCATCGCACCACGATTTCTGGATGTGTCAGCTTTTGACTGCCTAGGGTTAGATGCTGACCTTAGGAGGATGATTGCTACCGTTGGGCTAGATCAGTTCACTGAGATCCGAGCCCCAGCCTACATAGAGCCGACACTCGAGTTTGTTAGCTCCTTCTCCTACCTTCCCACAGAGGGATCTGTGAAGTACCGGCTGATGAGCCGGAACTTCATAGTTCCATTAGAGATCTGGAGAGAGATCTTTGGCTTTCCTGCCCCTACAGCTGTAGACTTCCCCTCCCGATCAGTAGCTAGGGAGTTCTGGGGACAGATAGCCCACATTACCACTCATGCAGACAGATGGCGCCCTGGTGATTCCAGGGAGAAGGTCATCTTTCACCCGGCCTTCAGACTTGCCCACCGGATCTTCAGTGAGATGCTTCTGGCGCGTACTGAGACGCCCCAGAAGATTAGACAGGGGGAGCTCTTTTCGCTTTACTGCATGGTTACAGGCGGCTTCCCGGACTTTGGCTTGCTCTTGGCAGAGGATCTGCACAAGATCAAGGCCAAAGGGAAGGGGGATATTTGCTGTGGAGGTCTAGTCACCCACATCGCCACTTACCATGGGATAGACCTCAGCGTGTGCACATTGGCGGCGGCTCCGAAGCCGCTGGGTCTGCAGGAGATGATCACGCGGAGGATTCTAGTTCCCCGTGGGTTGACCACTCCATACGTCGCCATGCCATGGGAGCGGACTGCACCTCAGGGCATCAGATGGTCTGCACAGTTCTCTGTCTACGACCCACATTTCTGGCAGACAGCATGGGCTCCGCTTATGGAGGATCACAGAGAGGGAGCAGCTGCCGCTGCTGCAGCTGCAGAGGAGGCTGAGGAGGCTGATGACGACGACGACGATGAGACTGTTGATGAGAGAGGAGGCGGCGTCCCGATGGACACAGGGACAGATACTGCTGGGATGAGCGCGCCTCCCATTATTGATCTAGATGAGGATGAGGAGGACACTGAGCCGGCGCCAGCTGAGACTTCTCCAGTCAGGCCCGCTAGGCGCAGGAGGCAGAGAGTTAGGGACAGAGCAGCACACCGACGGATCGATGACCTGACGGATCAGGTTATCGACTCTTATGCTGCACTTTCATTGGATATCCGGGAGATGCAGGAGCGGCAGCATCATCAGCACATGATGGCTCAGCTACAGTTCCAGCATGTCATGGGCTATCCCTATGACCCTACTCAGTTCCCCTACATACCACCACCACCACCACCGGATCGAGACTACTGAGGAGCTGCAGGCTTTATTTATTTATTTTTATGCAGTTCGGCTCTTTATCCGGTGAGTCCTCTTTTATTCAGACTTTTATTATACCCACTGGGACAGAGTGTCTCAAGTATGGGGTATTTGATGTACTATTTGACTTATTTGACTACGTGATGACTTCGATGTATTATTTGACTTTTGATGTATTATATCGGATATTTTCATATTTATGCTTCATTCTGCATTTATATGTTTATCTGAGATTGCATGCATACTTACAGGTTATTAGATTGAGAAAAACGTCGAAACCGAAAAAAAAAAAAATGGTTTTAAAAAAAAAAAATTTTTCGACCTCGACCGGGACAGTTCTGGCGAAACGAGGTGTTTCACCTCGGTTGAACCAAGAACATCTCGACCGAGGTGGGTTAACTGAGAGTTTTCGAAAACGATTTTTGTGTTACTTATCTGGATATGATCTCAGTGAAGATCTTGTTTACTGACTAGTTTTAAATCCTTTATGTGTTTGAAATGTTTTATGATATGTTTAAGTTGCTAAATGCTTTGTTTGAAATTATTGGCATGTTTAATACTTTGTTTTTATCCAAATTATGCTGAATTTGAAGGTTGACACCGCAGGCTAAGTTCTCTCACGTTCTTCTTGGAAAGACCAAGGCAATTCATTCTTCTTCTTCTTCTTCTTCTTGATCATGCTTAGCCCCTCATATACGTTTTGCCTCCCTTTAACCATCCGGGAATTTGGAAGCAAGCAAAGTGGTGAAAGCAAGTTAAAGTTGAAGGTGGCTGAAAGTGAAAGTGTTAGAAAGCAATAATAGGTTTGGGGAAGTCAATCATGAAGATGAGTAACTCGGCACCATTCACATAGCCGGGTGTTTGTGTCTTGCCAAAGTCGGATTGAGCGATATTCCTAACGGGTCATGGTATGTGCATCAAGGGTTTGATGCATCTCAAGAAATTGATGATTGCGGATTTCCTAGGCTTCGGTTATTGTGCACCTCTATCCATGCATCCCAAAAAGTAAAGTAAAAGAAAAAGTGTGAATAAGCAAAGCTTATTGGTGGAAGATGTTGCAAGTCAAAGTGGAAGTGAAATTCATCCTTTTCCCGGATTCTAGCACCACATTACCTTACATACATCCCTACCCTACACGTTTCTTGACCTTTTCTTTTGGGAAGACCTTGAGACCTTGAGCTTGTTGATTGACTTAGCGGTTTAAACTGGATTATACATGATTAATTTTGATAATTATGATTTGTTATGCATTCTATGATTTTATGCAAAGATGAACAACTTTCCTATATTTATAAAATGTTTTGATCATATTGAGTTTTTAAATTCCAGGAAGTGTTCTCTTAGAGTGATCTATGATAGTTGCACACCATAAAATGTTTTTGAAGGATTTTTCATTGATTTTCTTGACTTATAATCCATTCTATCTTGTCTTTTATGAGGAACTTGCTTGGGGACAAGCAAGGGCTAAGTATGGGGTATTTTGATAGCATGAATTGTAGTCCATATTTTGGGGTTTGTTTGGACGTTTTATCTTTCATAATCTGCATGTTTGTATGTACATTATGTGATTTTACTACCATTTCATCTACCTTTGCGAGAATCGAGGTCTACACCTAGTTTCGTTGTAATTGCAGGTAATATGGTACGTTTTGCATCAAAAAGGAGCAAAAGAAGTCAAGAGTCATTTGGAGCTACATCCAGGAAGCACAGCCATGGATTGAAGATTTACTTTGGACCAGTTTTGAGAGATTCTACATTCAGTTATGAGTCACCTCGGTTGACCAGAGATTCATCTCGACCGAGGCGATCCAGAGACGCCGACTCGACCGAGGCGAATACCTAGGACGCGGCGAGAATATTTTATTCTTGGCTGAGATCTTTTAATTTTGGAAAGTGATCTTATATTTTTGGGCTGAGCTTATGGAAGGAAGGAGATATGCAGAATCATATATTTTACCTATATTTATGGGATAATATCTTCTTAAGATTTATTATCTTTGGAGATTTATTTTCCTATATAAAGGGTTGATTTTCCACAATTTGAAAGGGGCTGCATACATCGATTAAAAGGCCGCACACGATCCGATTACAGGGGTATACGCAGCAGCCTACTCCAATTTGGGAGTTTTCGAAGAACCTTTTTGAAGGTTGAAGGAAGGTTGAAGATCATAGCTTTTTATAGCTTTTTGGAGGGTTTTTGTAAGATCGTCTTCAATTCCCTCATTGATTGTCTTGTCTTGTTGGATTGCTATCCAAGGAACGCTTTTGTTTGTGATATTTGATTCAGTTATTGAAGTGTTTTCATTAAATTCTTCTTTGTTCAAATATTCACCTCCTTCCCATATATTTAATACTTTCATTATGATGATGAGTGGCTAATTTCCTTGTGTGATTCTAGGGTGATTGGCTGAAGGTTGTGGGAAAAACAATGATAGAATAATCTTAGATTCCAGTAGGATCCTGAAAGTTCGAGTCTTTAACCTTAACCCTAAGCATCTCGTTCGGTTGATGAACATCTCGGCCGGGGTGGAATTCTTCTGACCGAGGTGACTTATCCTATCCTAAACTGAGAGTTAAGTGTTAGAGTTTGCCAAATCCTATTCTTATTACACCTTTCTGGTTCAAAGCAAGCTTAGGATGAGACTTACCCGGTAATTCCTTAGTTTGTGTATCAACGATCATAAGTGTAGGTAATAAAGGTTTGTCCTTTATTGGGGTTTGAGTGTACTTCCATCCCATCTTTGTGAGTTAGCCTGAGACTTACCCGGTAAAGGTTGATTCTATTCCCTTAGATGGTGTGTTAGTTTGAGGTTATAGTTCTTTATCCTAATTCCTTGAGACTTACCCGGTAATAGGAGTTACGGTTTAGGATTAGTGTGTAGTGAGACTTACCCGGTGATCTACTCCACTTTAGAAACACCTTCCCCACGCAAAAATCTCGGCTTTGTCCGCTTATCTTTAGATCTTGAGTTGGAACCACAACTAGATGCTTTAATCCCTAGAATTGCATGTTTGCTTTATTTGACATCTTATTCATCTTTGATTGTATTGATTGCTCTTGTGGTTAGCATTGACATTAGCACACCGTATTGGACTTTGTTTCACCAAGTCCCTGTGATCGACCCCTGGAATTTTCTTGCTTTTACTACGATTGACCCGTACACTGCGGGTTCGCATCCTTGTTTTAAGCTTAAGTCTAGGGTTATAAATTTAAAGCTTGCACACACCGTTTGGAGCGAACAAGTTTTTGGCGCCGTTGCCGGGGATTTGGTCTAGACCGAGCCGGTACGGTTTGCTCTTGGGGCATTTGCCCCCTTTTTGTCTAACCACTCTACTTGAGTGACTTTCGCAGGTTCTTTCTTAGGTATATGCGAAGAACCCGCACTGGGAAGGAAATCGTTCCTTACGATCCCGAACCAGAAAAGACATACAAGAGACGCTTAAGAGAAGCGAAGATGGCCCAACAAGACGATCACGATCTTGCGGCCCAGTTGAGAGAGACGCAGGAGCTGCTACGTCTCAGTAAAGAAGAGCTAAGGCAAGAGAAAGAAGAGAATCAAGCCAGGACTGCAGCAATCGAAGCTGAGATTGCAGCAATTCGGAACCAGATTCAACCTCGACCGATGCAGGATCCAGTAGTTGATCCTCGACCGAGGCAGAATCCAGTACCCGACGCCCCGGCCGATGTGCATCCACTTCGGATGCCAGTCCGAGATGTTCTTCTTGCAGGAATTCCACAAACCCTAGGTCAAAGGATGGACCCTAATCAACAGCTGAGGCGTCCAGGAGTGAACCTAGGAGATCCAGCGGATCATGACTACGAACTTCGACCGCAAGTTCTAGCCATGATTCGCCAATGTCAATTCGGAGGGCTAGAGAAGGAGTCGCCGCATCAACATCTTCAAAACTACGAGATCTTGATGGAGACCTTGCGACCTCCCAGAATTGAAAATAACAACTACAAGCTAAGACCTTTCTACTTTTCTCTTAAAGATAGAGCTCTTACTTGGTATCAATCTCTTCCTGCAGGAAAAATCAGCACATGGGAAGAGATGACTACGGAATTCTTGACCAAATTCTTTCCCCCCTCAAAGACTGCTGAAATGAGAGGGAAGATCAATGCTTTCATCATGAAGGACAAGGAGAGCTTGTCCAAATCTTGGGAGCGGTTCAAGGATATCCTTTTGGATTGCCCACATCATGGGATTCCAAAGATCGAGTTGTTGGAGATCTACTTCAAAGGGCTGGACGGAAACACCCAGTTCAATCTCCAACTACTCTCCGCCGGTACCTTCATGGACATGGCGGTTGATGATGCATGGGACTTCATTGAGAAGCAAGCCTTGCACATGGAGAAGTATACCCACCAAGGAGCCGAAGGTGGAGTTAAAAGAGTCAACTTTCAAGAGACTCAACCCAACAACAATCAACTCTCGTCATTGAAGAATGACGTGAAGGAATTAAAAGAGCTCTTGATGGCTCAAACTAAGAGGGAAGAGCAAGGGCAAAGGAACAACAACAACAACAACGGGTACCGTAACAACAATAACGGTCCCCGAAACAACAACTACAACAACAATAGAGGATCCAACAGCAACAACTGGAGGGCGAATAACCAAAACAACGGTAACAATTATTCAAACTCCAATTCTAATGATTCCTCTAATCCTTTCCTCTCTTCCCCTTCTTCTTCTTCTACTCCATTAAAAAGCCAAGGGCAAGGATCAAGTTCGTCTCAGCCGGAAAAGAAGGACGCAGTCCTGGAGGCAATCTTGATCAAGCTTAGTGCTATGGAGAATTCTATGACTTCATTTTCGAGGGCCCAAAAGTCCTTCGAACAACAACTTGCTAATAGGGCGAATGAAGCGCCAAGAGATCCAGGGAAGCTTCCAGCAAAGACGGAAACTAACCCTAAGGGCCAGTGCATGGCCATCACGACGAGGAGTGGACTCAAAACTGCAGATCCAGTACCTCGCTCGACGCAGACCACCTCGGTCCAGATCCAGTCGAAGAACACCTCGACCGAGATGCCAACCGAGGCGGCGCAACAGAAAGCAGGAGGAACGACAGAAGCTTATGTTCCACCTCCTGCATATAAACCACCACTTCCATTCCCCCAGTCCAGAGCCAGAGCACATCTTGACAAGCACTTTGGTAAGTTCCTTGACTTGATGAATAAGCTCCATATTAATATTCCTTTCCTTGATGCTATTTTAGGTATGCCCGCCTATGGGAAGTTCTTAAAGGAGATCCTATCAAGGAAGAGGAAGCTGGAGGATGTTGGTGAAGTTAGGATGACATCTAAGTCCTCGGAACTCATAAAGATCATGAAGGAAAAGATGCCGCCTAAGTTGAGAGATCCGGGCTCATTTTGCATTCCCATTCAAGTTGGGGATGTCACTTGTGAAGCCCTTTGCGATCTAGGAGCCAGCGTGAGCATCATCCCGCTGGAGCTATGCACTAAGATCGGTCTTGGAGAGCCCAAACCGGTCAAGTTCCGACTCTACATGGCGGATCGCTCCATCACCCATCCCGTGGGCATTTTGGAGGACGTTCCGATCAAGTTAGGTAACTTCTATCTACCTATAGATTTTGTCGTGCTTGACATTCCCGCAGATTATCCTGTTCCCATCATTCTCGGGAGGCCATTTCTAGCAACTTCGGGTTGCAATGTGGATTGCAAGAACGCCAAGTTGAAGTTCAACGTTGGTGGCGATGAGGTGGAGTTCGCGCTACTTGCAGCCATGAAAGGGGAGCAACTAACTGATGATATCTTCAACATCTACGATGAAGAAGAATCAAGAGAATTGGTGAGCTCTATCCTTATTAATGATCCACTCGAAAGAGTTATAAGCTTCAGTTTAATGGAGGAAGGTATAGATGCTTCTTGTGATGCAGATATACGGAGCTTGAAGGCACTGGAAGAAGATCCAGGAGCTAAAACTGAGAAGCTAGTCCAGGAAACAAAGATTTCCAACCTCGGATCCAGTAGCAGTACCTCGACCGAGGCACTTTCTGGACTGAGCGAGGCGTCTGAAGAACACCTCGGTCAACGCGTTTGCGTCTCGACCGAGGTCAACAGCGAGACGATGTCAACTGAGACTGCATCGAGTCCAGTTTCTGATACCACTCCACTGGAAAGAGGAAGCGAAGATCCCTTCCAGAAAGCACCCCCAGTAGTGGAGCTTAAACAACTCCCTAGTCACTTGAGGTATATCTTTCTTGGGCCGGATTCTACTTATCCCGTTATTGTTAGTGCTTCCCTCTCCGATTCTGAATTAACTAATCTAATGCATGTCCTGAGAAAGCATCGAAAAGCCATAGGTTACACCACGGATGATCTTATTGGCATTAAACCTTCTTTCTGCATGCATAGAATTCTAATGGAGGATAATCATAAGACTTCACGGGAACCTCAAAGACGGTTAAATCCGATCATGAAAGAGGTTGTGAAGAAGGAAGTTCTTAAGTTGTTGGATGCAGGTATTATTTATCCTATCTCGGACAGCAAGTGGGTTAGCCCGGTGCATGTCGTTCCGAAGAAAGGAGGGATGACCGTTGTGACGAATAAGAACAACGAGTTGATCCCAACGAGGACCGTTACGGGCTGGAGAGTTTGCATCGACTATAGGAAGCTGAACACGGCTACTCGGAAGGATCATTTTCCGCTTCCCTTCATTGATCAAATGCTCGAACGGTTGGCCCAGCATTCACACTTTTGCTACTTGGACGGCTATAGTGGATTCTTCCAGATTCCTATCCATCCGGATGATCAGGAGAAGACCACTTTCACTTGTCCATGGGGGACGTTTGCCTATCGGAGGATGCCATTTGGATTGTGCAATGCACCAGCTACCTTCCAGCGATGCATGATGGCTATCTTTTCCGAGTACATAGAGGAGATCATGGAGGTATTTATGGATGATTTTTCTGTATATGGTTCCTCTTTTGATGATTGCCTATCTAACCTTTCTCTAGTGCTTAAAAGATGTGAAGACACTAACCTTGTTTTGAATTGGGAGAAGTGTCATTTTATGGTTAACGAAGGCATTGTGCTAGGACACCTCGTTTCTAATCGAGGTATTGAGGTCGATCGAGCTAAGATCGAGACTATTGAGAAACTCCCTCCTCCTTGTTCTGTTAAAGGTGTGAGGAGTTTTCTCGGGCATGCAGGTTTCTACAGGAGATTCATCAAGGACTTCTCCAAGATTTCTAAACCTCTAACTAACCTCTTGAATAAAGATGTTGTTTTTGAGTTTTTGCAGGAGTGTCTTGATGCTTTTTACAGGATTAAGGAAGCGTTGATCTCCGCTCCCATTATCCAGCCTCCTGATTGGACCTTGCCCTTTGAGGTCATGTGTGACGCTAGCGATGTAGCCGTAGGAGCGGTGCTTGGGCAGAAGAAGGATGGACGGACCACCGCCATTTACTATGCTAGCAAGACGCTAGATGAAGCACAACGCCACTACGCTACCACCGAAAAGGAGTTATTGGCGGTTGTATATGCTTTCGAGAAGTTTCGTTCCTATCTAGTAGGGGCGAAAGTCATTGTCTACACCGACCATGCAGCCATTCGTTACTTGATGGCTAAGAAAGATGCCAAGCCGCGTCTTATTCGATGGATTCTCTTGCTTCAAGAGTTTGACCTAGAGATCCGCGATAAGAAGGGATCCGAGAATTCAGTTGCGGATCACCTCAGCCGGCTACCGGAATCCTCCCGCGAGACGGATAGCCCACCCATAGACGATTCATTCCCCGATGAGCACTTACACGTCTTGGAGCGTTTGATGGATCTACTTACTTCACCCCACGATGGAGGTGAAGTATGGGGTGAGGGAACCTCCTACCTCGTTTGAGACGCATCATGGTCCAGCTAGCGACCTTAAATCAAGCGCTTCTTGGGAGGCAACCCAAGGTATTGCTTTCTTCTCCCTTTTCTAGTTTAGTTTAGATAGTTGCTTTGTTTTTGTTTTCCTCTAGACAACAACCAGGTATTCCAAAAGGAAGGATCACAGTTCAGGAGCTACACTAGAAGAACGAAGTTTCGAGAAGTTGAGGAAACGAGCTTTACTGAGATACATCTCGGGGACTGTCAGAACACCTCGACCGAGATGTACTTCGCCAACCGAGATGGTCTTATCTGGGAGCTGTTTCTTACTTCTTCATGCAGTTTAGCTATGTTCGGTGCGTATCCTGTCCTTAGACTTATTTCGACCCACTGGGACAGTGTGTCCCAAGTGTGGGGTGTTTATGTAATATTTGATATTTTATGCTTCAGTTGCTTCTACATGTTTATCTGAGATTTCATGCATACTTACAGGTTATTTGATTGAGAAAAACGTCGAAACCGAAAAAAAAAAGGGTTTTAAAAAAAAAAAAAATTTCGACCTCGACCGGGACAGTTCTGGCAAAACGAGGTGTTTCACCTCGGTTGAACCAAGAACATCTCGACCGAGGTGGGTTAACTGAGAGTTTTCGAAAACGATTTTTGCGTTACTTATCTGGATATGATCTCAGTGAAGATTTTGTTTACCGACTGGATTTAAATTCTTTATATGTTTGAAATGTTTTATGATATGTTTAAGTTGCTAAATGCTTTGTTTGAAATTATTGGCATGTTTAATACCTTATTTTTATCCAAATTATGTTGAATTTGAAGGTTGACACCGCAGCATAAGTTCTCTCACGTTCTTCTTGGAAAGACCAAGGCAATTCATTCTCTTCTTCTTCTTCTTCTTGATCATGCTTAGCCCCTCATATACATTTTGCCTTCCTTTACCTATCCGGGAATTTGGAAGCAAGCGAAGTGGTGAAAGCAAGTTAAAGTTGAAAAGTGGGCTAGAAGTGAAAGTGTTAGAAAGCAATAATAGGTTTGGGGAAGTCAATCATGAAGATGAGTAACTCGGCACCATTCACATAGCCGGGTGTTTGTGTCTTGCCAAAGTCGGATTGAGCGATATTCCTAACGGGTCATGGTATGTGCATCAAGGGTTTGATGCATCTCAAGAAATTGATGATTGCGGATTTCCTAGGCTTCGGTTATTGTGCACCTCTGTCCATGCATCCCAAAAAGTAAAGTAAAAAGAAAAAGTGTGAGATAAGCAAAGCTTATTGGTGGAAGATGTTGCAAGTCAAAGTGAAAGTGAAGTTCATCCTTTTCCCGGATTCTAGCACCACATTACCTTACATACATCCCTACCCTACACGTTTCTTGACCTTTCTTTTGGGAAGCCCTTGAGACCTTGAGCTTGTTGATTGACTTAGCGGTTTAAATCGGATTATACATGATTAATTTTGATAATTATGATTTATTATGCATTCTATGATTTTATGCAAAGATGAACAACTTTCCTATATTTATAAAATGTTTTGATCATATTGAGTTTTTAATTTCCAGGAAGTATTCTCTTAGAGTGATCTATGATAGTTGCACACCATAAAATGTTTTTGAAAGACTTTTCATTGATTTTCTTGACTTATAATCCATTCTATCTTGTCTTCTATATGAGGAACTTGCTTGGGGACAAGCAAGGGCTAAGTATGGGGTATTTTGATAGCATGAATTATAGTCTATATTTTGGGGTTTGTTTGGACGTTTTATCTTTCATAATCTGCATGTTTGTATGTACATTATGTGATTTTACTACCATTTCATCTACCTTTGCGAGAATCGAGGTCTACACCTAGTTTCATTGTAATTGCAGGTAATATGGTACGTTTTGCATCAAAAAGGAGCAAAAGGAGTCAAGAGTCATTTGGAGTTACACTCAGGAAGCACAACCATGGATTAAAGATTTACTTTGGACCAGTTTTGAGAGATTCCACATTCAGTTATGAGTCACCTCGGTTGACCAGAGATTCATCTCGACCGAGGCGATCCAGAGACGCCGACTCGACCGAGGCGAACACCTAGGACGCGGCGAGAATATTTTATTCTTGGCTGAGATCTTTTAAAATTGGAAAGTGATCTTATATTTTTGGGCTGAGCTTCTAGAAGGAAGGAGATATGCTGAATCATATATTTTACCTATATTTATGGGATAATATCTTCTTAAGATTTCTTATCTTTGGAGGGTTATTTTTCCTATAAAAAGGATTGGATTTTCCACAAATCCGATCATGCTTAGAGGCTGCATACAGCCCGCTTACAGCTGAAGAAGTCGCATACAACGCAGCAGCCACATTCTACTCCAATTTGGGAGAGAGTTGAAGAACCTTTTTGAAGGTTGAAGGAAGATTGAAGACTATAGCTTTATAGCTTTTTGGAGGGTTTTGTAAGATTATCTTCAATTCCTTTCCTTGTTGTCTTGTCTTGTTGGATTATTATCCAAGGAACGATTTTTGTGTGATATTTGATTCAGTTATTGAAGTGTTTTCATTAAATTCTTCTTTGTTCAAATATTCACCTTCTTCCCATATATTTAATACTTTCATTACGATGATGAGTGGCTAATTTCCTTGTGTGATTCTAGGGTGATTGGCTGAAGGTTGTGGGAAAAACAATGATAGAATGATCTTAATCACAGTAGGATCCTGAAAGTTCGAGTCTTTAACCTTAACCCTAAGCATCTCGTTCAGTCGATGAACATCTCGGCCGGGGTGGAAACTGGCTGACCGAGGTGGCTTATCCGATCCTTAACTGAGAGTTAATGTGTTAGAGTTTGCCAAAACCTATTCTTATTACACCTTTCTGGTTCAAAGCAAGCTTAGGATGAGACTTACCCGGTAATTCCTTAGTTTGTATACTAACGATCATAAGTGTAGGTAATAAAGGCTTGTCCTTTATTGGGGTTTGAGTGTGCTTCCATCCCATCTTTGTGAGTTAGCCTGAGACTTACCCGGTAAAGGTTGATTCTATTCCCTTAGATGGTGTGTTAGTTTGAGGCAATAGTTCTTTATCTTAATTCCTTGAGACTTACCCGGTAATAGGAGTTACGGTTGGGATTAGTGTGTAGTGAGACTTACCCGGTGATCTACTCCACTTTAGAAACACCTTCCCCATGCAAATATCTCAGCTTTGTCCGCTTATCTATAGATCTTGAGTTGGAACCACAACTAGATGCTTTAATCCCTAGAATTGCATGTTTGCTTTATTTGACATCTTATTCATCTTTGATTGTATACTTGCTCTTGTGGTTAGCATCAACACTAGCATACCGTATTGGACTTTGTTTCACTAAGTCCCTGTGATCGACCCCTGGAATTTTCTTGCTTTTACTACGATTGACCCGTACACTGCGGGTTCGCATCCTTGTTTTAAGCTTAAGTCTAGGGTTATAAATTTAAAGCTTGCACACACCGTTTGGAGCGAACAGAAGTTCTTAAGTTGTTGGATGCAGGTATTATTTATCCTATCTCGGACAGCAAGTGGGTTAGCCCGGTGCATGTCGTTCCGAAGAAAGGAGGGATGACCGTTGTGACGAATAAGAACAACGAGTTGATCCCAACGAGGACCGTTACGGGCTGGAGAGTTTGCATCGACTATAGGAAGCTGAACACGGCTACTCGGAAGGATCATTTTCCGCTTCCCTTCATTGATCAAATGCTCGAACGGTTAGCCCAGCATTCACACTTTTGCTACTTGGACGGCTATAGTGGATTCTTCCAGATTCCTATCCATCCGGATGATCAGGAGAAGACCACTTTCACTTGTCCTTGGGGGACGTTTGCCTATCGGAGGATGCCATTCGGATTGTGCAATGCACCAGCTACCTTCCAGCGATGCATGATGGCTATCTTCTCCGAGTACATAGAGGAGATCATGGAGGTATTTATGGATGATTTTTCTGTATATGGTTCCTCTTTTGATGATTGCCTATCTAACCTTTCTCTAGTGCTTAAAAGATGTGAAGACACTAACCTTGTTTTGAATTGGGAGAAGTGTCATTTTATGGTTAATGAAGGCATTGTACTAGGACACCTCGTTTCTAATCGAGGTATTGAGGTCGATCGAGCTAAGATCGAGACTATTGAGAAACTCCCTCCTCCTTGTTCTGTTAAGGGTGTGAGGAGTTTTCTCGGGCATGCGGGTTTCTATAGGAGATTCATCAAGGACTTCTCCAAGATTTCTAAACCTCTAACTAACCTCTTGAATAAAGATGTTGTTTTTGAGTTTTCGCAGGAGTGTCTTGATGCTTTTTACAGGATTAAGGAAGCGTTGATCTCCGCTCCCATTATCCAACCTCCTGATTGGACCTTACCCTTTGAGGTCATGTGTGACGCTAGCGATGTAGCCGTAGGAGCGGTGCTTGGGCAGAAGAAGGATGGACGGACCACCGCCATTTACTATGCTAGCAAGACGCTAGATGAAGCACAACGCCACTACGCTACCACAGAAAAGGAGTTATTGGCGGTTGTATATGCTTTCGAGAAGTTTCGTTCCTATCTAGTAGGGGCGAAAGTCATTGTCTACACCGACCATGCAGCCATTCGTTACTTGATGGCTAAGAAAGATGCCAAGCCGCGTCTTATTCGATGGATTCTCTTGCTTCAAGAGTTTGACCTAGAGATCCGCGATAAGAAGGGATCCGAGAATTCAGTTGCGGATCACCTCAGCCGGCTACCGGAATCCTCCCGCGAGACGGATAGCCCACCCATAGACGATTCATTCCCCGACGAGCACTTACACGTCTTGGAGCGTTTGATGGATCTACTTACTTCACCCCACGATGGAGGTGAAGTATGGGGTGAGGGAACCTCCTACCTCCTTTGAGACGCATCATGGTCCAGCTAGCGACCTTAAATCAAGCGCTTCTTGGGAGGCAACCCAAGGTATTGCTTTCTTTCCCGTTTTCTAGTCTAGTTTAGATAGTTTTTGTTTTTGCTTTCCTTTGCTTTGTTTTTGGCGTTCTGGACAGACAACAGGAAGGAGCACATCTGGATGGACAGAAGTTCGAGATTCTGAGAAGAAAGAGGCACCTCGGTCACTGTCAGAACACCTCGACCGAGTTGATTCTTGAAGCAACCGAGGCGACTAGGGTTTCTGCAGAACCGCCTCGGTCCGTACCACCTCGGTCCAGTCGAGACCATCTCGACCGAGGTGACAGCAGATCTCGTGACAGTATAAAAAGAAGAAAAAAATTTTTACTTTTCACTTTCACCCATTTCGACCGCGGCGACAGCTATACCTCGTTCTCCTCCGTTTCTCGCTCGTTTTCGAAGATTTCTGCTTCCAAAACACGATTAAAGGGTAGAAGGATCGATTGCAACTACGGATCTGCAAGAAATCTGAGTGTTTCGACCGAAACGAGGTGCAAAAGGTTCGAAAACCCTAACTCGCTTGTTTACTGCATATTGGGCTTTGGTCGCCCTTGATTCTGTTGAGGAAATCTATAAGTACCCCTTAGGAAGCATTTGTAGTGATTTTAGGGGGAAAAGAACTGAAATTCTGAGAATTGGAATCGCAACTGCTACGCCTCGGTCCGGTCGAACTGCATCTCGACCGAGGTGATTTCTGAGGCTTGTCAGCAACCGAGGTGGTCTGACAGTGTTGAGTAGAAATGAGTTCAGATCGCCGTTTAGCCCTGAGAGATAGATCCTCCCCCTCCCCTTCTCCTTCCTCATCCCGTCCCTACCGCCCGGTTATCCACGAGAGATGCCGGGTAGATTATGAGAGGATAGCGGGCCGTCCAGTTATCGCACCACGATTTCTGGAGGTGTCCGCTTTTGACTGCCTAGGGTTAGATGCTGACCTTAGGAGGATGATTGCCACAGTCAGGCTGGATCAGTTCACTGAGATCCGAGCCCCAGCCTACATAGAGCCGACACTCGAGTTTGTTAGCTCCTTCTCCTACCTTCCCACAGAGGGATCTGTGAAGTACCGGCTGATGAGCCGGAACTTCATAGTTCCATTAGAGATCTGGAGAGAGATCTTTGGCTTTCCTGCCCCTACAGCTGTAGACTTCCCCTCCCGATCAGTAGCTAGGGAGTTCTGGGGACAGATAGCCCACATTACCACTCATGCAGACAGATGGCGCCCTGGTGATTCCAGGGAGAAGGTCATCTTTCACCCGGCCTTCAGACTTGCCCACCGGATCTTCAGTGAGATGCTTCTGGCGCGTACTGAGACGCCCCAGAAGATTAGACAGGGGGAGCTCTTTTCGCTTTACTGCATGGTTACAGGCGGCTTCCCGGACTTTGGCTTGCTCTTGGCAGAGGATCTGCACAAGATCAAGGCCAAAAAGAAGGGGGATATTTGCTGTGGAGGTCTAGTCACCCACATCGCCACTTACCATGGGATAGACCTCAGCGTGTGCACATTGGCGGCGGCTCCGAAGCCGCTGGGTCTGCAGGAGATGATCACGCGGAGGATTCTAGTTCCCCGTGGGTTGACCACTCCATACGTCGCCATGCCATGGGAGCGGACTGCACCTCAGGGCATCAGATGGTCTGCACAGTTCTCTGTCTACGACCCACATTTCTGGCAGACAGCATGGGCTCCGCTTATGGAGGATCACAGAGAGGGAGCAGCTGCCGCTGCTGCAGCTGCAGAGGAGGCTGAGGAGGCTGAGGAGGCTGATGACGACGACGACGATGAGACTGTTGATGAGAGAGGAGGCGGCGTCCCGATGGACACAGGGACAGATACTGCTGGGATGAGCGCGCCTCCCATTATTGATCTAGATGAGGATGAGGAGGACACTGAGCCGGCGCCAGCTGAGACTTCTCCAGTCAGGCCCGCTAGGCGCAGGAGGCAGAGAGTTAGGGACAGAGCAGCACACCGACGGATCGATGACCTGACGGATCAGGTTATCGACTCTTATGCTGCACTTTCATTGGATATCCGGGAGATGCAGGAGCGGCAGCATCATCAGCACATGATGGCTCAGCTACAGTTCCAGCATGTCATGGGCTATCCCTATGACCCTACTCAGTTCCCCTACATACCACCACCACCACCACCGGATCGAGACTACTGAGGAGCTGCAGGCTTTATTTATTTATTTTTATGCAGTTCGGCTCTTTATCCGGTGAGTCCTCTTTTATTCAGACTTTTATTATACCCACTGGGACAGAGTGTCTCAAGTATGGGGTATTTGATGTACTATTTGACTTATTTGACTACGTGATGACTTCGATGTATTATTTGACTTTTGATGTATTATATCGGATATTTTCATATTTATGCTTCATTCTGCATTTATATGTTTATCTGAGATTGCATGCATACTTACAGGTTATTAGATTGAGAAAAACGTCAAAACCGAAAAAAAAAAAAAAAAAATGGTTTTAAAAAAAAAAAATTTTCGACCTCGACCGGGACAGTTCTGGCGAAACGAGGTGTTTCACCTCGGTTGAACCAAGAACATCTCGACCGAGGTGGGTTAACTGAGAGTTTTCGAAAACGATTTTTGTGTTACTTATCTGGATATGATCTCAGTGAAGATCTTGTTTACTGACTAGTTTTAAATCCTTTATGTGTTTGAAATGTTTTATGATATGTTTAAGTTGCTAAATGCTTTGTTTGAAATTATTGGCATGTTTAATACTTTGTTTTTATCCAAATTATGCTGAATTTGAAGGTTGACACCGCAGGCTAAGTTCTCTCACGTTCTTCTTGGAAAGACCAAGGCAATTCATTCTTCTTCTTCTTCTTCTTCTTGATCATGCTTAGCCCCTCATATACGTTTTGCCTCCCTTTAACCATCCGGGAATTTGGAAGCAAGCAAAGTGGTGAAAGCAAGTTAAAGTTGAAGGTGGCTGAAAGTGAAAGTGTTAGAAAGCAATAATAGGTTTGGGGAAGTCAATCATGAAGATGAGTAACTCGGCACCATTCACATAGCCGGGTGTTTGTGTCTTGCCAAAGTCGGATTGAGCGATATTCCTAACGGGTCATGGTATGTGCATCAAGGGTTTGATGCATCTCAAGAAATTGATGATTGCGGATTTCCTAGGCTTCGGTTATTGTGCACCTCTATCCATGCATCCCAAAAAGTAAAGTAAAAGAAAAAGTGTGAATAAGCAAAGCTTATTGGTGGAAGATGTTGCAAGTCAAAGTGGAAGTGAAATTCATCCTTTTCCCGGATTCTAGCACCACATTACCTTACATACATCCCTACCCTACACGTTTCTTGACCTTTTCTTTTGGGAAGACCTTGAGACCTTGAGCTTGTTGATTGACTTAGCGGTTTAAACTGGATTATACATGATTAATTTTGATAATTATGATTTGTTATGCATTCTATGATTTTATGCAAAGATGAACAACTTTCCTATATTTATAAAATGTTTTGATCATATTGAGTTTTTAAATTCCAGGAAGTGTTCTCTTAGAGTGATCTATGATAGTTGCACACCATAAAATGTTTTTGAAGGATTTTTCATTGATTTTCTTGACTTATAATCCATTCTATCTTGTCTTTTATGAGGAACTTGCTTGGGGACAAGCAAGGGCTAAGTATGGGGTATTTTGATAGCATGAATTGTAGTCCATATTTTGGGGTTTGTTTGGACGTTTTATCTTTCATAATCTGCATGTTTGTATGTACATTATGTGATTTTACTACCATTTCATCTACCTTTGCGAGAATCGAGGTCTACACCTAGTTTCGTTGTAATTGCAGGTAATATGGTACGTTTTGCATCAAAAAGGAGCAAAAGAAGTCAAGAGTCATTTGGAGCTACATCCAGGAAGCACAGCCATGGATTGAAGATTTACTTTGGACCAGTTTTGAGAGATTCTACATTCAGTTATGAGTCACCTCGGTTGACCAGAGATTCATCTCGACCGAGGCGATCCAGAGACGCCGACTCGACCGAGGCGAATACCTAGGACGCGGCGAGAATATTTTATTCTTGGCTGAGATCTTTTAATTTTGGAAAGTGATCTTATATTTTTGGGCTGAGCTTATGGAAGGAAGGAGATATGCAGAATCATATATTTTACCTATATTTATGGGATAATATCTTCTTAAGATTTATTATCTTTGGAGATTTATTTTCCTATATAAAGGGTTGATTTTCCACAATTTGAAAGGGGCTGCATACATCGATTAAAAGGCCGCACACGATCCGATTACAGGGGTATACGCAGCAGCCTACTCCAATTTGGGAGTTTTCGAAGAACCTTTTTGAAGGTTGAAGGAAGGTTGAAGATCATAGCTTTTTATAGCTTTTTGGAGGGTTTTTGTAAGATCGTCTTCAATTCCCTCATTGATTGTCTTGTCTTGTTGGATTGCTATCCAAGGAACGCTTTTGTTTGTGATATTTGATTCAGTTATTGAAGTGTTTTCATTAAATTCTTCTTTGTTCAAATATTCACCTCCTTCCCATATATTTAATACTTTCATTATGATGATGAGTGGCTAATTTCCTTGTGTGATTCTAGGGTGATTGGCTGAAGGTTGTGGGAAAAACAATGATAGAATAATCTTAGATTCCAGTAGGATCCTGAAAGTTCGAGTCTTTAACCTTAACCCTAAGCATCTCGTTCGGTTGATGAACATCTCGGCCGGGGTGGAATTCTTCTGACCGAGGTGACTTATCCTATCCTAAACTGAGAGTTAAGTGTTAGAGTTTGCCAAACCCTGTTCTTATTACACCTTTCTGGTTCAAAGCAAGCTTAGGATGAGACTTACCCGGTAATTCCTTAGTTTGTGTACCAACGATCATAAGTGTAGGTAATAAAGGGTTGTCCTTTATTGGGGTTTGAGTGTGCTTCCATCCCATCTTTGTGAGTTAGCCTGAGACTTACCCGGTAAAGGTTGATTCTATTCCCTTAGATGGTGTGTTAGTTTGAGGTTATAGTTCTTTATCTTAATTCCTTGAGACTTACCCGGTAATAGGAGTTACGGTTTAGGATTAGTGTGTAGTGATACTTACCCGGTGATCTACTCCACTTTAGAAACACCATCCCCACGCAAAAATCTCAGCTTTGTCCGCTTATCTATAGATCTTGAGTTGGAACCACAACTAGATGCTTTAATCCCTAGAATTGCATGTTTGCTTTATTTGACATCTTATTCATCTTTGATTGTGTTAAATTGCTCTTGTGGTTAGCATTGACATTAGCATACCGTATTGACTTTGTTTCACCGAGTCCCTGTGATCGACCCCTGGAATTTTCTTGCTTTTACTACGATTGACCCGTACACTGCGGGTTCGCATCCTTGTTTTAAGCTTAAGTCTAGGGTTATAAATTTAAAGCTTGCACACACCGTTTGGAGCGAACAAGTTTTTGGCGCCGTTGCCGGGGACTTGGTCTAGACCGAGCCGGTACGGTTTGCTCTTGGGGCATTTGCCCCGTTTTGTCTTACCACTCTACTTGAGTGACTTTTGCAGGTTCTTTCTTAGGTATATGCGAAGAACCCGCACTGGGAAGGAAATCGTTCCTTACGATCCCGAACCAGAAAAGACATACAAGCGACGCTTAAGAGAAGCGAAGATGGCCCAACAAGACGATCACGATCTTGCGGCCCAGTTGAGAGAGACGCAGGAGCAGCTACGTCTCAGTAAAGAAGAGCTGAGGCAGGAAAAAGAAGAGAATCAGGCCAGGAATACAGCAATCGAAGCTGAGATTGCAGCAATTCGGAACCAGATTCTACCTCGACCGATGCAGGATCCAGTAGTTGATCCTCGACCGAGGCAGATTCCAGTACCTGACGCCCCGGCCGATGTACATCCACTTCGGATGCCAGTCCGAGATGTTCTTCTTGCAGGAATTCCACAAACCCTAGGTCAAAGGATGGACCCTAATCAACAGCTGAGGCGTCCAGGAGTGAACCTAGGAGATCCAGCGGATCATGACTACGAACTTCGACCGCAAGTTCTAGCCATGATTCGCCAATGTCAATTCGGAGGGCTAGAGAAGGAGTCGCCGCATCAACATCTTCAAAACTACGAGATCTTGATGGAGACCTTGCGACCTCCCAGAATTGAAAATAACAACTACAAGCTAAGACCTTTCTACTTTTCTCTTAAAGATAGAGCTCTTACTTGGTATCAATCTCTTCCTGCAGGAAAGATCAGCACATGGGAAGAGATGACTACGGAATTCTTGACCAAATTCTTTCCCCCCTCAAAGACTGCTGAAATGAGAGGGAAGATCAATGCTTTCATCATGAAGGACAAGGAGAGTTTGTCCAAATCATGGGAGCGGTTCAAAGATATCCTTTTGGATTGCCCACATCATGGGATTCCAAAGATCGAGTTGTTGGAGATCTACTTCAAAGGGCTGGACGGAAACACCCAGTTCAATCTCCAACTACTCTCCGCCGGTACATTCATGGATATGGCGGTTGACGAGGCTTGGGACTTCATTGAGAAGCAAGCCTTACATATGGAGAAGTACACCCACCAAGGAGCTGAAGGTGGAGTTAAAAGAGTCAACTTTCAAGAGACTCAACCCAACAACAACCAACTCACGTCCTTGAAGAACGACGTGAAGCAATTGAAGGAGCTATTGATGGCTCAAACTAAGAAGGAAGAGCAAGGGCAAAGGAACAACAACAACAACAATAACGGGTACCGTAACAACAACAACGGACCCCGAAACAACAACTACAACAACAATAGAGGATCCAATAGCAACAATTGGAGGGCGAATAACCAAAACAACGGTAACAATCATTCAAACTCCAACTCTAATGATTCCTCTAACCCTTTCCTCTCTTCTCCTTCTTCTTCTACTCCATTGAAGAGCCAAGGGCAAGGATCAAGTTCGTCTCAGCCGGAAAAGAAGGACGCAGTCCTGGAGGCAATCTTGATCAAGCTTAGTGCTATGGAGAATTCTATGACTTCATTTTCGAGGGCCCAAAAGTCCTTCGAACAACAACTTGCTAATAGGGCGAATGAAGCGCCAAGAGATCCAGGGAAGCTTCCAGCAAAGACGGAAACTAACCCTAAGGGCCAGTGCATGGCCATCACGACGAGGAGTGGACTCAAAACTGCAGATCCAGTACCTCGCTCGACGCAGACCACCTCGGTCCAGATCCAGTCGAAGAACACCTCGACCGAGATGCCAACCGAGGCGGCACAACAGAAAGCAGGAGGAACGACAGAAGCTTATGTTCCACCTCCTGCATATAAACCACCACTTCCATTCCCCCAGTCCAGAGCCAGAGCACATCTTGACAAGCACTTTGGTAAGTTCCTTGACTTGATGAATAAGCTCCATATTAATATTCCTTTCCTTGATGCTATTTTAGGTATGCCCGCCTATGGGAAGTTCTTAAAGGAGATCCTATCAAGGAAGAGGAAGCTGGAGGATGTTGGTGAAGTTAGGATGACATCTAAGTCCTCGGAACTCATAAAGATCATGAAGGAAAAGATGCCGCCTAAGTTGAGAGATCCGGGCTCATTTTGCATTCCCATTCAAGTTGGGGATGTCACTTGTGAAGCCCTTTGCGATCTAGGAGCCAGCGTGAGCATCATCCCGCTGGAGCTATGCACTAAGATCGGTCTTGGAGAGCCCAAACCGGTCAAGATCCGACTCTACATGGCGGATCGCTCCATCACCCATCCCGTGGGCATTTTGGAGGACGTTCCGGTCAAGTTAGGTAACTTCTATCTACCTATAGATTTTGTCGTGCTTGACATTCCCGCAGATTATCCTGTTCCCATCATTCTCGGGAGGCCATTTCTAGCAACTTCGGGTTGCAATGTGGATTGCAAGAACGCCAAGTTGAAGTTCAACGTTGGTGGCGATGAGGTGGAGTTCGCGCTACTTGCAGCCATGAAAGGGGAGCAACTAACTGATGATATCTTCAACATCTACGATGAAGAAGAATCAAGAGAATTGGTGAGCTCTATCCTTATTAATGATCCACTCGAAAGAGTTATAAGCTTCAGTTTAATGGAGGAAGGTATAGATGCTTCTTGTGATGCAGATATACGGAGCTTGAAGGCACTGGAAGAAGATCCAGGAGCTAAAACTGAGAAGCTAGTCCAGGAAACGAAGATTTCCAACCTCGGATCCAGTAGCAGTACCTCGACCGAGGCACTTTCTGGACTGAGCGAGGCGTCTGAAGAACACCTCGGTCAACGCGTTTGCGTCTCGACCGAGGTCAACAGCGAGACGATGTCAACTGAGACTGCATCGAGTCCAGTTTCTGATACCACTCCACTGGAAAGAGGAAGCGAAGATCCCTTCCAGAAAGCACCCCCAGTAGTGGAGCTTAAACAACTCCCTAGTCACTTGAGGTATATCTTTCTTGGGCCGGATTCTACTTATCCCGTTATTGTTAGTGCTTCCCTCTCCGATTCTGAATTAACTAAGCTAATGCATGTCCTGAGAAAGCATCGAAAAGCCATAGGTTACACCACGGATGATCTTATTGGCATTAAACCTTCTTTCTGCATGCATAGAATTCTAATGGAGGATAATCATAAGACTTCACGGGAACCTCAAAGACGGTTAAATCCGATCATGAAAGAGGTTGTGAAGAAGGAAGTTCTTAAGTTGTTGGATGCAGGTATTATTTATCCTATCTCGGACAGCAAGTGGGTTAGCCCGGTGCATGTCGTTCCGAAGAAAGGAGGGATGACCGTTGTGACGAATAAGAACAACGAGTTGATCCCAACGAGGACCGTTACGGGCTGGAGAGTTTGCATCGACTATAGGAAGCTGAACACGGCTACTCGGAAGGATCATTTTCCGCTTCCCTTCATTGATCAAATGCTCGAACGGTTGGCCCAGCATTCACACTTTTGCTACTTGGACGGCTATAGTGGATTCTTCCAGATTCCTATCCATCCGGATGATCAGGAGAAGACCACTTTCACTTGTCCATGGGGGACGTTTGCCTATCGGAGGATGCCATTTGGATTGTGCAATGCACCAGCTACCTTCCAGCGATGCATGATGGCTATCTTTTCCGAGTACATAGAGGAGATCATGGAGGTATTTATGGATGATTTTTCTGTATATGGTTCCTCTTTTGATGATTGCCTATCTAACCTTTCTCTAGTGCTTAAACGATGTGAAGACACTAACCTTGTTTTGAATTGGGAGAAGTGTCATTTTATGGTTAACGAAGGCATTGTGCTAGGACACCTCGTTTCTAATCGAGGTATTGAGGTCGATCGAGCTAAGATCGAGACTATTGAGAAACTCCCTCCTCCTTGTTCTGTTAAAGGTGTGAGGAGTTTTCTCGGGCATGCAGGTTTCTACAGGAGATTCATCAAGGACTTCTCCAAGATTTCTAAACCTCTAACTAACCTCTTGAATAAAGATGTTGTTTTTGAGTTTTCGCAGGAGTGTCTTGATGCTTTTTACAGGATTAAGGAAGCGTTGATCTCCGCTCCCATTATCCGGCCTCCTGATTGGACCTTGCCCTTTGAGGTCATGTGTGACGCTAGCGATGTAGCCGTAGGAGCGGTGCTTGGGCAGAAAAAGGATGGACGGACCACCGCCATTTACTATGCTAGCAAGACGCTAGATGAAGCACAACGCCACTACGCTACCACCGAAAAGGAGTTATTGGCGGTTGTATATGCTTTCGAGAAGTTTCGTTCCTATCTAGTAGGGGCGAAAGTCATTGTCTACACCGACCATGCAGCCATTCGTTACTTGATGGCTAAGAAAGATGCCAAGCCGCGTCTTATTCGATGGATTCTCTTGCTTCAAGAGTTTGACCTAGAGATCCGCGATAAGAAGGGATCCGAGAATTCAGTTGCGGATCACCTCAGCCGGCTACCGGAATCCTCCCGCGAGACGGATAGCCCACCCATAGACGATTCATTCCCCGACGAGCACTTACACGTCTTGGAGCGTTTGATGGATCTACTTACTTCACCCCACGATGGAGGTGAAGTATGGGGTGAGGGAACCTCCTACCTCCTTTGAGACGCATCATGGTCCAGCTAGCGACCTTAAATCAAGCGCTTCTTGGGAGGCAACCCAATGTATTGCTTTCTTTCCCGTTTTCTAGTCTAGTTTAGATAGTTTTTGTTTTTGCTTTGCTTTGCATTGTTTTTGGCGTTCTGGACAGACAACAGGAAGGAGCACATCTGGATGGACAGAAGTTCGAGATTCTGAGAAGAAAGAGGCACCTCGGTCACTGTCAGAACACCTCGACCGAGTTGATTCTTGAAGCAACCGAGGCGACTAGGGTTTCTGCAGAACCGCCTCGGTCCGTACCACCTCGGTCCAGTCGAGACCATCTCGACCGAGGTGACAGCAGATCTCGTGACAGTATAAAAAGAAGAAAAAAATTTTTACTTTTCACTTTCACCCATTTCGACCGCGGCGACAGCTATACCTCGTTCTCCTCCGTTTCTCGCTCGTTTTCGAAGATTTCTGCTTCCAAAACACGATTAAAGGGTAGAAGGATCGATTGCAACTACGGATCTGCAAGAAATCTGAGTGTTTCGACCGAAACGAGGTGCAAAAGGTTCGAAAACCCTAACTCGCTTGTTTACTGCATATTGGGCTTTGGTCGCCCTTGATTCTGTTGAGGAAATCTATAAGTACCCCTTAGGAAGCATTTGTAGTGATTTTAGGGGGAAAAGAACTGAAATTCTGAGAATTGGAATCGCAACTGCTACGCCTCGGTCCGGTCGAACTGCATCTCGACCGAGGTGATTTCTGAGGCTTGTCAGCAACCGAGGTGGTCTGACAGTGTTGAGTAGAAATGAGTTCAGATCGCCGTTTAGCCCTGAGAGATAGATCCTCCCCCTCCCCTTCTCCTTCCTCATCCCGTCCCTACCGCCCGGTTATCCACGAGAGATGCCGGGTAGATTATGAGAGGATAGCGGGCCGTCCAGTTATCGCACCACGATTTCTGGAGGTGTCCGCTTTTGACTGCCTAGGGTTAGATGCTGACCTTAGGAGGATGATTGCCACAGTCAGGCTGGATCAGTTCACTGAGATCCGAGCCCCAGCCTACATAGAGCCGACACTCGAGTTTGTTAGCTCCTTCTCCTACCTTCCCACAGAGGGATCTGTGAAGTACCGGCTGATGAGCCGGAACTTCATAGTTCCATTAGAGATCTGGAGAGAGATCTTTGGCTTTCCTGCCCCTACAGCTGTAGACTTCCCCTCCCGATCAGTAGCTAGGGAGTTCTGGGGACAGATAGCCCACATTACCACTCATGCAGACAGATGGCGCCCTGGTGATTCCAGGGAGAAGGTCATCTTTCACCCGGCCTTCAGACTTGCCCACCGGATCTTCAGTGAGATGCTTCTGGCGCGTACTGAGACGCCCCAGAAGATTAGACAGGGGGAGCTCTTTTCGCTTTACTGCATGGTTACAGGCGGCTTCCCGGACTTTGGCTTGCTCTTGGCAGAGGATCTGCACAAGATCAAGGCCAAAGGGAAGGGGGATATTTGCTGTGGAGGTCTAGTCACCCACATCGCCACTTACCATGGGATAGACCTCAGCGTGTGCACATTGGCGGCGGCTCCGAAGCCGCTGGGTCTGCAAGAGATGATCACGCGGAGGATTCTAGTTCCCCGTGGGTTGACCACTCCATACGTCGCCATGCCATGGGAGCGGACTGCACCTCAGGGCATCAGATGGTCTGCACAGTTCTCTGTCTACGACCCACATTTCTGGCAGACAGCATGGGCTCCGCTTATGGAGGATCACAGAGAGGGAGCAGCTGCCGCTGCTGCAGCTGCAGAGGAGGCTGAGGAGGCTGATGACGACGACGACGATGAGACTGTTGATGAGAGAGGAGGCGGCGTCCCGATGGACACAGGGACAGATACTGCTGGGATGAGCGCGCCTTCCATTATTGATCTAGATGAGGATGAGGAGGACACTGAGCCGGCGCCAGCTGAGACTTCTCCAGTCAGGCCCGCTAGGCGCAGGAGGCAGAGAGTTAGGGACAGAGCAGCACACCGACGGATCGATGACCTGACGGATCAGGTTATCGACTCTTATGCTGCACTTTCATTGGATATCCGGGAGATGCAGGAGCGGCAGCATCATCAGCACATGATGGCTCAGCTACAGTTCCAGCATGTCATGGGCTATCCCTATGACCCTACTCAGTTCCCCTACATACCACCACCACCACCACCGGATCGAGACTACTGAGGAGCTGCAGGCTTTATTTATTTATTTTTATGCAGTTCGGCTCTTTATCCGGTGAGTCCTCTTTTATTCAGACTTTTATTATACCCACTGGGACAGAGTGTCTCAAGTATGGGGTATTTGATGTACTATTTGACTTATTTGACTACGTGATGACTTCGATGTATTATTTGACCTTTGATGTATTATATCGGATATTTTCATATTTATGCTTCATTCTGCATTTATATGTTTATCTGAGATTGCATGCATACTTACAGGTTATTAGATTGAGAAAAACGTCAAAACCGAAAAAAAAAAAAAAAAATGGTTTTAAAAAAAAAAAATTTTCGACCTCGACCGGGACAGTTCTGGCGAAACGAGGTGTTTCACCTCGGTTGAACCAAGAACATCTCGACCGAGGTGGGTTAACTGAGAGTTTTCGAAAACGATTTTTGTGTTACTTATCTGGATATGATCTCAGTGAAGATCTTGTTTACTGACTAGTTTTAAATCCTTTATGTGTTTGAAATGTTTTATGATATGTTTAAGTTGCTAAATGCTTTGTTTGAAATTATTGGCATGTTTAATACTTTGTTTTTATCCAAATTATGCTGAATTTGAAGGTTGACACCGCAGGCTAAGTTCTCTCACGTTCTTCTTGGAAAGACCAAGGCAATTCATTCTTCTTCTTCTTCTTCTTCTTGATCATGCTTAGCCCCTCATATACGTTTTGCCTCCCTTTAACCATCCGGGAATTTGGAAGCAAGCAAAGTGGTGAAAGCAAGTTAAAGTTGAAGGTGGCTGAAAGTGAAAGTGTTAGAAAGCAATAATAGGTTTGGGGAAGTCAATCATGAAGATGAGTAACTCGGCACCATTCACATAGCCGGGTGTTTGTGTCTTGCCAAAGTCGGATTGAGCGATATTCCTAACGGGTCATGGTATGTGCATCAAGGGTTTGATGCATCTCAAGAAATTGATGATTGCGGATTTCCTAGGCTTCGGTTATTGTGCACCTCTATCCATGCATCCCAAAAAGTAAAGTAAAAAAAAAAGTGTGAATAAGCAAAGCTTATTGGTGGAAGATGTTGCAAGTCAAAGTGGAAGTGAAATTCATCCTTTTCCCGGATTCTAGCACCACATTACCTTACATACATCCCTACCCTACACGTTTCTTGACCTTTTCTTTTGGGAAGACCTTGAGACCTTGAGCTTGTTGATTGACTTAGCGGTTTAAACTGGATTATACATGATTAATTTTGATAATTATGATTTGTTATGCATTCTATGATTTTATGCAAAGATGAACAACTTTCCTATATTTATAAAATGTTTTGATCATATTGAGTTTTTAAATTCCAGGAAGTGTTCTCTTAGAGTGATCTATGATAGTTGCACACCATAAAATGTTTTTGAAGGATTTTTCATTGATTTTCTTGACTTATAATCCATTCTATCTTGTCTTTTATGAGGAACTTGCTTGGGGACAAGCAAGGGCTAAGTATGGGGTATTTTGATAGCATGAATTGTAGTCCATATTTTGGGGTTTGTTTGGACGTTTTATCTTTCATAATCTGCATGTTTGTATGTACATTATGTGATTTTACTACCATTTCATCTACCTTTGCGAGAATCGAGGTCTACACCTAGTTTCGTTGTAATTGCAGGTAATATGGTACGTTTTGCATCAAAAAGGAGCAAAAGAAGTCAAGAGTCATTTGGAGCTACATCCAGGAAGCACAACCATGGATTGAAGATTTACTTTGGACCAGTTTTGAGAGATTCTACATTCAGTTATGAGTCACCTCGGTTGACCAGAGATTCATCTCGACCGAGGCGATCCAGAGACGCCGACTCGACCGAGGCGAATACCTAGGACGCGGCGAGAATATTTTATTCTTGGCTGAGATCTTTTAATTTTGGAAAGTGATCTTATATTTTTGGGCTGAGCTTATGGAAGGAAGGAGATATGCAGAATCATATATTTTACCTATATTTATGGGATAATATCTTCTTAAGATTTATTATCTTTGGAGATTTATTTTCCTATAAAAAGGGTTGATTTTCCACAATTTGAAAGGGGCTGCATACATCGATTAAAAGGCCGCACACGATCCGATTACAGGGGTATACGCAGCAGCCTACTCCAATTTGGGAGTTTTCGAAGAACCTTTTTGAAGGTTGAAGGAAGGTTGAAGATCATAGCTTTTTATAGCTTTTTGGAGGGTTTTTGTAAGATCGTCTTCAATTCCCTCATTGATTGTCTTGTCTTGTTGGATTGCTATCCAAGGAACGCTTTTGTTTGTGATATTTGATTCAGTTATTGAAGTGTTTTCATTAAATTCTTCTTTGTTCAAATATTCACCTCCTTCCCATATATTTAATACTTTCATTATGATGATGAGTGGCTAATTTCCTTGTGTGATTCTAGGGTGATTGGCTGAAGGTTGTGGGAAAAACAATGATAGAATAATCTTAGATTCCAGTAGGATCCTGAAAGTTCGAGTCTTTAACCTTAACCCTAAGCATCTCGTTCGGTTGATGAACATCTCGGCCGGGGTGGAATTCTTCTGACCGAGGTGACTTATCCTATCCTAAACTGAGAGTTAAGTGTTAGAGTTTGCCAAATCCTATTCTTATTACACCTTTCTGGTTCAAAGCAAGCTTAGGATGAGACTTACCCGGTAATTCCTTAGTTTGTGTACCAACGATCATAAGTGTAGGTAATAAAGGGTTGTCCTTTATTGGGGTTTGAGTGTGCTTCCATCCCATCTTTGTGAGTGAGCCTGAGACTTACCCGGTAAAGGTTGATTCTATTCCCTTAGATGGTGTGTTAGTTTGAGGTTATAGTTCTTTATCTTGATTCCTTGAGACTTACCCGGTAATAGGAGTTACGGTTTAGGATTAGTGTGTAGTGAGACTTACCCGGTGATCTACTCCACTTTAGAAACACCTTCCCCATGCAAAAATCTCAGCTTTGTCCGCTTATCTATAGATCTTGAGTTGGAACCACAACTAGATGCTTTAATCCCTAGAATTGCATGTTTGCTTTATTTGACATCTTATTCATCTTTGATTGTGTTAAATTGCTCTTGTGGTTAGCATTAACATTAGCATACCGTGTTGACTTTGTTTCACCAAGTCCCTGTGATCGACCCCTGGAATTTTCTTGCTTTTACTACGATTGACCCGTACACTGCGGGTTCGCATCCTTGTTTTAAGCTTAAGTCTAGGGTTATAAATTTAAAGCTTGCACACACCGTTTGGAGCGAACACTGACGGCACACAAACACAATCCTGACGTCTCATCAATCCATCAGCACCAATAGTGAGTTGTGGGGCCTCATCTCGAGACATCCTGTCTCGGATCCTGGTCAAAGTCGGGCAAGTCTCCTGCTTCTGTCGGATCTCATCCAACGGATCAGGAAGTAACTCCAAAGTAGCCAACTGACTATCAGTATCGGGAAACTGAATCTCTATCTCTAACCAAGCCAAGTCTCTCTGCAACTGTGGTTGTACTGTCAACCGGGCTATCGCCCTCTCTCTAGCCGTCTTCCGGCTCAAAGCATCAGCTACCACATTCGCCTTCCCGGGGTGGTAAAGAATCTCAAGGTCGAAGTCCTTGATCAACTCTAACCACCGCCTCTGGCGGTTATTCAACTCTCTCTGAGTGAATATATACTTCATACTCTTATGGTCTGTGAAGATCTGACATGTCGCCCCATAGAGATAGTGATGCCAGATCTTAAGAGCATGGACTACTGTAGCCAGCTCTAGATCATGTGTGGGGTAGTTCTCCTCATACGTCTTCAACTGTCGAGACGCATAGGCTATGACCTTACCCCTCTGCATCAAAACACACCCCAAGCCCAGCTTGGATGCATCACTGTATACCACAAAGTCATCAGTACCCTCAGGCTGTGCCAAAATCGGAGCGGACGTCAATCTCCTCTTCAGCTCCTCAAAACTCTGCTGACACGGCTCAGACCAGACAAACCGAGTAGTCTTCCTCAAAAGACAAGTAAGTGGTCGGGCAATCAAGGAAAACCCTTCCACAAACCGGCGGTAGTACCCTGCTAAACCTAGGAAGCTGCGAACCTCCTTAACATTCTTAGGAGGTTGCCAAGAAGAAATTGACTAGATCTTCGCCGGATCGACCTTAATACCCTCAGCAGTCACCACGTGACCTAAGAAAGCCACCTCTGACATCCAAAACTCACACTTGGATAGCTTAGCATACAGTTGGCTAACCTGCAGAATCTGCAATATTGTCCTCAAGTGTCCGGCATGCTCCTCTCGACTCCTAGAGTAGACTAGGATGTCGTCAATGAAGACCACTACAAACTGGTCTAAGAAGTCAATGAATATCCCATTCATCAACTCCATGAACACCGCTGGTGCATTAGTGAGCCCAAATGGCATCACTACGAACTCATAGTGGCCATACCTAGTCCGGAATGCTGTCTTAGGTATGTCCTGATCTCTCACCCTCAACTGGTGGTAACCTGACCTCAAGTCTATCCTCGAGAACACAGACGCTCCATGCAATTGGTCCAACAGATCATCTATGCGTGGCAGTGGGTACTTGTTCTTGATAATTACTTTATTCAACTCTCTGTAGTCTATGCAAAGCCTCATCGATCTGTCCTTCTTCTTCACAAATAGCACTGGCGCGCCCCAAGGAGACACACTAGGGCGTATAAAACCCTTCTCTGCTAGCTCCTCTAACTGCTTCTTCAGCTCAAGCAGCTCTATCGGTGCCATACGGTACGAAGCCTTCGAGATCGGTCTCGTGCCGGGCTCTAAGTCAATGCTGAAGTCAACACTCCTTTGTGGGGGTAGCCCTGGCAGGTCGTCACTGAATACCTCTGCAAACTCGCATGCAATAGGTATCTTCTCTATGGTCAGGCTCTTGCTTTCCTTCATGGCATAACACCAGAAGGCCTCGCAACCCTGTGTTATCAGTCTCGCTGCTCTCACTGCACTGATAACGGTGCCTGACTTTCCGAGGTCCCAACCTCGGAATATCACTCTATGACCCTCCTCAGTGGCAACGGTCACTGTTCTCCTACCAATGTCTAAGACTGCTCCGTGTCTCCTCATCCAATCTATCCCTAAAATCACATCCTCATGAGCTAAGGGCATGACTAGAAAATTTACTAGCCAGTCTCGATCTCCCATGCGAACAGGACATCCATAAATCTCTCTAGTCCCTCTTACCTTACTCCCATCAGGTAAGCCTATCATAAAAGGTATCCCCTCTATAGTAGCTAAGGACAACCTATCTACGTATGCATCAGATATGAAGGAGTGTGTAGCACCCGTATCAAATAAAACTGGTACGGGTAAGTCATGGATCTGGATCGTACATGTGGCAGTCGGTGCATCTGGCTGATCAGCATCTCTCAACTCAAACACTCGTGCCTGAGCTCCTCTAGTATCAGATACACTACCACGTCCTCTGCCCCGACCTGCTCCCTGCATAGAGCTCTGTGATGATGTTATGTCCTGGAGCCCTGTAAGACTACTGCTGACCAGGAGCTCGGTACTGCTGCTGCTGACTCGGAACTCGGTACTGTGGCGGTCTCTGTACACTCCCTGATAGGCCTGCATGAGAAGAACCCTACTGAGATGGAGTCTTGCCCTGGCGGCAGAATGCAGCTCTATGTACAACCTTGCCGCACTGGAAGCAGGTCACTGCCGGCTTCGTGCAGTTCGATCGGATGTGTCCATAGCCACTGCAGTTGTGGCACTGTAAGCCACCAGCTGAAGTCTGACCAGTAGTGGTACGGCTATGTCGCCCCTGAGTCTGTCCCCGTCCAAAAATAGCTACTCCTGAACTACCACCAACATATCCTGTCCTCTGCCGCTTATCCGGCCTGTCTGACTGAGCAACTCTCCTCTGGACTAGTCTGTCTCTCTCATATGTAGACGCCCTATCCTGATAGTTTAACAGTGTCTCACAACGAAATCCTGACAGATAGGAACGAGTGCTCTCTCTCAATCTCCGTGAAAAGAGATATACATGCTGCTCCTCAGGAGGTGCAACTGGTCCAAGCAGTGTCAGTTCCTTCTGGAACTTCTTGATGGCAGCAGCAATCGGAATGTCCTCAAATCCTAGCTCAATGAAGTCCTGAAACCTCTCTCTCCTTAACGAGAGAGGGCAGTATCTGTCTCTAACAATGCTCCTCATCTGCTCCCAACTAGTTACTCGACTACGTATGGTCCGCCACCAGGAATGAGCATCCTTAGTGAAGCATGTCTGCACCAAATCCACTTGTCGATCCTCTGGGCAACGTATCGCCTCTAATGCAGTCTCTACCTGTCCAATCCAGTGCTCCACTTCCAGTCCTATCTCTCCACTAAATGAGGGGACCTTCTGAGAGTTGAAAGCCTTCAACCACTCATCCGGCCTCAGTGCTCTAGACCCAGTAGGAGCTCTCTCAGCCACAACTCTCCTCTCAGTTACAGCCGGTACCTGAGGCACTCCCTGTGTCACCTGAACAGATCTAGCCGGTACCTGAGGTACTCTTTGTGTCACCTGAACAGATCTAGCCGGTACTGGTGGTACCTGGGTAAGTCTCTCTGTCCTAGCAGCCTCCTCCATACGCTCAACGTATGCTCGGTACTCTTTGTACTCAGTTGCTCCAATGGAAACACGTCTTGACTCCGTCGAACGTGCTCTCTGTGCTCCAGACCTAGCAACGGTCTCATTCCTGACCTCGGGACCTACACTCTCAGCCACCTCCTCCACTCCAGCCTCTGGCATGATCACTGCTGGTGGATCCTCTCGAGGAGCTCGACCTCGGCCTCGGGCTAGTGGAGGTCTACCTCCACGGCCGCGTCCTCTAACTATAGGGGTCCCATCTCCCCTACCTGGTCCAGCTGGAGGGAGAGGTGGACGACCTCTACCTCGACCAGTAGCTAGCGTAGCTCTAGTACGTGCCATCTGCGCGAGGAATAACAACTATAAATATAACTAGCTAATAAGTCCAATAAGTCCATCTACAGTAAAACCTAAAGTCCATACTAAGCATATTGAGATCCGCGGTAGTAGTGGTGGTCAGCCGTACTTTTCTATTCCCAACCAGACTATGCATGCATTTGAAAACCAAAAGTTCCTTTTTTTTTAAAACTCAGACCCCTTTCGGGTTCTGCTTACAACTTATTCGTTCTTTTAGAAGATTTCAAGTGCCATTGTTTCCAACTTGGCTCTGATATCATGTTGTAACACCCCGAATTCTCAGAACTCGGGACATTACGGTTAGGACCTCACAATGGGTCCCGACCTCAGTTTGACAACAATATTACTAGGATCTTGTAACAAGACACAGATAAGGAAAAACCGAAATTCAAGAAATAGTATTTTAAGGTAATGAATGCAACACGGTCTAACAGCCTGCAGTACTTAAACAAGGGAAAGACGATCAACTGTCTTACAAAAGAAGGAATGACAAACAACAACCCCAACCCCCACTCTAAGGAGTACGGAGACCCGGCTGACCACTACTTCCGGATCACTCAGCTGCTGGTCTAACCTGCGGTAAATATAAAAACACAACAACAGAAACCATTAGCTAGTTATCTAAATATCAGAAGAATAATAATAGCACACACACACATAAAAGAATAAACACCCATCATGCTTTCAAACAAGTCCAATTATTATCTTAAGTTAAGTTACTCCTTCACGCTAATGATACTTATTTTGTGACACGAGGGATTTGTTCGCCACTTAGCGTGCGTGCAAATAAGCTTTAAATTTATAAAACTGCAGTGTATGGATCGATATAGTTAAGCAAGAATTCCAGAGTATCGAACACAGGGATTTGGGGGGTTAAATCCAGTTAAGAGTTATCAAGCAAGTAAATGTATGAAGCTTTTCAAATTATTGGGAAAACAACAATCCTAAAGATCCAGGAATCCAGCTGTGGCAATTGATTCAAGATATACTAAAGATATAAGGACAGAGTTGAGAGCTGCAAAGGTATACGAATGTAAGGCAATGTACGGTGAAGTTCCAAGACCTTATATAATTCACTCAAAGTCACTCTCTATAAAGGTTGTTGAAGCTTCAGTAAAGAAAGATTTTAAAGGTAAATATTAACGTCAAATACCCAAACTTGTAATCCAAGGATCAAGACTAACTTAACCGATTAAGGTTGTGACACTCGAAATCGAGGTAGAGGTTGTTGAGGCTTCACTACCACCTAGAAAGGCAAGCCAAGACTAAGTTAAAGCAAATCTTTAACTTTGGATTAAAGTAAATGCAAGGTTCATAACTGACACAAAATTACGGGTAGTTCTTGAGTTCCACGGCCGTGGAAGCTCAAGAACAGACCGTGGATTAGGTTCGTCGGCGATTCTCTCTAACTCTCAGGGTCCAATCTATTTACGATCGATCTATCATCATCTAAGCCACAACTATCAACCCTTCACCTTAGAATTGCTAAAGGGTTTTAGCCAACAACAGTCATATTGATATCAAATTCAAGATTTAAAAGAATGAAAGATGAAAACCTTCAAAAATCTTGAATATATCTCAAATCAATCTCAAATCCACAAACAAAGAACGATGATGTAAGTAGATTCAGAATAACACAAACAATCACGATCCTTGATAAGAACGAAGACGGGATGTCAATCCGTCTTCTAATCAAACCTAAGGACAAAGATGCAATCTCCGTACGAACAATCTTCCGAATCTTCACTCTTTCCGTAACTTCCCGTCAATCCGAAAATCTCAATAGGGCTAAACGCAATCTCTCCACGGAGATCTAAGCGAAGGTGTAAACTAGGGTAAGCGGAGGTGACGGAATCTCCTTCCTTCCGTCCTTATATAGGCCCCAAATAAAATGTGTCTTCGGCCCATGTGCGTAGAAGATTGTGGCTTAAAATATTGCGTAAAAGATCGTCAATATCACGGTCGTGGAAGGGTTCCACGCCCGTAGTTTAGAGCGTGGAGTTAGATCACGGTTCCTCAATTCCTCCACGGCCGTGTAAGTTGCTGGAATGCTCCACGCTTGTCTTGCCAAGGTTCCACGGCCGTGGATTAGAGCGTGGACCTTAATACGGCCGTATTTTAGAGCGTGGAACACATGTAGATCGTAATTCTCCTTTGTCTCGTGCTATTCTTCAACTTAGCATCTTCCTTAGCTCCTAGTGATGTCCTCAATCCTTGGACATGCTAAATCTATCTCCATTCTCCCTTGATCCGTTCGGTTTTAGCTCTTAATTGCCTACAATCAACACAAAGCTTATGTAGACCTCTATATCGACAAAATAGATAAACTAACTCACAAATGCTTCAATGCTTTATCAATGAATACCAATATAGATGAAATACACTTAGAAAACGTGCCTAAAATATCACAATATTTCATGCTAACAAATAACCCCATACTTGCCACTTGCTTGTCCCTAAGCAAGGCTTTCAAAAGCTTTAAAACACAAGTTAGGATGAAATATGTGTACCTTCTCAAAGCAAAACTTCTTTTAGATGAATGTGCTTTCTAATCAATAGATCATCCTCAAATCTTGCTTCATTCGTTTATAAGACTTTCATATAAATAATCAAAGAGTAAAGAGTAAAGAAAGCTCATGAATTAATCAAAATTCCATGCAAACATCATAACCTTCAAACATTATCAAAATCAATCATAAAAAACTTCAATTTAGATCACCAAGTCATATATCATTCTCTTGATCTTAAGGACTTTCAAACAAGGTCTAGAATGCGGAACGGGAAGGAAAACTTTGAGGAATGTGGTGCATGAATCCGGGAAAGTGGATAACTACTCTTTTCTTTTTCTCTTGTGGTTTCCGCAGCACTTTCAACTTAGAGCTTCGCTCTCTTCTTTTGAATTCATTTTTCGACTTTACTTTTGGAGTTATGGATAGAGGTGCACAAAAACCGAAGCCTAGGAGATTGGCGTTTCTCAATTTTGCAAGATGCCTCAAACCCTTGATGCACATACCATAATCCACTAGGAATATCGCTCAATCTGACTTTGGCAAGACACAAACACCCGGCTATGTGAATGGTGCCGAGTTACTCATCGTCATGATTGACTTCCCCAAACCTATAATTTCTTTCTATTCTTTTGAATGCAAGGTATTGCTTTCATGGCCCTCCCACATCAAACATGCATTTTTCATTCAACTCCTCCAAATTCCCGGATAGGTAAAGGAGGTCATTATTTCAATGAGGGGCTAAATGATCAAAGAAAGAAGAAAGAAAATCGAATTGCCTTAATCATCTCAAAAAGAAGCATAAGAACTTATTATGTGATTTCAACCTTAATTTCTCAACATGATTTAAGTAACATTCATCACATTATGAAATTTGCTAAAGAGGGATAATCAACTCATTCAATTTCTTTTCAATTCACTATTTGTTTAAGCATGCGATTGTCATCAAAACTCAATTCATAAGCAGTGATTATCATAAGAATCATCTCTATCCTTAGAAGCACAAAATTTTCAAAATTTTTCAATTTTTATGGGTTTTTCAAAAGCTTTTTCATGCAATGCAATAATGAAACGTGTAACAATAGAATGAACATGCAAGGTAGTCTCAATAGAAGCATACAAAAGTGAGTAAGAGTTATTACAACTATTAGTAACACCCCACCCCATACTTGGAACAAACATTGTCCCTAATGTTCAAAAAGAAAAAGAAGAAAAGAAAGAAAGAAAAAGAACTCACAAAATGGTGGTGGAGCGGCTAAAACATCGATCATCAAAGGTCCTCACTGCGGTGGAGGCGGTGGTGGAGGCGGTGGTGGAAACGGGGAGAAGTTGGGATCATAGTACCGCCCGAACTACTGGCGGTAAACGTCTCTCATCATGTGGTCTAGATCGTCCACTCGTGCATCCCTAGCATCTGCACGGATCTCCAAAGCTCCAACCCGGCTGGAAAGGTCGGTAGCCCACTGTGGCAGCTGCTCGTACCAACCAGGCGGCTGGCTGTACCATGCCGGTGCATCTGAAGGTGGTGGTGCAGGTGGCGGCTGTGCATGCCAAGGCGGTGGAGCTCCCATCCAATCCGGCTGCATCCTATACTAAGCAGGAGGATCTGCCATCCAAGTCGGCCTCTCACTCACACTAGCACGGCGAGAGGAAGATCCAGATGCTCTAGCAGGGCGGGGAGAATGTCTAGGCATGTCGGGAACTGCATCCGGCTGATCTGGGAATGTACCAAAGTCCTGATCAGCTCCTCCTCCCCCTTCATAATCATCTCCTCCTCTCATCTCCTCCTCCTCTACAACTGGTGGTGGTGGAACGTAAGGAGGGGCTACTAATCTGTTCGCATGCATGGCAGCGAACGTCGCCTTCCAGTTATGGCGTCCAGCCATAATGTAATACTCGGGGAGCCACTCTATACCTCTCTCGGTCCTACTCTCCCATGGCATAGCAGCATATGGTGGACCTCTATGGGTGGGGAAGATGATGTCTCTAGTCATGAGGCTATGTAGTCCTAGGGGTGTAGCAGCAATACGCGTACAAGCTGAGAAATCTACCCCTAACTGTCGAGCAAGGTGGGTGACCATCCCACCGTATCCAATGTTGCCAGCCCTCTTATTCTTTAGCTTGCTCATAGTAGCAGCTAAGAGGGTGGCACAATCTGCAGGTCTACCGTATAGTATACAGTAGAGAAGGAAAAGCTCATCTGTCTTGATTTTCTGAGGTGTCTCCGTCCTAGGGAAGAGACACTCAGAAAGTACCCTGTGAGCAATCTTCAAGGCTAGGTGATACATCAACCTAGCCTTGGTATCAGATGGCTGCCAGCGGTCCTCGCTGGCATAGATCATGGCGATCTCCTCCCAGAAATCCTTAGCGTACACGCCACTGGGGAAACGACCATTGAAGGTCTCGTGGAACCCAAAGAAGGCTCCAAACTCCCTGATGGAGAACTCATAATCTCTTTCCATCAGCCGGAAAGAGACAGTCCTATCTACATGATTGTGCTGGAAGAAAACCACAAACTCCCTCGTGATCTCCTCATAAGCATCTTCCCGAATAGCGGAGAAGATGACTAGACCGGCTCTATCTAAGAGCCAAGTAATATCTCCTATCACATGTAGAGGCTTTAACTCCTCAAGCAATAGGTACCTAGGTCCTATGACCGCTCTCTTATGGATCCTCTCTAAAGCATCGAGATGATCCTCATGGATGGTAGGGATCCTAGGGCGAGGTGGTGATGGTGATGATGGAGGTGAAGGAGATGAAGGGGGTGGTGCTCTAGAAGAGGAAGAGGGGTTGCCCTTCCTCTTTTTGTTTTTATCATTGTTTTTATCCTTATTCTTATCCTTGTTCCTACCGGACACTCTCCTCACAAAATCCATACTCTGTCAAAAACCACGGTCTGTTCTTGGATTTCCACAGCCGTGGAACGTACAGTGACCATGGTTCGGCACGTGATTTCTCAAAACTCAACAAAAATTCACCAAACTCAGCAGCAATCAGTCCTAGACTAATTTCCTTCCAATTTCAATCAGTTCTCCTAAAAATACTAGCAAAAACGAAGCCAAATCGACAAAGATAGAGAAAGAACCAAAAACCTAGGTTTTCGGATTTTAGAATCCGAATTGTGGCTTCTCCGGTGATTTGCCGCTCGAATCGTTGCTTGGATCTTGTTGGTAATCGGATTTGCTTTAGTTTAGGTCAAAGAATCGTTAAAAACGATTAACGAACGAAGATTTGAGGAAGGGGGAGTGAAATCGGCGATTTGGGCGTAATTTTGGGGTTTTTTGGTTTGTGTTTTGTGAAGAAACGTGGTTTATATAGTGGCCGTAAAAAATTTTGAAAATCACGGTCTATCGGGGGGTTCCACGGACGTGGAAATGTACGGAACCGTGGTTTTGGTGATTTTTCTTAGGCTTTTGAAAATTACGGTCACTGTAGCTGTCACGGCCGTGGTTTAGGTCGTGGAACTCTCTGTAATGCTCCAAAGTCCAAGTTTCGTCACTTTTCTTCAAACTTTCTCTTCCCCTTTCCTTTTCCACTGTTCCTACATCCAAAAACACGAACATACCGGAAGGTATCGAAGGCAAAACAAAGCAAAAACGTCTAAACTAAACTAATCTATGAATCGAAAGCAAAAACGTAAATGCAATACATTGGGTTGCCTCCCAAGAAGCGCTTTGTTTAAGGTCCGTAGCTAGACCAATTTCGCACTTATACGAGTGCGGTGGGCGCGAACTCTTCAGCTTGGAGTTCCGGAGTATACTTCTTGAGTCGTTGACCGTTCACCTTGAAGCTTCCGCCTGTTTCACCCCATACTTCAATTGCACCATGGGGAAAAATACGTTTGATTAGAAAAGGTCCGGTCCAACGAGATTTAAGCTTACCTGGAAAGAGACGAAGCCTTGAATTGAAGAGGAGAACTTGATCTCCTTCTTTGAAGTCCTTTGGGATGATATGTTTATCATGCCAACGCTTTGCTCTTTCTTTGTAGATCTTGGCGTTTTTGTAAGCGTTCAAGCGAAGTTCTTCAAGCTCATTTAGGTTCAAGAGACGCTTCTTTCCCGCTTCCTTCATGCTGAAATTCAACCACTTGATTGCCCAAAACGCCTTGTGCTCTAACTCTACCGGTAAGTGACAAGACTTCCCATACACAAGGTTGTATGGTGTAGTTCCGATGGGAGTATTATATGTAGTCCGGTACGCCCACAATGCGTCATCTAGCTTCAAGGACCAATCCTTCCTTGTCCTTGAAACCGTCTTCTCTAGGATTCCTTTGATCTCCCGGTTTGAGATCTCAACTTGTCCACTAGTTTGTGGATGATAAGGGGTGGCGATCTTGTGAGTCACCCCATACTTAGCTAAGAGAGCTTCAAAGCGCCGGGCAATGAAGTGAGAGCCTCCATCACTAATGATGGTCCGTGGTGTCCCAAATCGCGGGAAAATGGTCTTGTTAAAGAACTTAACCACTACCATGGCATCATTGGTGGGAGAGGCAATCGCTTCAACCCATCTTGAAACATAATCAACCGCTAAAAGTATGTATTGGTTACCACAAGATGATGGGAAAGGTCCCATGAAGTCTACTCCCCAAACGTCAAAGATCTCCACCTCTTGGATGTTGTTGAGAGGCATCTCATTCCTCCTAGAGATATTTCCTGTTTTTTGACAAGCATCGCAGCAAGAAACAAAGGTTTGCACATCATTAAATAGAGTAGGCCAAAAGAATCCAGATTGCAATACCTTAGCGCTAGTTTTGTTTGAACTAGCATGTCCTCCACAAGGTAGTGAATGACAATGGCGGATGACACTTTGCATCTCATCTTCCGGCACACATCGCCGAATGATGCCATCCGGACCTCTCTTAAAGAGGAGAGGTTCATTCCAAAAGTATTCCCGAACATCCTTAAAGAACTTCTTTCTTTGTGCGTAGGATAATCCGGGTGGTATTTCCTGGCAAACCAAATAGTTAACAAAATCAGCAAACCATGGTTCGTTACCTTTGGAGATCACATCGATGCACTCCTCTATGATATGTAAATGTTCGTCCGGGAAGGAGTCATCTATAGGTAGATGGTCGTCCTCTAGATGTGTTAGACGACTCAAATGATCCGCAACAGAATTTTCCGAACCCTTCTTGTCGCGGATCTCTAGATCGAATTCTTGTAGGAGAAGAATCCATCTAATTAGTCTTGGCTTCGCATCCTTCTTTGCAAGGAGATACCGGATCGCAGCATGGTCCATGTACACAATCACCTTTGCACCTACAAGATAAGAGCGAAATTTGTCAATTGCATAAACAATGGCTAAAAATTCCTTTTCCATAGTGGCGTAGTTGAGCTGCGCTTCATCTAGTGTCTTGCTAGCGTAGTAGATAGCGTGGGTTCGCCCTTCCTTTATTTGTCCAAGAACAGCTCCTATAGCTACGTCACTTGCGTCACACATAACCTCAAAGGGAAGGTTCCAATCCGGAGGTTGGATAATAGGGGCTGAAATTAGAGCTTCCCGAATCATGTTAAACGCATCTAAGCATTCCTGCGAAAAATCAAAAACTGCATCCTTCATCAATAGATTAGTTAGCGGCTTTGATATTTTAGAGAAATCCTTTATGAAACGCCTATAAAATCCAGCATGTCCTAGAAAACTTCTTATCCCTTTCACCGAAGTTGGGGGAGGAAGCTTTTCTATTGTCTCTATTTTAGCTTTATCCACCTCAATCCCTCTACTAGAGATTAAGTGTCCTAATACAATGCCTTCCTTCACCATGAATTGACACTCCTCCCAATTAAGAACTAGGTTAGTGTCTTCACACCTTTGTAACACAAGAGCAAGGTTAGAAAGACAATTGTCAAAAGAGGAACCATAAACGGATAAGTCATCCATAAAAACCTCCATGATTCCTCTATATATTCGGAGAAGATGGCCATCATGCACCTTTGAAAGGTGCATGGGGCGTTGCAAAGCCCGAACGGCATCCTCCTATAGGCAAACGTACCCCACGGGCACGTGAACGTGGTCTTCTCTTGATCATCCGGGTGTATCGGAATCTGAAAGAAACCACTATAACCGTCAAGATAGCAAAAGTGCGAATATTGCGCTAACCTTTCAAGCATTTGATCGATGAAGGGTAGTGGGAAGTGATCCTTCCTCGTCGCGTTGTTTAGCTTGCGGTAGTCTATGCACATCCACCATCCTGTTACGGTTCGGGTAGGAATGAGTTCGTTGTTTTTGTTGGTGATGATTGTCATTCCTCCTTTCTTTGGAACCACTTGTACGGGACTCACCCACTTGCTATCGGAGATAGGGTAGATGATACCTACATCAAGCAATTTAAGAATTTCCTTCTTGACAACCTCCTTCATGGTCGGATTCAACCGCCTTTGAGGTTGTCGCGATGTCCTAAAGTCCTCTTCCATTAAGATCTTATGCATGCATAGGGAAGGTTTGATTCCAACTAAGTCCTCTATAGTATATCCTAAAGCTTTCCTATGTTTCTTAAGGACAACCATAAGTTTACTATGTTCATCTATGCTTAAATCGGAACTAACAATTACCGGAAAGGTAGAATTAGGTCCAAGAAATGCGTACCTTAGATGAGTAGGGAGTGGCTTTAGTTCCATCACTATCGGAGTCTAATGGCTCTTGAGGAGCATCCGATGCTTTCTTAGAAGTGTCTAAGGATGTAGAAGGTGTTGGAGAAGAATCAAGAGAAGTTGAAGAAGAGACACAATTGCCTTCGGAATCACCCAAAATTACGGCCTCTCTGCATCCTCCACGGCCGTAATTTTTGGCGTGGAAAGTAAATACGGTGGCTCTGTTTCCTCCACGGCCGTGTAACCCTCTGGAGTGCTCCACGCTTTTGTTGGTGAAGTCCACGGCCGTGGAATATAGTGTATGACCGTGGATCCGTACGTTCTCTGCCTCGTCGTGGAGTTTCTCAAACTCTTCTTCACACACTTCTTCTTGTGCTTCTTAGGCTTCAATTGCCTCATTGCACTCCTCTTCTTCCCCTATATCCATTAGACTCATAGTAATAACTTTTTGCAAAGGATCTTTGAAGAGAATAGCACTTACCTCTTCTCTAGACAACCCTTCTTCATCTTGGATATTGAATATATCCTCATCAAAGATTGGTTCCTTCACTAGAGTGGAAAGGACAAACTCTACCTTCTCTTCTCTTATGTCAAAGGCGAGTCTAGCATTCTTGCAATCGACTATGCAGCCGGATGTTGTAAAAAACGGTCTTCCGAGAATGATCGGGACAGGACTATCTGCAGGAATGTCAAGCACAACAAAATCTATAGGAACATAGAATTTACCTAGCTTGACCGGGACGTCTTCAACAATACCGACGGGACGAGTTATGGATCGGTCCGCCATGTACAACGTCATCTTCACCGGTTTAGGGTCACCTAAACCGATCTTCCTACATAATGCAAGTGGGATGATGCTCACACTTGCTCCCAAATCACATAATGCATCATATGTGACATCTCCCACTCTTATGGGAATGCAAAATGACCCCGGATCCTTTAGCTTTGGGGGCATCTTCTCTTTTATGGTTTTGATGAGATCCGAAGAATCCGAACTCATCTTAACCTCTCCAAAATCCTCTAGCTTTCTCTTGTTAGAGAGGATTTCCTTTAAGAACTTACCATAAGCCGGCATACCTACAATAGCATCAATGAAAGGTATATTAATATGCAATTTGCTCATGAGTTCTATAAACTTACCGAATTGTTTATCTAGACGCGCTCTCGCTCTAGATTCAGGGAATGGTAGGGGAGGTTTGTAAGCTGGAGGAGGAACATAGACATCTTCCTTCTCCTTCCCCTTTTCTTTCTCTTTCTCAACGGGGACTTCTACAAACTTAGGCTGCGGGTCGGTAGTTGTTACTCCGCTCCTAGTTGTGATTGCCATCACCCTTCCTTTTGGGTTGTCCTCCGTTTTTCCTGGAAGTTTCCCTTGATTCCTAGGAACTTCCTCCGCATGGCTGAACATTTGGTTTTCTAAAACCTTTTGGGCTTTATCAACCTTGGTAATGTGATCATCAACATTGATGATGCGAGTCTCCAACCCTTGAAGCTTCCCCAAAATCGTTTCCAACATGGGATCGGGTTTCTCTTTCCCCGAAGTACTTCCACCATTAGATGTTTGCCCCTGGCTTTTCAAAGGAGTGGAAGAAGAAGAAGGTGGAGTTAGTGAATTTCCTGAATTTGAAGGATAAGAATTGCCGGAATTTTGTTGATTGGGACGCCAATTGTTGTTGTTTGAACCCCTATTGTTGTTCCAATTGTTGTTCCGGTTGTTGTTGTTGTTCCAATTATTCCGGTCGTTGTTCCGGTTGTTGCGATTGGTATTCTCATTGCCGTTGTGGTTATTGTTGTTGCCTAAATAACCCACATCTTGCTCCTTGTGCTTCGGAAAGTTGGTTTTTATGGCTTCCTTCAACTCTTTAATCTCCGTGTTGAGATAAAAGATTTGAGTTTGAGCTGCTTGTGATAGCTTTGCTCCTTGATCTACATGATTCGCCTCCGCTTTCCGATGAGAATACTTCTCTATAACTCGCGCTTGCTTCTCAATGAAGTCCCAAGCGTCATCTTCCCTCGTGTCCATGAATGTACCACATGAGAGGGATTGGAGCTTGAATTGTGTCTCCACATCCAGCCCCTTGTAGTATATCTCCAATAGTGCAAGCTTGGATATGCCATGATGAGGGCAATCCAATAGCAAATCCTGAAATCTTTCCCAAGATTGAAACAAACTTTCGTTAGATCTCATAGAAAATGCATTAATCTTACCTCTTAACTCTGCCGTTTTAGATGGCGGAAAAAACTTAGTGAGGAACTCCGCAGAAAGATCCTCCCATGTTTCAAGCTTTCCACTTGGAAGAGCTTGATACCAAGACAATGCTTTCCCCTTCAAGGAGAAGAAGAAAGGCTTGAGTTTGTAGCTGTTGGTGGTTGCGTTCTTCGGCTTCATTGTCTCCATCATAATCTCAAAGTTTTGTAGATGTTGGTGTGGAGATTCAGCACTTGTTCCACCAAATTGGTTTTGGCGGACAATAGTAATAACTTGAGGGTTGAAGCTAAACCCTTGTGCATCGTCAGCATCAAAGTTCACACCTAAACGGCGTGGTTGCTGCATTGGATCCATCCTTTGGCCAAGAGTTCTTGGCTCCTCATCCACACGTTCGACCCTCGCGTTCCTAGGTGGAACACGGCGATTTGCAGCTGGCCGTGGGAAGAATGGATTCACATTGAGCGTTGGATCAATTTCCTCTAGTGGTGGCATGGAGGAGTCGCTATCCTCATTGGATGAGTTAGCTCTAACCGATCTTCCCGGTCTCCTTGTTTTCTTTTTCTCCTTAAGGTTGTTTATTTCCAACCTCATTTGAAACATCATGTCCGTTAGATCACCAACCTTCATTTGATGACGATCCGTTTCTTCCCTACGAGTCTTCTCACTCCATTGGAGTTGAGCTTCCTTTTCCGCTAACTCCGATTGGAGATCACGTTCTCTTTCTTCAGCCATTTTTCTTTCCTTAAGCTTTCTCCTCAAAGTCCTCTCAAGCTCTTGATCAAGAGGTAAGAGGTCTTCGTTATTCCTAGACCTGCGCATACACTCGAAAAGATATCAAATAACAAGGGAGAAGTTCCCAAGCTTGACAACCGATAACCGAATTCGGCCTAAATCAAATCCCCGGCAACGGCGCCAAAAACTTGTTCGCCACTTAGCGTGCGTGCAAATAAGCTTTAAATTTATAAAACTAGAAATCAAGCAAGCGAACCCGTAGTGTACGGATCGATATAGTTAAACAAGAATTCCAGAGTATCGAACACAGGGATTTGGGGGGTTAAATCCAGTTAAGAGTTATCAAGCAAGTAAATGTATGAAGCTTTTCAAATTATTGGGAAAACAACAATCCTAAAGATCCAGGAATCCAGCTGTGGCAATCGATTCAAGATATACTAAAGATATAAGGACAGAGTTGAGAGCTGCAAAGGTATACGAATGTAAGGCAATGTACGGTGAAGTTCCAAGACCTTATATAATTCACTCAAAGTCACTCTCTATAAAGGTTGTTGAGGCTTCAGTATAGAAAGATTCTAAAGGTAAATATTAACGTCAAATACCCAAACTTGTAATCCAAGGATCAAGACTAACTTAACCGATTAAGGTTGTGACACTCGAAATCGAGGTAGAGGTTGCTGAGGCTTCACTACCTCCTAGAAAGGCAAGCCAAGACTAAGTTAAAGCAAATCTTTAACTTTGGATTAAAGTAAAAGCAAGGTTCGTAACTGACACAAAATTACGGGTAGTTCTTGAGTTCCACGGCCGTGGAAGCTCAAGAACAGACCGTGGATTAGGTTTGTCGGCGATTCTCTCTAACTCTCAGGGTCCAATCTATTTACGATCGATCTATCATCATCTAAGCCACAACTATCAACCCTTCACCTTAGAATTGCTAAAGGGTTTTAGCCAACAACAGTCATATTGATATCAAATTCAAGAGTTAAAAGAATGAAAGATGAAAACCTTCGAAAATCTTGAATATATCTCAAATCCACAAACAAAGAACGATGATGTAAGTAGATTCAAAATAACACAAACAATCACGATCCTTGATAAGAACGAAGACGGGATGTCAATCCGTCTTCTAATCAAACCTAAGGACAAAGATGCAATCTCCGTACGAACAATCTTCCGAATCTTCACTCTTTCTGTAACTTCCCGTCAATCCGGAAATCTCAATAGGGCTAAACGCAATCTCTCCACGGAGATCTAAGCGAAGGTGTAAACTAGGGTAGCGGAGGTGACGGAATCTCCTTCCTTACGTCCTTATATAGGCCCAAATAAATTGTGTCTTCGGCCCATGTGCGTAGAAGATCGTGGCTTAAAATATTGCGTAAAAGATCGTCAAGATCACGGTCGTGGAAGGGTTCCACGCCCGTAGTTTAGAGCGTGGAGTTAGATCACGGTTCCTCAATTCCTCCACGGCCGTGTAAGTTGCTGGAATGCTCCACGCTTGTCTTGCCAAGGTTCCACGGCCGTGGATTAGAGCGTGGACCTTAATACGGCCGTATTTTAGAGCGTGGAACACATGTAGATCGTAATTCTCCTTTGTCTCGTGCTATTCTTCATCTTAGCATCTTCCTTAGCTCCTAGTGATGTCCTCAATCCTTGGACATGCTAAATCTATCTCCATTCTCCCTTGATCCGTTCGGTTTTAGCTCTTAATTGCCTACAATCAACACAAAGCTTATGTAGACCTCTATATCGACAAAATAGATAAACTAACTCACAAATGCTTCAATGCTTTATCAATGAATACCAATATAGATGAAATACACTTAGAAAACGTGCCTAAAATATCACAATATTTCATGCTAACAAGATTCCCAAACCTCGCCTCCGCCCCCATGTAACCATCAGGAATGGATCCGATGCATCTCACCTTGTACTTGCCTGGTCTGGGTATAGAGAACCTCCCAGTCTCCTGTCAGAGCTGGGCAGTGATGTCACGGCTCGTTATACATACACTTGGGCCTTAAACATAATAATAACGGTCGTCCTAGCAAGTTATTATTATTAGAACACGCACATAGCACACCCAACTACTATCACTCAACTAATATCCAGAAACTGGCTAAGTAAGTCGCAAGGACTTACCTGAGTCAAAACACACTCTAACACGTCTCAAAACAGTCTGTACTCGTGGTAACTCAAACGCCTGTCAAATAAGGCATATGGATCAAAATCACATCTAGATGTCCAACCTCATGCGAAGGAATTACGGAAAAAGCTCTCTCACGGTAAAAGACCACTTTACCCTTAGTGCCGAAAATTCTCAAAGTTATTCTTAAAAATTATCTATACGCATACACTAACTTATACATCTATATATATATATATATATATATATATATATATATATATATACTCGTAACATTGTGCTTACCTATCTATATATATAAGTATATAAATTCTTCGGTACCCTCACTCTAGTGTCTAATTATATAAGTATACAAATATCCGTACTCAAACTCTCTCTTCTTCCTCATCTATGTCGTTATATATATACCTACACCATCACATTTCAAAACTTCCTATTACAGTAGAACACAAATCTCATACCATTAAACAATCTTCACTAAACAACTCCAATGCTACCACACTTCCTACTCGACCTACTGCACTCATGCCTACCCAACTATCCTACTGCAACACGAAAGAAAACATAGGCACGAGTGAAAGACTTACCCTCTGAAGTCTGGCAGTCCCTACTTCGTGGCCCGTCAATGAGGACAAGTTCTGCAGTGACTAACGTACAGGAAAGGAGGGGTCACAAGCAAGAGGGTGCGGGACTGGAAGGCGATCCGTCTCAGATAGACGATACTCGAGGGTGCGCGTCGCTGTGCAGGAGTCCAGGATTCAAGGTCGTTTCTGCCGGGCTGCTCGCACTGGTGACAAGATGCGATCCAGCGGTTCAGAGTACGTACGGGGTTAACGATATTCAGGAAAGGGAAGATGACGTACCTACGGTTTCAACCGATGCGATGATCTCTGCCGCCCTTCCTGTGGCTGCGCGATGGTGGCCTGGTGGCTCTGTTGTCGCCGGTAAAGGAGAAACTCAATCAGCACTTGTGTCCGGCCCGCCCGAAGAAACCGTAGAATGAAGGGGTGAGATAGTTACGTGACCGTCGGCGGGATTTCCAGGACCAGGACGCCGATCGGGAGTGCTGAAAATGTTGAATCCGGAAGTTGCAATCGGTGTGAGTTGCAGGAGGTGGAAGACGTGATCCGCTATCCTTGCTGTTACGATACGGGAAAGGGATAGGGAAGAAATAGAGGGAGGCGGCCGTAAACTGGCTGAAGGAATGGGCTGGTTTGAAGAATAAGGAGAGTGGGCCGGTTGGTTGCAAGAGTAAAGGAGTGGGCCAAGTTAAAGAGGGAAGAAGTGGGCTGGTCCAGTTCATTTATTTACTATGGAATGATAGTTAAAATTTTATTCGTACGGAACCGCTCCTTTAAAGCACGGAATTATTTCCCGTATTATATAAGTTAATATTTTATTTAAAAGATACGTAAATTATTTCCGATTACCTAGTTTATCATTTTATGTGAATCTAGGTCACATAAAATGATAGAACTAATCTCGTTTTATCTTATTTATTTATTTATTTATGATAGACGTATCGGAATTCTGTTAAATCCAGGTTTAACGGAGTTTAAAATTTTCGGTTATTACATTTGTCATGGTGAAATCTCTTGACTTACCCAACATAGAGAAACGAGCTCTCCATTTGTATTCTTTATCCTCACATCTAGCAAGCACAGCCGGTTTCTTGGACTTTTCTATCTTGTATTGAGAACAGTTATAGATTGCATTCAGAGCCAATGCAACTTTCAACTCCTTTTTACTTTTGTAAGTGTGCCCAATTTTAAGTTCCCACCTCTATCGAAGAGTCTCAACACAATCAATCCTTGAACTTTGCTCCGGATCCTCTTCATTTGGGTAACCAATAGCACCATACCCAGGATTTAATATTATACTACCCCTTGCAGCTTCTTCATTCAATCTAGACATTGCTTCTTGCTCATCATAAATTATTATGCTCGAATTAGCCATACCGTTTGTAGTTATCAATGTTTCTTCAATATGGCGTTTCTCTCTCATTGTAATACACATTGGGATGCTCCATAATATATTACCCAATTTGTTTGTATCTACAAACATTTCAAAATCTTCCCAAGTTTCAATGTCAAACGGGTGCAAAGATGGATTTATAGTGTTTCCATAGGTCAAGGTAATATCATGTTTATCCAAGCACAAATTAAATCTTGACCCTATTAACCTTCTAAATCATCCATTGTTGATCCTTGCTTCATAATTATGTGCTTGTTGTGGACATTCCCGACATACCTCCAGCACTCATCAACACAAACCCAATCTCCACCCGCATAAACCGCAAATTGTAAAGTTTTCATCCCTATTAACAAAAAGCCAATGCTAGTACACATAGAAACAAACACAACTCTTACCGTTGCTTACCCAGAAAAAGATTACCCAATTACCCAGAAAGTTTATGTGTTTTAGATTCACAAAAACAAGAGATGAGAAGTTTCTGATCACCCAGAAATAGATAACCCAGGAAGTTTGAGATTACCCAAAAATAGAAACAAACACTGCTTACCCAGAAATAGAACAGGAAAATGTAAGAAGTCCAGATTCCGATGAAGAAGAAGCTCAACAAGAGGACAATCCTGCGTTTGAGTGGGAAGAAGAAGGGACATGCATACATTACCCGCTTTTTATTTACGTTTGAAGGGAAGAAGAAGGGACATGAGTTTGCTTATAAATAGGGAAGAAGAAGGGCTGGATTTATTGGGTTGTTTATTCCATCCAACATGTCCATCAACAATGTCACTCGTCAAATCAGATGGATACCCACTTTTTTTTACTTTTTCTGATTTTATCTATAATATAGGAGCCCATTTTTTAAAGAAAGAATTGAAAGGCCCTAATTTCAAACTTAATAGTGTAAAAATTCTACATTGCCAAATCTTCCTACTAAGATCATCATTGATGCTTCCATTAGTGTCTCTTGGACGGGTCATAATGCAATTTCTAGAAATTGTGATGGATTGACTATGGGAGCTCTGATCACTCGCCTCGACGGACAACTTGATCCACTCTTGGCCGACTCAAATGCTCTGAAAAGGGGACTTGCCTCGGTGATTATTGAATTGGATTTGAAGACTGCTATTGATCTTATCCTGCAAGCACTGTTCTTTTTATTTCATGTTCTTTTCCATTTGTTTATCATAGTGGTAATTTTGTTGCTCATTCTCTAGCTAAGCCTACTCCTACTTTTGAAGATACTGAGGTTTTCCTAGCAAACTTCCCACTATTATTGTTGAGTTGGCTCAATTCTTCATAATATAATTACTATTTTCCATTCAAAAAAATTTCTGCTTGTATGTAATAAGGTAATTTCAGACATGTATTTTTCATGAGTAATTCGTAGATATTTGTGTCCATTAAAATGTATACGCTGTATCAAATTAAAAATATGTTTAATTTACCATAAAAAATGGGCATGAAAAAAGAATACAAAAACAAATAGAGAAGATTAAAGTTGTCACTAAATGGAGAACTGGAAACACATGAAAATCTAAGGGGGCAAAACATATAGTGAATAACTAAAAACAGTGAATCTAAAAAAAATTACAAAGGCAAGTTTAGATCGAAAGCTAGATACGCCAAGGGAGCTTTCCAAGTGCATTTGCGCAAGACTTGACAGGGATTACAGGCAGATGAAAACTGCATCCTACAAAATGGATGTTTTTGGTGGCCAAGTCTTTTAATTCCGTTCATAAATTCTCTCTATCTCCACTTCAGATCTTACCTGAACACAATTTTACAAAACAAAAAATGCCACCAAAATCAGCCGTAAGTAGATGCAGCAGCAGGAATAACATATACCAATATAGAAAAACATCAAAGAAATTATCAGAAATGAAAAATCACATGCCTGTAAGATCGGTAACCTGATCTGGAGTTGCTTCTTCCATTGCGTGGACTCAGCTTATCTGGCGAGCCATCTAGCTGAGGTGACTGTTCATTTGGTTTCCCCTTCCTCTCCATACGAGGAGAGAATTCTGCTTTTGAGGTATTTGCATGATGGGGAGAGTTTTGCATAGGAGACAAGGATCTCCTTTCTTCTTTCTTATGAACTACATTTGGAGAAAACTCCCTTGGACTGTCGCTTCTCCGAGGTGGTCTGTCATCTCCCTCAACTAGCAGCGACTTTTCTCTTGTACGAGGAGACCTTCTAGAAAATCTGCTGTCTTTGACATGCAGAGCATTCTCCCTTGGACTCCTGGACCTACTAGATGACCTGTATCTCTTCTCTCTATGATATGTTTCCCTTGAGGCAAGATGCCGCTCACGAGGTGAACTTCAATGAGAAATAGATCAACATCACAAAAGCAAGCAAGCAATCAAAATGTAATTAGAATAAGCTCGTATTTTCCATACCACACACAACCAAAGGGTTGGAGAAAAGTTTACAGTGATGTGTATCTCTGCTACTACTGAAATTTGATCTAGGAACTTTGTTCTCAAAAATGAACATAAATCAACCCTACTCAAAGAAGACAGTCTTTACCTGCATCTATCAGAAACGTGGAACAAAAACATGAAACTTGGATCCACACTTTTTTTGATTAAGCTTTTAATGGTGTACTCGTTCAGCATCCAATAACGTCACAGCTCTTTTTGCCAACCTCTTTAAAACCTCAAACTAACTTTCTGTGGGACAACATCAACTCTCTACTCGTAAAAGTTTTGAATGCCTCCCTTCTCTGAAGAGAGATTCTTTCTTTGGCCAACTATAAGCACTAGATTCTTTATTAACTGGATATTACGCAAAACCAAAGTAAATTACTTTATGAATGATAATTACATGAAACAACTGAAAGCTAATGTGTTTCTTCACAGAACAGAATAAACAAACTCAAAGGAACTACGCAAAAGAAACAGATGCACTACTCTAAAGGTCAAAACGCATACTGCATATCTTCTTCATCAAGAACAATACTTCCAGATGGCATGCAAGTCATGTAATAACTGAATGGATAGGCAAAGTTCCCTAAGAACGGGCCACACCACAGTATATATTGTCGAAGGAAGGAACAAAATTTAAAAAAAGGATTACGGGAATTCTCAGTAGTAGGAAATCATGAGCTAAAAAACTATTCTTAAAGTTACATATGAACACTTTCTTTTTCCAAAATATAGATAAACCTATTAAAAAGAATAAAGTTTCTACAAAAAAAAAAGCACATGTTAAAAATTACAAAGATAGAAACTTCTGACACACCAACAATAAAACACAAATGAAAAAGTAAAATCATCTCAAGCCAAAACTGGCCAATACTACGTAAGCAAACAATTATTATGACCCCAATTCTGGCATATGTATTTCTTCTTTTCCCTTGATAAAGTTTGCAGATAGTAGAAAGATCCAAACATAGATGCAAAGAGCTCACAACATGGGCTATTATTTCCATTTTACATTCATATATCTGCTCATTCACTACGATGACTCAATGAGAACTTATAGGAAAGAATTTATGATAATTTCAATATGCTCCCCCACTTCAAATGACAAACAAACACCTTTATTTCATTAATACACTACGCAATCACAAATATAATAAAAAAGTATACAAGGTACAGAAAAACAAGAGCAGGTTCATTGCCTGGGTATGACATGTTTGAATGTGTATTGCTTTCATAGTCACTGATACTTTTTTGCTCAAACTCTTATTCACTCATGCTTAGACTGATGTGCACATTATAAGGGATGTATTACTCTTGGTGGAAGTATGAAGACAGAAGAAGCAAAGATGTTTCATCTTGCCTTAGGTGTATGACTATGAGCCCCTTGCCTTAAGACCAGACCTTTAATAATTGCCCTGTCAACTGGCATACGATATGTATATGTAATGCTTTCATATTTAGTGATGCTCTTTTTTGGTCAAATTCTTAGTCACTGATGCTTAGACTAATGTATACATTATAAAAGGGGGGTGGTCTTTGTGGAAGTATGAAGGTTCTTGAAAAACAAAGACAGAAGAAGCACAAATTTTAGATGGATTTCATATTAAAAAGAGCAAACTGAATGAAATTAAAAAAAAGAAGATATTTTTAAATATTGATATATACATGCACACATAAAGCGAGAATTTACAGGTGCTCATATATATCAAATTCAAAATAGTGAGATTTGTTTGACTGCATGTTGCACTTGACATAATGCCACTTCAAAATGTCGTTGGTCAGTCCAATAATGATCAACAGATTTTGGTTGTCCGGTGAAAGGGTAACTCGTTCATTCTTATGCAATTTGTTGGCTCAGCAAACCAAGTATCCATACTCTGTAATTAATGGACTGTATCAGTTTGATGTGATGACAGAAGGACTGTACTGACCCCATCCCCAAAGGCAAATCCTAGAAAATTCCATGCACAAACTCCACCAAATGTTGCTCTTTTGTATTGACTAAGTTATAAGAAACTGCATATAAAAACTCGATCACGCCCATTCCCTATCCTAAGGGAAAGTGATGAAACCATACCAACTAGTGGAAAATTTTCATGTTCTTTCCTTGAACCACAAATCTCTCTTTTCTAATTAAAGTTTGAAGTAAACCATACCACCTAGTATCAATTATTACTAGATCAGTTCAACCCGTGAAATAAAGGTCACAGAACCACTAGCAAATACAGCAGGCATCAATGAATGGGAAAGAAGAAAGAACCAAACTTGTAAGTAGTAGAAAGATAAGCATTGCACTAGTAAACCGCGGCAAGAGAAATAACTAAGCACAAACCTTGAGTAGCGCCTAGCAGGGGATGCTGATCTTGAATATGCTGAAATAGCAAGGGGAAGTAAATTATCTAGTAAAGGATCATATTGACAGTAGCAAAATAAATTTCAAAAGAAAGCATAGTGTTTCTACTGACAACGATATTGGCATCCAGGAGACCTCGGGTTGGTTGTCGCTCTATAACTGCCTCCATATCTACCACTGTCCAAGAAAGCACATATGAAACTTCAGTAATTAGCTATGAAAATGCAAATATGAATTCACAATTTCCATATCAAACGAAAAAAATGCAACAAGAGAGACAAAGAAACAACACCTTGAGCGTGAACTTCTCCGCATTTCTTGAGGTGTCTTACGATTCTCCTCTGCAAATACTATTCTTATCTCTCTTCCATCAATGATTGTACGGTTGAGTTGTTCCTTAGATTCTAGTGCATCTTCAGGATTGTGGAACTTTACAAAAGCAAACCCTCGTGGTTCCCTATACAAGGCAGATCATCGGTCAATGTAGGTAACTTTAGAAACTCACCTTTACATACAAATGATATCGATGGTTGTTTCAGATTGATTCAATAGTCATGGATTTTTAACTAATATGTCAGAGGAAAGGTTTTAAGACAATAAATTGTATAAAGTATAACAAAGATAGTACAACCCATTTTGACATGATGATGGACAGGAAGTCAGTCAAAAACAATTTTGTTACTGCAAGCCGACAAGCAATTATTTTGGCAAATCTTAATAATTTTAGCTTGATATTTACAGTGTGTAAACTAGCTTGTGACACATTGACTGTGTGGGTATGGTGGTGTTCATAGTTCTTAGTATTATGTGAGTATTGTGAAAAGTGAATACAACAGCATAGTAACAACTAACTTGGATGCAACCTGGATAGTTACTTGGAACCACAAGCTTTATACATTATTACCCGCACAAACGTGCGTTCTTCCTCGTCTGCTGGCCTTCATTTTGTGGCAGTAACAGTGTAACATAAAAACAGATGTTCAGCTACCCTCATATAGTCATCAGTCATGTTCCAATTATAAACCAAGTACAAAAAGAACTCATATTTTGAAAAGCCTGACTAATTGTATCACTTCTACTATTTCATCTGTCGGCTAGGCAGCTAGCCAGTTGACCTTTCTCATGGTACAATTTGAGGAAGGAATACAAAGTATCATCGTGTTTAAATCATCTAAACTAATCACCTGACCGATCTTCCATGAGATTGATCATCAAACGAACAGTAATTTGATTCAATCTTCCACGATGAACTTATTCTTTCTGGAAGTACAGATTCTTGATATCCAAAAAAAATGTGCAAAAGAAAAAGATAAATCAAAAAGCAAGTTTTGAAGAACTTCACAAACATATCTCATTGTATAACTATTCAAATTCAAGTAAAAAGAATTTCAGAATACCCTGTGTAGTAGTTCTTCGGCATATAGACATCCTTCACTGGACCAAAACGTTCAAATGGAATCTTAAGTTCCTCTGGGCTGCAAAACCAAACCAAAACCATTAGCTTTCTCCTTAATCTTGCAGTAGTACTGCAAAAAAAAAATTACATTACTTCCAACATCTACGTCAATCTTATAACAGAACCAGAAATGTGGGAGAAATAGGAAATTACATATAAGTTTTCGCCTAAATAAGGTTGTGCAAATATTCAGACCTGGTTCTAAGAGAGACATTGCGAACAAGCAAGCTGGAAGGGGCGGTAGACGGGCGGTGGCGTTGAGACCTTTGAAGGCGAGGGTCTTCGTAGTGCTTCCTCGTCGGCGGAGAGCGGCTGCGCTGGGGACTGAAGCTCCGGCTCCGACTTCTGTACCTCCCCATGTCTCTCAGCGATTCTCAAGGACTATCTACCACTGCAAAACCCTAAATCGTAGGTACGAAATTACGAATCCACCGTAACCCTAATGATACTTGTCCTCTCTGTATGAGAGAGAGCGTTTCAAAATCCTGATCCTCGGAATAGAGGTACAGAAATGCAACCAAGAGAGAGACCGTGGTGAAGAGCCCCGGCACATGTTTTAGACCACATACAATGGTTTAACAATAAAAAATAATTAATCTCTTAGCTAAAATTACTTTTTTTACTAGAAAATCATGCCCGTGCTACGCACGGGACTGCTAATATTATTTTGTTGCATTTTGTATCCAATGTTCTTTTATTTTGTGATTATTATAAATTCATTACTTATATTGTCATTATTAAATTATTATAGTATGAGTTACATTGAATTATTTATTTTTAAACTTATTAATATTTATATTTTAATCTCTATAAATTCATTACTTATATTGTCATTATTAAATTCATTACTTATATTGTCCGTGCTATGCACGGGACTGATTATATTATTTGTTATTTATTAATGTTTTATTATTAGAATAATATGTTCTATATTCTTAATCAATATCAATTTATTAGTAAATGTTAATATAAATATAAAAAATATTAAAATTATTAATTATAATCCTAAGTATTTTATGTCTACATTTAAGCGTGTTATCTTACCTTGGTTGCAATATATTCCATCAAATTTTTTTGAAAAAAAAGAAATTCTATATACAAGGATAGTGCTGAATATATGTTAAATTGAAAATTATATGTTGTTTGGAGCTTGGGCGGCAGATTAATCTCTGACAAAGTCCTTTTCACCGCCACCATCCGCCCTATGGACGGCGAAACCCTAGAGCCAGCGCAATCCGTCTCCGGTGACGGTTCGGCGATGGAAGAAGATGAATCAACGGCGCTCGATCTCACCAGCTATCAGCTTCACGATCTCGAATCGGTTGAATTGCCTCTGGGCTTGATTGAGTTGGACCTCACCGCTAATCGGTTGTCGAAGCTCGATCCTCGGATTGCTCAACTCAAGAGCCTCAAGAAGGTCTCCCTTCGCCAGAACCTTTTCGATGACGCCGGGGTCAATCCCATCTCTGCGTGGGCCGCCATCTCCGGTCTTGAGGTACGCCCCTGTTATCCCTAGAAAAATAAGCAACATCATTCAAAGTTTTTTGTCGATCTCTCACATTGTAGGTTTTTCGTCTTGTACCAATAAAATACAACTAAAGCTACACAACTACACAGCTGCAGAATATTGAAATAAAAAAAAAATTTATACACTTCATATTCTTGCCTTTCCCCAATTTTAACCTAATACCCAAATTGGTTACTGCTTTCCTCAGGTCGAAAAGAAGGTATCTGTGCAATCTTTCTTCGTTTTTTATCTTCATTCTGTGTATCCGCTTTGAAGCCATCAATATTCTTCTACAATACATCTCGCTTGTCTCGCCAACGACTGATTACGGTAAGATTGAAATCGAGATTGATATTTGAATCTCTTGAATTAGGATCACGAATTTCTAACTGAGGATCAGTCTTAGTACTCAACATTAAACCTTATTACGCTTGCAAATCACCGTTTTCCTGTTTCTTTCTCCAAGGAATCCCCCAGTGGAGCCTCCTTCTTCTCGAGGATGTTGCCTGCAACAAAGTTACGATGTAGGTGGATAAATAGGTAATAGCGTAGTTCTGCTAAATGACCTATCTAATGGGGTTTGCTTACCTAATCCTTCTATTGTAAATTTCTCTTTGCTGATTGATCTTTCTAATGTGGTTAAGTTAGCTAATCCTTCTCTATGATTTCAGCTGGTCAAGCATTTTTTTGTGGCAATTGAGGAAGAAGGATGAAATCTAGATATAGTTAAGCGCAAGAGATGTCTAAGGTGAATACACCATGTCTATGTGTTGTAATTAAAATTTTTTTCTTCATATTTATAATTTAGTCTTTTTTTGTGTGAGGAGCACAATGAAATAGTGTCTGACTCACAAGATCTAGCTTGCAGTAGGTTTTGAAACCTTAATATTGAATGATAATTTTATGTTAATTGATTTGGTATTCTTCTTTGTTGTCAGGAGCATCCATGATTGACCAAGGTGAGAAAACATGCCGACTTTGTTCAGAGGAGATGAGTTTGACTGATCTACAGCTAAAATTATGTCAATGTAGTGATGAGGTAACTATAAATGTTACTTTCCATATAGTATATTGTCTGTCTATGATTGTTATGACTTGATATTCCATTTGACATTTGAGCCATGAATTTTGCATTGTTTTCAGTATGAGAAAGTTTTGTATTATGTTTCTTGTACATGATGATATATACTTGTTCACTGGTGAAGAAGTAATCATTTTTTTAGACAGTTAACACATTTCTTAATTTCAAGTCCTTTGATAGTTCTGAATACAAATAAAACATAAGTAAGGTATTGATAATATTGTATAAAATATAAAAGTGCACCTTGTGGGTTCGTTGATGTTCTTCATGGCCCCTGCTCGTGTTCCTGAGTTCAAGTTGACAATTTCTTGTATGAGAATGCGTATAGTATTGATTTTGTGATAGTTAATCAATAGGTAAAGCAAAATTTGGATCACAGATATTATGTTTACCTGCGCATGTGTTGGTAGGTTGTTAAATGCTTCCTTGAAGACAATATTTCTTGTTTGGTTGTTGGTTTGATCATTTTGCTCAACCATGAGAATTTTGAGACCTTTAGGATTTGTGACTCTTGAAATTGCCACGTATAATTGACCATGACTGAAAACTGGTTTTGGCAAATATATGCCAACAAAATTTAAGGACTGACCTTGGCTTTTGTTTATTGTCATTGCAAAACACGGTTTGATTGGAAATTGTCTCCGCTTCATTATGAACGGCCATTTACTTTTTGTGGATGTTAGTGTTATTCTTGGTATGATGACCTTCTTTCCCAAGTTGCTCCCCGTAATTATCTCAGCCTCAATTACCCATGCCCCCAATCGACAAATGATTAATCTTGTCCCATTGCATAAACCTTCACTTGGGTTGACATTTCTTAGGAGCATAACCGGCAATCCTTCCTTTAGATGTAGTATGTGAGGCGGCATACCTATGAAATGAGTAATCTTATTGAGTGTTGAGTATATATATAGTTACCAGCCATATATAAATAGAGATTCATAGCATACCTGGAAATTGTAGTGTATTTAGGAATTCCACTGGATATAAATGTTGTTGTTCATCTGTATCCATCGATGCCTGACAAATTTCGTCAGAGCTGTTGTAGGTTCTTACTATTCCATTTAAACATTTGAACATATGCTCATTAATTTGATCAGCATCCTCATTTAGAGGTGTCAAAATCGCTCTTTCACGAAGGTACTGTGCGTGTTGTTGCTTGGTGAAAAAACCTCCGTAAATTTCTTCCACAATTCTTTTAATAGGATCTGATCCTGCTGGGACAATGAACTCTTCTGGGATTTCGATCCACGTTGCCTCGTCTTCTTGCTGTTTAGCTACTGCTGGCACCACTCCTTCCCCAACTTGTAGAATCCATTGATTGAATTTCTTCTTTTGATAATCAATCCTTCCGTGTTCATCCCTTTCATTTACTCTCATACTCCTTGACAACGTCAATACTTGACAGTGGTTCCACAAAGGAGAGTTATTTATACATGCCTGAACAATTTCTTGTCTCCTTCCCTTAGGTATTACCGGAAGTATTTGCCTGAAATCACCTCCTAGTAGAATAGATATTCCTCCAAATAATTTCTCCCTGTTTGCCTCTCGCTTTGTCCCACGAATATCCTTTAGTGTTCTATCAAGAGCTTCAAACGCAAATCTTTGAGTCATGGGGGCTTCATCCCAAATTATCAGTTTGACCTCATTCATTAGCTCCGCTAAATGAGTGTTTTGGCTTATTCCACAAGTACTGTTATCAAGCAACTCTAATGGAATAACAAACCTACTATGTGCTGTCCTCCCACCGGGTAATAATAATGAAGCTATACCTGTATGTAATGTTTACAATGAGTCACTAAACAGGAAAAATTTAATTTGTTTTGGCTGTATGTTTTGAAAATTAAGGAATGTAAAGTAGCGAGAAATATATGTGTATTTAAATCAACTACCTGAAGATGCAACTGCGAGTACTATGGCCCTTTCAGATCTTAATCTGGCTATTATGGTTTTGTATAGAAACGTTTTCCCCGTTCCTCCTGGTCCATAAACGAAGAAAAATCCCCCTTCTTGTTTCTGCACTGACGCAATCACTGAATCATATACTGCATGTTGTTGTATATTCAGTGATGTGTGTAAGAGATGATGTTCTCGAGCTAATTCTACACAATTGTACCTCATCTCTTCCTGAATAAGACGGTTATCCATGTTAGTGAGAAGACTCTTATCTGGCATAGGCAAATCTGGATATTCCGATAAAGATTTCCCATTTTTGTTCAATAATTCTTGAATATGCAGCAAACAATAGTTTTTCCTCTGATTTTCGGATAATTGTAAGTCGGGGTAACGAAACTCCTTTCTCTTCCTGTATTCAATATCTTCTGACAAAGATTCCCAATTTTTTTCCCACAACCCTTTAGGATCGCTGACATCACAAAAAAGGAGTATAGTAACGAACAATTCTCTTAGTTGGACTGCTGTTGCCCACAACTTAGCCTCTTCAATTGCATCTATCCATTCCTTGTCTTCGTTTAGCATACCAAGAGCATAACATGCTTTTTTGAAGCTATCATATATCTTCCCATTAACGGTTCTGATTTCTTCAAATGACCTTGGACCTTTTACGACATTTAGAAGCATTCGTAGATAATAGCGTTCTCCAGATGCCGGATGACAATATAGTATTCTGCCAATACTTCTTCCTTGTTTTCTCCTTTTCCAGACCTTCTCTTTAGCACTCCAAACATAATTTTTTGGTACTTCTGCATACGTATACTTCCTGGCCTCTGCATCAATTATGTTCAAAGTGAACCACTCAGTAAAGATGGTATCTTTTAGTCGTTCCCTTCTTAATACTGCTGGTAAACTTTGGGAGTCTTTGAGAGTTATAGAATTCTGATTTGGCAAATGAAATGTCAATCTCATAATCGATGGAGCGCTGTAGTGAATATCAAATCCAAAAATACGCCACGCTCCTTCACATGGAGATAGGTACCGACATTCTAGATATTGCTTGATCTCATCGACTTCTATAGTGTTATGTGAGCTCGTATGGTCTGATTGCATATTTTTTCCTTCAAGCAATATAGTTGCTCTATCTGGCCCTTTATGTAGGTATTTGAAGAGGTACTTGATTGCCCTTGAGCGGTTGCACCATTCTACATTAATATGTGCTTGATACTTTAGCAACAAATAACGGTTGTAAGGTACAACAAACCTGTTATCTAGCTTTGTTCTTCCCTTCTTTACATGAACACCATTGTTTCTTCTTCTATAAATCGGAAAACCCTCTTCATCAATGGTTGTTTCTGCATAAAATGCCTTTGGGAAATGCTTATTGCATGCTCCATTAATCATGCACGGAGCATTTTTATTTCCTTCACCACATGGCCCATGCAACATATGCTCTGTCACAGCTTTGTAACCTGCTGGATCCTCTTCTATACATGGAATTTCTGCTGATATGATATCATCAATATGCTTTGCTGTTTTTCCTTGAGTTTCTTCCTCTAACCATAGCAAAATATGAACATGGGGCAAGCCCCTTTTCTGAAATTCTATGGTGTAAACAACTACATAAAAACAAATAATATTGATTTTGTAGTTAAATTAGTTCTAACAATAGATATATTTTTAAGTGAACAATAAATTTAAGTTTAGCTTACCAGCACTGTGTTTTCCGAAAATGTCATCTTTTAAAATGTCTTTCATCAACTGTGCCAACTTTAATTTGAATATTCTTGTCATGATATCTGGCCGATCCGCCGGTGTCTGCCCTTGTATTTTTGAGAGCATTTCATCTACTTCTAGCCACTTTGGATTTGCTGTAAAGGTGATGAAAAGTGCTGGATTTCCTAGTGCTCGACATATTGCCATTGCATCTTGATAGTTTTGTATCATATACCTTGGGCTACCTGTAAAAGTTGAGGGTAGAACAATTCTTTTACCTATTGTTTTTGCTTCGGTGTCCCCTCTTGTAACTGCATCACAAATGTTGTGGTACAAATCAGCTCTCACATTGTCTTGATTATGTTTTAGCCACCTTAGCCTCTGCTCTTCCATTGTAGTATACGCATCGACCACATACTGTTGGAATAATCTGCCCCCCTGTAATAGTGTTGTGCCTTCTGTTGTTCTTTGTTGAAGCCTGTAACTATAAAATTCTTTCATGGTAACACAATCTCTTTTTGTTTTCCTATTTCCGGTGTTTGACTGATATAGAATGTTCTCATGATAGCCATCCTCCCCGTAAGGAAACAACAGAGGATATTGTAAAGCCATGTAAAGAGGATGTAAATCTGATATTCTTTGGAGCCCACTTGTTTTACTTTGAATCAATACATCTCTAGGCCCATTGCATTGTCCAAAATCTCCAACAACTAACGCTGCAATCTCTGCTACACTTGGCATGTTGTATTGCCTCTTTTGAGGTTGTCTTTGCCCTATGAGGTTTATCTTCACTTCAAAAGTATTGTGTTCATTGCACCAATCTCTTGCCATTCTAAATGCTTGAGCAACACAACTATGAGAATCAAACATGTCAATTAAACTTCTAACTATTGACTCTTCATGCTCATCTCTATCATGATCAATGCATGTCATTCTGTTTTGAATCTCAATTCCTGTATTGAAGAAGTACAATTGGCAGTATGTTGGAGGATGTCCCTCCTGAGGTAAAAGTGCACCAAATCTATGGTAGTTTTGCCCTGAAATTCTGAATGTATAAGGTCCACGTGAACGATTGATCGAATCATCAATTTGCCCACCAAATGAAGTAAAACAAAACATACTATTATATATCCTGATTTTCTGTCGAAAATTAGTTCCCACATGGCCCTTATCTTGTAGTAGGTGCTTTAGAGTTGTCGGCGTTTCTTGCAGCCTTTCCAAACTAACCTTTCCTTCTTGACAACAAATAGAAAACTTTACATTCTCTTCTGTTGACTTGCTAGTTTTCTCTTCTTTCCACATTACTGCATTGCAAAACTGACAATTGATTGTTGGTTCATCCAGCTTGTTGTATGCTACATTTGCATCTACATAGAGTATTGTAGTAAGAACATGTATGCTTAATTCACATTTATACATAAATGAAGATAAAGACTCTTACGACTTGAGGTATAAGCCTCTGGTATATTGGTGCTCAGTTGTGTAGTTGGCTGCATACAATTTCCTGTGTTTGTTATCTTCAAACCACAAAAACTTTGCAGTTTTCCATCTGTCCTTTGTGTAATCTGTGATATGATTGTTATTGACTTATCCCAAATATGTATAGGATTTGGCACTTCAGTCATGATTCAATAACAACCTACAACAGTTTTATTAGTATTAGGAGATAGGAGATAGACTATAGGTATGTATATATATGTATCTATATATGTCAATGTAAAAATATCTAGATTAGTGTTGAAAACATACCTTAAAATATTCCTGAGCTCTGCTGTTCAATTTTGTAAAGTTAACTGGTTTTAGAAGACATTCCAGATTTTATAAGCAGCTTTAAGAATAGAAACGTGAGTATTGCAGGTGACAATGAAAGGTTTTTTTCATTTAAGGCTTTTATGCAGTTTATAAACAGTCATAGAACTTCTATGGACATATAGTATATTAAATGTCAATCCTGCAGGGTTCTTGTTGTTCAATTGGGTTATAGTTAGGGACCATGCCATGCAATATATATATATGCTTCGACTTAAATATTAGTTAACAGCTTTGTCATTTATTATCACTATTTTGCTAAACTGTCTTAAATATTAGTTAACAGCAGTAACAATTTTTTTCCTCTCTTGCAGGGCTAAACCTTGCAGGGTCAATACATTATGTGGTTTCCAGGGTCAAGCTTCTTCAAGTTAAAACGAAGATAAAGGGTTCCAATGGATGTACTTAAGGTAAGGCTTCTGACTTTTTTTTCTTTATTATAGCATAAGAAAAAAAAATTGAAGATATTAAAATATTGACCTCTGTATGTGTGTTGTACATTCTTTGACTGTATAGTGCATAAATCCTGTGGCATGTGCATTTGAAAGCTGTGAATTCATTCATGTTTCAGATGCATTATTGAAGCTTTTCTAACTTGATTAAACTACCTCTTGGGTTGAGATTCAAGATTTTGACTCTGCTAATAACTTGCATCGTACTGATTCTCCTTCTTCTTTCTTGGAAAAGTTTTTGAATTATAACATAGGATAGTTAGAAAATCAGCATACCTTTCCAGGGATGCAGTGGCAATATCACATGTGTGTTACTTTAGTCTTGTACCAAAATAGAGAATAATGGCCTGACATTAATAGGGTAGAGGAACTGTAGTGGTAAAAGGTTAAGTATGTAGACTTTGAGTACCTGTTTGCTTACTATTTAGTGTTTTTGTAAAATTTTAATATAGTTTTTTTATTGTGGGTTGTTGCCTCTGTGTTTGTGTCCTCTGTCGGTTTATTGGTGGGCAGAAACAGAAATATACAATTGCTGGAAAGTGTTTTATAACACTAAGGGAAATAAAAATATAGTGGTGACATTTTATAATGAACTTGAGAATGAACTGGATAATACTTATCATTTGTCCTTACCAACATGTGTAACACAAAACTGCAAGAGTTCAATTTGGGTATAACATGAAAATGAAAAACAACTAAGAGGGCTAACTTTTTATTAAGCATAGTGAAGCATATAAGTATCCAATGCTTGCATATTTAGATTGCGATTATTTCTGAATTGAGTTTCGTTTCATTTCCTTCTCTGTCAAGCTTTGTTCCATCTTCATCTGCATCTGGCTTCATTCCATTCGCATCTGCACCAATCTTCATTCCATTCACATCTACACCAGCATTCAGCATCACTCCATCCACTGAACACCTGCATACGTAAAAAAAACTTAATATATTAGGCTGCACTATAATATAAACTCAACCCTTCCCAAGATATGATGTTTGCTTACAATTTTTTTGGTGAATCACTATCCAAACCAGTGTCGATGTGCTGTGAATCATCACGCCCCCGTTTGGTTGGACTATTTGCCATTATGGTCTGCTGCATGTTTCAGTTAGTTTATTTTCAATTACATGGCCAATACAATATTTTTTCTACAATAAACTAACATCATATATGTAATTGCTAGGGAATTGACTTTTACCTGCTCTAAGGAGTTATCCATAATGTTGTTGCAAGCGAAACTTTCAAAATCACCATGGTTAAAGTAAGTATTTGATTTCAGCTCCATAATGTGATAGGTGTCTCTTAAACTGGATATTGCTTGGGGTAAGCCAGAATCATCACTATCATGCTAGGTTGCCCAAAAACTAAAGAAGTCAGGTCCAAAAATATTAGTAGATTTTAAACAAAAATAAGACATAGATATTACCTGAGTTTCTTCCATTAACTTTTCAGCTTTTACTTTGACTAATTTCTCCGCAGCATCATCAAATAATGTGATAACAACTTTTGTGGTGTTGTCTTCAACATCGAGCTGTAATTTGAACCTGTTCATTTACAAAAGCAGTGAAATAAAGAAGGATAACATGCATTTAGCTATTATTTTCAATAAACAATAAGCACTGTAATTATAAACTATTGCACCTTGTTTGTGGAAAACTAATCACTTTATCACATGAGGTGCACCAAAAAGTGCCATCTCTCCTTGATACTCCTTTTTTGCATTTTCCACTGCTACATGAAAAATAATACCACCCAGTTTTTGTCCGAACATCTATAATCTTCACTCTGCAAGTTATTTGTATGGAATCCTGCCATGCGTTTAAGATATAAGCAACTTGGTAGAATACAAATTAGAAGTCAAAATGTTTGTGGGATTATAAACATAATACAGATACAAACCTTTTTCCCTTGAGCAATAACTTTTTTTCTTTCAGCTCCATGCTCGGCTCTTGACCAGTTCAACAGTTCTAACAATGTCCCTCTTCTGCTTGAAATTTTCTCAGGCGGGATAATACTGACAGACAAATCACTGTTTCTGCAAGGAAGGATATATTGGTATGAATTATAAAGAAAGTGTAAAAATAAGGTAAGCCATCATATGTTTAAAGGAATGTGACAATTATATATTTACGTGTTCTTTATACGGTTTTTGAAATCAGCCAATTGAGGAATCTCCACAGCATCAAATATAGTTGTGGCTGAAGTGCTAGAAATATAGACCTCATCTGAAAATAATAAAAGATAATGAATAAAGTTGCATAAAACTTAGAAAAATTGAATAAGAACAAAGATCCAAATAATAGATATCCATGAAAAATAATTCTATCATACTTCTATATTCCTTCACGTTCATGCCGGGCAATATCAGTATGTACATCTTCTTATGCAGTTCTTTCCTTTCAAGAAATTGATCACAGAGATGCCCCCACAATGTAGTTTTAATTCTCATTCCCCTGTATTATTTAGATTAATAAATAAATTAGCCATCGAATTATAAATTAAAAACTATAATATTAGTATGACTTTCACCGTTCATTTATAAGGTATAAATCTATATTCTTGGAACCATGTTTAGTCTCCCGAACCCGTCCAACATTAGCAACACAACCTATTACATCTGAAAGCAAAAAAGAGGGGATTGTTAGAAAGGTAATAAACTACAACTTGTTTTTTAAATAGTATAACTTGCCAATAAGATATTTGTTGCCGGATAATGTGATTTCTTCAAAAGGAATGGGTTGAAAAGGATATCGTAAGAAACCATCAAGGTTGCATTCAATCTTGCTGACAATAGTTTTGCCCTCCAATTCGATCATATAAGTGTTATCCTTACAAACCCGGTAAAAATCAGCATTTGAGACAATACTGAAATTTTTGAGGATGTATATATTCCCTTCTTCTAACTTAGTAATGAAGCACTGTGAGACGTTGCTCTTTGCAGAGCAATGAATAAGATCTCCCTGAAAATAAGATCACAGAATGTTAGAAATCAATGAAATAGGTCCAAACAACAATTATACACTCATGATGTAATATGATACCTTATCATCTGAAACAACGAAATCGGTGCTAAGATATTTTCCAAATGGGTTCACTGCATCCCATTTTCTACATATCATGACTTTGATTTTAGATTGTGTTCCTTTGAACAACTTGCCTAGTGGAGTATAAGACTCGTCGACCTCAATGTTTTGATCACTGCTATTAGAAATGGAATCCATGGTAGTTGATTTTTGAGTTGGTGAAAATACACCAGGCTGTGGTGATGAAGAAATACAATGCTGCCACTTTTATAATGTACTTGACATGTACTTGACATTGAAGTAAAACGTCCTGCTGATGATGGTAGAATGTTAACGCTTCTAATTATTTAATGTTTGAATGTAGTTTTGGTAAACAGCCTTGGCACCTAAACGGTCGTTCTAAGAATCAAAAGGACCTCCCATATTTAAGTGACATTTAACAGGTAAAAAGGAAATTTTCGAATCATTGAATGCTTTATGCAATTTTGTAAACAGCTTTGTCATTAATCGTTACTATTTTGCTAAACTGCTGTGGTGAAAAGGAAAGTTTAAAATCATTGAATGCTTTTATGCAATTTTGTAAACAGATATGTCATTAATTGTTACTATTTTGTAAACTGTTGTCCTATTCTGATGAAGTTGTGCTACTGATGGCTAACTCGTTGATGATTGTTACTGGTATGCTAAAATAATTGAAGGGTTCAACTGTTTTCCTATCTTGCAGGGCTAAACCTTGCAGGGTCAATACATTATGTGGTTTCCAGGGTCAAGCTTCTTCAAGTTAAAACGAAGATAAAGAGTTACTGATTCTTGTACTTTGCTCTGCATGATTAAGCTTCCCTGTCATAGAAGATAAAGAGTTCAAATTGTATTTTTAGCATGGTTTTATTATTTTATTATTATGTCAAGTTGTGGTAAATCAATTGTACGGCAAAAAGATTTTTTAAGCAATGTTGTACTGATTTATGTTGAGCTGTATATATATATATATATCCTATATCACTTATTGCTCTGCTCTGCATGGTTAAGCTTCCCTCTCAGAAGATAAAGAGTTCAAATTGTATTTTTAGCATGGTTTTATTATTTTATTATTATGTCAAGTTGTGGTAAATCAATTGTACGGCAAAAAGATTTGTAAGCAATGTTGTACTGATTTATGTTGAGCTGTATATATATTGCCTATATCACTTATTGCTCATGTCATTTAGTTCTCTAAATTCATATTGCCTACGTCACTAATTGCTGAAGTCATTTAGTTCTCTCAAAACCTAACTTTACATGTAGATAAGGATTTTAAAACCTCAATTTGGATCTCTTATATGAAAACCTTTATAAAACGTACTTTTTGCAACTTTTGATTATTTTAATTTTTATTTTCTTCATTTGTATACTTGTTGGTGGATCCTTGCTGCAGCTTTTGATTATTTTTGTTTTATTTACACAATATGTATAAATATTCACTATAATTATCTTTTAATTTTAAGTTGGTGGAAGGAAAAAAAAGTTTAGAAACTTTGCTAGAAACCCAACCATTGCAGGTGGTCTTATAGTCTAGATTAGATTCTTCTTGCGATGGACGGACACCCTATCAAACATGACACGACTCGAACTCGGTCAAATATAACCGCACACGATCAAAACTCGTTTCAGAAGTTGGATAAAATTAGGACACGGCGAGAACGCGAATTGTGTCCGGATAAGACACGGTCAGTTTACTTTATTTTCCAAGGCTAAAAACAAACATTTTTTTGAAAACATAAAGAAGAGCTGATTTACGGTAATATTTTTTCTTCTCTCCCGTTTTTCTTCCGACTAAACCTAACCCCACATGATCACCTGCGAGATTGTGGTTGCCGGAAGTAGGAGACCGATCTTCTTCTTCGGCTCTAATGTTGAAAAGTTGTTCCGCCGACCGACTATTCTCTTCATTTTTCTTATGATTTCATAAATTAATATTGAATATTTGATTACTAATTAATTATGTAATCTTTCTATTTTAAATGTTGAGTGTTATTCTAATTCTTTCACTTTTATAATTTACAAATATTTATTCTTGTTTTTCTTGGTTGATCATGTTATTCGGTTGTTGTTGATTTGCAAAATAAATAATTCATTATTCGGTTTTGATACTAAGTATGTTTATTTCAGATTGTAAGACTAAATATGTTTATTGCTATGTTATGTTATACTGAAAATGTTTGTTTCTAAGCTTTTGTTTCGGTCATTTTATTATCATGTTAATATTTTTGTCTACTCATATATCATTAATTTTTTTTATATATATACGTATCTCATTATAATATAGGAATTCTATATTTCAATATTTTTAAAATGATATATTATTTGATTTACTCGTCGTGTCCCCCTTTCCTATACTTTTGAGGATTGCCGCTTCCCGTTTCTCGCCGTATTCGTTTTCCGTGTCAGTGTGCAAGTTCGTGCATCATTTGATTACTTTCGGGGAATTAACGAAGGAAAGGAATTAGACACGTCTTCTTAGTTAGGGGTGGACACGGCCAGATTTGGTCATGGCATATTCCGTCACGGCTATCATCCATTTAAAAAAAGGAATCAGGATAGCTATTGTATTTTTAGATGAAATTTGTTGGGTCCTATAAGATTAAGATCGGGACTTATGAAACAGGACAAGATCATTCATTGTTTATAATGTTTAAACTTTACGATTTATACATAAATATATTTGTGCAAATCATATTTAAAACAATAGACATTAAAATTTTCAATACTCCATAATAATAATAATATATTAAAATTTTCAATAGTCCATGATAATAATATATTACGTAATCTTCTCAAAATATAATGGCAAGATTTTTAAAGTAACCTATAAAAAAATTAAGAAATTGAAAAAGTAATAACTATATTGGGAGATACACTCCCAATATCAGTTTTTTCAAACATGTCGCCATGAGGATTCAAACTCGAATCTCCATACTAACCAATTAAGGAGTCTAGCACCACATCCCGCTCTACATTCGGGACGAGAGTAATCACCATATTTTCAACATTAGAGCACTAACACTAGTGAACAAAAAAAATCTCCTCACTCTCTCTCTTCATTTTACCTCTCATCCACAATTCCACATCATCTTTTTCCCTTTTTTTTTTCCATCACACCAACAACAAATCTAAAAATTTTCTCACAACCCTCTCTCTCCTACTTTTTACATACCCATCACATTCTCTCCTATATTTTTTAATTTTTTATTGAAATAATTTGGTATACTATGCTTTTTTGAGTTTTAGTTTTAGTAAATATACCTTGAGAGAAGAGTGTTTAGGATTTTAGAATAAATACAAAAGGTTAGGATATATTTACCTAATTAAAAAACTAAATGGCCTAGTTATTAAAAGTAAAACTCAAAAAAGCCTATTAATCAAATTAACCCTTTTTATTTACTACTTAATAAATAATAACTAATCAACTAATAATTATTAAGATATTACAAAACTCTTAATTATTTTAGTTATTTTAGTTTAAATAATTTATTTAGTTTTAAACTAATTGAATAATAGTAATATTTAAATTAATATTGTAATTACTTATTGAATGAATTAATAAATAACATGATTATCAATAATTATGGGATAAATAACGATACATGAAATAAGAACACGCTGCATGAAAATTAAAGCGGCGTCGAAACTAAATAAAAGTACAACAATGATAAAATTACGAAACATAATCACGACATCATGGAGATGCCGATAATTTTTAGGATTCACATTACCAAACTTTTGTCAAATGTGCTCTATCAAGTCATCTTTAAGGGATTGATGAGTTTGGCTATTACGCATAGCGTCCCTTGTCTCCAAGTATTTATTAATGTCGATCGGACGTCTAGTTTGAAACTAGAAAGCTTCATCATTGTTAGCGGTATCACTTGTACTCGCTTCACCTCTACGACGTGAACAATGAATAAGGAGATTTGTTTTATAATATCTTCTTATGACCTCAGCACTTATAAGTGTCCCGTTCATCATCCACTATCATGTTATGAATAATAATACAAGCCTTCATAATATCAGCTAATATATCATCATCATAAGCAAGAGCTGGTTGTCGTACAACTGCGAACCTCGCCTACAAAATTCGAAATGCATGTTTAACATCCTTACATTCACCAACTTGACAATCAGCAAAAAGACTTTGATTAGGAGTTTGTGGATAGGTAAACACTTGCACAAATGTAGCCCAACTAGGGTAAATACCATCGGCTAGGTAGTATGTGATGTTGTATTCATGACCATTGACGTTAAACTTCACAGGAGGTTCCCGACCCTGCAAAACATCACTAAATACTAGTGAACGGTAAAGTACATTAAGGTCATTACACGAACCTGTAATGCAGAAAAAAGAATGCCAAATACATAGATCTTCATCCGCAATGGCTTCCAGAATAAGGGTTGCGTTCTTGTTTTGTCCGCAGTATTGACATTTCCATGCATTAGGGCAATTCTTCCACTCCTAATGCATACAATCAATACTACCGATCGTGCCTGAAAATCCTCGTTGTTCATTTCTGTAGAGGATCTTACGTAGGTCTTCATCCGTAGGACTTCATAAATATTCAACTGCAAATTCCTTGATTACTACTTCACAAAATTTTTGTAGACATTTTCGTGCACACATTTCATCGTGATAAGTCGACTATTACATAGATGTGATCAATTTTGACACACATTTCATGATGATAAGCAGGGGCGGCCCTTAGGGGGGCAGGGTGGGGCAGCCGCCCCACCATCCGGAAAAAAAAAAATTTGAAAAAAAATCGTTTTAAAATGGGTTGTGGCTTCTCGTTTATAAAAAAAAATTTCTACGATTTATTAATTTTTTAAATATAAATATTCTTGTGTTATATTTAAATGTTGTTTTGGATGTTTCGCCGAAGTAAACGAAACTTCAAAAGAATTTTCCGTTTTAGGCTCGGAGTGAAATAATTCACCAAAATGCACGAGATTTGTTGTTTGAAGTAGAAGCGCGGTCTTAGACCGCACTATTATTTGTAAACGCGTTGTCTAGGACAAAGATAATAAAAACACAAATAGAGGTGCGGTCCTAGACGGCGGCTATAGTGTAACGTTTTTCAAAGAAAAAAAAACTAAAGAGGCGCGGTTATAGACGCGCCTATAAGGCAACTATTTTTTTAAAATTTTTTTTTTAGGCACGGTCCACGACCGCGCCTTTAAATGTAATGTTTTTTTTGTATTTTTGTTTATTGTAAGTAGATGACATATTGACTTTGTTTTTATCGCTATTTTATTTTCCTAGATATATTTATCGAAAATAAAATTTCGCCCCCCCCCTTTTAAAATCCTGCGGCCGCCACTGATGATAAGATGACTATGACATAGATGTGATCATTCACAAACCACACATTTAATTGTGGTAAGTCGACTATGACATAGATTTGATCATCTCTTCTTAACACTCTTTTTTCTAAACTTCAAACCGTTAGAACTCCTTAACTTCAACCAAGTTCAAGAGATTCAAGCTTTTTGCAAGTTCAATACAATCGATTTAAGAAGGAAAACATTAATTTTGTGATTTCGAATCACAACCATTGTCGAGATGCATTCATTGTTCAAGCAAAGTGAGATAGGGAAGAAGCAAGGAGGGAGAAAAGAATTGAATTGAGTTTAATTATTTTTAATTTATTTTGTTCATTTAAAATTTAGTTATAGCTATACTTTACTTTTTTTTTTGTTTCTTAATTTTTATAGCAGAAATCATGTTAAATTTAGTTTTTTAAAAAAGGGGCATGAGGAAATGTTTGAAAGTTCAAGAACACCAAGAGGAAATTTCAAACTCGTGGATACCAACAGGAAAAAGTAAAACGGTAGGAGTATAAAGTGGAAAAATTAAATCTATATAGGGTTGGGTTCATAGAAAGAGGTATTATGATCAAAAGTAGGAAGAATTCACCACTCCCATCCAACAAAGGTGTCATTCGGCCTAACAACACAAGGCCCCCAGTTTTTTTAGGGCTCCATAATATTTACTTTTAGTTGGTTTAAGATAGAAAAGTGTGTTTGTCATAATGGTTGAAACACAATATTTGGTGCAATTGGTCAAGAGTTTAAAACCTCCTTTATACATTTTTTTTATTTTATCTTTTTATAGTCATTCTTTCATGTTTTTTTTATAAGAAAAAGTTAACAATTGAAATCTCCTTTCTACTATGTTCGTTTTATTCATGCATGTTGTATAATTTTCCTCCTCTTCTGTTTAATTTTTTTTCTGAAAAACTATTTAAAGTTAAAAAATATCTTGTTTTGCTTTTTATTTTCATTCTTTCATGTATTTTTTATTACAAAAATAATTTTTTTATAACACCCAGAATCCGCGGGACTCGGGATGCTACGGGCGGAGACCTCACAATGGGTCCTGACCCTTAGCCTGACAACAATTTCACCGGATCTTGCAACAAGACACAAATAAAGGCCAAAACTGAAATACATTTTATGCAAATAATGTGTTTCCCGAAAGCATACAACGAAAGACTCCAGCTGAGATACTAATCAAAGACCAAACGCCATACACGCGGCATACAAACACAATAAACGAAGAACAATACACAACCCCACTCCAACCAAAACCCACTCCTAAAATGTACGGAACCCCGGCTCCCCACTCTTCCGAATCTCTTGGCCGCATTCCTAACTTGTAAGGTAATCTACAACATTCGGTATAACACCGTTAGCTAATATTCGAAGCATTAGAATCAAGGTGGAAGGCACAAACACAAGTAAATCATCATAAACACACATCATACTCTAAAGCACACAAATCCGGTTTATTATCTTTTTATTATTAAGTCATATCCCGTTCTAATTCAACTTCTTTTGTGACACGAGAATCTCCCGAAACTCACCTCGGTCCCTACTTACCGTCACGGAATGGTACTGATGCATCCGACCGCCTACCCGCATGGGCTAGTCACCGAGAACCTCCTAGACTCTCGCAAGAGCTAGGAAGATGATGTCACCGCCTGTTATCATACACTTGGGCCAAAATAATATAAGGTCGGTAATCCTATTTCCGGTTTCGTTGTTATAACATAAACAATAAAACACACACCACCAAGCACGCATCAAAACTAATACAAAGAATACAAGCTAAGTAAGTTCGGAGACTTACCTCGTCTCAAACGCTAACTCACGCAACACTCTCTCTTCCCTCGGAAAGAAGTCTACACATGCTCACAACAAGATGTCTATATCAACAACTCGCTCAACTCAAGAAGTCTTAGACTTCTACACAAATGATCAACGCAAGATCATTTGACTCTCATTCTAGGACCGCATCCTAGAATCCCTCATTCTCACATCACACTCAACACAAGTTAGAAGTCCTTAGACTTCTACACCCCATGATCTCGCAAGATCATAACCCATAACGCATATTAGGATAAACATGCCTAGTCAAAACAAACTCAACGGTAACAACACCATGCTAGGATAAGCATATTCTAGACCATAAACTCAACAACCATATAACCACAACCTCAAGCCTTAGATACTCACAAGATCAACCAAACACTCAACGTCTTACAACAATCAACAATCCTCAAAACGCACCTAAGGTCCAAACCACTACTTGGTATTCACTCTAAGTTATGCTAGATCCAACCTAGCATGATACTACTAAACATAACTAGATAGAGGAATAAGGTACTCACACGAGTTCCAAGGCGAAAGACGATCGACGGATGTCGAGAATGGATTCGTTGGTCTATATCGGGCGCTTCCGGACCTAAAACCAAAGCTAAACAAATTTAGCTTATACGCTAAAATTTGAATGGAAGTTTTAACGTATATAAATATAAGGAAAACTCGCTTTCAAATAAAACCAAGGTTAAAACCCGCAATAAAATCCTTGCCATAAACGAGATTAAAATCTCAAAAACACTTTCTGGGTAAATTAACCGATATGTAAAATATGGGTCATAATCCGCAATTAAATCTTTGAGTCATAACTCGAAATTAATCCAGCAAGGGCATAATATATAAGTATATATTAATAAGAATATAACTCAAAGTAAAACTCAAGTTTAAAACCCGTAAATACATTTTCTGGACACAATATACAACTCTAGAAACTTGGGTCATTTTCCGTAAACAAAACCTTTGGGTCAAAATCTGTAATTATATAAGCACGGGCATAGTTGCAAAAATTAAAACTGTGGGCCATGAAAACTGTAAATACAAACTCTGGGTTACATTGTAATTAAAATTGGGGGGTCCCGATTTAATAAACCCAAAAATGGGTTCATCCTCCTTTGCAACAGGACGCGCAAGGTAAAGGTTCTTGTGAACCAGCAACTCAGCAGCGGGGAGGAGTAGGCACCGGCTTCGGCAGCGGCAGGACAAGGTGGCTCCGGTATGGCCCAAGGCGAGGCGGGGCGGCACTTCCGGCGGCGGAGGCTAATCTTCGGCGGCAGAGGAGAACAAAAAAGGAGGGAGATAAGAAGGCGGCGACAGGGCGGTCGTCGATGATGGAGAGTAGGGTCCTCCGGTGTTGGGCAGTGTAGGGAGGCTCGAGGCGGCATATGAAAGGGCTGGCGGCGGCTCTGTTTGGTTCCAGCAAGGCGAGGGGAGAGCTCGCCGTGTTTCTCGGTTGTAGAGGAGGAAGGAAGCATGAGTGGTCTTCTTCTCCGGTGTGGTGGGGCGTCGAGGGCGGCGGTCATGTGGAAGTGGTGGTGAGATAGAGAGAAAGGGGTGAGATGAAGGTGAGTAAAGAGGTTGTAGTAGAGGAAGATGGGACCAAGAGTTGACTAAGAAGAGTGAGGTTGGGTAGAAGGTTTGAGCGTGAAGGGAAAATACAAGTTGAGAGATACTTGCTGCTACCGTTGTTTGAGTGAAGGAAGGGAAGGGTCGAGATAGGGTGCAGATCAAAACACATGTAGGTTGGGCGGCAATGCATCACAACTGGTCTTTGAGTGAGACAAGGCAGGGAAAAAAAAGAAGAAATTAAAATAAAAAGAAATAGGAAGAAAATAATAGCACAAAATAAACTCGATCGAAACGAACCGAACAGGACTTTTGATCTGAAAATTTTTCAACTTTCCCGAAATCAAATACGGAAATATGTACGTATTTAATAAATGAATATACTCGGGAAAAATATTTTACGCCGTAAAAATACTTTAAATAAAAAATATGTAAGCTAATAAAATATTGATAAAAATAGGGGGGGATATCGAAAACGCTCCAAATAAACGGGGCGTTACATTAGATCCCCCTAAAAACAAGTTTTGTCCTGAAACTTGCTATACGTCGAACTTCTTGGTCCCTAAGACCGAGGTATGACTCTCAAACTAAGAAGGCTTAAACCTATCATCTATACACACAATCTACTCAAACTACCACCGCAAGATATAACACGTCACATAGCACATTCCCATACGGGGCACAAACTGCACATAACATTACACATGCACATAACTCAACCAAGGAAAGAACTAAGTTTAACCCGTCGATTCTATCGATGCTACTAACTCAACGTAAAACTCACCCAAAGATATTATCCTATGTCTCCCAGGTAGCCTCATCGGCTCCTCGTCTGCCACTAGATCATCATGACTGACAACACGTCTCAAGTCTTGCATGTACTCCCTCGATTGATACACTTGACGCCCTCTACTCTCGGCAGCCACGCCAACCGGTAAACCACTATACCACTCGTGCTAAGATCTCACAAAGGTCCGATATATCGGAAACTCAACTTCCTTCTCGTTCCTTCTCAATGCAACATTTCCATTATGTTTCTCTTTGATTGTCTCCAACAAGATTGCCGAACTTCCAACTTACATAGTTGACTTGGCTCTTGCCAAGCCAAACTTTGATGTTATGTTTCCTCACTTCTTGTTGCTTGTTCCAAGTAATGAAGTCAAGCTAAGCAAGGACATAAGCCAACATAGTGCATATGCTACCTCCTTGAAAGTCAAACTCTCATTTATAAGCAACGCTAAGATCAAGCAAGGCAACAACAGGACCCAATTCCGGAAACTGTCCTAGTCTTTATCATAAGAACGTTTGATAAATTTGTGGCGCTTTATGTAGCAAACAACTGAATATGAGATACTCAAAAATATTAGTTTCAAGACGGTATTATATAGGGAAATGAAGTTTGCGAAAATTTCCAGGTAGCGTGTAGTAAAAACTATTGCATAAAGTTCTTGGGTCTTCAAAGAAACACCTTACCATAATTGTGAATTTACTCAGAGCAGTCTCTCCCAAAAATAGCATTCTAAAAATAATAAAATGTAGCAGCTGTGTACATCAAGTTACATAGACCAAAAGGAGCCCAAAGTCGTGCCCAACTCTCCTCCCAAATTTGCACCATTAAGCGATTTGTCAACAAAGTTAGAAAGTAAGAAGCATGATGAAGCTAAAGAAGTTACCATCTATAGATCAGTAATGCTGTTTATTGAGGAAGTTGTCAACAACCTACCAACAACTTTTCAAATCACCCACATCCAACAATCACAACAACTGGGGTCAATTAATTGTTTTTAAAAATTGATCTCGTTGAAAAGCTGTAATAGTAGCTTCCCACTGGTTCTTGTGAACACATTAATCATTTTTAGACAAATAATAGGACAGGTAATCACGAATTAAATTGATGGGGACCAAATGATGAAGAGGCTTTTTTGCAATCACAAGCTCACAACAAGAAGTCGTACACTATCTTGAGTTGATTATATCAGTAAGTAGGAAATTTATGAGGATTTATATTGTGACTTATGTGATTGTTGTATGTTCATCCTTAATTGAGTTGAGAACTTACAAAGGTACGATTTTTGACTGAAGGCAAAGATTATGGACGCTAAAATTGGAAGGAAATAGACTCATACCACTGCTTCCCTTACAATATTAATGAAGTGTTGCAGAAGGAACGTCGAAATTGTTAGGAGCTTAGGATTGCAAATTTTATGTGTTCATAGTTCATACTATAATACGCTGACCTGCATACAACTTAAAATTGAATACGTTGTTAGAAATATTGGTTGTATACCAAAATCAAACCGTCTGTGGTTTGCGCAGATGAAACACCTGAAATGGATAAGAAAAACAAACGGGTAAACATGAGATCATGAGAGGACAAATACAGATAGATGAAAGAAAAGTAGGTAAGCATGACTCAAGCAAATGAAAAACTGAAAATGGCAACAACAACAACAAATAGGTAAACATAAGATCATGAGAGGGAAAACATCGACACTAGAAAGAAAAGTAAACAAGCATTACTGAAGCAAGTTAAAATTTACACCAATTAAATGACTACTCCATACAAACACTAAATTAATCCAAAATTTCCAAATCAACTACAATAACACAATAAAACCAAAAGTTAGCTCCAAATTTGCATATGGATGTACGCGGCTTTAAATTATTTTCAAATGAAGCACAATAAAAAAAAGAAAAAGAACAGCTATATCACTTGCCTGTTTGAAGAGAGAAATTAGAGTACAATGCTCCAACTCGACTCAAAATTTTCTAACAGTACTTCCTCTGTCACTAAATGTTTGTCCAATTAGCTTTTAAAATTTGCTAATAACGTATTTTTAGTAAATTTACTTGATTAAAAAGTACCGTTAACAAGACACTGAACCTATTCGGAAGAAGACTCAAGCAAATGCAATTTCATCTTTTTTTCTTTGCCCAACAAAAGTAAGTACTAAAAGTTACATACCTTCATTAAACTACGAGCAAACCATCAATCTAATCCATCGCAAACAAAGCTGCAACAAAAGAAGCAAAGAATTTAAATTTGGCATTCGATGACATTAGTACATAAATTATTTTCAATTAGTGGAAATACAATGATAAGGGTAATTACCACACTTCATCAGGTATTCGTACAAGAGGGAATGAAAAAAAGTTGTTGATAAGCAAAATAATCTGAATTAGAAGATGCAGTTAAATGTAGAGAAATTGATGAATGACTAAAGAAAATTATCAAGCTCATTTGGATCAAGTATAAAACGTGAGAGAGAAACCTGATAATCTCAAATTTATTTGATGTGGATCCTTCCAATTGCAGAGGGGGTGGATTATGGGGTCTGAATCCACAGTAAAAGAAAAAGAAATCAAATTGAGTTGTAGTTATATTTCTATCAATATTCACATCTAGCTTTCTCTAATATCTCTTTCTTCTCTATATATCCACCCCTCTTTACATTGCTTCCAAATGAAGATGCAAAAGTCACTAATAGATCAAAAAAGATGAGAGATAAAGGATTGTGTACCAAAATTATGTTGTAACACCTCAAATCCGCAGGACTCGGAGCGCTACTGGGTTAGGGCCTCACAGTGGGTCTTGACCCTAGCATGACAACAAGTTCACTGGATCTTACAACAAGGCACAAATAAACATAAAACATCCTTTATAATACATAAAACTTCAAGTATAAAAACGTATACAAAACCACACATCTGAGTACAAAACATCCACAACATATACATAACTATCCCAAAAGCCCACAACATCTAATCTACGGTAGTCCTCGGCTGATTACTCCTCTAGATTACTCTGCAGTCCTCCTAACCTGCAAAGGATCTACAACACGGTATGAAACCGTTAGCTAACAATTCAAATATAAGATAATGCATAAGCACATACACACATCAAAATACTGTAAACACTCAAAATGTTATCACACATTTATCCGTTTAATTATCTTTATAACGTTATACACTCAAACCATATTTATACATGTGACACGAGAAGTATATCATTCTCGCCTCTGGGTACAATAGCCATCCTAGAGTGGCATCCAGTACACGCCCCCGTAGGCCATAGGAAATGGGGAGGTGACGTATCCGGTCCATATACAAAGTATTGCATGACCTACAGAGAACCTCCCAGACTCCCTCAGGATGAAAGGGAAAAGTTATCACTGCCACTTCAAGGGGGCTAATCATACGTTGGTAATTATCAATATCGCATGCTATAAAACACATAACAATCACCACTCATGCATACATCCAATATAGGAATGCAACTAAGTAAGTCCTATGGACTTAACTCAATCTTAGGATAATGTCAACCACGATCAAACTCCAACCCGTAGGAATGCACTGCCTAATAACAAGGCATAAAGAGGTGTCAAACCTCCTATCAATCAAAGGATCATAAACATTGTATAAACCTCGAATAACATGCTAAACCTTAAAGCCACATCAGGTGTATATCCAACTTATGATATCATCATGAAACTCTCATCCATAACCTCTAACATGATCCTAAACCAAAGCCTAAGCCAAGAAAGGAAGAGATCTTACCAACACTTGGTAAGTTCTAAGGAAAGCGCAGGGGCGGCAACTCATAGTCGTAGGGGCGGTGACATGCACAGGCCGCGGGGGTGGCGACGTTGATCCGTAGGGGCGGCAAGCTCGGGAGAGGACAATTCTCAAGAGTTGTTCGATCCCTCTCTTTCTCACCTTTCATCTCCACCTCAGAGATTCACACTCAATCACTTCAACCTTCATATATACATACATATACGTATCCAAACATCCACCATGCATCAACACATGATCCAACTACAAGATAAAGAAGGAAAAAAAGAATAAGAAGAAAGGAAGGAAGGAGAAGAGGAGGGGAAACCATTCACCACTTCTCTGATCAAGGTCAAAAGAAGAACATCAGTTGCAGGTCCTCAAACGTTCACAACAATCATCCACAACCTTAAGACTCCAAACTCACTTGCAACTTGGAAAGGATCCAAGATCAAACAAGAAGAAATCAAGGAAAGAAGGAAGAGAAGAAGAAGAAGAAGAAGAAGAAGAAGAAGAAGAAGAAGAAGAAGAAGAAGAAGAAGAAGAAGAAGAGTATGAGGAGGAGGAGGAGATGAAGATGTTTGGAAATCAAACCCTTCATCAGAAGAAAGAAGGAGCAACCTTATAGAGGATGGAAAGCCAAAAGTACGGTCAAGAGATCAACGAAGACGGTTGAGACCGCCTTAGCCGCGGTTGCGGCTCGACAGCACCGTGCCTGCGGTGGCCCGCACCTACGGCAAGGTCAGGCGTGGTCGCGGCTAGCCTGATAAAGGAAGAGAAAATTACATCAGATCCCCCTAAAAACAAGTTCCGTCCGGAAAAGTTGAACAAACCCAAAATCCTCTCGGACCCATATGCCGAGGTATAACACTCACAATATTGGAGGTAGAACCTGCCCAAAACCTAACTCATCCCAAAGGCACAGAGGTAAAACATCTCTAGCAGCTATATTCTCGGTCAAATCATGAAGGAAGAAAATCCCCAACAACTATAACAACTATACTACATGGAGGAAGGACACTCAAGCTAATTCGTATCTCAATGGCATGGAGGAAGAAGATCTCCAGCCGCTAATATCATAGTGATGGAGGAAAAACATCTCCATCAAAACACGTGATAGCATGGAGGAAGAACATCTCCAGCTAGCATAACAACAACATGGAGGAAGCACATCTCCACCGATCATAATATCATAATCCCAAATCATGGAGGAAACATCATCTCCGACTAACCTATCTCGCTCTACAGCATGGAGGTAGAACCATGTCTAGCTGGCCTATACTCGATGGTATGAAGATAGAACATCTTCAACCATAGGATCATCGCTCGAGGGCATGGAGGTAGAACCTCTCCAGCCATAACATAACTCGTGCTAGCACAACAAGATCAACTAGGATCACACATCATAATCTAGGACGAAAACAAAATCATATAATCATTGTAATGCTCGGAATTTTAGTTCCGTTTACGAATGGTGTTAGAATCCATGAGCAAGGGCTACCGCCCTTGCGGCTTAGAAGGCCCGCACCCGCAACCGTCCCGACCACGGCTTGAACATCCCGCGGGGGCGGTGACACGTTGAACGAGAATTATGTTCCTTTTCCGTCCAACCTTTCGTCTTCTAACTCTTTTAATTCCGTCCCTTTATGAGAGGAGTGATTCATGACTATTGTCTCTTGGCATCCCTCCCATTTATGTAGCCTAACTCCCTCTCCCTCATTTCTTTTCACATTACTTTATTCTCTCCCTTCTTCTTCCTCATCTCCTTCACGTTATTCTCCATGGTTTGCTTCTCTCTTCTCTTGAGGCTGTCACACAGAATTCGGACTGCAGAGATGTGCTCCAGGGTAAGTTCTTTCCTTCCTCTTTATTCCTTCTTCGTCCTTCTTCTTCTTGCTACCTTGAATGGAAGGAATCCATGGATCTACCTAAAGGAGGTTCCTCTGGTGTTTGATTGTGTTGATGGCATACTTAGACCGTAGAGGAGGGCTAAGGTCTTTTGTTGGAGGCTAGGAGACGTTCACAACATCAAAGGAGGCAATAGGAAGGCTGCTGCACATCAAAGAACCGAAGAAGTCGACATTTCTAGACTGCTGCTGCGGGGCGGATCCTGTGAGCCACGGGGGCAGATCCTGTGAGCACCGGGGGCAGCCTCTACAACCCGCAAGGGCGGAATCTGGGTCCTGCACACCACAGGTGCGGCAACTTGACACTGTAGGGGCGGTTTCTGCACTAGTAAGCCTCCGATATCTTTTTTCTTTCTCCCTTTTCTGCTTTCTTGATCTTGAACCATCTTAGTAGCATGTTAGGATGGCTTAACATAGAGGATAAGGAATGCCAAGTAGTGGCTTGACCCTTAGGGTTATCTTGTGAGAGTTGAGGGTATGTTAGTTATGATATTGTGGCATGATCTCTTAGGATTGTGAGGATATCGGTTTGGGACTGAGTTGTTATATTAGAAGCCTTTGAGGTAGTGGACTGAGAGTGTTGATCTATCTTGAGTTGTTATTCTTGTGAGGATGTTGAGCCTAGAAGTCTAAGGACTTCTAGTTGACTAGAGTGATGTTGTTCTTGTGAGGATGTTGAGCCTATAAGTCTAAGCACTTCTAGTTGACTAGAGTGATGTTGTTCTTGTAAGGATGTTGAGCCTAGAAGTCAAGGACTTCTAGTTGACTAGAGTGTCGTTTGATCTGTGTGCCTTGTGTTGAACAAGCGTGGCGTGTTTTCCCACGGGAGGTTGAGAGAGTTCGATCAGGTTTCGCTTTGAGTCTGGTAAGTCCATGGACTTACTTAGCTGACTTCTTTGTATTAGCGTATTGTGTTTTGGTGGTGTGTGTTAGTTAAATTAAACAACGAAACCTGAATAGGATGACCTATATATATTACGTAATTGGCTCAAGTGTATGCTAACGGGCGGTAACATCACTGTCTAGCTCTTGCGAGAGCTAAGAGGTTCTCTACGACTAGACCAGGTAGGTAGGCGGTCAGATGCATTACTACCATTCCTTGCTGGTAAATGGGGACGGAGGCGAGGTTTGGGAATCCCTCGTGTCACAAAATAAGTATCATTAGTAAAGGCTATGACTTAAATAAAGATAATAAACTAACTTGAGTGTTGCATGTTGAATGTGTTTATTATGTGTTTATGTGCCTTTACCTTTATTCTAATGCATATAGTGTTTAGCTAACGGTTTTATACCGCTTGTAGATACCTTGTAGGTTAGGGAGGTAGTCGAATGATCTGGCGGTAGTGAGTAGTCGGGGTTCCGTAAACTATAGGACCAGATCATTATCTTTTACTATTTATTGTTTCAGACGTTGTCTTGTTGTCGTTTTGAGAACTCGGCTAGAGTTATGTTTTGGCGGTTGTATTTCGGATACTCATCATGCATTAAAACTCTTTCAATTTGGCTTTTATTTGTGTTGTGTTGTAAGGTCCAGTGAAGTTGTTGTCAAGCTAAGGGTCGGGACCCAATGTGAGGTCCTAGCCCGTAGCATCCCGGGTCTATCAGATTTGGGGTGTTACAATATGGTATCAGAGCTCTAGGTTAACAACAACGGCACACGCAATCTTTTGAAAGGCCAATTAGACAAATAAAGAAAACCAACAAGGATTTTGAGTTTTCAAAACGAATTTCGTTTTCAAACCATGAGTAGAGTCGGGCTGGGATAGAATGTACGGAACCACCACTACCTCTGCGAATCTCGACATCATAGTTTATTGGATTTTAAAGTTTTATATGTATTGTAGATAAGTTTTGGACCTTCTAGTAATATCAGCCGTTTGTTAGAATTATTATATCCTCTTAACGATAGCATAGTCTTACGCATCGATTCCATCTTTACTAGATGGCACGCACGAGAGCAACAACATACGTGGGACGAGGAGGGAGTAGACCTCCTTTTCCTTCAGGAGCTCCGAGACGGGGACGTGTGGGTAGGCCTCCGGGAGTCCGAGGTCGGGGACGTGCCCCCATTGTGGACCCTCTAGCTGCGGATGTCCTTGCTAAGGAGGTGGTTGAGAGCATTATCCCTGAGGTTAGGGATGGGACCGCTGCTAGGTCCGGAGCACGGAGGTCAAGGTCAGTGGATTCGGGCGGAGTATCGATCAGAGCATTGAGTACCGAGAGTATGTCCAGTGAGTGGAGGAGGCATTTAGGACCGGGGCACCACCCCCGGCACCGCCGGTACCAGCTAGGTCTGCAAAGGTTTCGCAGAGGGTGGCACAGGTGGTAGTTCCACCAGTAGTAGCTACACCAGTGAGAGTGGTCGAGGGCGACCGAGTGAAAGACGAGCTGTGGGCGCCGAAGCCAGACTGTTGGTTGAAGACTTTCAACCAGCAGCGTGTACCCACGTTTGACGGGAATGTGGGATTAGAGGTGGAATACTGGATCAGCCACGTATTATCCGTACTGGAGGCGATCCGTTGCCCTGAGGGTCGTCAGGTGGAGTTATTTAAGACCTTATTTAGGGACCAGACGCAGTTCTGGTGGAGGAATGTTCGGAGTGGTGTCACCAGTTTCGAGTAGTTGTTTAGCCTGGTTCGGGATAATTTTTTCCCTACCTCGTTGAAGAGAGACAGAGTTCAAGATTTCTTAGAGGCGGGATTTGAGGATGTCCCGATAGCTGAGACGATCAAGAGGTTTCGGGAAGAGTTGTCATTGTTGGGTCCCGCTGCACCACCAGTGGACCAACACGTGTACCTGTTCTCCCAAAGACTAAGGGAGACTACACGCTCCTATCTGGCAGGGTTTTGCTGTGATTCCTTGGCAGATTACCAAAACCGAGCTTCAACATTTGAGAGGGACCGACCGGGTCCTAAGAGAGTCGCTCAGTCTGGAGGGCCGGATAAGAGACAAAGGACGGGACTAGGCAGTGTAGGAACTGGCGCATCAGGTCATGGTCGTGGTCAGTTTCAAGGACGCCCTCGCTATTAGTTTGCCCCACCAATATCTGCTAGGGGACGTCAGTGTTACAGTTGTGGAGAGTATGGCCATATTAGGACTGAGTGTAGGAAGCCGCCAATGACTTGCTTTACTTGCGGCTAGCTAGAACATAGAGTTATCTTCTGCCGACTGGGCAAAGTAACGTCGCAGCATGGGTCTTTGCCTGCTGGCACTTTAAGGGGTGGATAGAGGCCGTCTCAGTATCAGGCTCGGGGTCAGCAACAGCTAGCCCCCGACCATGCTTATTCTCAGGGTTCTGTCCAGGTTCCAAGTAGAGGCAAAGGACGTGGTGGAGGCAATACAAAGACTAGAGGCACCCAGGCCAGGGTCTTCAAGTTGAGGACCGCGGTCGAGCCAACAACACCCGCAACTATAGGTACTATTATGATTCATGGCACTCCGGTCAGAGTACTATTTAATACGGATGCGACACACTCTTTCATATCTGATGATTGCATAGATAGGTTAACCTTAGATACAGTAGAGAGGGAACCCTTCCTTATAGGGTTACTCGATGGGAGTAAGGTTCGTGGTACTCGAGAGATACACGGTTGCCCCATCCGCTTAGGAAACCGTGACTGGATAGCTGATTTCTACATTATGCACCTAGTGCATGAAGAGGTCATATTTGGAATGGACTGGATGGACCGCCATCGAGCTGTGTTGGACATCAGTAGGAGGACGGTGACGGCACAATTGAGGCTAGTGATAACACGATTTATGACGTGAGTTTAGGCATTCATTTAGATAGTTTTTCCCGTTATTCATGCATGATTTGACATTAGTTCATGACGTTTATGCTTAATTCATGCATATTGTCGAGATAGACGTCTACACGAACTCTTGTTGGTTTTGTAGGTATTTTGGAGAGCTTTTGGAGCTTAATCAATACATTCGAGGATCATCCTCATGATGACACACTTCTGGACTCATTAAGAAGCAAGCAAGGAGGAAAGGAGAACACATAGGACCTTGTTGGTGCATGCCTTGCACCAACTCGTGGCTTAATGATCCAAAGGAAGCTGAACAAGCAAAACCACGGCCCAGAGCCAAAACCACGCCCGTAATTTTGGCCATGGATTTCTCTGGACAGTTGTGACAGCTGTCCCACGATCTCCATGCCCGACCCTTGATCTTGGTGGTAATTCTTGACCTTAGATACCCAAGATGATGAACTCTAGGTAGTAGTGAGCCTCACAAGCCGCTATTGGACTGAGTGTGCTAGAATTGTTACTTAGGACTTGCCTTCCCGAGACTTACCCGGTAAGGAGAGGTTTGACTCTTAGATAGAATTCCGGTTTGTGTAGAATTTTCAACCTTAGGCTCCTGGAGACTTACCGGTGATAGAATCTTAGGTGCGGGATTAGTGGACCATGAGACCTACCCGGTGATTGATCCCATTTGAGAAACACCCCTTCCCAACATACCATATCAAATCCAAGGATTGATTAGAAGCTTGAGTCCAATGCCATAACCGGAAGTCCTAACCCCTAGAATCCGCTTTTCTCTCTTTGATCACATATCTTGTGTTTGTGTTGCTTAATTGTGTTGCTAGCTTGAGTTTTTAGTTCAATTCATAATATTGCATGATTTGTGATCTTTGCTTGATCACCACAAAAAAAACCAACCCAAAAATATCATGATTTTCATTTCTTTATTCCCTTCTCTTTTCTTAGACTAGATTTGCACTATCCATGATCACTTGCATGATTTGATTTCACCTTAGTCTTTGTGTTCGACCTCAGAATACTATCCTTGCTACAAAACAACCCATGCACTGTGGGTTATCTAGGAGTTAGGAAATTATATCAAGTTATAAATTGTAAGACTTTTGTGCTATACATTTCTAGCGTAACAAGTTTTTGGCGCCGTTGCCGGGGACTAAGTCTAGATTGAATCATTGTTTGTGATTGTTTACAATTTAGGTCTTTCTTGTTGCTTTTGATCTTGTTTGGTTTGTGTCTTTGAATTTTCAAGACATCTCTCACTCTTTAGGTGCATGCGAAGATCTCGTGGCAAGGATTTAGCTCCATTCGATCCCGAACCGGAGAAAACCCTTAAGACTAGATCCAAGAGAATTAAGAAGAAGAAGGAGATGACCAGAAGAGATCTTCAAGATGAGTTGAATGAGGCCTTAAAGTAACTTAGGCTAAGGGATGAAGCCTTGGAGAATGTGAGGAGACTTGCAAATGAGAGGCAAGAAGCAACTAGGAGGGAAATTGAAGAGATTAGGCAAGCCCTTGTGCAAAGGAAGCTTAATCGTCAACAACCTCCACCACCACCACCACCGCAGCCGGCGGTTAATGTTCGGTTCAAGTCAATCATCATTGAGGAGCCACAAACACTAGGGAAACGTATGGATCCAGCCCAAAGAGTGCACCGTCCGGGTGTAAATTTAGGAGATCCCGCAGCTCATGACTACGAGCTCCGCCTTCAAGTACTACAAATGATCCGGCACAATCAATTTGGAGGGATGGAAGGAGAGTCTCCTCATCAACACTTGATGAACTATGAGATCTTGATGGAGACTCTAAGGCCACCTAGATTGGAGAACAACAACCACAAGCTTAGGGCCTTTTCTTTCTCACTTAAGGATAAGGCCTTGGCTTGGTACCAATCCATTCCACTAGGACGTGTGGGTACTTGGGAGGAGATGACAACCGAGTTCTTGACAAAGTTCTTCCCACCTTCCAAGACAATCGAGCTAAGAGGGAAGATCAATGCCTTTGTTATGAAGGATAGAGAGAGCCTATTCAAATCTTGGGAGAGGTTCAAAGACCTCCTCCTAGATTGTCCACTCCATGGGATACCGAAGATAGAGCTATTGGAGATTTATTTCAAGGGGCTTGATGAGGATAGTCAATTCAAGCTCCAATCGCTTTCCGGAGGAACATTCATGGAGAAGAATGTGGATGAGGCTTGGGAGTTTGTAGAGAAGTAAGCCTTGGTGATAGAGAAGTACTCCCATAGGAAGAGTGATGGGAGGAAACCGGGAGTATATAAAGTAAGTGAAGTCACCATGAGCAACTACAAACTTGATGCAATCAACAATGAGCTTAAGTCTTTGAGGGAGTTGTGTGCCACAACCTTGAATAATCAAGCAAGTCCTCAAATGCAAGTGCAAGCCAACTTGGCTTCCAAAGAGGAGGACATTAACTACATGGGAAGTGGTAACTACAACAATTATCAAGGCCCTAGGAACTTCAACAACAACAACAACAACCAGTAATACAACAATTACCGGCCAAATCACAACCATCCCGGGTTCTCCTATTCTAACCCGGATGGTGTCTTGAACCCTCCCGCTTCCACAAGCGCAACCCCACCACCTAAGGCTTCACAAGAGCCTCCACCCGGTTTTGCTCAACCTCCAAAGGATAGAACCGAAATGATGTTTGAACAATTGCTTGGAAGGTTGAGTGGACTTGAGAGCACGGTGACTTTTATTTCGAAGGCTCAAAAGGTACTAGAAGCACAAGTGTTCCAAAAAGCGGGTGAAGCACAAAGGGATCCGGCAAAGCTTCCCGGAAGGACCGAGGACAATCCAAGAGGCCAAGTGATGTGGGGATAAGCCGCAGTTCCCGATCTAGATTGAAAGTCCTCAACTGGGATAAAAATCGGGCTGCTCTAGGAATAAATCGGTCGATTTATATGAAGAACATGTCGATTTTTCTTGAAACTCAGAAAGCGGATTAGTGAACGATATGGAAAGAAAAGAAGATGAATATGCAATGATAAATGATTGATATAGGAAGATAGGACTATTATAAGACTTGCAAAGAACCTTGAACTCGATGGATTAAAACCCTTAACAAAGAATTACCTTTCACCCTTCCTTCTTTAACCTTACACAAGCCTTCTAGATAAGACAAGCACAAGGAGGGACTAGTTTGACTTGCAGCACCAACCTTCAACAAGATTAACACACACAAGAACAACCTAGCAAAGATTCACAACTTTTCAACCACAAGCTCTCCTTTTGATTGAATAGAAATGATAAAATGCAAACCCCGTGAGCGAAGTCACAAGTATATCACAATAACGTGGAAAATATAATCACAACTCAACTATCTAACAATATCCCCTTCTAAGGCTATTTATAAGGGAGATTAAACCTACTAAAACTAGGAAAACTAAAAAGATATGATCTATAAAATATATCTTTTGAAAAGATAATCTAAAAAAGATATCTTTTAAAAGATATAAAATATAAAGTCTAAAAAGATATGATCTATAAAATATATCTTTTGAAAAGATAATATAGGAAAGATATCTTTTAAAAGATATAAAATATAAAATCTAAAAAGATATGATCTATAAAATATATCCTTTGAAAAGATAATCTAGGAAATATATCTTTTAAAAGATATAAAATATAAAGTCTAAAAAGATAGAATATAAATAATCCTTAAGATAGTATGAGAGATTTAAGGAATTATTACAAAATATAATTGCCAAAAGATAAAGATCATGGCCGGATCTCTTGCAACTCATTTGAGTGAAGGAAAATCGGGTATGGAAATCGATCGAAATTCCTACAGGAAAATCGGTCGATTTTCTTCAGCTGCCATCCAATCTTCCATTTCATCAATTCGTCCCAAGTTTGCAACTTGTAAGCGCTCCTTCCTTGAGTTTATCTTGCTTCTAGATTAGTGATTGATCTATGTAGCGTAGGTGTTGATGTTATCAAGGATGGTCCCGCATCATACTCCCCTTCTTGAAAAGGATTCGTCCTCGAATCTCCATCTTGATCATCACTAGTCACATCGGAACTCAAGTTTGGTGGTGGTAGGGACTACAGTATCCCTTCTCCTGGAGGATCTCTGGAGGTTTGTAGAACTCGTAGCTTGATGACGATCCGTACAACACCCAACATCAATGAATCCCGGTCATCAAACATACATCTCGAATGAGAGTTTGCTTCAGGAATGGCCGCAATATTTACTAAGTATTCACATGTCGATGTTGATGATGCTAATTGAGAATGAACAGCAATTCCATCCTCTCCCGGTGGTGGTTCCTTAAGATCTCCGGGATCCAGTAATGTCATATCCATTTGATCTCTTTTTTTCTTTCCTAAACTTCCTACAAAGACACTTACTCGCTTCCCGAAAGACAATGGTATAAGATCAAAAGAAGTTAAGAAAAATATTTGAATCGAATATTCATGACAACGGAATGATAGAAAAGAGTGATAATTCCTCACTTCCTTAAGCACACATCTTTCAAGGAATTCATCCAAAGACATGAATGATATAACCTGGAAATCTATTGGATTGTGCTCAATCGGTAGTGGTTCTAGATCAACCAGAGGAGCCCTTGAAGGTGTTGCATTGGTGGCTGCAGTGGATCGATTTTTAGGAAAAATCGGTTTATCTCCAAAAAAATCACCCGATCTAGTGTCAAGAACAGGTCGATTTTCTTCACTGGATTGCTCTTCAACCACTTCTTTGTCCAATGCTCGTTCCTTGCCTTCGTTCTCCAGCTTCTCAGAGGTCTCCTTGACCTTTTTGGCTTCGATAACCCCTATGAATGCGAACACCTGGTTGTGCAATTCTGCTAAGTTATTTCGGATCTTCGCTATGGAATCATCATTCCTAGCCGAATGACATCTAGGGGGTTCCGTCCTTGAATAATAGCGTTTCCTACGATAATACCTCTCATCCGCGAATTCTTGAAAATCAACATACTTTGGAGCGTTATGCATATCATCATATTGATTTGAATACCTCAGACCTTGCTCATAATGGTTTCGTGGATGTGGTTCCGGGGCTGGGGTTCTATACGGAATACGTGAACGTCCGTCATCCTCATTCATCGATCTCCATTGAGGAACATATTGATTACACCTTGACTGGGGCAAATCCCGACCAAAATCTCGGACGAGATATTGCTCTGGGGGTCGAAATTCTCTTCTGGAATGATAGTCCGGATAATACATCCTGCACAAACACACAAAGTAACAACAAACATGTGATATTAGTAAAAACAAGGGTTTCTTACTTGTCTTCTCTCGCACTCACACTCGTTGTGAATCACATGCTGGTTTGACGTAGTTGTCTTGGATGGATTAATGCTCCTTTACTAATCAATGCACTAGCGTCCACTAGAACTCCCTTGGGTGTTTCAAGTAGTTAACTTGTGTTCGGAAGAAAGGTTCTTGTGTTGGAAGTTAGCGCAAGGTTTCCTGTTGTAGGTCTCTTCACACAAAGATTCAAGGTAGACAAAAAAGTATTGCATGTATGACACAACTAGTATGTTAGAAAGCAAGGAGACTAACTAACACACCCAAAGAAAAGACTCAATGTGTTTAGAGTAGAAAGGGCTAAGAAAAGCACACAAGAGACTAAGAAGAGAGAAGAACGTACCTTGATTTGCGAAGTTAAGAAAGAGAGATAGCCAGATTTGGGTTTGGGTATAGCTAGATCTCTTTGACTGTTTCAAGGTATATACTGGAACTCTTTTGTTGTAGTACTCTTGCACAGGGTGCACTTCAATTCTGCAAAGTATGCCTCAAAGATTTCTTTGAATTTTGGAAACAATAGCAAAAATCGGGTGAAAAATCGGTGGATCTGTTGAAGAACATACCGATTTTCTTTGTAAAATTTCGACTCTTGGATTCGACGTTCAAGAAATTTCTTTTCTTTTCTTCCTTCTCTCTCTTTTTTTTTGTATTGGCGAGGTTTCAAAGGTCAACGGTTGGCTTGTGTTTGGTTGATGGCGTTTCTCTCTTCCTGAACTTACACAAATCAACGCACGTTAAACTCAAATAATCTCGCAAAGATAGCGAACAAGAAAAGACTCAACTTTTGAAGACTCAAAGAAGACTCAAAAAAAAATCAAACCTTGTGATGAACGTTCGGACTTCAATAGATTAGCTCTGATACCACTTTGATGCGGGGATAAGCAGCATTTCCGATCTATATTGAATTTCCTCAACTGGGATAAAAACCGGGATGTTCTAGGAATAAATCGGTCGATTTATATGAAGAATAGGCGATTTTTCTTGAAAATCAGAAAGCGGATTAGTGAACGATATGGAAAGAAAATAAGATGAATATGGAATGATAAATGATTAATATAGGAAGATAGGACTATTATAAGACTTGCAAAGAACCTTGAACTCGATGGATCAAAACCCTTAACAAAGAATTACCTTTCACCCTTCCTTCTTTAACCTTACACACGCCTTCTAGATAAGACAAGCACAAGGAGGGAATAGTTTGACTTGTAGCATCAACCTTCAACAAGATTAACACACACAAGAACAACCTAGCAAAGATTCACAACTTTTCAACAAAAAACTCTCCTTTTGATTGAATAGAAATGATAAAATGCAAACCCCATGAGCGAAGTCACAAGTATATCACAATAATGTGGAAAATATAATCACAACTCAACTATCTAACAATCTCCCCTTCTAAGGCTATTTATAAGGGAGATTAAACCTACTAAAACTAGGAAAACTAAAAAGATATGATCAATAAAATATATCTTTTGAAAAGATAATCTAAAAAAGATATCTTTTAAAAGATATAAAATATAAAATCTAAAAAGATATGATCTATAAAATATATCTTTTGAAAAGATATATAGGAAAGATATCTTTTAAAAGATATAAAATCTAAAATCTAAAAAGATATGATCTATAAATTATATCCTTTGAAAAGATAATCTAGGAAAGATATCTTTTAAAAGATATAAAATATAAAATCTAAAAAGATAGAATCTAAATAATCTTTAAGATAGTCTGAGAGATTTAAGGAATTATTACAAAATATAGTTGCCAAAAGATAAAGATCATGGCCGGATCTCTTGCAACTCATTTCAGTGAAGAAAAATCGGGTATGGAAATCGATCGAAATTTCTACAGGAAAATCGGTCGATTATCTTCAACTGCCATGCAATCTTCCATTCCATCAATTCGTCCCAAGTTTGCAACTTGTAAGCGCTCCTTCCTTGAGTTTCTCTTGCTTCTAGATTAGTGACTGATCTATGTAGCGTAGGTGTTGATGTTATCAAGGATGGTCCCGCATCACCAAGTGTTGGCCATTACCACAAGGAGTGAGTTGAGCATGAAAGATCCATTACCTAAGGGGAATGATAAGGGAAAGCAAGTAGTAGTGGAGGAGAACCAATGCAAGAAGAAGGAGGCAAGAGCAAGGATGATGAGCCAACATATGTGGCACCTCATCCATACAAGCCACCACTACCATTCCCACAATCACGACCAAGAGCTCGTTTGGTCAAACATTTTGGTAAATTCCTTGAACTCATGTCTAAATTGCATATTAACATTCCGTTCATGGATGCTATTCTAGGTATGCCGGCCTATGGAAAGTTTTTGAAGGAGATACTCTCCAACAAGAGGAAGTTGGAAGAGTATGGGGAAGTAAGGATGACAAAGAGATCTTCCGAGTTGATTCATACTATGAGGGAGGAGATGCCTCCTAAGTTACGAGATCCAGGATCTTTTTGTGTACCAATCGGAGTTGGAGAAGTGCAATATGAGGCCCTATGTGACCTTGGAGCAAGTGTAAGCATTATCCCGCTTGCACTTTGCAATAGGATTGGGTTAGGAGAACCGAAGCCGGTCAAGATGACCCTCTACATGGCGGACCGATCCATCACTCATCCCGTGGGAATCCTAGAGGACATACCGGTTCAGCTTGGGAAGTTCTATGTGCCAATCGATTTTATTGGTTTGGACATCCCGACGGACTACCCGGTTCCTATCATTTTAGGAAGGCCATTCTTAGCCACATCCGGATGCTTAGTGGATTGCAAAAATGGGATCCTCTCCTTCAACATAGAAGAAGAGAATATCAAGTTCAAGCTGTCCACAATGATGAAGGGGTCATCCCTTGGTGAAGATGTCTTCAACATTGTTGAGGAAGAAGAGTCTAGAGAAGTTGTGAGCTCGATCTTGATCAAGGACCCGCTTGAGAGGGTTCTTAGCTTGAGTATCATGGAGGAAGGAGTTTAGAAAGCTTGTAATGAAGAAATCCAAGCTTTGGATGCATTAGAAAAGGATACAAGTGCTGAATTTGAAGTGCACGAAGTAGTGTTGAATCACTGTAGGAACCACGGCCAGGGAGCAAGAACCACGCCCATGGTTTCACCCTTGGAACTTTCTGTAATGTCCAAATGGGCCAGCTCTTCCAGTTCCACGCCCGTGGTTGTGCCAGAGGTCGTGGTTTTGCCCGTGGTTTCTCCATAAAGTCCCTTAGTTGTTGATCAAGCTTCAAGGAGTCTTGGAGAGTCTTCCATGGCTTTTGAATCATCTCAACCTACATTGTATGGATCATCTCCAACCAATAAAGGTCCTCCTAAACTTGATCTTAAGCCTCTCCCTTCTCATTTAAAGTATGCTTTCCTTGGTTCAAATTCTACTTATCCCGTGATTGTGAATGCATCTTTGAATGATGATGAGCTTGATAGATTGTTGAATGAATTGAAATTGCATAGGAGAGCTATTGGTTACACTATTGATGATTTAGTTGGCACTAAACCTTCCTTGTGCATGCATAAAATCTTAATGGAAGACAGCTATAAACCTTCAATTGAACCTCAAAGAAGATTGAACCCTATTATGAAAGAGGTAGTCAAGAAAGAAATCTTAAAATTGCTAGACGCAGGAATCATTTTCCCGATTTCGGATAGTAAATGGGTTAGTCCCGTACATGTCGTTCCTTAGAAGGGTGGTATGACCGTAGTAACTAATGAGAACGATGAACTAATCCCAACTAGGACGGTTACGAGGTGGAGAATGTGTATTGATTATAGGAAACTTAATGTGGCCTCTAGGAAAGATCACTTCCCTCTTCCCTTCATTGACCAAATGCTAGAGAGATTAGCTCAACATTCACATTTTTGCTACTTAGATGGCTATAGTGGGTTTTTCCAAATCCCTATTCACCTGGATGACCAAGGAAAAACAATATTTACATGTCCTTGGGGAACATTTGCATATAGGAGGATGCCATTTGGGTTGTGTAATGCACCCGCCACCTTTCAAAGGTGTATGATGGCTATTTTTTCTGAATATATTTTGAGAATATTATGGAAGTGTTTATGGATGATTTCTTGGTGTATGGATCTTCATTTGATGATTGCTTGGCTAACTTGTCTTTGGTGTTGAAGAGATGTGAGGAAACTAACCTTGTTTTGAATTGGGAGAAATGCCACTTCATGGTGAGTGAAGGCATAGTGTTGGGACATGTGGTTTCCCACCGTGGCATTGAGGTTGATAGAGCAAAGATAGAAACGATAGAGAAGTTGCCACCTCCTACCTCGGTGAAAGGGGTAAGGAGTTTCTTAGGGCATGCCGGTTTTTACTGGAGGTTTATAAAAGATTTATCTAAAATTTCTAAGCCTCTCACTAACCTACTAATGAAGGATGTTGAGTTTGTTTTCTCCAAAGATTGTCTTGAAGCGTTTTGTAGGTTTAAGGATGCTTTGATCTCCGCCCCTATCATGCAACCGCCGAATTGGAGCTTACCATTTGAAATAATGTGTGATGCAAGTGATGTGACCGTTGGGGCTATTTTAGGACAAAAGAAAGATGGGCTTACACATGTCATCTATTACGCTAGCAAGACGCTAGATGATGCCCAACTCAACTATGCCACAACCGAGAAGGAGTTGCTAGCGGTAGTGTATGCCTTTGAGAAGTTCCGGTCATATCTTGTTGGAGCAAAGGTCATTGTGTACACGGATCATGCTGCGATCTGGTATCTCCTCATAAAGAAGGATGTCAAGCCTCGCCTCATTCGGTGGATCCTTCTCCTCCAAGAATTTGACTTGGAAATTCGGGACAAGAAGGGGTCTGAAAATTCAGTAGCGGACCATCTTAGTAGGCTACCACCATTGGAGATTGAAAAAGATGACATCCTGATTGATGACTCATTCCAGGATGAACAATTGCAATTGATGGAGAAGTACTTACTTCAAGTGTCTAGAGGGAGTGAGCCATGATATGCGGATATAGTGAACTACCTTGTGTGTGAAAAGGTGTCACCCGGTTTGTCATATGCCCAAAGTAAAAAGTTTTTCAAGGATGTGAGGCATTACTATTCGAGCGAGCCTCTCTTGTTCAAGAGAGGGCTGGATGGAGTCTTTAGGAGGTGCATCCCGGAGGATGAGGTGGAGAGTGTGATCCGCCATTGTCACTCCTTGCCATGTGGAGACCATGCTAGCTCACACAAGACGTGTAACACCCCAAGTTTCACAACTCGGGAGCTACTGGTTAGGACCTCATAGTGGGTCCCGACCTTAGTTTGACAACAACTTAACTAGATCTTACAACAAGGCACAAATAAGGAAAATCATAAATCATAAAGTAGGTTTTAACAAAACAATGAATGTGACCAGAAACTAACAGCCGGAAGCAACAAAGTCTCATAAATTGAGAAAAAGTACAGTCATAACTGAAAGACCAACAAAAGGAACTGCCCCCATCCTAAGGAGTACGACACCCCGGCTGTCCACTACTATCCGGATCACTCGGCATCTGCTCTAACCTGTGGCAAATCTAAACAACAATAAACAATTAGCTAACTAATCAAATATAAGCAGAAGGATAAATAGCACAAACACACAGAAGACGAATATAAACAATCAACATGCTGGCACACAATTAGGTTATTATCTGATAACTTACGTGATTCACTTTATCCGATTTGAAAAGTTGTAGCACGAGAAATCTTAAGATTCTCGCCTCCGTTCCTTATCCAACTAGTGATGGTTTGGCACACCTCCGCCGGTGGCGTCCCCGCAAACCAAGTATGGACTAGTCCCGAGAGAAACCCTCAGCGCCCTCGGGCTAACTGAGCAGAATGCTACCGCCCGTTACTCTTAGGCCAGATATGTAAGTCGGTCGATGATTACTATGAAATACACTAGTACACATATCATTCAAACACCACTATCATCATTCACACTCATATCTGACAGCTAGCTAAGTAAGCCCAAAGGACTTACCTTAAATAGATCTCGACTCTCGAATGTGCAATTCGATCTGTAACAGTAGGAATTCAGTGGTCTGTCAAATGAGGCAAGTGTGTCAGTACACTTCCTAGGTAATTAGAAGTCTAAGACTTCTAAGATAGAAGATCTTATTAGAATAAAACTGATTACAATACCAATTTATGGTAAAATGACTATTTTACCCTTGGTCCCGAAACTTCCAAAATTTCCGCAATTCATGCCTAAACTCTTATTTGAGACTACAAAGTCATATTCTAACTCCTAAAGCTGACTTTGGTTACAAAATAGCACTTTACCTATTTCCCTATTTTCCGAAAGGTCATTAAGGTCCAACTTCAACTTCAAATATGAAATTCGTAAAAAATTATAAAAATTCCGAAATAATTCTCTAGATCATCTATGATATTCCAACTATTCTTAGGGGCAAGAATTTCTCAAAACTGTTCAACCCTCGCTTCAATAAAAATTCCCAAAGTTGGTTACAACACTCACATCTCCCATACTTAGCCAAAATTTCGTTGTTGGAAAAACTGCTTAACTACCCCACCTTGGAAGCTTATAACTTCTAATCCGACCGTTCATTTCTTCTCAAATTTTAATACTATAAACTACATGCATCCACCTAATAACTATTAAAATTTCAACGGTGGATCTTCAACCTAACTCTCTAACATTGATCTACAATAGTACCCATTTCCCACTTACAAACTGAGATTAAAACAAGGGTTCTTCACTCTTATTTCTATTGCTCATTGATAAAGCATTGAAGCAATTGTGAGCTAGTTTGTCTATATTGTCGATATAGAGGTCTACATAAGCTTTGTGTTGATTGTAGGCGAATAAGAGCTAAAATCGAACGGATTGAGAGAGAATGAAGATGGATTGAGCATGTCCAAGGATTGAGGACACCACAAAGGAGCTAAGGAAGATGCTAAGATGAAGAATGGCACAAAACAAAGGGAATTACGAGCAACCTATGTTTCCACGCTCTAAAATACGGCCGTAATGAAGTCCACGCTCTAAACCACGGCCGTGGAACTTGGCAAACACAAGCGTGGAGCATTCCAGTAAGTTACACGGCCGTGGAAGTTGTGAAGCACCGTAATCCAATTCCACGCTCTAAACCACGGGCGTGGAACCTTCTATGACCGTGATTTAGGCGATCTTTTAACGTACTAATTAAAGCCACGATCTTCTACGCACATGGGCTGGAGACATATTCTATCTTTCCCTATAAAAGGACTAAAGGAGGGAGATTCCGTCACCTTCGCTTACGCTTACTTGCACGTGCCTAAGGTTTCAGTTGGACGTGCAGAGATTGCTATTTTACAACGGAGATTTGCAAAGACTTGGAGATTTGGAAGTTACACTTTGATTCCTAGGTTTGATTAGAAGACGGATTGACATCCCGTTCTTCGTTCTTATCAAGGAGAGTTATTGGTTTGTGTTTATTCCAAATCTGAATTACATTATCATTCCTATTTGTGGATTCGAGATTTATTTGAAGTTTATTGAAGGTTTTCGAAGGTTTTCATCTTTCATTCTTTTAAATCTTGAATTTGATATCATAATGACTGTTGTTGGCTAAAACCCTTTAGTAATTCTAAGGTGAAGGGTTGATAGTTGTGGCTTAGATGATGATAGATCGATCGTAAACAGATTGGACCCTGAGAGTTAGAGAGATTTCGCCGACGAGCCTAAACCACGGTCTGTTCTTGAGGTTCCACGGCCGTGGAACTCAAGAACTACCCGTAATTTTGTGTCAATCACGAACCTTGCTTTTACTTTAATCCAAAGTTAAAGATTTGCTTTAACTTAGTCTTGGCTTGCCTTTTCTAGGTGGTAGTGAAGCCTCAACAACCTCTACTTCGATTTCGAGTGTCACAATCTTAATCGGTTTAGTTAGTCTTGATCCTTGGGTTATAAGTTTGGGTATTTGATATTAATTCTTACCTTTAGAATCTGTCTATACTGAAGCCTCAACAACCTTTATAGAGAGTGTCTTTAGGTGAGTCATATAGGGTTTTGGAACTTCATCGTACATCTCCTTACATTCGTATACCTTTGCATACCTCAACTCTGTCTTTATATCTTTAGTATATCTTGAATCGATTGCCACGACTGGATTCCTGGATCTTTAGAATTGTTGTTTTTCCAATATTTACAAAGCTTCATACATTTACTTGCTTGACAATTCTATAACTGGATTTAACCCCCCAAATCCCTGTGTTCGATACTCTGGAATTCTTGCTTAAATACGTCGATCCGTACACTGCGGGTTCGCTTGCTTGATTTCTAGTTTTATAAATTTAAGACTTATTTGCACGCACGCTAAGTGGCGAACAAGTTTTTGGCGCCGTTGCCGGGGATTTGGTCTAGGCCGAATTCGGTTATCGGTTGTCAAGTTTGGGAGCTCTTCCCTTGTTATTTGATATCTTTTCAAGTGTATGCGCAGGTCTAGGAACAACGAAGACCTCTTACCTCTTGATCAAGAGCTTGAGAGGACTTTGAGGAGAAAGCTTAAGGAAAGAAAGATGGCTGAAGAAAGAGAACGTGATTACCAAACGGAGTTGGCGGAAAAAGAAGCTCAACTCCAATGGAGTGAGAAGACTCGCAGGGAGGAAATGGATCGTCATCAGTCAAAAGTTGATGATCTAACAGATATGATATTCCAAATAAGGATGGAAATGAGCGATCTTAAGAGAAAGAAGAGCAGGAAATCCTCAAGGAGATCCTCAAGATCGGTTTGAACCCATTCATCCGGTGAGGATAGCGACTCTTCCATGCCACCATTAGAGGACATTGATCCAACGATCAATGTGAATCCATTTGTTCCACGGGCAGCTGCCAATCGCCGTACCCCATCTGGAGGTGCGAGATTCGATCGTGTGGATGAGGAGCCAAGAACTCTTGGCCAAAGGATGGATCCAACGCCGCAACCACGCCGTTTGGGTGTGAACTTTGATGCTGATGATGCACAAGGGTTTAGCTTCAACCCACAAGTTATTACCATTGTCCACCAAAATAAATTTGGGGGAACAAGCGCTGAATCTCCACATCAACATCTACAAAATTTTGAGATCATGATGGAGACAATGAAGCCAAAGAATGCAACTACCAACAGCTATAAACTCAAGCCTTTCTTTTTCTCCTTGAAGGGGAAAGCATTGTCTTGGTACCAAGCTCTTCCAAGTGGGAAACTCGACACATGGGAAGATCTTTCTTCGGAATTCCTCACTAAGTTCTTTCCGCCATCCAAGACGGCGGAGTTGAGAGGTAAGATTAATGCATTTTCTATGAGATCTAACGAAAGTTTGTTTCAATCTTGGGAAAGATTTCAGGATTTGCTATTGGATAGCCCACATCATGGCATATCAAAATTGGCGCTATTGGAGATATACTATAAGGGGCTGGATGTGGAGACACAATTCAAGCTCCAATCCCTTTCATGTGGTACATTCATGGACATGAGGGAAGATGACGCTTGGGACTTCATTGAGAAGCAAGCGCGAGTCATTGAGAAGTATTCTCACCGGAAAGTAGAGGTGAATCAAGTGGAGCAAGGAGCAAAGCTATCACAAGCAGCTCAAACTCAAATCTTTTCTCTCAATACGGAGATTAAAGAGTTGAAGGAAGCCATCAAAACCAACTTTCCAAAGCAAAAGGGACAAGATGTAGGTTATTTGGGCAACAACAATAACCACAACGGGAATGAGAATACAAACCGCAACAACCGGAACAACAACCGGAATAATTGGAACAACAACAACAACAACAACCGGAACAACAATTGGAACAACAATAGGGGTTCAAACAACAACAATTGGCGTCCCAACCAACAAAATTCCGGTAATTCTTATTCCAATTCAGGAAATTCACTAACTCCACCTTCCTCTTCTTCCACTCCTTTGAAAAGCCAGGGGCAAACATCTAATGGTGGAAGTACTTCGGGGAAAGAGAAGTCCGATCCCATGTTGGAGACAATTTTGGGCAAGCTTCAAGGATTGGAGACTCGCATCATCAAAGTAAATGATCACATTACTAAGGTTGATAAAGCCCAAAAGGTTTTAGAGAACCAAATGTTTAGCCATGCGGAGGAAGTTTCTAGGAATCAAGGAAAACTTCCAGGAAAGACGGAGGACAACCCAAAAGGAAGGGTGATGGCAATCACAACTAGGAGCGGAGTAACAACTACCGACCCGCAGCCTAAGTTTGTAGAAGTCCCTGTTGAGAAGGACAAAGAAAAGGGGAAGGAGAAGGAAGATGTCTACGTTCCTCCTCCAGCTTACAAACCTCCCCTACCATTCCCGCAATCTAGAGCAAGAGCGCGTCTAGACAAACAATTCGGTAAGTTTATTGAACTCATGAGCAAACTGCATATCAATATACCTTTCATTGATGCAATTGTAGGTATGCCAGCTTATGGAAAGTTCCTAAAGGAGATCCTCTCTAACAAAAGAAAGCTAGAGGATTTTGGAGAGGTTAAGATGAGTTCGGATTCATCGGGTCTTATCAAAACCATGAAAGAGAAGCTGCCCCCAAAGCTGAAGGATCCGGGGTCATTTTGTATTCCCATAGGAGTGGGAGATGTCACATATGATGCATTATGTGATTTGGGAGCAAGCGTGAGCATCATTCCGCTTGCCTTATGCAGGAAGATCGGTTTAGGCGATCCTAAACCGGTAAAGATGACGTTGTACATGACGGATCAATCCATAACTCGTCCCGTCGGTATAGTTGAAGACGTCCCGGTCAAGCTTGGTAAGTTCTATATTCCTATAGACTTTGTTGTGCTTGACATTCCTGCAGATAGTCCGGTCCCGATCATTCTCGGAAGACCGTTTCTTACAACATCCGGCTGTATAGTCGATTGCAAGAATGCTAGACTCGCCTTTGACATAGGAGAAGAGAAGGTAGAGTTCGTCCTTTCCACTTTAGTGAAGGAACCAGCCTTCGATGAGGATATATTTAATATCCATGACGAAGAGCTATCTAGAGAGGAGGTAAGTTCTATTCTCTTCAAAGATCCCTTGCAAAAAGTTCTTTCTATGAACATTATGGATATAGGGGAAGAAGAGGAGTGCAATGAGTCAATTGAAGCCTTAGAGACACAAAAAGAAGTGTATGAAGAAGAGTTCGAGAAACTCCACGATGAGTCAGAAAACGTACGGATCCACGGTCAGACAGCCTATTCCACGGCCGTGGAATTCACCAACACAAGTCGTGGAGCATTCCAGTAAGTTACACGGCCGTGGAGGAAACAGAGGCACCGTAATCACTTTCCACGCCCAAAATCACGGCCGTGGAGAAGGCAGGGGTGCCGTAATTTTGGGTGAATCCGAAGGAAATTGTGTTTTCTCCACAACTTCTCTTGATTCTTCTCCAACACCTTCTACTTCCTTAGACACTTCTAAGGTACCGTCGGATATTCCTCAAGAGCCATTGGAGACTCCTATAGTGATGAAATTGAAACCACTTCCTACACATCTAAGGTACGCATTTCTAGGATCTAATTCTACCTTTCCGGTAATTGTTAGTTCAGATTTAAGCCTAGATGAACATAGTAAGCTTATGGTTGTCCTTAAGAAACATAAGAAAGCCTTAGGATATACTATAGAGGATTTAGTAGGAATCAAACCTTCCCTATGCATGCATAAGATCTAAATGGAAGAGGACTTTAGAACTTCGCGACAACCTCAAAGGTGGTTAAATCCGTCCATGAAGGAGGTTGTCAAGAAGGAAATTCTTAAACTACTCGATGCAGGTATCATCTACCCTATCTCCGATAGCAAGTGGGTGAGTCCCGTACAAGTGGTTCCGAAGAAGGGAGGAATGACGGTCATCACCAACAAAAACAATGAACTCATTCCTACACGAACCGTAACAGGATGGCGGATGTGTCTACCGCAAGCTAAACAACGCGACGAGGAAGGATCACTTCCCACTACCCTTCATCGACCAAATGCTTGAAAGGTTAGCACAACATTCACATTTCTGTTATCTTGACGGTTATAGTGGTTTCTTTCAGATCCCGATACACCCGGATGATCAAGAGAAGACCACGTTCACGTGCCCGTGGGGTACGTTTGCCTATAGGAGGATGCCGTTTGGGCTTTGCAACGCCCCAACCACCTTTCAAAGGTGCATGATGGCCATCTTCTCGGAATATATAGAGGAAATCATGGAGGTTTTTATGGATGACTTCTCCGTTTATGGTTCCTCTTTTGACAATTGTCTTTCTAACCTTGATCTTGTGATACAAAGGTATGAAGACACTAACCTAGTTCTTAATTGGTAGAAGTGTCAATTTATGGTGAAAGAGGGCATTGTATTAGGACACTTAATCTCTAGTAGAGGGATTAAGGTGGATAAAGCTAAGATAGAGACAATAGAAAAGCTTCCTCCCCCAACTTCGGTGAAAGGGATAAGAAGTTTTCTAGGACATGCTGGATTTTATAGGCGTTTCATAAAGGATTTCTCTAAGATATCAAAACTGCTTACTAATCTATTGATGAAGGATGCAGTTTTTGATTTCTCGCAGGAATGCTTAGATGCGTTTAATATGATTCGGGAAGCTCTAATCTCAGCCCCGATTATCCAACCTCCGGATTGGAATCTTCCCTTTGAGGTTATGTGTGATGCAAGTGACGTAGCTATAGGAGCTGTTCTTGGGCAAAAGAAAGAAGGACAAACCCACGCTATCTACTACGCTAGCAAGACGCTAGATGAAGCGCAGCTCAACTACGCCACTACAGAAAAAGAATTCTTAGCAATTGTATATGCAATTGACAAATTTCGCTCTTATCTTGTAGGTGCAAAGGTGATTGTATACACGGATCATGCTGCGATCCGGTATCTACTTGCAAAGAAGGATGTGAAGCCAAGGCTAATTAGATGGATTCTTCTCCTACAAGAATTCGATCTAGAGATCCGCGACAAGAAGGGTTCGGAAAATTCTATTGCGGATCATTTGAGTCGTCTAACACATCTAGAGGACGACCATCTACCTATAGATGACTCCTTTCCGGACGAACATTTACATATCATAGAGGAGTGCATCGATGTGATCACCAAAGGTAACGAACCATGGTTTGCTGATTTTGTTAACTATTTGGTTTGTCAGGAATTACCGCCCGGATTATCCTACGCACAAAGAAAGAAGTTCTTTAAGGATGTTCGGGAATACTTTTGGAATGAACCTCTCCTCTTTAAGAGAGGTCCGGACGGCATTATTCGGCGATGTGTGACGGAAGATGAGATGCAAAGTGTCATCCGTCATTGTCATTCACTACCTTGTGGAGGACACGCTAGTTCGAACAAAACTAGCGCTAAGGTATTGCAATCTGGATTCTTTTGGCCTACTCTATTTAAAGATGTGCAAACCTTTGTTTCCTGCTGCGATGCTTGTCAAAGAACAGGGAATATATCTAGGAGGAATGATATGCCTCTCAACAAGATCCAAGAGGTGGAGATCTTTGACGTTTGGGGAGTAGACTTCATGGGACCTTTCCCATCATCTTGTGGAAACCAATACATACTTTTAGCGGTGGATTATGTTTTGAGATGGGTTGAAGCAATTGCCTCTCCCACCAATGATGCCATGGTAGTGGTTAAGTTCTTTAACAAGACCATCTTCCCACAATTTGGGACACCACGGACTATCATTAGTGATGGAGGCTCTCACTTCATTGCCCGACGCTTTGAAGCTCTTCTAGCTAAGTATGGGGTGACTCACAAGATCGCCACTCCTTATCATCCACAAACTAGTGGACAAGTGGAGATCTCAAACCGGGAGATCAAAGGAATCCTAGAGAAGACGGTTTCAAGGACAAGGAAGGATTGGTCTTTGAAGCTAGATGACGCATTATGGGCGTACCGGACTGCATATAAGACTCCCATCGGAACTACGCCATACAACCTTGTGTATGGGAAGTCTTGTCACTTACCGGTAGAGTTGGAGCACAAGGCGTATTGGGCAATAAAGTGGTTGAACTTCAACATGAAGGAAGCGGGAGAGAAGCGTCTCTTGGACCTCAATGAGCTTGAAGAACTTCGCTTGAACGCCTACGAAAACGCCAAGATCTATAAAGAAAGAGCGAAGCGTTGGCATGATAAGCATATCATCCCAAAGGACCTCAAAGAAGGAGATCAAGTTCTCCTCTTCAATTCAAGGCTTCGTCTCTTTCCAGGTAAGCTTAAATCTCGTTGGACTGGACCTTTTCTAATCAAACGTGTTTTTCCACATGGTGCAGTTGAAGTATGGGGTGAAAAGGGCGGAAGTTTTAAGGTGAACGGTCAACGACTCAAGAAGTATACACCGGAACTCCAAGCTGAAGAGTTCGCGCCCACCGCACTCGAATAAGTGCGAATATGGTCTAGCTACGGACCTTAAACAAAGCACTTCTTGGGAGGCAACCCAAGGTATTGCATTTACGTTTTTGTTTTTGATTCATAGATTAGAATAGTATAGACGTTTTGTTTTGTTTTGTTTTGCCTTCGATGCCTTCCGGTATGTTCGTGTTTTTGGATGTAGGATCAGTGGAAAAGGAAAGGGGAAGAAAACGTTTGAAGAAAATTGACGAAACTTGGACTTTGGCACATTATAGAGAGTTCCACGGCCAAAACCACGGCCGTGACAGCTACAACGTGGTTTTTATAGTGGCCGTAGAAATTTTTGAAAATCACGGTCTTTCGGGGGTTTCCACGGCCCCGAAAGACCGTGATTTTCAAAAATTTCTACGGCCACTATAAAAACCACGTTTCTTCACAAAACACACAAAATACCCCAATTCCACGCCCCTATTTCTCCGAAATCTTCCCCCTCTCCCAAATTCTCGTTCGTTAATCGTTTCAAACGATTCTTTGGCCAAAACTGAAGAAAATCCAATCACCTACAAGATCCAAGCAACAATTCGAGCGGCAAATCACCAAGGAAGACACAATTCAGATTCCAAAATCCGAAAACCTAGGTTTTTGGTTCTTTCTCTCTCTTTGTCGATTTGGCTTCATTTTGCTAGAATTTTTAGGAGAACTGATTGGAATTGGGCTGAAATTAGTCTAGGGCTGCTTGTTGTTGAGTTTGATGTGATTCTGCCGAGTTTTGAGAAATCACGAACCGAATCACGGTCTCTGGATATTCCACGGCCGTGGAATTTGAAGAACAGACCGTGGTTTTTGACAGAACATGGATTTTGTAAGGAGAATCTCTGATAGAAATAAGAATAAGAAAAGGAAAGGCAACACTTCTTCCTCTTCTAGAGCACCACCAGCTGAGCCCCCATCACCCCCATCACCATCATCACCACCTTCCCCTAGGATCCCTACTATCCATGAGGATCACCTCGATGCTTTAGACAGGATCCATAAGCGAGCTGTCATAGGACCTAGGTATCTACTACTTGAGAAGTTAGAGCCTTTGCATGTGGTAGGGGATCTCACTTGGCTACTAGATAGAGCCAGATTGGTCGTCTTCTCCGATATTCGGGAAGACGCATATGAGGAGATTACTAGGGAGTTTGTAGTCTCGTTTGAGCACAGTCATGTTGACAGGACGGTTTCTTTCCGGCTGATGGAAAGGAACTATGAGTTCTCTATTAGAGAGTTTGGAGCCTTCTTTGGGTTCCATGAGACCTTCAATGGTCGATTCCCTAGTGGCGTGTACGCCAAGGATTTCTAGGAGGAGATAGCGATGGTATACGCCAGCGAGGACCACTGGCAACCTGCTGATACCAAGGCTAGGTTGATTTATCACCTAGCCTTTAAGATTGCCCATAGAGTGCTTTCTGAGTGTCTCTTCCCTAGGACGGAGACACCTCAGAAAATCAAGACGGATGAGTTATTTTTGCTTTACTGCATGTTGTACGGTAGGCCAGCTGATTGTGCCACCCTCTTAGCTTCCACTATGAGCAAGCTAAAGAACAAGAGGGCTGACAACATTGGATACGGTGGGATGGTCACCCACCTTGCTAGGTAGTTAGGGATAGATTTCTCCGCGTGCACCCGCATTGCAGCTAGACCTCTAGGACTTCAGAGCCTCATGACTAGAGGCATTATCTTCCCTACACATAGAGGTCCACCTTCAGCTGACATGCCTTGGGAGAGTAGGACCGGTAGAGGTATTGCATGGCTTCCAGAGTGTTCCATTATGGCAGGACGCCATAATTGGAAGGAGACGTTCGCTGCTATGCATGCGAACAGATTAGTTGCACCACCCTACGTTCCCCCTGAGCCACCAGTTGTAGAGGAGGAGGAGATGAGAGGAGGTGATGAGTATGAGGGAGGAGGAGGAGAGCATGACTTTGGTACCTTTCTGGATCATCCGGATGCAGTTCCCGACATTCCTAGATACTCTCCCCGTCCCGCTAGAGCTTCTGGCTCTTCCTCTCGCCGTTCTAGTGTGAGCGAGAGACCTACATGGATGGCGGACCCTCCTACATGGTATAGCACTCAGCCGGATTGGATGGGAGCTCCACCACCTTGGCATGCACAGCCACCATCTGCACCAGCACCGTCAGACGCACCAGCATGGTATAGCCAGCCGCCCGAATGGTATCAGCAGTTGCCCGAGTGGGGCACCGATCTTTCCAGCAAGGTTGGAGCCTTGGAGATCCGTGCAGATGCTAGGGACGCACGAGCCGACGATCATGACCGCATGATGAGAGATATTTACCGCCAGCAGTTTGGGCGGAACTATGATCCCGACTTCTTCCCGTTTCCACCACCGCCTCCACCTCAGTGATGACCTTGGACGATCTACCGCTTTAGCCGCTCCACCACCGTCTTGTGAGGTCTTTTTCTTTCTTTCTTTTCTTTATTTCTCTTTTTGAACATTAGGGACAATGTTTGTTCCAAGTATGGGGTGGGGTGTGACTAATCGTATGTAATAACTCTTACTCACTTTGTATGCTTTTATCGAGAACACCGTGCATGTTTCATTCTATTGTTACACATTTCATTATTGCATTGCATGAAAAAGCTTTTGAAAAACCCATAAAAATTGAAAAATTTTGAAAATTTTGTGCTTCTAGGAATTGAGATGACTTCTATGATAATCACTACTTGTGAATTGAGTTTTGATGACAATCGCATGCTTAAACAAATAGTGAATTGAAAAGAAATTGAATGAGTTGATTATTCCTCTTTTGCAAGTTTCATAATGTGAAGAATGTTACCTAAATCATGTTGAGAAATCAAAGTTGAAATCACATAATAAGTTCTTATACTTCTTGTTGAAATGATTAAGGCAATTCGATTTTCTTTCTTCTTTCTTTGATCATTTAGCCCCTCAATGAAATAATGGCCTCCTTTACCTATCCGGGAATTTGGAGGAGTTGATAATTGGCATGTTTGATGTGAGAGGGCCATGAAAGCAAAATTTTGCATTCAAAGAATAGAAAGAACTTATAGGTTTGGGGAAGTCAATCATGACGATGAGTAACTCGGCACCATTCACATAGCCGGGTGTTTGTGTCTTGCCAAAGTCGGATTGAGCGATATTCCTAGAGGATTATGGTATGTGCATCAAGGGTTTAAGGCATCTCGCAAAATTGAGAACCGCCAATCTCCTAGGCTTCGGTTTTTGTGCACCTCTGTCCATAACTCCAAAAGTAAAGTCGAAAAATGAATTGAAAAGAAGAGAGCGAAGCTCTAAGTTGAAAGTGTTGCGAAACCGCAAAAGAAAAAGAAAAGAGTTAGTTATCCACTTTCCCGGATTCATGCACCACATTCCTTAAAGTTTTCCTTCCTTTTCCGCATTCTAGACCTTGTTTGAAAGTCCTTAAGATCAAGAGAATGATATATGACTTGGTGATCTAAATTGAAGTTTCTTATGATTGATTTTGTTAATGTTTGAAGGTTATGTTGTTTACATGGAAGTTTGATCAATTCATGAGTTTTCTTTACTCTTTACTCTTTGATTATGTATATGAGAGTCTTATGAACGAATAAAGCAAGATTTGAGAATGATCTATTGACTAGAGAGCACATTCATCTAAAAGAAGTTTTGTTTTTGAGAGTGTATCCATATTTCATCCTAACTTGAGTTTTAAAGCTTTTGAAAGACCTTGCTTGGGGACAAGCAAGTGGCAAATATGGGGTATTTTGTTAGCATGAAATATTGTGATATTTTAGGCACGTTTTCTAGATGTATTTCATCCATATTGGTGTTCATTGATAAAGCATTGAAGCAATTGTGAGCTAGTTTGTCTATATTGTCGATATAGAGGTCTACATAAGCTTTGTGTTGATTGTAGGCGAATAAGAGCTAAAATCGAACGGATTGAGAGAGAATGGAGATGGATTGAGCATGTCCAAGGATTGAGGACACCACAAAGGAGCTAAGGAAGATGCTAGGATGAAGAATGACACAAAACAAAGGGAATTACGAGCAACCTATGTTTCCACGCTCTAAAATACGGCCGTAATGAAGTCCACGCTCTAAACCATGGCCGTGGAACTTGGCAAACACAAGCGTGGAGCATTCCAGTAAGTTACACGGCCGTGGAAGTTGTGAAGCACCGTAATCCAATTCCACGCTCTAAACCACGGGCGTGGAACCTTCTATGACCGTGATTTAGGCGATCTTTTAACGTACTAATTAAAGCCACGATCTTCTACGCACATGGGCCGGAGACATATTCTATCTTTCCCTATAAAAGGACTAAAGGAGGGAGATTCCGTCACCTTCGCTTACGCTTACTTGCACGTGCCTAGGGTTTCAGTTGGACGTGCGGAGATTGCTATTTTGCAACGGAGATTTGCAAAGACTTGGAGATTTGGAAGTTACACTTTGATTCCTAGGTTTGATTAGAAGACGGATTGACATCCCGTTCTTCGTTCTTATCAAGGAGAGTTATTGGTTTGTGTTTATTCCAAATCTGAATTACATTATCATTCCTATTTGTGGATTCGAGATTTATTTGAAGTTTATTGAAGGTTTTTGAAGGTTTTCATCTTTCATTCTTTTAAATCTTGAATTTGATATCATAATGACTGTTGTTGGCTAAAACCCTTTAGCAATTCTAAGGTGAAGGGTTGATAGTTGTGGCTTAGATGATGATAGATCGATCATAAACAGATTGGACCCTGAGAGTTAGAGAGATTTCGCCGACGAGCCTAAACCACGGTCTGTTCTTGAGGTTCCACGGCCGTGGAACTCAAGAACTACCCGTAATTTTGTGTCAGTCATGAACCTTGCTTTTACTTTAATCCAAAGTTAAAGATTTGCTTTAACTTAGTCTTGGCTTGCCTTTTCTAGGTGGTAGTGAAGCCTCAACAACCTCTACTTCGATTTCGAGTGTCACAACCTTAATCGGTTTAGTTAGTCTTGATCCTTGGGTTATAAGTTTGGGTATTTGATATTAATTCTTACCTTTAGAATCTTTCTATACTGAAGCCTCAACAACCTTTATAGAGAGTGTCTTTAGGTGAGTCATATAGGGTTTTGGAACTTCACCGTACATCTCCTTACGTTCGTATACCTTTGCATACCTCAACTCTGTCTTTATATCTTTAGTATATCTTGAATCGATTGCCACGACTGGATTCCTGGATCTTTAGGATTTTTGTTTTCCCAATATTTACAAAGCTTCATAAATTTACTTGCTTGACAATTCTATAACTGGATTTAACCCCCCAAATCCCTGTGTTCGATACTCTGGAATTCTTACTTAACTACGTCAATCCGTACACTGCGGGTTCGCTTGCTTGATTTCTAGTTTTATAAATTTAAGACTTATTTGCACGCACGCTAAGTGGCGAACAAGTACTGAGAGTTAAATCAAGAGAGAAATCCGAGTGTAGAAGGTTTATGAAACTCACCTAAGAGAGTAGTTGTAGCAGGCAGGGACTATCGCTTCTGGTGAGGCCTGTACAGCGTGCAGAGCTCTACTCCTAGCACAACTCTGGTGCTGCTTACTCGTGAGTCTGCTGTCAACGCAGAAGGGATGGAATTGGCTTGTTCGTGGATCTGGATGTGAAGGTTTGTGTGTACAGAAGCAATGGGTCGCGAGGCTTAGTATACTACAGAAGAAAGAGCGAAGAAGGAGATTCTGAATGTAGACAGAAGCGTGGGACGTGGGGCTGCATTCAGAAGGGAAAAACGTTCCAGCGTGAATCAAGGAGCGGTTTATTTGAAGAAGATCTGCATCTTGTTCCAGCTCAGCAACCCTTGGCGTCCACGCTGCTGCTCTCCCTTGGGTTGGCGCCTCCTGGGCTTGCAGATCCGGTTGTCTGGCCTTGTCACAAAACTATCTGGGCCTTGTCATGGCTGGTGCAATCAAGGGAGTGGGCTGGCAAGGAGGCGGGCTGGAGTTGTTGTAAGGCTGAGCTGGTTCTTGGGCTGGAGCAATCTGGACATGAAGAGGTGAGCTGAAGTTGTAAAAAAAACAAGGGTGGGCTGGATTGTCAAAACTCGCCAAAACTCGTCATGGCCTTGTCAAGCCCATGCATGGCCTTGTCACGAATTTGTCATGGTCTCGTCTTGATCTCGCCACCAGGATGTCATGACCTTGTCAGGGACAAGTCATGTTATAACTAGGGTTTGGTACAAATAAAATCTTATCATTTTATGTGAAGTGATATTACATAAAATTATAAAATTTTGAGATATTGTGTCCAACTACGTAGACAGCTAAGGATCAAAAGATCGAAACCCAGTTTTCTATCGAATTAACCGGAGTAAAAGATTTCCGGATATTACAAGACGTGTGCAAAGGTATTGCAATCCGGTTTTTATTGGCCTAACTTGTTTAAGGATGTGTAGAATTTTGTGGTAGCTTTTGACGCTTGCCAAAGGACGGGCAACATCTCAAGGAGGAATGAGATGCCCTTGAACAACATAAAAGAGGTTGAAGTCTTTGATGTTTGGGGTGTGGACTTCATGGGGCCATTCCCCGCTTCATGTGGCAACCTCTACATTCTATTGGCGGTGGATTATGTGTCGAGATGGATGGGGGCAATCGCCTCTCCCACAAATGATGCCAAAGTTGTGGTGCGGTTCTTCAACCGAGTCATCTTCCATAGGTTTGGAACACCAAGAGTGGTCATAAGTGATGGAGGGAAGCATTTCATCAATAGGAACTTTGGGACACTTTTGGCTAAGTATGGGGTGACTCATAAGGTGGTCACACCTTATCATCCCCAAACTAGTGGCCAAGTGGAGATCTCCAACCGGGAGATAAATTGAATACTTGAGAAGACGGTTTCTAGGACAAGAAAAGATTGGGCCATGAAGCTTGATGATGCTTTGTGGGCATATAGAACCGCCTTCAAGACACCAATTGGCACCACTCCCTACAAGCTAGTTTATGGCAAGTCTTGCCACCTTCCGGTGGAGATGGAGCATAGGGCGTATTGGGCCATAAGGTGGCTGAATTTTGACCTCAAAGAAGCCGGTGAGAAGAGGTTACTAGACATTAATGCTCTTGAGGAGATCCGGTTAGATGCCTATGAAAACGCCCGGATTTACAAGGAAAGGACCAAGCGTTGGCATGACAAACGTCTCATCCCGAAGGAGTTGAGTGAAGGTGACCAAGTCCTTCTCTTCAACTCAAGGTTGCGGCTCTTCCCCGGAAAGCTAAAGTCAAGATGGACGGGTCCTTATGTGGTGAGGAAGGTCTTCCCCCATGGAGTGGTTGAGATAGGTGGGGAGCATTGTGGAGATATTAAGGTAAATGGGCACCGGTTAAAGAAGTATATCCCAGAAGCTCCAGTGGATATGATTGCCCCACTTCACCTTGAGTGAAATGCCCCCGAATTTGGTCAAGCTAATGACCTTAAAGAAGCGCTTAATGGGAGGCAACCCATTGGTACATGTCTTTCCCTTTTCGTTTTTGTTTTCGTTTTCACTTTTTGTTTTTGTTTTTGCTTTGGTGTGTTTGTGTGTGCTTTGTGTTTGTGTGCTAGAGTCTAGGTATCATGGAAGCCTTGCAAGGCATGAGGATGATGATGATGATGATCCCGCATCAAACGTGGGTGGAGCAGACTTGAGACTTGGACGGCTAGCGGTGCCTAGCGCGGGTCCCGATGCCATAATAGACATCAAGAGCTCTCTACCACCTTTGATTGATCATCCACCATCACTCCACATGAGTGAACCAAAATACCGAAAACACCATTTTTACATTGTGAGGACTCTCTTTCACCTCTTTATTTAATTTGCACATTGGGGACAATGTGTTTCCAAGTATGGGGTGGGGTTTTCATAATCATTTGCATGATTGCATCTAGGATAGTTTCATATTGTCACATGTTTCATTAGCTTTTGCATTGTACATCTATATCTCGAAAATTCCACAAAATTAGAAAATTTAAAAAAATTTAGTGCTTCTAAGTTTGGATATGACCCTTATGATGAGATTGTTTTGTGAATTGGCTATGGATGGCCTTGTGTGTTGAATGAATGTATGCATATGTGGACTTGAAATACTTCTCTTGAATCCCATGTATGAATTGTGATTATGATGTTTGCCTTGATTGGATTGAGGATTGATGGTCGAAATTACATGCTAGTTCTTGCACATCATCTAGGAATGATTGAGATAATTCATCTTTCTCTACTTCTCATCTTGATCATGTTGTTTGAGCACCTCAATAGATATAAAAATTTTGACCTCTTTTGACCCATCCGGAAATAGGAGCATGCTAGTGTGTTGAGTGTGTGAAAAGCAAGTGTGGGGTGAAGTTGTTGATGATGAATGTTGTGAATGAAATGTTGAATTTGTTGTGAAAAGTGTAGAAAAAATATAGGTTTGGGGACTTTGGTTTTGATGACGAGTAACTCGACAACATTCACATAATCGGGTGTTTGTTCCTTGCCAAAGTTGGATAAACCGAATGTCCTAACAAGCCTTGGTATGTGTGCCCGGTGTGAGGCACCTCGGAAAAATCCCGAGGTCCGCTAATCACCAAGGTTTCGGCTTTTGTACACCAATGCCATTGTCTCAAAAATAAGTGAAAGAAAAAGAAAATGAAAAAGAAAAAAAGAAAAGAAAGAAAAGATGGAGAAAAATATACACTTGTGGGGAAGTTGGTCAAAAATGAAATTGTGGAGTTAATTCCTTTCCCGCATTAGCATCACATGACCTAGAAAAATTCCTACCTTATCACAACGTTTCTTAGCCTCTTCTTTCCTAAGTCCTTGTGACCTATTTGCATATATGTAAGACTTAGTGATCTAGATTGGATATTCTCATGATCATCTTGACTTCTTCATTTTCATCTTTCATGCATGCTTTCGAGTTAAGTATAATTGTCTTTCCATGCCTTTGTTCATTTGATACATGATTGCTTGTCCATTGCTATGAAACATGACTATGAAGGTGATCCATCTTATGAAGCACAATCCCAAAAAGATTTTAGTTTTTTTTTTTTCTGTATTCATAAATCATGTCATCTCTTAACCTATAGTCGGACGTTGCTCGGGGACGAGCAAGTCTTAAGTATGGGGTATTTTGATAACACGATTTATGACATTAGTTTAGGCATTCATTTAGATAGTTTTTCCCGTTATTCATGCATGGTTTGGCATTAGTTCATGACGTTTATGCTTAATTCATGCATATTGTCGAGATAGACGTGTACACGAACTCTTGTTGGTTTTATAGGTACTTTGGAGAGCTTTTGGAGCATAATCGATACATTCAAGGATCATTCGTCATGATGACACACTTCCGGACTCATTAAGAAGCAAGTTAGGAGCAAAGGAGAACACATAGGACCTTGTTGGTGCATGCCTTGCACCTACTCGTGGCTTAATGATCCAAAGGAAGGTGAACAAGCAAAACCACGGCCCAGAGCCAGAACCACGCCCGTAATTTTGGCCGTGGTTTTCTCTGGACAGCTGTGACAGTTGTCCCACGATCTCCATGCCCGACCCTTGCTCTTGGTGGAGAATATAAGTGGTCCTGCAGGCTGTTGCTAGAGGATTCTCTCCCACACTCTCTCACAACACATCATTCCATTAGTGGATAGGCTTGGAGAAGAAGAAAAACACTCTCATTTTGGGAAGGAGAAGAAGAACACTAATTTTAGAGTTTTCATAGCTTTTGAGCGATTTTTGAGTGACCTTAGTTGAAGACATTTGCAAGGATTGTAAGGAAAGTTTTGGAACTTCTTTTGAAGGGTTGTAAGTCTTGCTTAAACTTACATTCAGCTGGGTTTTCTTGTTTCTACTTGCTTCTTTTCTGTTTCATTTCATTTCTTTGTTATGGAAGCCATGAATGTTTGCTTGTTGAGTTTGAATCTTAAATGCATGTTGTTGGCTAAATAGTTGTGATTCTAGGATAATGGAATGATGGTTATGGCTTGGACTATGATAGAATAGACTTGAATGTACCCTTGGATGATTTACTTGCTCGAACCTAACCACTGTTGAGAATCACGGCCTGTTAATACCTTTCCACGGCCGTGGTTTAGGATGATCCGCCCGTGGTTTTCTCTGTTGTGCTTGTATTGATGAATCTGAATGTTAGGATGTTAGATTGTTGAAATCCTAGTGTTTGTTAAGCTTAATCTAGCCTAGGGTGACCTAATGCTAGCAAACTAAGTGAGGGAAGAGACATACCCGGTAATTCTTGGCCTTAGATACCCAAGATGATGAACTTAGGTAGTAGTGAGCCTCACAAGCCGCTATTGGACTGAGTGTGCTAGTGTTACTTAGGACTTGCCTTCCCAAGACTTACCCGGTAAGGAGAGGTTTGACTCTTAGATAGCAATCCGGTTTGTGTAGAATTTCCAACCTTAGGCTCCTAGAAACTTACCCGGTGATAGGATCTTAGGTGCGGGATTAGTGGACCGTGAGACCTACCCGGTGATTGATCCCATTTGAGAAACACCCCTCCACAACATACCATAGCAAATCCAAGGATTGATTAGAAGCTTGAGTCCAATGCCATAACCGGAAGTCCTAACCCCTAGAATCCGCTTTTCTCTTTTTGATCACATATATTGTGTTTGTGTTGCTTAATTGTGTTGCGAGCTTGAGTTTTTAGTTCGATTCATAATATTGCATGATTTGTGATCTTTGCTTGATCACCATAAAAAAAACCAATCCAAAAATATCATGATTTTCATTTCTTTATTTCCTTCACTTTTCTTAGACTAGATTTGCACTATCCATGATCACTTGCATGATTTGATTTTACCTTAGTCTTTGTGTTCGATCTCGGAATACTATCCTTGCTACAAAATGACCCATACACTGTGGGTTCGCTAGGAGTTAGGAAATTATATCGAGTTATAAATTGTAAGACTTTTGTGCTATACATTTCTAGCGTAACAGCTGGTCAGGAGGAGATTTTTCGAGGATGGGATCTCGGAAAGGTCGGTACGGTCATCAGCGCGGTACGAGCCACGAGACTGATCGGACAGGGATGCGAGGCCTTCTGGTTTTATGCCATGAAGGAAGAGACGAGGCCATCCCTAGTAGAGACCCCCATAGCTTGTGAGTTTGAGGATGTCTTTGGTGAGCCACCTAGTTTACCTCCGTAAAGGAGCGTAGACTTTGGGACTGAGTTGGAGCCCGGCACGAGGCCGATCTCCAAGGCCCCATACTTCATGGCACCGGTTGAGATGCTTGAGCTGAAGAAGTAGATGGAGGAGCTAGTTGAGAGGGGATTCATTCGCCCTAGTGTGTCTCCTTGGGGGGCACCAGTCCTCTTCGTCAGGAAGAAGGATGGTTCGATGAGACTTTGTATCGACTATTGGGAATTGAACAAAGTCACCATCAAGAACAAGTATCCATTACCACGCATTTATGATCTGTTGGATCAGTTACAGGAAGCCACCATGTTTTCACATATCGATCTTAGGTCAGGGTATCACCAACTGAGGGTGCGAGAGGAGGACGTACCCAAGACGGCATTCCGGACCAGATATGGTCATTATGAGTTTGTCGTGATGCCATTCGGGCTCACGAATGCTCCCGCCATCTTCATGGAGTTGATGAACTGCATCTTCATCGGCTTCTTGGACCAGTTTGTAGTGGTTTTCTTCGACGACATCTTAGTATACTTCCGGAGTAAGGAGGAGCATGCAGGAAACTTTAGAATTGTATTGTGGGTCTTACAGTACAGAGAGCTTTACACTAAGCTCTTTAAATGTGAGTTTTGGATGCCAGAGGTGGCCTTTCTTGGTCACATTGTCTCCGCCGAGGGTGTCAAGGTAGACCCGGCAAAGATAGAGTCAGTTGCTTCTTGGCCGCTCCCCATGACGGTCAAGGAGGTGCGCAGCTTCCTAGGCCTGGCAGGGTACTACCGTAGGTTCATGAAGGGTTTTTTCGTGATTTCCAGGCCACTCACTTCCTTGCTGAAGAAGTCCATCAGGTTTACATGGTATGAGCCCTACCAACAAAGTTTTGAGGAGCTGAAGAGGAGGTTGACTTCCGCTCCTGTGTTAGCACAGCCAGAGGGTATTGAGGATTTCGTCGTTTACAGTGATGCATCCAAGCTAGGCTTGAGATGCGTTTTGATGCAGAGGGGTAGGGTCCACTAGTACAAAAATAGCCTCTCTCAGTGGTAATTTCTCAAGAGAACATATTTTATAGCACGAACTTAAGTGTTTTTGATAAACATATTTGGCCTATGATCTCCTTTGTTACTGTATATATATACTTCACATACACTTCTTTTTCCCTTTTCTTTCAGATTCAAAAGTAAAAAAGATTCTCTTTGTTACTGTTTATATATACTCCCATGGTCTAAACCATCTTACTGTAAGAGCCGGATGGACAATAAATGGGATAGGTAAGGAATGATGAGATCGATCATGCAAGACCAATGTCTTATTGGTATGTTATTACTGCAATTAGATCTCACATATATATGGCCTACTCGTCTTTCTGAAACCGTTAAGCTGTTTTGATGTTATCTAATATTATGCTTGTTTCTTACTTATGTAGCCGTGCCACCATGCTTCTACAGTTAGTGATGCTTTTCTTAGTTTCATCTAGAGAAAAGAGAATCTTTTTTACTTCTGAATCTATTAAGTTGTTCTGATGTTATCTAATAAATTTGATTAAGTGAGCAATTTTCTAGGCACCTATATGTGTTTATCATGATTGAGAAGTTCTATGCTCTTTAGCTTCGTTTGGATTGGAACCTTACATCATTTCCTTTCTCTTGTGTAGTCATTCCTGTTCGAGATAAGCTTGAGCCATGGTACATGGAGATACAAAGGCATCATAAAGGATTAATGATTTAATGGTATATCTCAAATATTTAGTTGTTTTCTTAATTAGTTTTAATTTGCCAAGGTTTTCATTAGTTTTCATCTTTCGTAACTAATAAGTACACTATTGATCACTTTATGGTTATGTGGTTATATTTAATATGGTTGAGAAATTCCTTTTAAACTCATACTTACTTGACTTTGGTTTCTAGAGTTCATTTTCTATGATAAGAGTTTGGTAGTGTACGTAGGATCTATAAAGACTATGTTAGGGGATTTGACCATCATATGCCCTACTTTTGGAAATTGTATTGGTAATGCAATTCATTATTGTCTTCCTTGCTAAATATTCATTGTGTCTTGTACCAATCCATCAGTATTGATTCTTGTAAATCCTCTATAAAGGTAAAAGAAATTGTATCATGTTCATGGTATTATCATTACAACCTCGGGTTTATCTTAAATATAGGAGAAAGATCTAGGATGTATACATTTTCCAAATGGATATTGGATCCATGTTACACATGCTTTGACTTTTCCAGTTTATTGTAGAATAATTATAACTAACCGAATTGTGCATTGAGAGTTGTTTCTTCTTCCAATGTCTAATTACCTTCATTGTTGCCTGGATTATAGCTGTTGAAAAATATAAAACGCCAACGATTAACATATCAAAGGTATGCATTTTATTTACTTTAATAGCCGAGTGAATTTGTTTGATATGGTTTTTGCTCCAAGATGTACTTGTTTACCGGTTCAGGTTCATGGAGTTCTATGTATATTTATGATGTTGTATATTAATTTGATTATTTTATTTAACTTTTCAAATTATCAATAACGAAAATCTGGTTGTAAGCACAATGTTCTTCTACAAGTACCCAAGGCAGGTTAGACTCTTAATCAATGCTACTCTCACATATCGATTCAGCAACGAAAAGTAATTTGTTTTTTTGGCATTTTTGAGCTATATCTTGTTCGAGTTAGTTGACACATTGAAGATGCTAATTTGATTTTATGCGGTTTAGAGCTAATTACATGTTTTAGTAGTGCTGATTAATTAGCTGATTTGTTTATTTTATATGTGTTTACCTTCTGGTTGTAAGCACAATGTTCATTCGATCTTTTATTTTTGTTTATGCTTTCTGCAGTTCAGAGCTAATGACATGTTTTAGTGGTGTTGATTAATTAGTTGATCTGTTTATTTGTTGAATTTCACGTCACTTGTAACCGGTAGTTTCTCCGCTCGCTTACATGCGATCATGACATCTCCATTTTAGAGTTTGCAGTTCTACATTTTTCCGAACCTTCTTCTTATTAGAGAGTGTGTATGTCTGAATTGTTTTGATCAGGTTTTCCCTTGACGCCAGTTTTACTTCTCTTTTGAATTAGGCATTAAGTTGCTGATAGGTCCCTTCATTTATAGTTAACATACTAATACTATATATGGTGTATTTACACCCAAATACTACATAGTGTAAAGTCTCATTATCCACTGTGTTATCCTTCTCTTGTTGTAGTTGTATTAGGCTCGTCTCATTTATGTAAACCGTCCTCCTTCTTCCGTTGTAGTTGGGCTAACCTCTTTTATGTAAACCGGTGCCTGATTATTCTCTCATCATCTAGTGAAGCCTGGGATAGACGACAGACCAGTATTGCAGTATACTCATGGATTGTACCATGATCTCGGCGTAAAAGTTTTGACAGTGCAGACATTTGTAGCTGAACTCCAAGGTACTGGTCTTCACAGTTGATTTCTTCTTCTTTTTCATTATTTTTGAAGATACTGGTCAAAGGGGGATTCATTCCCTTTTTACAAATGTCGGAATTTTGGTTTATATAGACTTAATTCTTCTAGCAAATATACATAATGAATGGAGGTTTGACAAGAATTTGACTACAACATGCACGCTTAGAATCACGTTTCGAACAAGAAAAATTGAGAGGGGCCAGTAATCTAATTTGTTTTTTTAGTGCTATTGTTATTTTCTCGATGTAGAGAAATAAAAATAACATGAAGAAAACGCGTTGGATCAAAATTATGGTATGTTTATTGATTATATGATTTTTTTTATTTTGGTTTGGAGTTATTATATACGATTATATACTTGGTTTGCTTTACTTGCAGTGTCCTAGACAACCACCAAATGATCTTGATTCTGGTAATTATGTATGCCGTTACATGCGGGAGATAATTGATCATCAATGTACTATCATCCCAATATATAAATGTAAGTGTTTGAGAAATTTACCCTTGAGAATATTATATTTTAATATCTGAGTAATTTTGTTAATTACTACTATGTCAATGTCATGTTTTTACAGTATTTTCGAGATGCACCTAGCTTATATGACAAGAGACTCCTTGATGAGCTACAAGATGAATGATTACAATATCTGGACACCCAACAATAAGTTTGTAGGATGACATGATTAGAATGATGAAATGTTGGAGTTTATGCAAAGTGAAAGGATTATGACATTGTTTATTTTGTTACATATACTAAAACACGAAATCTTATATTTTTTTGCTACTGCAAATTCAAAGTATAATGTACTTTCGTATGGATTATTGCTTTTAGATGTTGAGAATTTAATAGATGAAGTGCATTTATTATTATGACCGAGTTTGGTGAGAATATTGAAATTGACTTAAAAAAATATTGATGTTTTGATTAGTAATAAAATACCCAAAATAAAACCGACTAATTGCTTCTATTTCTTGACAGCCCCGTAATTTAAAAAAAATATGAAACTTCTCTCTCAGGGATTTTCTAAAATCCTTGAGAGATGTTTCTCATGGGTTTTTAAAAAACCCCTCAGAAACATATCTCTCACGGGTTTTTTAAAAAACCGCCATCCTTACCACTTATTTCTCAGAGGTTAAAAATAACCCCTGATATATATTTTTCAGGGAGACGCATAAAGGGGAAGGAAAAACCGCCTTCCCATACAATAAAAAACCCCTGAGAGGCTGTTTCTGTACTAGTGGTCATTGTTTATGCGTCTCGATAGTTGAAGACGTATGAGGAGAATTACCCGACCCATGACCTTGAGCTAGCCGTAGTGATTCATGCATTGAAGATCTGGCGACATTATCTCTATGGGGCCACTTGTTAGATCTTCACAGACCATAAGAGTCTGAAGTACATATTCACCCAACGAGAGTTGAATAACCGTTAGAGGAGATGGTTGGAGCTGATTAAGGACTTCGACTTGGAGATTTTGTATCACCCGGGGAAGGCAAATGTGGTCGCCGATTCGCTTAGTAGGAGGACACCCCGAGAGGCGGCGATAGCTAGATTGACAGTTCAGGCACAGTTGCAGAGAGACTTGATCTGGTTGGAGGTAGATATCTGGTTTCCGGATACTGACGGCCACTTGTCAGCTTTAGAGGTTTCACCGGATATGTCGGAAGAGATCCGGCAGAAACAGGCAGGTTGTCCGGCACTGACGAGGATCTGGGATAGGATGTCCCGAGGAGAGGCACCACAGTTTACCGTGGATGCAGACTGGATTTTGAGGCGTCAAGAGCGCATATGTGTACCATCATATAGGGAGTTGAGACAACGGATATTGCAGGAGGCCCAATCTACACCTTACTCCGTAAATCCGGGTGCGAGTAAGATGTATCAGGACATCCGACGATCTTATTGGTGGGGTGAGCTTAAGCCCGACGTGGAGAGATACGTAGCCTAGTGTGCGACCTGTCAGTAGGTCAATATTGAGCATCACAGGCCCGGAGGAGAGCTCCAACCACTTCCACTTCCACAGTGGAAGTGGGAGGACATTTCTATGGATTTCGTTACCGGCCTGAGACCGAGTAGAGGCTTCAATGCGATATGGGTGGTGGTGGATCAGCTGACGAAGACCGCACGATTTATTCCTATTAAGGAAACGTTGTTGGTGATTCGTTTAGCTGAGGAGTTCACCCGACAGATAGTGAGTCTCCACGGAGTGCCAAGGACGATCATATCAGATAGGGACGGGCATTTTACCTCGAGGTTCTGGCAGCAGGTACACGTCGCCCTAGGTACGAGCCTGTAGTTCACTACAACGTATCATCCTCAGACGGATGGTCAGTCAGAGAGGACTATACAGACCCTTGAGGATATGTTGAGAGCTTGTGTACTTGATTGGGGACAAGTATGGCCCGACCACCTTCCTTTGGTAGAATTCTCGTACAATAACAGTTGGCAAGTGATGATTGGGATGGCTCCTTACGAGGCGTTGTATGGACGGAGATGTCGTACACCCTTGTGTTGGGATGATCCGGGGAGGATGAGTGGGGTAGCACCCGAGCAGGTGTAGGATGATATGGCTCGGGTAGAATTCTTGTACAACAACAGTTGGCATGCGACGATTGGGATGGCTCCTTACGAGGCGTTGTATGGACGGAGATGTCGTACACCCTTGTGTTGGGATGAGACGGGGAGGATGAGTGGGGTAGCACCCGAACAGGTGTAGGATGATATGGCTCGGGTAGCATTGATCCGAGAGCGGATGCTAGCCGCGCAGAGTCGTCAAAGGTCTTATGCTGATAAGAGGCGCAAGCCTCTAGAGTTTAGAGTGAGATCACAGGTCTGGTTAAGGGTGTCGTCGACGCGAGATGTCCGATGTTTCGGCATTAAGGGGAAGTTGAGTCCCCGATATGTCGGAGCATTTGAGATCCTAAAGCGGGTGGGAGAGGTGGCTTACAGATTGGCGTTGCCACCGTGGTTAGAGGGAGTCCACCCAGTATTTCATGTGTCTCAGCTGAGAGAGTACATTCATGACCCGAGACACATAGTTAGTCACGACGACCTGGTGCTTGAGCCAAACCACATGTTTGCAGAGCACCCTATAGCTATTTTGGAGAGGAGTACGAGACGTCATCGGTCGAAGGCGATACCCATGATGAGAGTGAGTGGTCGAGATGAGGAGTCGATAAGGCTACTTGGGAGACAGAGGATAGTATCCAACGGAAATATCCAGAGTTTTATGCGGGTCTAGAGACGTCTATAGGACGGTCGGGTTAGTTCTAAATCCCCCCTGGTTGTTTTAAGTGATTATGTGTATGGTATGATATATATGTTTGCGTGTGACCCTTAGGCGGTCTTGATGTGGTAACGTGTTTAGGCATATAGATTGTTTAGGTCTTATGATCACGGTTAGTATTCATTAAGTTTCGGGACGAAACATATTTTGAGGGGGATCTGATGTAACGTCCGGAATTTTAGTTCCGTTTACGAGGGACGTTAGAATCCTTAAGCAAGGGCTACCGCCCTTGCGGCTTAGAAGGCCCGCACCCGCGACCGTCTGTGACCGCGGCTTGGACGTCCCGAAGGGGCGGTGACACGTTGAGCGAGAGTTATGTTCCTTTTCCGTCCAACCTTTCGTCTTCTAACTCTTTTAATTCCGTCTCTTTATGAGATGAGAGATTAATGGTTGTTGTCTCTTGGCATCCCTCCCATTTATGTAGCCTAACTCCCTCTCCCTCATTTCTTTTCACGTTACTTCATTCTCTCCCTTCTTCTTCCTCATCTCCTTCACGTTATTCTCCACCTTTTTCTTCTCTCTTCACTTGAGCATATCACACGGAGTTCGGACTGCAGAGACGTGATCTTGGGTAAGTTCTTTCCTTCCCCTTCTATCCTTCTTCGTCCTTCTTCTTCTTGCTACCTTGAATGGAAGGAATCTATGGACCTACCTAAAGGAGGTTCCTCTGGTGTTTTATTGTGTTGATGGTATACTTAGACCGTGAAGGATGGCTAAGATCTTATGTTAGAGGCTAGGAGACGTTCACAGCATCAAAGAAGGCAATAGGAAGGTTGTTGCACATCAACGAACCGAAAAAGTCGACGTTTCTGGACTGCAGCCACGGGGGGAATCCTGTGAGCCACAAGGGCGGACCCTGTGAGCCGCGGGGCGGCCTCTACAACCCGCAAGGGCGGACTCTGGGTCCTGCACACCGTAGGGGCGGCGTCTTGACACCGCAGGGGCGGTTTCTGCACGCATAAGCCTCCGATCTCTTGTTCCTTTCTTCCCTTTCCGCTTTCTTCATCTTGAACCATCTTAGTAGCATGTTAGGATGGCTTAACATAGGTGATATGGAATGCCAAGTAGTGGCTTGACCCTTAGGGTTATCTTGTGAGAGTTGAGGGTATGTTGGTTGTGATATTGTGGCATGATCTCTTAGGATTGTGAGGATATCGGTTTGGGACTGAGTTGTTATATTGGAAGCCTTTGAGGCAGTGGACTGAGAGTGTTGGTCTATCTTGAGTTGTTATTCTTGTGAGGATGTTGAGCCTAGAAGTCTAAGGACTTCTAGTTGACTAGAGTGATGTTATTCATGTGAGGATGTTGAGCCTAGAAGTCTAAGGACTTCTAGTTGACTAGAGTGATGTTGTTGTTATAAGGATGTTGATCCTAGAAGTCTAAGGACTTCTAGTTGACTAGAGTGTTGTTTGATCTGCGTGCCTTGTGTTGAACAGGCGTGGCGTGTTTTCCCACGGGAGGTTGAGAGAGTTTGATCGGGTTTTGCTTTGTATTAGTGTATTGTGTTTTGGTGGTGTGTGTTAGTTAAGGTAAACAACGAAAGCGGTATAGGACGACCTATATATATTACGTAATTGGCCCAAGTGTATGATAATTGATGGTGACATCACTATATAGCTCTTGCGAGAGCTAGGAGGTTCTCTGCGAGTAGACCAGGCAGGTAGACGGTCAGATGCATTACTACCATTCCTTGCTGGTAAATGGGGACGGAGGCGAGGTTTGGGAATCCCTCGTGTCACAAAATAAGTATCATTAGTAAAGGCTATGACTTAAATAAAGATAATAAACTGACTTGAGTGTTGTATGTTGAATGTGTTTATTATGTGTTTATGTGCCTTTACCTTTATTCTAATACATAAAATGTTTAGTTAACGGTTTTATACCACTTGTAGATACCTTGCAAGTTAGGGAGGAAATCGAGTGATCCGGCGGTAGTGAGAAGCCAGGGTTCCGTACACTATAGGACGGGATCAGTTATCTTTTACTATTTATTGTTTCAGACGTTGTCTTGTTGTTGTTTTGAGAACTCGGCTGGAGTTATGTTTTTGCGATTGTATTTCGGATACTTATCATGCATTTTAAATCTTTCCATTTGTCTTTTATTTGTGCCGTGTTGTAAGGTCCAGTGAAGTTGTTGTCAGGGTAAGGGTTGGAACCCATTGTGAGGTCCTAACCCGTAGCATCCCGAGTCTATCATATTTGGGGTGTTACAATCACATCATCATATAACTCACCAAATGTACTAAGAATCGCTCGGCAAGTCTACAGATGCAGCTATCTTTGCATAAAACTCAGGATAGTTCCTCTGAATACTATCCTCAGTCTCCCATGTGGCCTCCTCGGGTCCTCGTCTGGACCAATGTACCCTCATCATCGGAATGTCCTTAGAGTGCAAGTGTCTAATACCTCACTCTAGGACTGCAACAGGATGCTCAACAAACGTGTGGTCCGGCTCAACCACCAAGTCCTCATAACTGATAATGTGTCTCGGGTCTGATATGTACTCTCTCAGCTGAGACACATGCAATCAGGGTGAACACCCTCTAATCTAGGTGGCAACTCAAGACGGTATGCCACCTCACCGACTCGCTCTAAAATCTCAAAAGGGACGATATATCGGGGACTCAACTTCCTCTTTATGCCAAAACATTTGACGCCTCATGTCGGAGATCTTCTCAACCAAACATGAGCTCCAACTTTGAACTCTAAAGGTCAACGCCTCTTGTCTGTATATGACTTTTGGCGTCTCTGTGCAGTCATCATCCTCTCTCAAATCAATGTCATTCGGGCCATATCATCATGAATCTGACCAGGAGCTATACTACTAACACTACTCGGCCCATCCCATCATAAAGGTGTATGACACCTCCGTCCATACAATGCATCATAAGGGGTCATCTTGATTGATGCATGACAGCTGTTGTTGTACGAAAACTCGACCAACGGGAGGTGATCTAACCACACCTGTCCCTAGTCTAGCACACATGCTCTCAACATATCCTCTAACGTTTGAATGGTCCTCTCTGATTGACCATCTGACTTAGGATGAAAAGCCATTGGAAAGTGAAGGCTCGTACCCAAGGCAGTATGCACCTGCTGCCATAACCGAGAGGTAAAACACCCATCTCGATCAGACATAATGGTCCTCAGTACTCCATGGAGTCTCACTATCTGCCTAGTGAACTCCTCAGCTAACCGACTCACCGGCCATATTTCCCGAATAGGGATGAAACATGTCGTCTTTGTCAGTCTATCAACGATAACCCAAATGGCATCAAAACTCCTGTTCGGCCTCAGGCCGGTAAAAAAATCCATGGAGATACCCTCCCACTTCCACTTTGGCACTGACAGTGGATGAAGCTTTCCTCCAAGTCTGCAATGCTCTATCTTGACCTGCTGACAAATCGCACACTAGGCCACAAACCGGGCCACATCGGGCTTCAGCCCGCCCCACCAGAATGAGCGTTTCACATCCTGATACATCTTACTCGCACCTGGGTGCACTGAGTAAGGTGGGGAGTGAGCCTCTTGTAGAATCCTCTGTCTCATCTCTCTATCAAAAGGTACACAAACGCGCTCGTGGCGTCTCATCAATCCATCAACACCATTGGTGAATTGTGGGGCCTCACCTCGAGACATTTTGTCTCGGATCCGTCTCAATATCGGGCAGGTCTCCTATTTCTGTTGGATCTCGCCCAACAGATTAGTTAGAACCTCTAAAGCAAACAAGTGACCATCCTCATCAGGAAACCGGATGTCCATCTCTAGCCACGCTAGATCTCTCTACAAATTAGGCTGAACTGTTAGTCACGCAATCACCTTCTCTTGAGGCGTCTTCCTGCTCAAGGCGTCGGCGACAACATTCACCTTCCCTGGATGGTACAAAATCTCAAGGTCAAAGTCCTTGATCACCTCAAGTCATCTACGTTGGCGGTTATTCAATTCCCGTTGCGTGAAAATATACTTCAAACTCTTATGGTCTGTAAAGATCTGACATGTAACTCCGTACAAGTAATGCCTCCAAATCTTCAAGGCATGAACTACCGCAGCGAACTCCAAGTCATGAGTCGGGTAGTTCTCCACATACGTCTTCAACTGTCTAGAAGCATATGCAATCACTCTACCCCGCTACATCAAAACACATTTCAAGCCTAACTTGGATGCGTCACTATAAACTACAAAATCATTTGTGCCCTCTGGTTGTGCTAAGATAAGAGCAAGAGTTAGTCTCCTCTTCAGCTCCTCAAAGCTCTGAGTACACGGCTTGGACCATACAAAGCGGGTAGTCTTCCTCAACAGGCTGGTAAGTGGTCGGACAATCACTGAAAACCCTTCCACGAACCTACTGTAATATCCGGCTAAGCTAAGGAAGATGCGTACTTCCTTGACATTCGCCGGCGTCGTCCATGCTGCAATAGACTCAATCTTCACCGGGTCAACCATGATCCCCTCGGCAGAAACAACATGACCCAAAAAGGCCATCTCAAACATCCAAAATTCGCACTTAGAGAGCTTGGCGTACAACTCTCTATCTTGTAGAACTTGCAAAAATGTCCTCAAATGTCCTGCATATTCCTCTCTGCTACAAGAGTACACGAGGATATCATCTATGAAGACCACCACAAACTGATCCAGAAAGTCGATGAATATACCATTCATCAACTCCATAAAAACGGCGGGCGCATTTGAGAGCCCAAATGACATGACTACAAACTCGTAATGACCATATCGAGTCTGAAATGCCGTCTTACGGACATCCTACTCTCTCACCCTAATTTGGTGATATCTAGAACGCAAATCAATTTTGGAGAACACAATCTCTCCTTGAAGCTGATCTAGCAGATTGTCAATACGGGGAAGTGGATACTTGTTCTTGATGGTCATATTGTTCAGTTCTCTATAATCGATACACAACCTCAACGATCCGTCCTTCTTCCGTACGAAGAGGACATGTGCACCCCAAGGGAAAACTCTATGGCTTATGAAACCCTTCTCAGCCAACTCCTCGAGTTGCTTCTTTAGCTCTAACAGCTCAACAGGCGCCATACGATATGGGGCCTTCGAGATCGGTCTCGACCTTAGCTCCAACTCTATGCCAAAATCCACATTCCGCTGTGGCGGGAAGCTGGATGGCTCGTCAAAAATGTCGGTGAACTCGCACACGACAGGAATATACTAGTAAAGCTGGACGCTCACCCTCCTTCATAGCATAACACTAAAAGGCCTCACAACCGTGTGCAATCAGCCTCGCCGCTCGGACTGCGCTGATAATCGTACCAGATTTTCCGAGGTCCCAACCTCGGAAAACCTCAATTGGACCCATTGCGGTAGTGACCGACATGGCCCGTCTACCAATATCAAGAACCGCACCATGACGGTTCATCCATTCTATCCCCAAAATGACTTCCTCGTGTTCTAATGACATGACAAATAAGTATACAAGCAACACACGAGTCCCTAACCAAATGGGATGATCACGTATCTCGCGGGTACCTTTGGCCCTACTACCATCGGGTAACCCTATAATGAAGGGTATCATCTCTATCATATCTAAACTCAAACGCTCAACGCATGAATCGGAAATAAATGAGTGTGTAGCACCCGTATCAAACAAAACTCTAACACGTAAACTATTAATCCAAATAGTACATGTAGCGGCTGGCGGCTCCTCAGCACTCTACAACTCAAAAACGCGAGCCTGTGCTCCTCTAGTATCCGTGGAACCTTTGCCACGACCTCTGCCTCTACTCGGCCCTACACAGGACCCTGAGTAGCCGATTGATCTGGGACTCGCTATTGTTTCCCCTGATACGGAGACATCCTTTGACTACCTCCGACAACACTGGCAGGGGAAGAACCCTGTTGAGGTGACGACTTGCCCTAACGGCAATATACAGCTCGATGACCTGGCTTGCCACAAGAGAAGCAAGTCACTAGCGGTCGTGGGCACTCAGACCTCATACGTCCAGAGTCTCCACAATTGAAGCACGGTCATCCCCCCTCTACAACTTGTGTAGTGGACGAATAACTTTGGCGTCTCTGCCTCCGTCTTGAACCTGACGCTCCAACAACACCACTGGTCTGACCAGTCCTTTGTCTCTTCTCAGACCCACTGGTTTGAGAAGCTCTCCAATGCCCAGCTCACTCTCGCTCATAAGTAGAGGCTCCATCTTGATAATCAGCCAAAGAATCACAATGAAAACCCACCATGTAGGAACGGGTACTCTCCCTCAGTCGGCGGGTGAACAGATACACGTGCTGGTCCTCAAGAGGTGTAGTTGTGCCCAGTAGTGCCAACTCCTCTTGGAATCTCCGGATCGCCTCTACTATCGGCACATCCTCAAAACCAGCCTCAATGAAATCCTGCAATTTCTCCCTTCTCAATGAGGTAGGGCAAAAATGCTCGCTGATCATACTCCTCATCTGATCATAGTTGGTGGCTCGACTCCGCATGGTCCTCCATCACGGCTGGGCTAACTCACAGAATAGAGTTTGTACTAGCTCTATCCGTCTATCCTCTTGACATCTGATAGACTCCAAAGTTGAGTCTACATGTTCAATCCCAGCTCGACCTCCAGGGCCACCTTTCTAGTGAAAGGGGGTACTTCCATCTAGTGAAAAGCCTTCAACCAAGAATTGGGTCGCGGTTCTCTAGGCTCCTCATAAGCTCTCGCACTCTCAATAGCCCGTGCCGGTATGACAGGCACCTGTGTAGCTCAATGGGACATCTTAGATGATCCCTCGTGTGTTGGTAAATACGGGGCACGTCTACCTGCCCTGGCAACCTTCTCGACTCAACGAATATAAGTGTGGAACTCTAGTCCCCTCATCGCGACATGGTTTGAATCGTCAGACTGCACTGGTTGAGGTCTCTGCCTCGCTGCCATCTCGTACCCCGTCTCAAGAACGACACTCTCAACAATTTCCTCGTGCACATCCTCCGCTACAGGCGGATCAGCAATGGGAACCTATTCTTGACCTATCACTGCCGAAGGAAGAGGGGGTCTACCTCTACCTCGTCCTACAATAGATGTTGCTCTAATCTGAGTCATCTACGGTATATACATATCTATCATATAAGAATAGCTAATATCGTATACATACATCAAGTCCACATATATAAGCAGTCTAGTGTATATATATATATAACTAAACTGCTTGATCCATAGAAGGAGTGAGGACTTCACGTACATTCTGACCCAAATCGACTGTGAACAGGGTTTAAAACAAAAACTGCCTTTGAAAACTCATACCCCTTTTGGGTTTTGTTTATTTTATCTATTCGACCTTTATCACATATTGCAAGTGCCATTGTTGTCAACCTAAGGCTTTGATACCAACTTTGTAACATGATGACATAAATTATATGCCATTATAATCATGCATATTGTAGATGTTTTACCTCAATTTCCCTTGCATTCGGAGAGATTTGTGTACCTTTAAGGTTTACTTCATATATATTTCGGAAATAGAGGTCTACACGAGTTTTGGTTGAATTATAGGTAAATTCGATGGAATTGGAAGCAAAAGTAGAGCAAGGATCAGCTAAGGTCAATAAGAAAGCTTAAAGAACCTTTGAGGAGTCATGAAGAGCAAAGAAAGTGCGTAGATGAGTCATACAAGGAAGGAAGGAAACAAGTCAAGAGGCGAGCAGTTACTGTTGTAAAAAATCGGGTGATTTATACATAAATTGGACGATTTTCCTGTAGGAAAAATCGGGCGAGTTACCCCTAGATCGACCGAGTTTTGCTTGTATCCGTCTAAAAAATATTACGCTCGAAAGCCATTGCTTTTGGGCTTGAGAAGTAATATGTCAAGCAGCCCATTAGTGAGGAAGTATACATTGGAACCCTAGGAACGAAAATTGGGGTTTCGCACAGTGGAAGATTTACAAGTTCTTACGGAATTGAAGATTCTTGGAGAAGAGGATTGAAGGAAAGGAACAAAAGTCAAGATTAAAGGAAGTTGTGAGATCTTTTGTTTCCTTTTTGTTATTGCGATTTGTGAACATATTGTTGAGTGCTTTGAGAGATTCTTTTGAAAGTTTGTAAAGTTTGATTACAGATTTGGAGATTCTTTGAATTTTATGCAAAGTTTGGTTTTTATTTGATTTTCTTTATTCAATATTGATTTTAATTTAAAGATGAAAATGATTGGCCAAAAACCTTGTGATTCTAGGGAGAATAGTTGATGATTGAGGCTTAGATGATGATAGACTGAACTCATTTAACCATTTGGACCCTAAGAGTTGAGATTTAACATTTGCGACACCGGAAAATCGGACTGTTCTTGAGCAAATCGGCCGAGTTTTCTTAGAACATCCCGAGTTTTCCCTCTGACGTCCTTTAATTGCTTTATCCTTTAACCAAAGTTAAACCTTGCCTAAATCCTAACCTTGCCTAATCTTTTCTAACCCCTATCCAAGTGTAAGAAGAGACTTTATCGTTGATTCTTCACTTGGTAGTCTAAGTTTACAAATTTTGGGTAATAGAGAGACTCAACATCCTCTATTAAGGTTGAGTGTGTCTTTCATCCTTACCTTCGAGAGTCATATCCTTGAGTTCGGGTAGATAGTTTTGAGTGTTATTCCTTTCTTTGAGTACTCTTCTTGATGAGACTCAACATCCTTCGGGTTGAGAGCTTCTAAGTTGGGATAAGTGAGTAGTGGAACTTCATCGTACATTATTCCTTTCTTCGAAATACATAACCTTGGCAACGCCAAGTCTGTCCTTTGATCTTTAGAAGTGTCTTGAATCGAAAGCCGTAGTCGGATACTTGAATACTTCGAATCATTTGTCTCCTATATATTTATAAAAGCTTTCACATCTTGCTAGATATTTTAAAACCGATTTTGTTCTCACCAAATCCCTGAGTTCGATTCTGGAATTTCTTGCCTTACTACAGCTGATCAGTACACTGCAGGTTCACTTTTGCTTAAGTTCTGGATATAAATTTTAAAACTAGTGACGCACACTTTTGAGCGAATATACCACCCCAAATCCGCAGGACTCAGAGCGTTATTGGGTTAAGGCCTCACAATGGATCCTGACCCTAGCCTGACAACAAGTTCACTAGATCTTATAACAAGGCAAAAATAAACATAAAACATCGTTTATAAAACATAAAATGTCAGGTATCATAACGTATACAAAACCCCACAGCCGAGTACAAAACATCCACAACATATACATAATCATCCCAAAAGCCCACAACACCTAATGTACGGTAGTCCTCGGTTGATCACTCCTCTAGATTACTCTACAGTCCTCATAACCTGCAAAGGATCTATAACACGGTATGAAAACCGTTAGCTAACAATTCAAATATAAGATAATGCATAAGCACATACACACATCAAAATACTATAAACACTCAACATGCTATCACACATTTACCCATTTAATTATCTTTATAACGTTATACACTCCAACCATATTTATAAATGTGACACGAGAAGTATATCATTCTCGCCTCTATGTACAATAGCCATCCTGGAGTGGCATCGGGCACACACCCCCGTAGGTCAAATAAATTGCGGAAGTGACGTATCCGGTCTGTATACCAAGTATGACATGACCTACCTCTCAGACTCTCTTAGGATGAAAGGAAAATGTTATCACTACCACTACATGGGGGCTAATCATACGTCGCTAATAATCAATATTGCATGCTATAAAGCACATAACAATCACCACTCATGCATACATTCAATATAGGAATGCAGCTAAGTAAGTCCTATGAACTTACCTCAATCTCAAGATAATCTCAACCACGATCAAACTCCAACCCGTAGGAATGCTGCATAATAACAAGGCATAAAGAGGTGTCAAACCTCCTATCAATCAAAGGGATCACACCTAGACCCAAGGGATCCATAAGGATAATAAACATCGTATAAACCTCGAATAACATGCTAAACTTAAAGCCACATCAGGCATATATCCAACTTATGATATCATCATCAAACTCTCATCCATAACCTCTAACATGATCCTAAATCAAAGCCTAAGCCAAGGAAGGAAGAAAACTTACCAACACTTGGTAAGTTCTGAGGAAGGCGTAGGGGCGGCGACTCACATCCGCAAGGGCTAGGGGTGTAATACGAGCCGAACGAGCCGAGCATCGGCATGCTCAAGCTTGACTCGTTTATAAACGAGACGAGCCTAAAATTTATACGAGCTTTAAAATGTGCTCAAGCTTGGATCGTTAGAAAACGAATGAGCTCGAGTTGAGATTTTGACGAGCCAAGCCCGAGCCGAGCCTGAGTAGCTCGGCTTAAATAATGCTCCTATAGTGTTATTTTAGCCGAACGAGACGAGCTTTATCCGAACGAGCCGAGGATTGACATGCTCAATCTCGGCTCGTTTATAAATGAGCCGAGCCCGAGCCAAGCCTAAAACTTATACGAGCTTTAAATGTGCTCAAGCTTGAATCATTTAGAAAGTGAACGAGCTCGAGCCGAGCTTTTGACGAGCCGAGCCCGAGTAGCTTGTCTCATATTAGACCCCTAGCAGGGGCGGTGACATACACAGGCTGCGGGGCGGTGACGATGATCCGCAGGGACGGCGAGCTCGACAGAGGACAACTCTCAAGAGCTGTTCGATCCCTCTCTTTCTCCCCTTTCGTCTCCACCTCAAAGAGTCACACTTAGGCACTTCAACCTTTTTATATACATACATATACACATCCAAACATCCACCGCGCATCAACACATGATCCAACTACATGATCAAGAAGGAAAGAAAGAAGAAGAAGGAAGGAAGGAGAAGAGGAGGGGAAACCACTCACCACTTCTCTGATCAGGGTCAAAAGAAGAACATCAGCTGCAGATCTTCGACCGTTTACAACAATCATCCACAACCTCAAGACTTCAAACTCACTTGCAGCTTGGAAATGATACAAGATCAAACAAGAAGAAATCGAGAAAAGAAGGAAGAAGAAGAAGAAGAAGAAGAAGAAGAGCGTGAGGAGGAGGAGATGAAGACGTTTGGAAATCAAACCCTTCATCAGAAGGAAGAAGGAGCAACCTTATAGAGGAAGGAAAGCCAAAAGTACGGTGAAGAGGTCAACGAAGACAGTTGAGACCGCCTTAGCCGCGGTTGCGGCTCGACAACACCGCGCCTGTGGCAAGGTCAGGCGCGGTCGCAGCTAGCCTTATAAAGGAAGAGGATATTCCATATGTCTTCCAATGGTTTTGTGGAATCTTGAACAACGCTAAATTGCACACAAGTCAGACAACACACAAAGCTGTAATAAATCCTAGGACATGGAGAGAGGAAGAAAGAAACTTCGTTGAAATAAAATTTTGTGCCAACATATCTTATATCTATTAAAGCAGAGGACTTTTTGCCACGTGTCAGCGTCAGAATTCTCGAAACCCAAAAATTTTTTAAAAAAAAAGTTATTAATTACTTTTATTAATTAATGTATTACTAAGTCATAATAAATACATTTAAAAATTGTTAAAATATCAACAATATCTTTTCAGTAATATAAATTAAAAATTTTAAAATCGATTATTTTTCTCAGCCCAAATATTTTTTTAATCCACTAAAATCTCTTTAATAATATAAATTAAAAAAAAATTAAAAACGAAATTTTGTTTCAAAAATTGGTAAAATATCCAAACATATCTATTCAAGAATATAAATTAAAAAAATAAATTTTTTTTAATTTCAGAATTTTAAATAAATATTTTGCAATCGAAAATTATAAAAATTTCAAATCAAAAACCGAATCTGAGAAAGAAATTGTAATCGGAGTTTTAAAAACAAACATTTTTCAAATACAAGATCATATCAATAAATTGAATTTATAGTAATTATTTTTAAAGATTAAAATTTGAATTCCGAATTATTTTGTAAAAAACTAGTTTAGCGCCCGTGCCGTGCACGGGTATTTGAAAATATATTTCTTATAGTTTTTTTTGTATGAGTAATTTTTTATAGATTTATTTTTCTTATTATTATTTTGTTGATTTGATTACGAATGTTTATGTTAAATAGTATATGCATATAAGAAAAATAATAACAACATAGTTGTTGACCTAGTTCGGGGCATACCAAGCCAGGAGTGTCCACTATCTCTGTATTATAAAAATCACAATATTAATAATGTCGAAAAACAGTTAAAATTGTGTACATATTTATTATAATAGAAATCACGATGATAACCTTTGACGTGAAACCTCGAGCACATGCGCGACAGTCCGATCCTGAAAAAGAGAAGAAGATAAACTTTATATAAGTGTAAGCTCAAGGACGGGTTATGATCGCTTGATATTATTGATTGAAAACGAAATAAAATGAAGAAGAAATTCTAACGTACCTTAAATTATGTTGCGAAAAACTTCGTCGAATACAACATTAGTTGTAGTATCTTGAACCTTGCCCTTAGGGTCACATATCATAGTCCTTACTCCATCCTTGCTCGTCACTCTTGAGATAGCGACATATAATTGGCCGTGACTGAAGACCGGTCTAGGCAAATATATTCCAACCTGTGCAAGAGACTGACCTTGACTTTTATTTATAGTCATAGCAAAACATACCATAACTGGGAACTGTCTCCTTCGAAATTTAACAGGAATTTTCAAGTATGTGGGTGTAAGAACTGTTCGCGGAATGAAGACCTTATGACCTATATTGTTCTCAGATATTATTTCTGCCTCGATGATTTGTTTTCCAAGTCTCCTAACTATCAGTCTGGTTCCGTTACACAACCCTGCAGACTGATCAATGTTTCTTATCAACATAATTGGAATTCCAACTTTCAGTCTCAAGACATGATTCGGAAACCCAGAACACTTGATGCAGTTCAAGAACTCGCTCGAGTATAAACAATCATCAAGAGAACCTTCGCTTGGACATATACTATCCGAGCTCAAGTACTCTGTCACGTCTCCAGGTATTAGTGATAACCTTCTCAACAATCTCATTAGTAGGGGCGAGAATAGCTCTTTCTCGAAAGTAGGTCGGTGGATCCTGAATATTGTAACTCAAAGGATATACATGGTCAACAGTAGTTGCAATCGGGTCACCTGTAGATGCAAGTAGGAGATCTTTGGGGATGGTAATCTGAGCTTCTCCATTAACACTTTCACCTTCCGTGCCATCTCCAATGCCCAATATCCAATCTGAAAACTCCTTAGCCTTTCGAGCTTCTAATTCAGTAACTCCACATATAACCCTCATGTTTTGAGTTAATCTAAGCACCGTACAGTGATCCCACAAATATGACGCATTGATTGCAGCAAAGACAATATTATGTCTACTTCCATGACTTACAACAGGCAATATTTGTCTAAAATCACCACCAAAAACGACAACCTTACCACCAAACGGGAGAAGTGAGCAGTCTGGATTATAAGATCGCATGACGTCCCTTAAACTTCTATCGAGCGCTTCAAAACAACATTTGTTAACCATGGGTGCTTCATCCCATATTATCAGCTTTGTCTTTGACACTAACTCAGCCAGATCCGTACCTAAACATATAAGATTAAAACATTAATATATTGTTCAGTGTAATATGAACAATATATTAAAAAAGAAGTTTTAATAATTGAATAATAAGGTTTATACCTGCACGAATGTTGCATGTTGAACTTTCGTCAACATTTATTGGGATGCCAAAACTCGAATGAGCGGTTCTACCGTCTGGAAGCAAGAGAACTGCATTACCAATCGAAGCAACTGTTAGAACGATCTCACCTTTACTCCTCAAACCAGTCGAAAGGGATCTCCATATAAAAGTCTTTCCTGTTCCACCGTATCCATAAAGAAAAAACACCCCCCCCCCCTTATCAGCGGACACAGCACACATAATCTGATCATACACTCCCCTTTGCTCGTCGGTGAAACTGGAAACCAATCTGTCATGGTCCAAAGATAACTGGGATCGATCATAGTTTAGTTCATCTTGAATTAGTCTATTATGCTGCTCTATAATCAAGGCTTCGTCACGATAAGGCATAGACTTATTCGTCTTCAAAATGCCGCCGTTCCTGTGTAAAAGTTTCTCTATCTCAACCAAGGCGTAATTTTGCAGCACGGCATCATCTAATTGCAAATCTACGTACAAATAAACCAAGTTAAACATGTTTACTTACCTAGTACAAAATATACTAAACAAATTGAAAAAATAATGCAAAACTCGAATTAAATTCATATACATGAAAGAAAGCATACCATTATTACGCAACACCCTTCTCTGTCGTGCAAGAATATCATCAGATAAGTACTTCCATACTTCAGCCCAAACCAGATGAGGCGACGACATGCTACCTGAGAGATACAACATGACGAATAAATTCCGAAGATAACCAATAGTTCCCCAAAAACTTGCTTCTTTTATACCGTCAATGTATTCCCGGTCGTCATCCAACAACCCCATAGCATAACATTCTTCCCTAAATGTGGCATATAGTGTACCGTTGATTGTCCGAATTTTCTCGTAGCATGTAGGACCCTTAATATGATTCAGCAAAACCCTCAAGTAGTACCTCTCTCTAGACCCAGGTGCAACGTGGTATATCTTCCCTAGTGTATATCCCGCACCTTGTGCGGGTTTGTTAATAAAATAGCTTATCATATTACATTTTTTTACTATATTATATGTTGTTAACTTTATTAGTTATATGTTATGAGCTCGTATAAATAACGCGTCAAGTGTTACATAGTAAATGAGACCACGTAACCCATGTGTTGATCATTAATAAGTTTTATACTAATAAAAAAAATTTTAAATCTAATTTATTATTTAATAAATAATAATTTAAAGAAAAAGAATAATCATATAATTTAAAAATACCATAATCTGATACGAATTCAATTAGTAAATAAAGATTAATTGGCTTAATTTGTGATTTAGTAAAAAAATTTAATCTGAGAAAAAACATAGGAGCGCCACGTCAGCATTAGTTTCGTATGTTTTAGTAAAATATGCAGAATATAGATGTATATTTAGTATATTGATAAAATAAGAATTACGAATTTAATAGTTCAACGGTCCAGGAATCAGTAGGTTACAAGGATCCACAAATTAGTAGATCACAAGGACCCACAAGAGCACAACGACCCACAAATCATTAGGTCACAACGACCCAAAAATCATTAGGTCAAAACGACCAAAAAATTAGTAGGTCACAATGATTACATACAAATACTAATCCGATATGATTAAGTATTATATTTGATTCTTACCAAAAGGTTCAGAAATGTATGAATTTTATAAGCCTCAAACACTCTACATCTATTTATACATGTTTTCGAAGTGTCATCCTTTCCTCATAACCGATGTGGAAGAACAAAAATCATATTTTACAAAATAACTATGGTTTAATTAAAAAAAGATTTATTAGCTTAATTCGTGATTTAGTAAAAAGTTTAATCCGAAAAAAAACGTGGGGGCGCCACGTCAGAATTAATGTCTTTTGTTTTAGTAAAGTATATAGAATATATATGTATAATTAGTATATTGATAAAATACAAATTACGAATTTAATAGTTCCGCGGTCCACAAATTAGTAGGTCACAAACGACCCACAAATCAATAGGTCACAAACGACCCACAAATCAGTAGGTCACAAACGAACCACAAATCAGTAGATCACAATGACCCCCACAAATTAGTAGATCACAACTCATAACGATTCACAAATCAGTAGGTCACAACGACCCACAAATAAGTAGGTCACAACGATTCAAAAATCAGTAGCTCAGTAGGTCACAAACGACCCATATATCAATAGGTCACAAACGACACACAAATTAATAGGTTACAACAACCCACAAATTAATAGGTCACAAGGACCCACAAATCATTAGATCACAAGGACCGACAAATCATTAGTCACAAGGACACAAGCATCAATAGGTCACAACGACCCACAAGGTATTAGATTAAAACGACCCACAAATCATTAGGTTAAAATGACCTACGAATTAGTAGGTAACAACAATCCATATTCAAATACTAATCCTGTATGAATAAGTATTATACTTGATTCTGACCAAAAGGTTCAGAAATGTATGCTTTGTATAATCTTCAAACCTTATAGGTCTATTTATAAATGTTGTCAAACTATCATATTTCTCTAATAACCGATGTGGGATAACAAAATTTATATTTTACAAAATAATTATGGTTTAGTAAAAAAAGGATTTATTAGCTTAATTCGTGATTTAGTAAAAATTTTAATCCGAGAAAAAACGTGGGGCGCCACGTCAGAATTATTGTCTTTTGTTTTAATAAATTATATTGATGTATATTTAGTATATTGATAAAATAAGAATTATGAATTTAATAGTTCAACGATCCACAAATCAGTAGGTCACAAACGACCACAAATCAGTAGGTTACACTGACCCACGAATCAGTAGGTCACAACGACCCACGAATCAGTAGGTCACAACTACCCAAAAATCAATAGGTCACAACAACCCACGAATCAATAGGTCACAACGACCCACAAATTCATAGGTCACAACTACCCTCAAATTCATAGGTCACAACGACCCACGAATCAATAGGTCACAACGACCCACAAATCAATGCGTCACAACGACCCACAAATTATTAGATCAAATCGACCCACAAATCATTAGGTCAAGACGAACTATAAATCAGTAGGTTACAACGATCCAAAAATCAGTAGGTTACAACGACTCAAAAGGTCTAGAAATGTATGATTTGTATAATCTTCAAACCTTGTAGGTCTATTTATACATGTTGTCAAAGTGTCATTCTTCTCTGATAACCGATATGAGATAACAAAATTCATATTATACAAAATAATAAGGTTTAGTAAAAAAAAGTTATTGGCTTAATTTGTGATTTAGTAAAAGATTTAATCCGATAAAAATGTGGAGCGCCACATCAGCATTAGTATCTTCTGTTTTAGTAAAGTATATAGATAGGAAGGAAGTTAAGCTTACCGGTATGAGATAGGCTTATAAACAATATCTTTTAATTTTAAATATTTGGAAAAAAAATTAAAAGAAGAGGAAATGTTATTGTAATCGGAATTAGTTAGTAATCCAAATAAAATACTTTAAAATTGGAACTAATTAAAAAAGATTTAGGCTAATTATGGTTTAGTAAAAAAAGGATTTATTAGCTTAATTCGTGATTTAATAAAAAGTTTAATTAGAGAAAAAACGTGGGGTGGCACGTCAAGAATTAGTGTTTTTTGTTTTAGTAAAGTATATAGATGCATATTTATAATATTGATAAAATAAGAATTACGAATTTAATAGTTTAACGGTCCACAAATTAGTAGGTCACAAACAACCCACAAATCAGTAGATTTTAAGGACCCACAAATTAGTTGGTCACAAGGACCCATAAATTATTAGGTCACAACGACCCACGAATCAGTAGATTACAACGACCCATGAATCAGTCACAACAACCCACAAATTAGTAGGTCACAACGACCACGAATCAATAGGTCACAATGACACACAAATCAGTGGGTCACAACGACCCACAACATATTGGGTCACAACGACCCACAAATTATTGGGTCACAACGACCCACAAATCAGTGGGTCACAACGACCCACAAATTATTAGGTCAAATCGACACAAAAATCTATAGGTCAAAACGATCCAAAAATCAGTAGGTCAAAACGATCCAAAAATCATTACATCAAAACGACCCAAAAATCATTAGGTCAAAACGACCCAAAATCATTAGATCAAAATGACCCAAAAATCATTAGATCAAAAGGACCTACGAATTAGTAGGTCACAACAATCCACTCCACATACAAATGCTAATCCGGTATAATAAGTATTATACTTGATTCTGACCAAAAGGTCCGAAAATGTATGATTTGTATAATCTTCAAACATTTGAGGTCTATTTATACATGTTATCAAAGTGTCATCCTTCTCTGATAACCGATGTGGGATAACAAAATTCATATTTTACAAAATAATTAAGGTTTAATAAAAAAAAGTTATTGGCTTAATTCGAGATTTAGTAAAAAAAATTTAATCCGATAAAAATATGGAGTCTTAATTTTTATTTTACAAAATAATTAAAGATTCTGATTATGGTTTAGTAAAAAAAGGATTTATTAGCTTAATTCGTGATTTAATAAAAAGTTTAATTAGCGAAAAAACGTGGGGTGGCACGTCAAGAGTTAGTGTTTTTTGTTTTAGTAAAGTATATAGATGTATATTTATTATATTGATAAAATAAGAATTACGAATTTAATAGTTTAACGGTCCACAAATTAGTAGGTCACAAACAACCCACAAATCAGTAGATTTTAAGGCCCACAAATTAGTAGGTCACAAGGACCCATAAATTATTAGGTCACAACGACCCACAAATTAGTAGGTCACAACGACCCACAAATTAGTAGGTCACAACGACCCACGAATCAATAGGCCACAACGACCCACGAATCAGTAGGTTACAACGACCCATGAATTAGTAGGTCACAACGACCCACAAATTAGTAGGTTACAACGACCCACAAATTAGTAGGTTACAACGACCCACGAATCAATAGGCCACAATGACACACAAATCAGTGGGTCACAATGACACACAAATCAGTGGGTCATAACAACCCACAACATATTGGGTCACAACGATCCAAAAATTATTGGGTCACAACGACCCACAAATCAGTGGGTCACAACGACCCACAAATCAGTGGGTCACAACGACCCACAAATCAGTGGGTCACAACGACCCACAAATCAGTGGGTCACAACGACCCACAAATCAATGGGTCACAACGACCCACAAATTATTAGGTCAAATCGACCCAAAAATCAATAGGTCAAAACGACCCAAAAATCTGTAGGTCAAAACGATCCAAAAATCATTAGGTCAAAACGACCCAAAAATCATTAGATCAAAACGACCCAAAAATCATTAGATCAAAACGACCCAAAAATCATTAGATCAAAAGGACCTACGAATTAGTAGGTCACAACAATCCACTCCACATACAAATGTTAATCCGGTATAATATGTATTATACTTGATTCTGACCAAAAGGTCCGAAAATGTATGATTTGTATAATCTTCAAACAGTTGAGGTCTATTTATACATGTTATCAAAGTGTCATCCTTCTCTGATAACCGATGTGGGATAACAAAATTCATATTTTACAAAATAATTAAGGTTTAGTAAAAAAAAGTTATTGGCTTAATTCAAGATTTAGTAAAAAAAATTTAATCCGATAAAAATATGGAGTCTTAATTTTTATTTTACAAAATAATTAAAGATTCTGATTATGGTTTAGTAAAAAAAGGATTTATTAGCTTAATTCGTGATTTAATAAAAAGTTTAATTAGCGAAAAAACGTGGGGTGGCACGTCAAGAGTTAGTGTTTTTTGTTTTAGTAAAGTATATAGATGTATATTTATTATATTGATAAAATAAGAATTACGAATTTAATAGTTTAACGGTCCACAAATTAGTAGGTCACAAACAACCCACAAATCAGTAGATTTTAAGGCCCACAAATTAGTAGGTCACAAGGACCCATAAATTATTAGGTCACAACGACCCACAAATTAGTAGGTCACAACGACCCACAAATTAGTAGGTCACAACGACCCACGAATCAATAGGCCACAACGACCCACGAATCAGTAGGTTACAACGACCCATGAATTAGTAGGTCACAATGACCCACAAATTAGTAGGTTACAACGACCCACGAATCAATAGGCCACAATGACACACAAATCAGTAGGCCACAATGACACACAAATCAACATATTGGGTCACAACGATCCAAAAATTATTGGGTCACAACGACCCACAAATCAGTGGGTCACAACGACCCACAAATCAGTGGGTCACAACGACCCACAAATCAGTGGGTCACAACGACCCACAAATCAGTGGGTCACAACGACCCACAAATCAATGGGTCACAACGACCCACAAATTATTAGGTCAAATCGACCCAAAAATCAATAGGTCAAAACGACCCAAAAATCTGTAGGTCAAAACGATCCAAAAATCATTAGGTCAAAACGACCCAAAAATCATTAGATCAAAACGACCCAAAAATCATTAGATCAAAACGACCCAAAAATCATTAGATCAAAAGGACCTACGAATTAGTAGGTCACAACAATCCACTCCACATACAAATGTTAATCCGGTATAATATGTATTATACTTGATTCTGACCAAAAGGTCCGAAAATGTATGATTTGTATAATCTTCAAACAGTTGAGGTCTATTTATACATGTTATCAAAGTGTCATCCTTCTCTGATAACCGATGTGGGATAACAAAATTCATATTTTACAAAATAATTAAGGTTTAGTAAAAAAAAGTTATTGGCTTAATTCAAGATTTAGTAAAAAAAATTTAATCCGATAAAAATATGGAGTCTTAATTTTTATTTTACAAAATAATTAAAGATTCTGATTATGGTTTAGTAAAAAAAGGATTTATTAGCTTAATTCGTGATTTAATAAAAAGTTTAATTAGCGAAAAAACGTGGGGTGGCACGTCAAGAGTTAGTGTTTTTTGTTTTAGTAAAGTATATAGATGTATATTTATTATATTGATAAAATAAGAATTACGAATTTAATAGTTTAACGGTCCACAAATTAGTAGGTCACAAACAACCCACAAATCAGTAGATTTTAAGGCCCACAAATTAGTAGGTCACAAGGACCCATAAATTATTAGGTCACAACGACCCACAAATTAGTAGGTCACAACGACCCACAAATTAGTAGGTCACAACGACCCACGAATCAATAGGCCACAACGACCCACGAATCAGTAGGTTACAACGACCCATGAATTAGTAGGTCACAATGACCCACAAATTAGTAGGTTACAACGACCCACGAATCAATAGGCCACAATGACACACAAATCAGTAGGCCACAATGACACACAAATCAACATATTGGGTCACAACGATCCAAAAATTATTGGGTCACAACGACCCACAAATCAGTGGGTCACAACGACCCACAAATCAGTGGGTCACAACGACCCACAAATCAGTGGGTCACAACGACCCACAAATCAGTGGGTCACAACGACCCACAAATCAATGGGTCACAACGACCTACAAATTATTAGGTCAAATCGACCCAAAAATCTATAGGTCAAAACGATCCAAAAATCTGTAGGTCAAAACGATCCAAAAATCATTAGGTCAAAACGACCCAAAAATCATTAGATCAAAACGACCCAAAAATCATTAGATCAAAAGGACCTACGAATTAGTAGGTCACAACAATCCACTCCACATACAAATGCTAATCCGGTATAATAAGTATTATACTTGATTCTGACCAAAAGGTCCGAAAATGAATGATTTGTATAATCTTCAAACATTTGAGGTCTATTTATACATGTTGTCAAAGTGTCATCCTTCTCTGATAACCGATGTGGGATAACAAAATTCATATTTTACAAAATAATTAAGGTTTAGTAAAAAAAAGTTATTGGCTTATTTCGAGATTTAGTAAAAAAAATATAATCCGATAAAAATATCGAGTCTTAATTTTTATTTTACAAAATAATCAAAGATTCTGATTATGATTTAGTAAAAAAAGGATTTATTAGCTTAATTCGTGATTTAATAAAAAGTTTAATTAGAGAAAAAACGTGGGGTGGCACGTCAAGAATTAGTTTTTTTTGTTTTAGTAAAGTATATAGATGTATATTTATTATATTGATAAAATAAGAATTACGAATTTAATAGTTCAACGGTCCACAAATTAGTAGGTCACAAGGACCCATAAATTATTAGGTCACAACGACCCACGAATCAGTAGGTCACAACGACTCATGAATTAGTAGGTCACAACGACCCACAAATTAGTAGGTCACAACGACCCACGAATCAATAGGTCACAATGACACACAAATCAGTGGGTCACAATGACACACAAATCAGTGGGTCATAACGACCCACAACATATTGGGTCACAACGACACACAAATCATTGAGTCACAACGATCCAAAAATCATTAGATCAAAACGATCCAAAAATCATTAGATCAAAACGACCCAAAAATCATTAGATCAAAAGGACCTACGAATTAGTAGGTCACAACAATCCACTCCACATACAAATGCTAATCCGGTATAATAAGTATTATACTTGATTGTGACCAAAAGGTCCGAAAATGTATGATTTGTATAATCTTCAAACATTTGAGGTCTATTTATACCTGTTGTCAAAGTGTCATCCTTCTTTGATAACCGATGTGGGATAACAAAATTCATATTTTACAAAATAATTAAGGTTTAGTAAAAAAAAATTATTGGCTTAATTCGAGATTTAGTATAAAAATTTAATCCGATAAAAATATGGAGTCTTAATTTTTATTTTACAAAATCATCAAAGATTCTGATTATGATTTAGTAAAAAAAGGATTTATTAGCTTAATTCGTGATTTAATAAAAAGTTTAATTAGAGAAAAAACGTGGGGTGACACGTCAAGAATTAGTTTTTTTTTAGTAAAGTATATAGATGTATATTTATTATATTGATAAAATAAGAATTACGAATTTAATAGTTCAACGGTCCACAAATTAGTAGGTTATAAACAACCCACAAATCAGTAGATTTTAAGGACCCACAAATTAGTAGGTCACAAGGACCCATAAATTATTAGGTCACAACGATCCACGAATCAGTAGGTTACAACGACCTATGAATCAGTAAGTCACAACAACCCACAAATTAGTAGCTCACAACGACCCACGAATCAATAGGTCACAACGACCCACGAATCAATAGGTCACAACGACCCACAAATCAGTGGGTCATAACGACCCACAACATATTGGGTCACAATGACACACAAATTAGTGGGTTATTACGACCCACAACATATTGGGTCACAACGATCCACAAATTATTGGGTCACAATGACCCACAAATCAGTGGGTCAAATCAACCCACAAATTATTAGGTCAAATCGACCAAAAAATCTATAGGTCAAAACGATCCAAAAATTATTAGATCAAAACGACCCAACAATCCACTCCACATACAAATGCTAATCCGGTATAATAAGTATTATACTTGATTTTGACCAAAAGGTCCGAAAATGTATGATTTGTATAATCTTCAAACATTTGAGGTCTATTTATACATGTTGTTAAAGTGTCATCCTTTTCAGATAACCGATGTGGGATAACAAAATTCATATTTTACAAAATAATTAAGGTTTAGTAAAAAAAAAAGTTATTGGCTTATAAATAATAAAAATAAAAAGGAGATTTGACTATAACCTATAAAATCTTGGAAAATCTAAAAAAAAAAAAAAGTTACGTACAATTTTGAATAGAAGTTTGTTAAGTTAGTAAAAAAAGCTTTCTTCCCACAAAAAATAAAGATTTATTGGCCTATAAAATCTTGGAGAATCTCCAACAAAATAAAATTATGTATAATTTTGAATAGCAGTGTGTTAGTTTAGGAAAAAAAGATTTTATGGTTTAAAAAATAAAGATTTATTGGCCAAAAAATTGTGGGAGCTCCATTTGATTGCTGCTTCCACAGCGCGCCACGTCATCAAATCATGTACTCTGTTTTAGTATGTATAATAGATACCGCCTATCTACTTGGACAATCTTATTTAATTAAGTGAAGATTTTAACAATTTATTTACTTAAAAAGTATAAATGAAAATTTTGTTAAGATATTACTAAGAGATCCTAACAAATTTGATCTCACGTTGCATGTATAAATAGATGCACCTAGGATAGGATAGGATTTTCACATATTATCGTTTGGTCTACTATCTTACTATAATGAGTGATATCGTTGCTTCCATGGATATGATCATATAAGGGATGAACCTTCGGCTAAAATTTTAGTAATCCCGTACATCTACTCTATATGTTGATTTGTCTACTCGCCAAGTCGGCATGAAGTCTAACACGACGTTGACGATGAACAGAACGGTAAATCAATCACGGTAAACCAACCGGCAGTTGTCTTCTTTTATCCCTATAATGTTTACTATAATTATTTCTATTGTGATGTGTGACTTTCATTAGAGGAAATGTAAGCGCCGGAAAGAACTTGGAGGTTTACTTGATGGCAGAAGTTGATGTTATGTCAAGCAATGACGATGACGTTGAATGGGAAGAAGGTTGAAAAGTCGAGATTATGAACTTGACAGTAGATTAACAACATCTCTTCGTCTCTAGAATCGGTAGCCTTTCTTGATGTAATGCATTTGATTGTAGTTTGTTTGTGGAAGGAATTATTGTACGGTATTTGTTTATGGTGCTTGATTATTTATTTATCTTTCAATTAACTTATATTATTCACACATGTTTTATTATTTATTTATAATAAGTTAATATTGTCCATGTTTTTCCCCAGAAAAAGTAAAGGAAGTAAACAATGTTCATTTTTTATCTAATATCATTATTTATTCGTGAATACGTAGTAATTTCCTCCATATTACATCTCATGCATGATAAAATATATATATAAAAAAACTATGACCAATTACGTAGAAATATAATTTTCCTTGAAAAATAATTGTGCAGAGAGCCTTAAATAAAGTAAATTTTCAATTATAATAAAATCAAATCAAATTGGCTAAAAATTTCCGTTTATTGTGACGCAATCGTCATTTAATACTATATTCACATTGCTTTTCTTTTTCTTCCTACTTATTTTTTTAATTTTCTTAATTTTATCCTATACATATAGTTATGATCGAGCGAGACGTGTATCTATCCTCTACAAAAACTAGAACTATTAGATGAGAAAAGATAACTTAAAAGAAAAAGAAAATCATAATATTATTTATAATTTCATTTTCCACACTTTTATAATCCAAAATTCTACATATAAATTTATAAGTATTAACCGTTTATTAAATCTAAACCCGCACAAGGTGCGGGTAATACACTAGTTGATTATTGAGAGAGGAAGAAAGAACCCTTGTTGAAAGATCAAGGAAGGAGACTTACGCGAGGAACAACAAAATCTCCACTCGTATTAGTCGCTCTTCTGTTCTCGACAGAAATGGAAACTCATGGCCATGGAGACTTAGGTTTGGGCATTGGAAAGAAGGAAAGAGTGAAGGAGGAAGGGGAATCCATGGCAAATCGAGACTGAGAGAAGAAGAAAGAAATCTCGTTGAAAGAGGAAGATTGAGTCGGCTAATGGTGCTTCGTGAAGACGTATCCAAAAAAAGTCATATACAAAAAACAGGTATCTACAAAATCTAAAAGAGATAAAGACATGTGTGTAAATAAGGAAGTAGTAATATAGAGTAGGGACGAACTTTTCCCAAGAAACTCCGAAGCGATTTCCGCATCAACTGAAATAGTTCTTCGTAGTTCCCAAGCCCCTAGGTTTGTATTTACACGTTCCCAAGAAGAAGTAAAAATAAAATCACAATCAGTTACGTCTTCAGCCAGATGGCCAATCCAACGTCACCTAACCGCTGACTTATCCCCCACCGCTTCCTCTTTCCCCTCTCTCGCCCCTTCTTCTCTCCAATCGCCGCACCATTTCCTCCCTCTTTCTTCCAAATTTCCCAATTCATTTCTCATCTTAGGGTTATAGCATTTCGATTTCTAACAAACAGATGAGCTCCTCTCCACCGCCTTTTCCTCCAATTCAACCATCTACGGTTCCACCTATGGACCTCCCGGCGTTCACAGCCGGACCCGACGATCCATCGACGGTGCCGTTCGAGTGGAGCCAGCTCCTCGACTTAACCTTCGACGAACAGCTCTTCCTCCCACCCGACAACTCTCTCAGTCTTGAAGCTGAGTTGCCATCGGAGCTGGATGTGTCGGAACCGTCGTTGGATAGGGTGAGGAAGCGGGACCCGAGGCTGGTGTGTTCGAACTTCCTGGCAGGGAGGGTTCCCTGTGCGTGCCCGGAGTTGGATGCGATGATGGAGGAGCAACAGGAGAAGGAGGAAGGTGGCCCCTGGAAGAAGCGGGTGAGGATTGCCAGGGGTGCCAAGGCCAAATGCCAGGTGTCTGATTGCAAGGCTGATATCAGTGAGCTCAAGGGGTATCATCGACGCCATAGGGTTTGTTTGAGGTGCGCGAATGCTACGTCGGTTCTGATCGACGGGGAGAGCAAACGATACTGTCAGCAGTGCGGCAAGTAAGTCGTACATAAATGTGTTTAATTATTTTTTTATATTTTAGTTTGCCGTCAGATGCTCGCCTTGATGTTTTACTTATGTTAAATGTTAAAAAGAAACGTCGATTGATCCAACTTCCAGACTAGTCACAGCTCTTAAGTACTATTGATTGGATATTAGCTAGTAGAAGTGGCTGCAACAGTCATATGAATTGTTGTTAGTCAGTTACCATCTGGACTGTAATCAAGCTAATTGCATATATAGAAATTAGAACTTGGAAACTAGATTGATCTTTTGGCTCATTTTGCTAGAGATAGAGGAGGTGATGATATTTTGATTTGTAAGAGAAATTTTTATTCGGAAAGCCTTTTTCATCGTTACACTCTTGGTAAAGTTGATCATAAACAATTAAATTTCAGACTTATGTTGATGATGTTTGTTTTTTTATAAAGTTCAAATGTTTAATAAGAATGTTGAGAAGATCAGGTAAGTAGCTTTTAACTTTTAGATTGATGGGTTTTTGCCTTTTTGGGTAACTTTGCTGGAACACAAGCTTATTACTTATTAGGCATCAACTACTGTAAACTTAGTGTGCAAGATTTAGTTTTTGATCCATTGAAGTTTTAGTAATGGTGTGTTTGCTATGCATGTTGAAAAACTAGTTGGAGTTGAGATTTGAGTTGAAGCTGAGAAACTTAACAAAAAATAATGAGTTCAGGCTGAGAAACTTAAAAAGAATACGTTAAAGTTGAAATAGAGCAACACACCCTATTTGGTTAACAAAAACTATAACCATACTCGCGCGGAGGTCACCCATCCTGAAATTGCTCCCGCACGAAAACTCCAGAGTTATTTTTCCTCACTCGACACTGGAAAATAAGAATTCTTGTTGACATGAGTAACAACCCATCCTAAGTTAATCATAATTTGATGCGGGATTAAAATTTTTACTGGGTGTTACAACTTAAATAATATCTAACGTATCTTAATTAGGTGGAACATAAATTATAAAATGTTGTTTGGCTGAACATAAATTAGATCTTATAGAAGCTTAATTAATATCTAATAAACTCCTCAAAACTTCAACAACGCCTCCTATTTTAGAGTTTTTTTGTTTAAACTCCTTAACAAACTTCAACTAGTTATAATGACAGCCAAATGCAGTTTCTTAAGTGTTTAAACTCTTAAAACTTTCAATGAAAGTGCTTAGTAAACACACCCTTAAACTCCACTGGTGAAGTTTAAAACTCTACATGAATGGTTGAATCCTAAAAAAGTCCATTAAAAATTATAACGAATTGAGAGAGGGTAGATGAAATCCGACCACTAATTTATATATTCACATTTAGAAGCAACTTGCTACTTTTTGTTCAATCATGATCACTTGCCTTCTCTCTCGGTGCCCCATGTCCCCACTGGCTAGTGAAGAACTTCCAGTTTGCGAGAGACCCCATATTTGGTGAAGTTGTAGTCTTGAAAATCTGCGGTTATTGAAACTGAAAGTTAAGTAATGGTTTGCATTATTCATAGTCTCTCCTACTAAAGCTTGTATGCAACTCATAGAACATCTAGTCATCTATCCACTACTTTTTGTTGTTGTCTTCCAAACATCACAAGCCTTGTCAGTTTTTCCCTAGTCTGATGATGATATATACTTGTATTGGATTCCATTTCATATGAACCCATGACTCTGTGAGTTGAGGCAGCCAACTAGTATGGAATGTGCTGTCAACAACGGGAAGTGTTTGTCACAACTCGCTGGATTTTTTTGCCTGCAGTGAGACTGTGTTGCTATGGGCATCAACTGTTAAGGATACCTATTATTAAGGATCTGATGTGCATACACTAATTTCAGTTTCACAGTTAAGAAGGTTCAAAGGCAAATCTGAAGAGTGTCTTGTCCTTTCGCTGAATAAGCTATGTAGCTCTTTGGTTTGCAAAAGTAGTATAGAATTTCTAGAAGGTGGGTTTCTTTCAAAATCATTTGACTTAATTTTTACTTTCTTCTTAGATTTCATGAATTATCAGATTTCGACGAAGGTAAGCGTAGCTGTAGAAGAAAGTTAGAGCGACACAACAATAGGCGAAGGCGGAAGCCTATTGATTTCAGAGGAGCTGGTGATAAGGAACCTCAGTTGGATCTACTAGTTGAAGATATATCCTCTGACGAGGAAGCTGGAAAAGGTATTTTTTAGCCTTCATCAATGGTATAATCTTGATGACTTGGCGGTCATTCTTGTTTTTTTCCATTTTAAGAGAGTAAAGTGTGGTTTCTAACCTAGTAAGTTGGTTATCTATCTGCATCAGCAGGGAGCCTTTTGATCCTAAGAATGTAATTATATCAGGAATAAGCCCTTCCATACTTTAGGCAGGCACTTTACATGATGGGTTGATAAGCTTTCTACTATGTCCATCCCATGGGTGTAAAAGGGCCTCTTTGATCTTTGTAGTCCTGTTTGTTAGGTCCAATGCTACCATTTTGCAAGACCTTGGTAAATATGGAAAATTTTAGTGGTGTATCAAACATAGATGATTAATTACATTATGTATAACCTCGAAAAATGAATCAGTTTTATTTTCTATCCAAAAAATAGAATGTAAAATTCGTAATTTTATGAAAAAAGATTGTGGGGTATTGGGATATATTGATAAATTTAATTAATAGCAACCAGTTAATGAAAATAAAGTTGTGGCAAGAAGTATATATTATTTTTCTTTTTTTTCTTTCTGTAAAATAAAAAAAAACTCTAATACATACAAGTATAACAGGTATTGAATTTGGCGGCCTGGTTGGTTACCCTCTCACCCACCCTATTGTCCACTCCTGCTCTTCGTGGAATATTATATGCGTTTGTCATGTTTGGTTGTTGTGGTAATGCTTCTTTCTTGTTCATTAATTTTTGCTGACAGGTAACATATGCTCAACCAGCCAGAGTACTGATGGATATGTCCTGCAAGATCCCAAAGACGGACCTATGCCAAACCTCTACTCTGGTCCAGTTTCTGAAGTTATTCCAACTGAGAGTGGTGTCACTTTTACTGCTTCTGGGGAGACTCAAGTTGATGGAGGGAAGGATGACACCAAAAACGCTCTCTCTCCTTCATGTTATGATAGTAAGAGTGCTTACTCTTCCGTGGTAGGTCTTCCTTTGTTTAACATCATTTTGTTTCAATTTCAGTAAGTATGCATTAAACTGGTGTTGTTGTAGTGTCCAACAGGTCGTATCTCATTCAAGCTCTATGATTGGAACCCTGCAGAATTTCCCAGACGACTTCGGCTGCAAGTATGCTAACAAAATGAGCTGCAGTTTAGTATTTGGAAAATGACATGTAATTTTGCACCTCTTGCTAACCAGTAGTTGATTAATATGACTTCCAATATATACAGATATTCCAGTGGTTGGCTAGCATGCCTGTTGAATTGGAGGGCTACATCCGCCCTGGATGTACAATATTGACTGCATTTATTTCAATGCCACAATCTATGTGGATGAAGGTAATGGATCACATCACATGTCTACGTTGGTAATGCATATCAGAAAATCTCACTGGCTGTTAAGACGTCTCTCTTTTTTTAATTAGCCTATATGTAAACTGCCAAAAAAGCCTTTTTTTCTAGATTCTGAAATAAACTTCTGAACAGTTATTTGAAAGATTTATATTGATGTGGTGCATGATGAAAAATTCTGTACATAGAACGAGTTGTTTTCTATTGTTATTTGAGTTGTTATTACAGCTCTACCTGGAAATATTAAGGTAAACTTAATCCAAGTCGGCTCTCTTTTGATTCCGCTAGGTGTTGTAATGTTGGACCATCCGGTTTCTTAATGTGCTAGTGATAGTGATGGGTTTGTCCTATCTAGTTCTGATATACTTCCCCTTCCTTCGAGGTTATATCCATTTGTGTATGCTTTCTCTCATCCATGTAACATGTTTCCATTTGAAGACTATCTCAATCACTTTGATTGTTTGATAACAGATGGGCACTTAAACCAAAGACAAGTTTCGTCCTCCAAACCTGTAACCTGTGTTGCAACAAGACAAGGGTAATAATGGCAATCTATGATACCCCATCTAACTGATATTGCTCTCATAAGGAAGTCTTTCCAGAGAATCCATCCAAGTAATAAATAGCCATTTCCTGGGTTGAATACCCTCTAAGATCATATCACTCAAAGGCAGGATTAATTCTTCTCCTAAGGACTTCATACATATTCTCCACACTTGAACCTGGCTTGGTGGCCGTGGGTGCTAACACCATAATGAGCCAGAGGTGCATCTTTTTGTCTGAAAATGAATCTCCATATCTATGAATCTGAGTTCATTTCGTCAATACTCGGAAGTTTCATTTCCTCAATATTCCTCAAGTCTCTCCCTTCTTTAAGAACATTAGTTTGAATCCAGTTAATCCACAAATTTGTTTACCTAAATGGATCTTCATATCCATGCATTCTTGGTTAGTCTAGAAGCTCATTCTGCCGTTTTATATCAAGTTTTGCTAAATATCTTCCTAGTTCTTAGAAAAATTACTTGATCCGTGACAGAGTTTGATAATTTATCCTGTGACTAACTGTTAGCTTTTCTATTTTCCATTATACTTCTGCAAGTAAATTTCTGTTCTTGAATAAGTATTTATGTTTGAATAATTTTACATTTTGATTCTGCATTTCTCTGTGCAGTTGCTTGAAGACCCTGCGTCTTATATGCATAATTTTCTTGCTCCTGGAAGAGTGCTCTTTGGTAAAGGCACTGCTCTTGTCTATGTGAATAACACGATTTTCCATGTTTTAAAAGGTCAGTTGGTTCCTACACCTTTACATGCATGCCTAATTCATCTGTCTTCATATTTTTTTGGTTTAGTCTCGGAAGTTTTTCTGATGTGGCTTTCCTCCTATTCTTCAACAATATCTTTTATGAAATATGAAATTATCTTACAAAGAGGTAAGTCTTGCTACTATCACTTAGCATCCAGTTTGTCTTGGTTGTTGGTTTGGAGACAGTATATGTTCTGATGTACACAAACAATAATTTGTGGTTTCATTTTGTTAAACGCGTAGTCTTGTTGTATGAAGCCTTTTTGTTTCCTTGATCTTTTGATTTCCATACTTGTAGATGGGATGTCTGTGGTGGAAGCCAATGTGACAAAGCAGGCCCCAAGAATTCACTATGCGCAGCCTTCCTGTTTTGAAGCGGGCAAACCCATGGAATTTATTGTTTGTGGAAACAATTTGTTTCAACCCAACTTCCGGTATTGCAAAATACTCCTTGTTTTCTGCCTCTTAATGAAAAACAGTGGGCAAATGACAAATTTATTCCTTACATGCTTGCAGAATATATTGTCTTCTGTACTTATTATCTCTCCTTTTATGTACTGTACCCTCATTTTATGTGTGTATTTATGTTTCTTTTCTAATTGATTTATATCCTGCCAGGTCCGTTCTAATTATATCGGTGGCCCTGGTTGAAAACTAAATGAGGCCTTACAAATTTAAAATAGAAATAAGACAAAATAATATGTAAAAAAATGTTAACATACTAACATTATGTTATGGTCCCAGAATTAGGATCGAATGTCGGATATAGACATGCCAAACCTCTTAGAATATATGGTGGAAGTAAATGAGAGGATATATGACAATGGATTGGTGGATGGATGAAAGTAGACTCGTGGTCCTTCACAAAGCCTCTTCCTAGGTTTAACTTATAAACCCTCTTTGTTTAACCTACACCTTCTTTTTAACAATAACTATGTTTCCCCTTCATTAAATAAAAAAAGCTGTATATATAGGCTGTGGAACACTATAAACTATATCCTAGTACGAAGTAAATATAAATAAACTAAAGGGATATAACTAAAATTATATCAAAATATTGAACTAGATAATATAAACAATCCTAATTCTTATATATAATATCTTTATTCTTTTGTATTAAACTAGAAAATATAACTTTCTGGAATATTAACTGCCCTTTTAAGTCTCTGTGCCTTCCCGAACCTTAGCTTCGATCAGCGACCATAACATAATAAACCATAATATATAAAAATAATTAATAGACAAATTATTTAGAACAATTAATAATATAGGAACAACTATAACACTAAAAATTAAATATAAACATAGTAAAAGAAGTAATATTATTTGATTTACTCTTAAATTTGATTGTTCAATTCAATTAGAAAAAAAAAATCTAATATGAATAAAAGGTATAAGAAAAATAAAAAGGAAAAGGAAAAAAAGGAAAGAGGAGACTAAAGATGTTGATTTTGGATAGGAAAGGTAAAATGATGCAGAAGGTAGAGGAGAAGGGCCAACACATAAGTTGGAAAAGAAGGAAAAATGAGCTATGCTTGGGTAGCTGGACTTAATACAGGCTTTTGGATTGAAATGTTTAGCTCCCGACCACTTGCTCCAAGTAGTTCTGTTGATGGCTCATTATCTAATATTATATATAAACGAGGACCCATATTTTTGGGTTCCGGTACAAAAATACCTTATGGACTAGTGTAACCCGCACCTTGTTCGGGTAACCTACCAAGCTTTACTCTTTTATTCATAATGTATTCTATCATATTATTGTTTTCCAATGATACATGTTATATATTGAATTTTAACAAATTATAATTGTAGGATGAATGAATTAAGAAGTCAAAATACTTTTAAAACTTTTTATTTATATATATTATAGACAAACAAGTAGAAGTATATAGAAAAAAAACCGATATATTTAGGGGTTTACTCGGGCTGTAGAAAAGAGAGTTCCTCATACTACATTAATGTAGATTTTAATCCTATATGCTAATGGGTTGATTGCAAATCATATCAATATCATTCCGCATGAGAATATAAATATTCAATGTCATAGTTAATAAAGCGAGTATACAATTAATGAAAACGTGTATACTTAAAATTAATATTATAAACCTAATCATACATAAACCATATTGGGAGTATTACATGAAACTACATAAACTTCATCCATATATAATTGCTGCTATATGTGTAGATGAAAATATAAAATTGTAAGTTATATGTGCTACTGCCGCTACAAAGATTACCGGGAACCATTCACGTACAACTTAACATACATTAACATGGAAAAGGAGTTGTACACAACTATGCCTACGGGTTTGCAATGTTCTAAAAAGTGGCCTGGACGGCGGTCTAGACACTAGAAGGCCCAACCCAATACCGTTTTTTGTGGTACAGGCTTGTCTGGACGGGTCTAGATGGGATTGGACGGGTGACGAGTCCGGACGGGGCTGGACGATACGGGTTTGTCAGGATGGGTTTGTGTTTGGGATGGCTGTGGATGGGCTAGACAATAGATAAACCCCCAATTCGACCCCAACTCCCTCTCTTGCAGTCTCTTGCTCCCGACTCCTGTCTTGCATGATATTTTCATGATTTTAGGATTGAAGACTTTGGAAATGAATGGTTAATTGCATTATATGAAATTCAGACATAGCCTAGGGGTGAAATACAAGAATATAATAAAATAACATCTTGTTTGTCTAGAAGCGAGAAGGTGCCCCTTTGTCCCGTATCTGTACAAATTGTTTTAGAACATTGCGGGGTTTGCATAGGGGAAGGACAAAATAAGTTTTTTTCGAAAAAATTTCTATGGATTAAAAAAGTACCATATCCGTACAAATGCTTTTAGAACAACGCAGGTTTTCATAGGGCAAAGACAAAATAAGCTTTTATTTTTAAAAATATTTCTTGGATTAAAAAATATGTTTTAAATTTTAAACTATAAATTACAGAAAATTGTTTTCTAAGACATTATCAATTGTAGAACCCATTATTGAATTGTTATAAATAAATAGATATTTTTTATAAATAAGCCTATCAAAATACTTCTTATGGATTAAAATATAGGAAATAAAAATAAACGGCCAAATAAGCCTTTTTAAATCATCAATCATAGAAAATTGTATACATGGAATTATCAGTAAGTGGAACCCATGATTAAATGTTTATAAATAAGTATTTTTTTTACCAAAATAATAACAAAACTATTTCTCAATCTAGGAAGGGACGGAACTTATTTACGAGAACAAGAAGTGTGGTCAGATTTGAGATAAACAGCATTGTAAATTACTGATTTGCAGGATAACCCGCGTTTTGAAACAACGGCTTACACTGGCGTTTTCGAAACAAGTAAATAAAGAATGTGATTTTAAAATACAGTTCTTTTTCTTTTTTCTGAGATCCACATTTGATTGAAAAAAATTAAAGGCTTGTAAATCGGGTTTAGATTGAACGAGACACCGAGACCACAATTGAATTTTTGAGAGGGAATATATTTAATTAAAAGGCAATGGCAGTTTTCGTAATTTTCTTCTGAGGTGGCTTATTGGTTGACATGTGATCTTATTGTATGTACACTATCTTAGTATGTATAATAGATTGATTTCTACTTCCTGCAAACATTATATACTCATGTAATTCTATTTTTTGTGATTACACTTTAAACATAGAGTATTAAGAACTTTACATCTGGTTTGAGTATATTGATGCATCAATCCATTTTTGGGCAACATTTTTTTCTTAAAATGATTGTGAAAAGGATAACCTCTCCATTCACTCCGCTGCCTGTTTTCAATTGTTCCATCTGCTGTCCACTGTTAAAACAAATTGTCTCCTTGTAAGCTGATGCATATTATTAGTAAACATTTTTATAATGTATATCCATGTGAATGCAAGCCTGTACGGAAATTCATAGCAAAATAAGAATCTCATCCTCGATAGTAGTATATTTAAGAAGTTTTCCTATCGCGGTCCAAGATTTTCTTTGATCTTGCTTATAAGCACTGTGAAAACTGAGGAACCAATCTTTACATTCTCCCCATCAAGGTTTGTAGAGGGACGAAAAATATTGGAAAGGGATGGATGGACTTTATTATAAATCTGGGAGGAGATTTGTCCGGAGAAAACTGCCATTTGTCTCATTTCTTGTTTAGTTTCAAACTACAAATAATTCTATACTCTTGATTGAATTATTGACCTGATACCGCCCCAAAGTACAAGGAGAATTTTAAATAGCTGGTTTCATGAAATATGATCACATTGTCAAGAAAGGTTAGGGTTTGTGGGAACCAGATGCCTATTGTTGATGTTGAAATGTGTTTTCATGCTTGTTTCTATTGCATATCCAAAGTTATCCACTACTAATGACAGTTATTGCACTTGGAAAGTACCAGTCACTAAGAAGTTTAGTTTGGATACTGTTAATCTTTAATAATTGTGGTTGTTGTGTAGGTCTCTTGTGTCATTTGCGGGAAAATATCTGGATCACGAATTCAGTGTTGCATTTTCCAGCGAGAAGATTGATTCTGAAGCTTCTCTGAGCTTTAGTCATCAGTTCTGCAGGATACGTGTCCCTTGTACAGAGACACCATTTAATGGACCAGCATTTATTGAGGTATGGGCTAGCAAACGGAAGTATGTATATCTTTTCCTGTATCTGTTAGATGTCTTTGTAAATATCGTAGCATTTGGTGTGGATAAATACTACACCGGAAACTCTTAACTTAAACTAGTTCTTTTTTTTTCTTCCAAGATTTAAGTTATGAAGGGACAATAATTACTTTCAAATTAACACCTAACACTAGTTTTTTTTTTTTTGAAGAATTGAATTTTCATATTATTGTCCAAATTTTGGTTAGTGGCATTAAGTCTTGGCAAGACCAAATTTTGTTTCCCAATTTTGATGGCTTTAGGCTAATTAATTTCTAAAATGTTACCACACTACCTCTAAACAGTATGATTTTAACCAAAGTAGTAGTATTGAAAGTACCTGTAAAATGTTATAAGCTGTTGAAAAATGATTTTTTAAGGAATATTGTTAATTTAGAATCTCACAAATTATTATAGACATAATAATAATATAAACTGTACATTTAATGGGGAAAACATGACAACAAAATACATGTTACGTCACCGTGTTGACAAATTTTTAAAACTCATAGTTAACCACTTGAATAAAAACCTCAAGCACCAAATAGGAAGGTACAGTTTCCATGTGAAAATTCCCTAGTTCCTTTATTTTTCTATTTTCCCATTTAAGTGTGCTGGATTCCAGTCCTTGCTGTCTTTTTTTATTATGAAGTTACCACAATACCTCTAAACACTATGACTTTAACTAAATTAATAGTATTGAAGTACTATAAAATGTTTAAGCTGTTGTAAAATTTATTTTTAAGGGATTTTGATAATTTTACAACTCAAAAAAGGCTATAGACAATTAATAGGTACACTGTACGTTTAATGTGGGGAAATATGACAACTAAAATATTGGATACATCACCTTGTGAACAAATTCTATAGCTCAAAGGTTATCACGTGGATATCTGAAAAACCTTGAACACCGAATGGGAATATCAAAAGAATAAGGTTACTGTGGAATTTCCCTAGTTTCTTTGTAGTTATTTTATCCTGTTTACGTATGCTGGATACGGGGGGTCTTTGTTGTCTTCTATTTATTTAATTTTTTTTTTATCGTTTTCATGTAGGCGCATGTCAGCATAGTACGAAAAATGAGATGAGAGGTCAGGGATATTGGTTTGGTTCAAGTGTAATTTGACTTTGATTATAGATTTGATAAAATCTTCTCCTAATTTCACAAACACGAAAAAAAAAAAGAAATTTAAGTTGAAATGATTAACAAATGATGAGAAGCATAGTATGCCATTAGGTTATCAGTGCACTTAAAGAGTTTGCAAAAACTCTATACATAGACGTTATAGAATTTTCATCGTTTTTCTTCTTTGCCTTCTTGATCTATTTTTCATATTTATTGTCGTGCTAGCTCTCATCCTAAAATATCTTTGTGGTTGGATATTATTGTGCTGAGTGCCATAGAGTTTCTAGCAGCTAATCCCTGAAAGCGAATTTATTTGATACTGAATGTAGTAGTTTTATGGCTTAAAGTTCATTATGCTATAAAACATTCTGTCTTGTTTTCCAGTAGACAAAGGCTGATACCACCTTCTATAAAATTTATATTCCTGCAAAGTTACTCTTATTGTTTATCGGCTTGAGGGGATGGATCAAGCAGCCAATTCACTCTTTACCACCTTTCTATATCTTATGTAGATTGAGAACGTGTCTGGTTTATCCAACTTCATACCCATTATCATTTGTGATGACCAAGTCTGTTCTGAAATCAAGATGGTGCAAGAGAACCATATCGCATCTTATGAATATAGTGCGTGCATTGAAACTGGTGAAACTTCTCACTTTACTTGTCAAGCTTCTTGCTTGAGGCAACCATTGTTTCACGACTTTATGCTAGACGTAGCTTGGTTACTCAAGCAGCCTGCTGCAGATAAATTGCAACATGAGCTGACATCCTCACAGATAAGAAGACTTGGTTATCTGCTGAGTTTCTTAGTAACACACCAGTCTGTGTACATATTGGATAGGATCTTAGGGTGTGTGGCAGTTGTGATAGATCAGGCAGACAACAATATAGCTAATGGAATTTCTGAAGCTGATACAAGGTTCTTACAAGAACACGTTGATCATGCAAGAAATTATCTTTGGCAGAAACAGGGGAAAAATTTGCATGCATTGCAAAAGGGCAATCAGCTTTCGAATAAGGTCCATGCAGATGGTGCAGTCATTATTGGACCTATTCATCAGGTATCCTTCACCCATCTGAACCTTGATAATACATAAACAAAAGTGAAGGCCAATCTTTTCTTATTCTAGTAAGCTCCTTTTAACCAGCCCACTGTTGACAGTGCATTTATAAATTGTTTTTCATTGAAAAGCGGTGCTTCCAAGAAGTAAATAGTGAAAGGGGAAATCATCAATGATAAACAGTTAAAAAATGCACTGTCAAACAAAGCCAGTACATAAATATATGAGCTGTATTGAGATTCTGTACGTTACTGAAATAGTTGCAATTTGTTGTTTAATGACATATTTTCCCCTTGTATCAGGATCTGAATATCAGAGCTGAGGGAAATTTGATTACTTCCGAACATTCAGCTTCTACTCTAAAAGATCAAACAGTTCCGCTGCTAATCAATAAAGAAGTTGCAGTGGATATGGTTGAAATGAAACACCAATTGAAGGAGTCGTGCAGTTTAATGTTATCAAGTAGGATGATAAGATCTCGGCCTTCCATTTTTGGTATGGTAGCCATTGCTGTTTGTCTTGGAGTATGCACTGTTCTGTCACACCCATCACATGTGAGCATGATTATGGTATCGATTAAAAAGTGCTTATTTGAATATTCTCTTTGAGGTATCTAATGGTTAAAGGGGTGCCATAGGCGACACAAATAATGTATATTAAATTGCTCTTGTTACCCAAAAGAGCTGATCTTTATGGCCAGAGCTTCTGGTCAGTCTGCTTTGTACATACTTAACAAGCTGTGAGATCACCTCATCCGAATGTGAACCCGGTCAGTATTGACACTTGACAGGGATCTGTTGTGTTTTGTGTTTTGTTTTGTTCTTTCGACAGGATGGCAAGTGCAATCTGCAGCTAATTGTACAGGATGGCAAGTGCAATCTGCAGCTAATTGTACATGTAGAGCATCTGCATAACATCTTCAGAAATTTCTGATACTTCATTGGCCAGTGGTTTCGGTCCAAGTAAGAATGTAATATGTTAGGCATAAAGGCTAGATTCAAGTGTGGCTGGTAATCAACTGAGATCCTCTTGCTCATGTGCTCATCATGATACGATACCTAATTGTAGGTAACTTGGATGGTACTTGCATCAAGCCTAATTATATGCCCAAATCGATGTGAATTGCCTGACAAGGTTCCTACTTGCAATGTTTCCCTGAAATCGACCATTAGGTAGGGTTGATGGGCATTATGTCAAGCCAAATAAGGTTTCTTTGAAGCGTACTTGTGATCTTGGTAGTTTAACTTAGAGTTGTTACCGGTTCAAAGTTTAACTTCAGTTTGATTACTTGATTGTGGTTGGATCGGTAAGGTGAGGATTTAGATGGATGAATCTTAAAAAAAGAAATTGAAATTAATAAACTAATAGTTAAAATTTGTTAAACTTGTAAGGTGAAATTAATTTAATTTGAACTTTACTTGAATCAAATATACTTGCTTGGATAAGTATTGTTAGATTTGCTACATAAATGTGAAGGTTTATCCATGGTGTGCCATCTTTTCTTACAAGATGAACTATTTTGGCTATGAAATCATATGGTTGAACATTTCTCAAGTTAAAGAGTTTATTGTTGAACAACAATGAAACCAAAGTATAATATGTCGATTGTTGAAGAATGAAAATAGATGATAGATTGAAAGACTAATTGTATTGTTGCGGTGAGTACTAGTAGGGATGTCTTTATTTAATAACCTATTTGCATTGCTAACATAATTGGATAATAATTTCAACCCATAATTGTATTGTTGTGTGTTGATACTTTAACTCATAAATTCCTCCTTCCTATTTCCTATTCTTAACATTATACACATGATGCGATGGGAAGGAGCTTGTAATATTTTAGATTATAATCCTCTAGTCCATATCTCGGACGGATCGGGATGAGACGCCATCAATCCCGACTAGTGCGACTGTGAAGAATTGATGAATCGGGAATCATAAAATCTCTCAACCTTGTCGGATTGAGGTTCAATAGTGAAGAAACGAAGAAGTAAAATTGTCGGACTTGTGGTTCAATAGTAGGACAAAGAAGTTAAGGCCCGCATCTCTTCCTAATTTTTGTTGTTGGGACGAATTTGTAATTTTTTGGATGTTGTTTGTTCTTGTTTGTTGTTTCAAGCTATCTATTGGTCCATCCAAACTTGAGCTAAAAAGATCTTTCTACAACACAGTTTTGCTTGACTCAACCACCCTAGGTCGTCAACTCAATCAACACCCTTTCTTCAATCAACTAGACTTCTCACTTAGTGAGTCAACCACCTTCACTCCAAGTCCGACAATGGACAGTCTAATGTGATATACAATTTTATTTGGGCATTGATATACAATTAGTATATATGGAGGTGAAAGGCTTATGAATATGCTTATTAATGACTAACGATGATAAGATTCGATTGACACTCTTCCTCATCATTCTAACAATTTTTCCAAAATAAAGGAAGTATCTTTTTCTACTAAGCTTGTAAGTACTGATGAGATAACCACCTTTATCCTGATGATCAACTTTGAAGCAAGTTCTTTTAACATGTGTCAATTATGTGGTTTTCCCAAAATGAGACATCTATTTTCTCTATATTGACAGAGACTCCTTTATACGGGAATAATAAGGAGTATGTTATATATGTATATAAGGTATTACTACCGGAATCCCGAGCATTCACCGAGGTCTAGGTATGATGTTGATAAGGGGTGGAGTGTGAGCCTCACATCTCGCAGACAGTTAAAAGACCAAAGTTAGTATAGTGGGTCGAAATTGAACACAAGGAAGATGATGTTTCTCTTTGACAAATTAATTAAGAAACTAAAAAAATACACAAAGTAAAACAAAGTAAATCGAAAGAAGAAACTCAATAAGGCTGATCGGCCAAAGATGAGCTTTGATCTAAATAAATAAATAACAAAATCAAAAACGAGATCAAAGCGAAAAGAGTGAAAGAAAACAGTAAGGCCGATCGGCCTTACGGAGTGATATCTGTTGACCTCCTCATAAAACAATGTAAAATGTTCACTCCAAAAGGTGCACACAAAAGTCTTTAATTTATATCTTGGCATAATTTCCTAAATTTACCTAGCTAACCCACAACGTATGAGTTGTTCCGTAGCAAGACAAGAATTTCAAGGTCAAACACAGAAACTAAGGTGAAATTGAATCATGTAATGATCACAAATAGTACAAATCTAGACTAAGAAAAGAGAGGGGAAGAAAAAGGTTAAAATCATATGTTTTTGTTGGGTTTTGATTAGGAAGTGATCATGGATTAGTTTTGCAATTTACCAAATGAAACAAACGACACAAAGCAATGGATGTGAATAATATGAGAAAAACGGATGCTAGAATTCAAAATCTTCGGTTATGACATTGGATTCAAGAGTTCTATATCATAAGGACAAGTTGCGGATTGATAAAGGGAAATGGCGTTTCACCTATGAGAATAATTACGGGGGAGGTCTCATATTCCGTTAACACTGCACCAAACTTTCTATTACCGGGTAAGTCTCAAGGAGCTAAAGCTGGGAGTTCTACACAAACCGGTTCACTACTTAAGGCTCAAACCCATCTGAAGAACCGAATAGGTGAATAATAACGATATAAATACTCTAGAAGGGGGGTTGAATAGAGTATGAGAACTTTTCGCAATACCGTATATCAAGGCTTTAAAACTAACCTCAAGGTCTTGAAGTCTTCTTTTAGCCGTTGTCCCATAGCCGTTCTAACATATTTATTTGTCCATAGAATCCACTGCTTGGTTGAGCGAAATCTTCTTACGTTGTTTGAGAAGTAGCCGTTGAAAGATCTTCATCTTCAAAGTACTTGAAAGTTGTTGGAGATCTTCAAGAATCTTGATCGTGATATTCTTTTCAAGCCTTTGGAGATCTTCTCTTAGGATCTTATCTTCAAACTCCTTCAAACGAGATCTTCTCTCCTAGATCTTTGTGTCGGTTAGATTGTATCTTCGAATGCCTTCAACCAAGATCTTCTTGTTTGGTTAGTTGGCTTTTGAAGATCGTCTCCTAGATTTTCTCTCTTGGTCGTTGTAGATGTTCGTGTGTTGTAATAAACTCTTAGCTGAGTTTTTCCCTTTTAATGCTATCCAAGACCTACACACACTTTAACAAACAAGCCAAGACATGCAATCTAGGCATATAAGCGATATTTGTTAGTTTAGAAAACCGCATTTATATGTTAAGTCTTCTGTTCGCTCCAAACGGTGTGTGCAAGCTTTAAATTTATAACCGAGGAAATATGCTTAAAACAAGGATGCGAACCCGCAGTGTACGGATCAATTATAGTAAAAGCAAGAATTCCAGGGTGTCGATCTCAGGGACTTAGGTGAAACAAAGCAAGTGTAGGTTGTCAATATTGCAACTAACCACAAAATCGATTAAAGCAATCAAAGGATGATACTAAAGTTAATTAAAGGAAATATGCAAATTCTAGGGATTAAAGCATCCAGTTGTGGTTCCAACTCAAGATCTCAAAATAAGCGGACAAAGCTGAGGTTTTGCAAAGGGAAGGTGCTACTAAAGTGGAATAGATCACCGGGTAAGTCTCACTACTCACAATCCCAAACCAAAGAACCTATCACCGGGTAAGTCTCATGGTACTAAGGAAAGGAATTATAATCTCAAACCAACACACCAACTAAGGGAATAGAATCAACCTTTACCGGGTAAGTCTCAGGCTAACTCACATAGATGGAATGAAGGCACACTCAAACCCCAATAAAGGATAAACCTTTATTACCTACACTTATGATCTTTGATAAACAAACAAAGGAATTACCAGGTAAGTTTCATCCTAGACTTGCATTGAACCAGGAAAGGTGTAATAAGAATAGGATTTGGCAAACTCTAACACTTAACTCTCATTTACGAATCCGAAAGGTCACCTCGTTCAGTCAAGTTCCACCCCGGCCGAGATGTTCATCGACTGAACGAGATGTTCTAGGGTTAAGAATAAAGACTCAAGCTTTCAGGGTCCTACTAGGATTTAAGATTATTCTATCATTGTTTTTCCCACAACCTTCAGCCAATCACCCTAGAATCGCACAAGGAAATTAGCCACTCATCATCATGAAAGCAATAATCAAATATATGGGAAGAAAATGAATATTTGAACACAAAAACCTTAAGAACAAGGCTTCAACAACTGAATCAAATAAACAAATCAGCGTTCCTTGGATCACAAATCCAACAAGACAATCAAACAAAAGGGAATCTAAGAAAGTCTTACAAATTCCCTTAAAAAGCTATCACAAGCTATGAACTTCCTTCCTTCAATCTTCAAACTTCCTTCAAAGCTTCCTTCAAATCTCCAGAAAATCTCTTATTTGATGGATGCTCTCAGCCTCTAAGCATCTAAGCATGCTTCAACTTGTGGAAAATCCAACCCTTTATATAGGAGAATTATCTTCCAAAGATAAAATATCTTAAAAAGATAATTTCCTAATAAAATATATCCATATCTCTAAAATAGATCTCCAAAATATATGATCTTCCTTCAAGAAATCCAGCCCAAAAATATAAGATTTCTCCTTCCAAAAATAAAAGATCTCAGCCAAATAAAATATATCTCGCCGCATCCAGGGTGTTCGCCTCGGTCGGGGCGCTCCTCTAGATCACCTCGGTCGGGGCGCTCCTCTAGATCACCTCGGTCAAGGTGATTCTATGGTCAACCGAGGTGAATCTCAGCTGAAGGTGAAATCTCTCAAATCTGGTCCAAAGTTAATCTTCTTCATTAATTCCATGCTTCCTAAATTATTCCTTAAGCTCCAGAATGTAGCTTCAATGACTCCTTAGCTCCTTTAGCTCCATTTTAGTCCAAAATGTGTCATTTTACCTACGATTACAACGAAACTTGGTGTAGACCTCGATTCCCGTAAAGGTAGATGAAACGACAATATAATTACGTAATATACATTCAAACATGCAGATTATTGAAGATAAAACGTCTAAACAGGTCCCAAAATATAGACTATAATTCATGCTATCAAAATACCCCATACTTAGCCCTTGCTTGTCCCCAAGCAAGTTCCAAATCTTAGATACAAGATAGAATGTATTATAAGTCATAAAGATCAATGAAAAGTCTTTCAAAACATTTTAATTGTGTGCTATCCCTCGCACGTTTCTTGACCTCTTTTGGAAGCCCTTGAGACCTCGAGCTTGTTGATTGACTTGGTGGTTTAAAACGTCTAAACAAGTTCCAAAATACAGACTATAATTCATGCTATCAAAATACCCCATACTTGTCCCTTGCTTATCCTCAAGCAAGTTCCAAATCTTAAGTACAAGATAGAATGAATTATAAGTCATAAAGATCAATGAAAAGTTTTCAAAACATTTTTAGTGGTGTGCTCCAATCATAGATCACTCTAAGAGAATGCTTCATGGAATTTAAAATTAAAATATGCTCAAAACATTTTATAAATATAAGAAAGTTGTTCATCTTTGCATAAAAACATAGAATGCATAATAAATCATAGTTATCGAAATTAATCATGTATAATCCAGTTTAAACCACCAAGTCAATCAACAAGCTCGAGGTCTCAAGGGCTTCCAAAAGAGGTCAAGAAACGTGCGAGGGTGGGATGCATATAGGGAATGTGGTGCTAGAATCCGGGAAAAGGATCTTCACTTCATTTCACTTGCTTTGAACTTCAACATTTTCCACCAATAAGCTTTGCTTATTTTTACTTTACTTTTTGGGATGCATGGACATAGGTGCACAATAACCGAAGCCTATGAAATCAACAATCATCAATTTTTCGAGATGCCTCAAACCCTTGATGCACATACCATGACCCGTTAGGAATATCGCTCAATCCGACTTTGGCAAGACACAAACACCCGGCTATGTGAATGGTGCCGAGTTACTCATCATCATGATTGACTTCCCCAAACCTATTTGTTTCTTTTTAACTTCCAGCCAACATCTCATCTTTTCTTTCACTTGCTTTTCACTTGTTTGCTTCCAAATTCCCGGATAGGTAAAGGGAGGCAAATATGTATATGAGGGGCTAAGCATGATCAAGAAGAAGAAGAGAAGAGAATGAATTGCTTTATCATCCCAGGAAGAAAGTGAGAGAACTCATCATGTGGTGTCAACCTTCAAATTCAACATAATTTGGATAAAAACAAAGTATTAAACATGCCACAAATTTCAAACAAAGCATTTAGCAACTTAAACATATTATAAAACCTTTCAAACATATAAAGATTTCAAAACCAATCTGCAAACAAAATCTTCACTGATGTCATATCCAAATAAGAAGCAAAAAATCGTTTCGAAAACTGTCTCTGTTAAACCACCTTGGTCGAGATGTTCTAAGTCAACCGAGGTACTGTACCTCGATTGGTCAGAATCACTTCGGTCGAGGTCATAAATTTTTTTTTTCTTTAACCAGTTTTTGACGTTTTTTCCAATCAAATAACCTGTATGCATGCATGTAGTCTCAGATAAGCACATAAAGCATAAGATCATAAATATCTAAGAGTCATCCACATAAAATCACATAAAATACATCCAAATACCCCATACTTGGGACACATTGTCCCAATGGGTCAAAATAAGTTTAGAAATAAAAGTACTCACCGGACATAAGCTGAGCTACATAATAAATAAATAAAAGAAATCCCTGCAAGCTCTAGTCCTGATCTGCTGGTGGTGGTGGTGGGTATGGCATGTACGGATGCTGGGATGGGTCAAAAGGGTAGCCCATCATGTGCTGGAACTGGATCTCCATCATCTGGCGCTGATAGTGCTGGCTCTCCAACATCTGGTGTGTCCGACTCTCCATCTCTCGGCGCTGGTCATCAAGGCGCTCACCGATATCAACTGTAAGAGCGGCGTAGGAGTCGGTCATCTGATCGGTGAGGTCATCGATCCTCTGATGTGCTGCTGTATCTCTAAATATGCGGACTTTGCGCCTAGCAGGACTTGGTGGTGGTGCAACTGCCTCCTCCTCAGTCTCCTCGTCGTCCAGATCGACGACTGTCACACTGGGACCGGCTGTATTCGTCCCTGTCTCCATGGCAGCACCGCCATCGTCCTCCTCATCCTCATCCTCCTACGCCTGAGCTACTGCGTTTCTAGCGTCCTCAATGTAAGGTGTCCACGCAGTGGACCAGTATTGAGGGTCGTAGACCGAAAACTGAGACGACCACCTAATACCCTGAGGTGCAGTTTGCTCCCAAGGCATCGCCACATATGGCGTAGTAAGTCCACGAGGAACTAGAATCCTCCTGGTGATCATCTCCTTCAGCCCTAGCGGCTTGCCAACCGCCACTAGTGTACATGCACTCAAGTCCAGCCCCATCACTATAGTTATGTGAGTCACTAAACCGCCACAACAAATATCCCCCTTCGCCTTAGCCTTGATCCGGTGCAGATCCTCAGCTAGCATAGCACCAAAATCAGGAACACCCCCAAAAACCATGCAAAACAAACTCAAAAGCTCCCCCTGTCTAACCTTTTGGGGCGTCTCAGTACGCGCCAGAAGTGTCTCGCTGAATATCTTGTGGGCGATTCTAAAAGAGAGGTGGAAGATGATCCGCTCCCTGGAGTCTCCGGGTCTCCACCTATCAGCATGCTCAACTACATGAGCTATCTGTCCCCAGAACTGTCGAGCTACAGCTCAAGAAGGAAAATCGGGAACTGTGGGGGTCGGGAAGCCGAAGACATCTCTCCACTGATCCATAGGTACTAAATAATTCCGGTTCAACAAACGGTACTTGATGGCCTGCTCTACAGGCAGGTGAGTCACAAAACTCACAAACTCCAGTGTAGGTTCGAGGTAGGCTGGAGCTCTGATCTCCACAAACTGGTCCAGCCCTACCATCGAGACCATCCGTCTCAAATCCTCCGCAACATATAAATAATCAAAGGCGGAAATGTCTAAAAACCACGGCGCAACCACAAGGCGTGTACAGATGCGGTCGTAGTCGGCTCGGTGACGCTCATGTATCACCGGTATAGAAGGTCGAGAAGAAGAAGAAGAAGAAGGGGAAGATCCATCTCTCAAGACAATCTGGCGATCTGACCTGGAACTCATTCTCTCTCTCTCTCTGTCTGACAGGTTACCTCGGTTGCTTATCAGAACTCAAGAATCACCTCGGCCGAGGCGCATGTCGACTGGACCGAGGTGCAAAGCTGTTCGATTTCAACTCTCGGAATTTCAGTTCTTTTCCCCCGATTTCACTACAGATTGTTCCTAAGGGGTACTTAATCCTTTTTCAACAGAGATCTATGGCAACCAAAGCCACTAAATTCCAAAATCATTAAGAGAAGGAAAGTTAGGGTTTCGACTATTTTACCCCGGATTCGGTTGATTCGAGGCGTCCTTGTTGCAAATTGTTGCTTGCAATCGGTTCCTCTAGCCTTTCCTCGCATAATGGGAGCAAGAATCGTCGAAAACGATCAAGAAACGAAGAAAACGAGATGGAGTGCGCCGCGGTCGAGGGGTGAGTTAGGAGGGAAGAGAGAGAATTCGTTTCCCTTTTTATACCCCTCGCCGATTCTGCTGTCACCTCGGTCGAGGTGGTCCCGACTGGACCGAGGTGTCTGGACCGAGGTGGAATGTTGTCAGCCCTAGTTGTCTCGGTTGCTCAAGAATCATCTCGGTCGAGGTACTGTGACTGCAACCGAGATGTGTCTCAGTCAAACTCCGTCTTCTTGATTTTTCGGACTTCTGTCCTTCCAGTGTTGCTCCGGGGTTGTATTCCTTCCTTAGAAAGTACCTATTTTCTGTCTAGGACGCCAAAAACAAACAAAGCAAAGCAAAAATAACTATCTAAAGTTAGACTAAAAAAGGGAAAAGAAGGCAATACCTTGGGTTGTCTCCCAAGAAGCGCTTGGTTTAAGGTCGCTAGCTGGACCGTACGGCACCCCTAAACATGCTGGAAGGTGTCCTCATCTCATACTTCTTCTTCATCGTGGGGTGAGATAAAGAAGTCTATCAAACGTTCCAGAAGTGCAAGTGCTCATTAGGGAATGAATCGTCTATGGGTGGTTCGTCCTTCTCGTATGAAGAGGGAGGTAGCCGGCTGAGGTGATCCGCAACAGAATTTTCAGATCCCTTCTTATCGCGGATCTCTAGGTCAAACTCTTGAAGCAAGAGAATCCATCGAATAAGACGTGGCTTGGCATCCTTCTTAGCAAGCAAGTGACGAATAGCTGCATGGTCAGTGTAAACAATAACTTTTGCTCCTACTAAGTAAGAACGAAATTTCTCAAAAGCATATACAACCGCCAATAGCTCCTTTTCGGTGGTAGCGTAGTTCAGCTGGGCTTCATCTAGCGTCTTGCTAGCATAGTAAATGGCGTTGGTCTGACCATCTTTCTTTTGTCCAAGCACCGCTCCTACCGCCACATCACTAGCATCACACATGATCTCAAAGGGAAAGGTCCAATCTGGAGGCTGGATAATGGGAGCGGAGATCAACGCTTCCTTAATCATATAAAATGCATCAAGACATTCCTGCAAAAACTCAAAAACAACATCCTTATTCAAGAGTCTAGTTAGTGGTTTAGAAATCTTCGAGAAGTCCTTGATGAATCTCCTATAGAAACCTGCATGCCCGAAAAAACTCCGCACACCCTTAACAGAACAAGGGGGAGGAAGTTTCTCAATAGTCTCGATCTTAGCTCGATCGACCTCAATACCTCGATTGGAAACGAGGTGTCCTAGTACGATGCCTTCATTAACCATAAAGTGACACTTCTCCCAATTCAAGACGAGATTAGTGTCTTCACATCTTTGTAGCACTAGAGAAAGGTTAGATAGGCAATCATCAAAAGAGGAACCATATACTGAAAAATCATCCATAAATACCTCCATGATCTCCTCTATGTACTCGGAAAAGATAGCCATCATGCATCGCTGGAAGGTAGCGGGTGCATTACACAATCCAAATGGCATCCTCCTATAAGAGAATATCCCCCATGGACAAGTGAAAGTGGACTTCTCTTGATCATCCGGATGGATAGGAATCTGAAAGAAGCCACTATAACCATCTAAATAGCAAAAATGTGAATGCTGGGCTAACCGTTCAAGTATTTGATCGATGAAGGGAAGTGGAAAATGGTCCTTCCGAGTGACCACATTCAGCTTTCTATAATCGATGCATACCCTCCAGCCCGTGATGGTCCTAGTTGGAATTAACTCGTTGTTTTTAGTTGTTACAACGGTCATCCCTCCTTTCTTCGGAACTACATGTACTGGGCTCACCTAATTGCTGTACAAGATAGGAAATATGATACCTGCATCCAACAACTTAAGAATTTATTTCTTCACAACCTCTTTCATGATCGGATTTAACCGTCTTTGAGGTTCCCGTGAAGTCTTATCATCATCCTCCATTAAACTCTATGCATGCAGAAAGAAGGCTTAATGTCAATAAGATCATCAATAGTATAACCCAAAGCCTTTCGATGCTTTCTCAGGACATGCATCAGTTTAGATAATTCAGATTCGGAGAGGGAAGCACTAACGATGACGGGATAAGTAAAATCCGGTCCAAGGAAAACATACCTCAAGTGACTAGGAAGCGGTTTATGCTCTACAACTAGGGGTGCTTTCTAAGGGGGATTCTTGCTTCCTTCTTCCAGTGGAGTAGATTTAGATCGGAGAACTGGACTTTCAGAAGTTTCAGTTGACATCATCTCGCTTTCGACCTCGGTCAAGGTCCAGATAGGGTGACTGAGATGTTCTTTAGTCAAGAACACCTCGCTTGGTCCAGAAAGTGCCTCGGTCGAGGTACCGCAACTGAGACCTAAACTGGAGATTCTCTTCTCCTGGATTAACCTTTCAATCTTAGCTCATGGATCTTCTTCCAGTGCCTTCAAGCTCCGTATATCTACATCACAAGAAGCATCTATACCTTCCTCCATTAAACTAAAACTAATAACTCTCTCAAGTGGATCATTAATAAGGATAGAGCTCACCAATTCTCTTGATTCTTCTTCATCATAGATGTTGAAGATATCATCTCCCAGCGGCTCTCCTTTCATTGCCGCAAGCAATGCAAACTCGACTTGATCACCGCCAATGTTGAATTGCAACTTGGCGTTCTTACAATCCACATTACAACCCGAGGTTGCTAGGAATGGTCTCCCGAGAATGATAGGAACGAGATAATATGCGGGAATATCAAGAACAACAAAGTCTATAGGTAAATAGAAGTTACCTAACTTAACCGAGACATCTTCCAAAATGTCCACAGGATGGGTAATGGAGCGGTCCGCCATGTATAACCTTATCTTCACCGGCTTGGGCTCTCCAAGTCCGATCTTCAAACATAGCTCCAGCGGAATAATGCTCACGCTGGCTCCTAGATCACACAATGCCTCACAAGTGACATCCCCAACTTGAATGGGAATGCAAAATGAGCCGGGATCTCTTAACTTGGGTGGCATCTTCTCCTTCATGATTTGAATGAGCTCCGAGGATTTAGATGTCATCCTTACTTCACCAAAGTCTTCCAGCTTCCTCTTTCTTGATAGAATTTCTTTCAAAAATTTCCCATAGGCGGGCATCCCTAGAATAACATCAAGGAAAGGGATATTAATATGTAGTTTATTCATCAAGTCAAGGAACTTACCAAAGTGCTTGTCTAGATGTGCTCTGGCCCTTGACTGGGGGAATGGAATTGGTGGTTTATAAGCAGGAGGTGGAACATAAACTTCAGATTTCTCCTCCGCTTTCTGTGGCTCCACCTCGGATGGTATCTCGGCCGAAGTGTTCTTCGTCTGTACCTGGACCGAGGTGTTCTTCACTGGCATCGACCGAGGCACTGGATCTGTAGTTTTCATTCCACTCCTCGTCGTTATTGTCATGATCTGTCCCTTGGGGTTGCTCTCTGTCCTTGCTGGGAGCTTCCCTGGGTCTCTTGGCGCTTCATTCGCCTTATTAAAGAATTGTTGTTCTAAGACTTTTTGTGCCTTCGAAAATGAAGTCATGGACGTCTCCATAGCATTGAGCTTGATCAAGATAGCCTCCAGTACTGCATCTTTCTTTTCTGGCTGGGACGAGCTTGATCCAGGCTCTTGGCTTTTCAATGGAGTAGAAGAAGAAGAAGAAGAGAGAAAAGGATTAGAAGAGTTGTTCGAATTGGAGTTAGAGTAAGAGTTACCCGGGTTTTGATTGTTGGGCCTCCAATTATTGTTGTTGGATCCTCTATTGTTGTTGTAGTTGTTGTTCCGGGAACCATTGTTGTTGTTGTTGTTGTTGTTCCGTAACCATTATTGTTTCTTGAGCTTTGATATACTTCCTCTTCCTTCTTGGTGTGAGCAACCAAAATTTCCTTCAATTGCTTTACCTCATTCTTGAGGGAGGTGAGTTGATTGTTATTTGATGGAGCTTCTTGGAAATTAACTCTCTTAACTCCATTTTCAACTCATTGGTGTGAGTACTTCTCCATGTGCAAAGCTTGTTTTTCAATGAATTCCCAAGCTTCATCAATCGGCATGTCCATGAATGTGCCGGCGGAAAGTAGTTGAAGGCTGAATTGGGTAGCTCCATCCAATCCTTTGAAAGAAATCTTCAACAACTCTATCTTTGGAATCCCATTATGTGAACAATCCAAGAGAACATCTTTAAATCTTTCCCATGACTTGGACAAACTCTCCTTGTCCTTCATGATTAATGCGTTGATCTTCCCTCTTATTTCAGCAGTTTTGAAGGGGGGAAAGAATTTTGTCAAGAACTCCGTCGTCATCTCCTCCCAAGTATTGATCTTTCCGGAGGGAAGAGACTGGTACCAAGTAAGCGCCATGTCCTTCAAAGAAAAGTAAAAAGGCCTTAACTTGTAATTATTATTTTCCACTCTTGAAGGTTTCAAAGTCTCCATCAAGATCTCATAGTTTTGTAAATGTTGGTGCGGAGACTCCCTTTCTAGACCTCCAAACTGGCATTGCCGGATCATGGAAAGAACTTGTGGTCGAAGTTCATAATCATGCTCCGTTGGATCTCCTAGGTTGACTCCTGGACGCCTCACTTGCTGGTTTGGGTCCATCGTCTGCCCTAGGGTCTGTGGAATACCTGCAAAAAGAACATCTCGGACTGGCATCCAAGGTGGAAGTATCTCGGCCGCGGAAACTGGAGCGGAGTCCTGCCTCGGTCTAGGGTCTGGTCGAGGCAAGATCTGAGCTCGTAACTCATCCATATCTGTTTCAATCTCTGCAGCTCGAGTGCGATTTTCCTCTCTCTCGCGCTGCAATTCTTCCCTATTGAGGCGTAGCTGTTCCACCGCCTCCTTCAATTCGGCCTCAAGATCGCGATCGTCTCGATTGGCCATTTTCACTTCTTCCAAGCGTCTTTTGTATGTCTTCTCTGGTTCGGGATCGTAAGGAACGATTTCCTTCCCAGCACGGGTTCTTCGCATAAACCTAAAAAGAAGAACCTGCGAAAGTCACTCAAGTAGAGTGGTTAGTAGCAACAGGGGCAATGGCCCCGAAAGACACCCGTAACCGGCTCGGTCTAGACCAAGTCCCCGGCAACGGCGCCAAAAACTTGTTCGCTCCAAACGGTGTGTGCAAGCTTTAAATTTATAATCGAGGAAATATGCTTAAAACAAGGATGCGAACCCGCAATGTACGGATCAATTATAGTAAAGGCAAGAATTCCAGGGTGTCGATCTCAAGGACTTAGGTGAAACAAAGCAAGTGTAGGTTGTCAATATTGCAACTAACCACAAAATCGAATAAAGCAATCAAAGGATGATAATAAAGTTAATTAAAGGAAATAAGCAAATTCTAGGGATTAAAGCATCTAGTTGTGGTTCCAACTCAAGATCTCAAAATAAGCGGACAAAGTTGAGGTTTTGCAAAGGGAAGGTGCTACTAAAGTGGAATAGATCACCGGGTAAGTCTCACTACTCACAATCTCAAACCAAAGAACCTATCACCGGGTAAGTCTCAAGGTACTAAGGAAAGGAATTATAATCTCAAACCAACACACCAACTAAGGGAATAGAATCAACCTTTACCGGGTAAGTCTCAGGCTAACTCACATAGATGGAATGAAGGCACACTCAAACCCCAATAAAGGATAAACCTTTATTACCTACACTTATGATCTTTGGTAAACAAACAAAGGAATTACCGGGTAAGTCTCATCTTAGGCTTGTATTGAACCAGGAAAGGTATAATAAGAATAGGATTTGGCAAACTCTAACACTTAACTCTCAGTTACGAATCAGAAAGGTCACCTCGGTCAGTCAAGATCCACCCCGGCCGAGATGTTCATCGACTGAACGAGATGTTCTAGTATTAAGAATAAAGACTCAAGCTTTCAGGATCCTACTGGGATTTAAGATTATTCTATCATTGTTTTTCCCACAACCTTCAGCCAATCACCCTAGAATCGCACAAGGAAATTAGCCACTCATCATCATGAAAGCAATAATCAAATATATGGGAAGAAAATGAATATTTGAACACAAAAACCTTAAGAACAAAGCTTCAACAACTGAATCAAATAAACAAATCAGCGTTCATTGGATCACAAATCCAACAAGACAATCAAACAAAAGGGAATCTAAGAAAGTCTTACAAATCCCCTTAAAAAGCTATCACAAGCTATGAACTTCCTTCCTTCAATCTTCAAACTTCCTTCAAAACTCCAGAAAATCCCTTAATTGTTGGATGCTCTCAGCCTCTAAGCATCTAAGCATGCTTCAACTTGTGGAAAATTCAACCCTTTATATAGGAGAATTATCTTCCAAAGATAAAATATCTTAAAAAGATAATTTCCTAATAAAATATATCCATATCTCTAAAATAGATCTCCAAAATATATGATCTTCCTTCCAGAAATCCAGCCCAAAAATATAAGATTTCTCCTTCCAAAAATAAAAGATCTCATCCAAATAAATTATATCTCGCCGCGTCCAGGGTGTTCGCCTCGGTCGGGGCACTCCTCTAGATCACCTCGGTCGAGGTGATTCTATGGTCAACCGAGGTGAATCTCAGCTGAAGGTGAAATCTCTCAAATCTGGTCCAAAGTTAATCTTCTTCATTAATTTCATGCTTTTTGAGTTATTCCTTAAGCTCCAGAATGTAGCTCCAATGACTCCTTAGCTCCTTTAGCTCCATTTTAGTCCAAAATGTGCCATTTTACCTACGATTACAACGAAACTTGGTGTAGACCTCGATTCCGGTAAAGGTAGATGAAACGACAATATAATTACGTAATATACATTCAAACATGCAGATTATTGAAGATAAAACGTCTAAACAAGTTCCAAAATATAGACTATAATTCATGCTATCATCTTCCATCATTTAAATAAAAACAATTCATAACCAAGGTGGAGTTATCAATCTCCCCCTTGATGGAAGACAAAACAAATATCATACCGTCATTCAATGTTAGATATATGCATGCAAATAAATATTTTGAAAATGCAAAATGCAGTAATGTCGAATCACATCACATATAATTTCTCCCCCATTGTCTTTCCACAAGGGAGAAAAATATTTAAAGCACGAGAGTTAAATATTAAAGACCCAAAAAGTATCAAACAAAGTTTACCCACAAATGCTTTTGAAGGCCTTCAAATTTAGAGCAAAGAAAATTTGAAGCGCATGTCAAGGCCTTGATATCTAGTTTCAAGGCTTGAAAACAATTTCAAGCCTTTGAAATCTATTCCTAATACCATTTTGAATTGCGATGCCCTCGTCCTTGGATATGATCATAGCACTTTTGCCTCCATCTTGTATGGGCTTCGTCTAATTTTTCTCATCTTCTTGTACTCATCAACCCTGCGTTCATCCACAACATTCCTATATTTTTGCACCAAACTAAACTCCTCAATAATTAGAACGTCCGGCTCCTCATAAGGTGGTTGACGAATAGGGCGATTCTTGGTTTTTTTGTAACACTGAAGCAACAGGTCTGAAGCTTTTTTCCTTGTTTGCTTCGCATCATACTCATTAAGAGGCATTGTGCTCCCTATGGTTGTGAACGTAAGAACATTCAAATGGAACATTTGATTTACCTTTGACTGCATAATCGCCAAGAGAGCCTGAGTAGCATCCAGTCTGTCAGTCATCGCAGACCTAAAATCAACCATATCCCGTTGCAAAGTTTCCACATCAAATTCCACAACATCCAACCTTTTAGAAGTAGAAGAAGAGCCAATATCTCTGTCCTTCAGAGTCCACTCTCCAGTTAAAGTCTTTTCAATACCTAGACTTTCAAAACAATCTTCATTGATCTTCCCAGAGGTCTCTTGTGTGTCCTCATTCAAAGTGTCGATCGAGAAGTACTTGAAGATTTTTGGAAGGAGATTAGCATAAGGAAGGGGATTTTCGCTGGTGGAGTTAATGGTGTGAAACATATGGTTGAGAATGAGATTTGGGAGATCAACATCTAAGCCATTCAACACATGATACATCAACTCAAAAGTTTGGGTAGTCAACAACTCTCTTCAGTTGGATTTGGGTATAACATATCTCACAAGCACATTAAACACTATTTTTTCTTCAAGGGTGAGAGGTAAATGGGAAAGTTGTGGGGATGAGGAGTTTGGAAGAATAAATTTTTCTTTAGCCCGGACGCTTTCAACTCTAGGAGGGTGATGATAGAAGATAGAAGTGGGAAGCCCTAAAATCTGAGCAATAATTATAGAGGTAAGAGTGATTGATTTACCTTTCACATTGGGTTCTAGGGTTAGATCCCCCCCTTTCCCTTCTGGTTGTGAGATTCACAAAAAATAACCTTGTGAGCCTCGTGAATCCGGCCGCTCTTGGGTTTAGTATCCTCTAAATTGAGCTTCCTTTCAGCAGAATGATGCGTGGTAGATTGAGAGATTGTAGAAACTCTAGATCTACCAATTCACACATACATAGTTGACGGTTATGAAAACCATCGAGACAATTTCCTGTAATTTTATGATTTTTGAACCAGCTTGTCGGCATTCCATTCTTAGCGCAAATTTCGATGTTGGCCGGTAGAGATGGTGTAGCTGAGTCACAGGATATAAGACCCACTGAATCCTTAGATGGTCTTGGTGAGAGGGTTTTGGACTTCTTTGTTATTGGTGATGAAGCATCACAGTGTGATGAACGTTTTGGGAGCCATGAATTAGCGTTTGAGAGAGATAAAGTTTTGAAATTGAAAGAGTAAAGCACAATAGGATTATGTAAAGATCTTGAATGAACGAAAGAGATAATATGGATGGGAAAGATTGCTTTTTAAAAGAGGCATGTCAAATTAATTTTAAGGCATATCTATCAAGGTCTTGATAACCGAATTTTGATTTGCATGCTTCCCTAATAAATCACAACCAATTTTCAAACCAAAGATTTGAATTTTGAAAACAAAATCTTGGTGAAAATTTTTGAAATCATTTTAAAAATACTTCTTTAAAATGAATTAATGATCAATCATCTAGAAAGATGAAAATCATAAATCCGATCTGTGGTTATCACTTTTGTCCTTGAAAACCGTTTCAAGACCTTGTATTGCATTTCAAGGCCTTGAAATAGAAAAGTGGACTGCATTATAAGGAGAAAATAAAACGATTTACTCCCCCTAATATAATGCTTCCTTGTTCAACATACCAAGGTTCAATCTAATAAAATTGAATCGATCTTCAGGTAGAGGCTTAGTGAATATATCTGCAAGTTGAAAGTTAGTCAAAATAAAAGATATCGATACGTCACCTTTTTAACATGATTACGTATGAAGTGATGTCTTACGTCAATATGCTTTGTTCTTGAATGTTGCGCAAGATTTTTTGTTATCGAAATAGCACTAGTATTATCACAATTAATAGGTATACCTTTGAGATCAAAACCAAGATCACAAAGTTGTTGAGCTATTCATAGGATTTGTGAACAACAAGCTCCAACAGCTCTATGTATTTGGCTTCAGTTTTTGGATAGGGCGACAAAATTTTGCTTCCTGGAGTGCCAACTAATTAGGGATGACCCTAAGAATTGGCAATATCCAGGAGTGCTCTTTCTATCAAACTCATAGCCTGCAAAGTCTGAATCTGAATAGCCAACGAGGTGAAACAAGTTTTGACGTGAATACCATAACCCTAAATCCTTATTGCCATTGAGATACCGGAATATCCTTTTCACAGCTATCAAGTGTGACTCTTTGGGATCAGCTTGAAATCTCGCACACAAGCACACACTATACATAATGTCAGGTCGACTAACGGTTAAATATAACAAAGAACCGATCATACCTCGATACTCCTTTTGTACGACACTCTTATCATTCTTGTCTTGATCTAATGAAAGAGTAGAACTCATAGGATTTTTTGCTACCTTGGATTGATTAACTTTATATTTCTTGAGAAAATTCTTGGTGTACGAGCTTTGATTAATAAAGATTCATTTCTCAGCTTGAGTGACTTGAAGACCAAGAAAGAAATTCAACTCACCCATCAAGCTTATCTCGAATTCTCTACACATAATATCTGAAAATTCCTTGCATAGAGAATCATTAGTAGCACCAAATAATATATCATTAACATAGTTTGTACTACTAATAAATCGTTGTTTGTAGTTTTGACAAACAAAGTTTTGTCAATCAAACCTCTTTTGAAATCGTTTTCAAGAATATACTTGGACAATTTTTCATACCAAACTCAAGGAGCTTGCTTAAGACCACAAAGAGCTTTTTCCAATTAAAAACATGATCCGGAAAATCATCATTTTCAAAACCAAGAGGTTGAGCAACATAGACTTCTTCTTCTAAAATGTCATTTAGAAAAGCACATTAAACATCCATTTGAAAAAGTTCTATGTTCATGAAAGATGCAAAAGCAAGTAGCATACATATGGCTTCTAACTTGAAAACCGGAGGAAAAATCTCCTCATAATCAATACCTTCTTGGTTATAGCCTTGAGCTACAAGTCGTGCTTTGTTTCGAATGACTTTACCATTTTCATCCTACTTGTTTTGAAATACCCATTTTGTTCTTATTAGGATTGTTGCTTAGATCTAGACGTGAGAGTCCAAACTCTGTTTCTCTCTAATTCATTTAGCTCATTTTGCATGGCCATGATCCTATCAGGTTCTTGAAGTGCTTGAACGTAGTTCTAGGGCTCTACAAGAGACACAAACGTAGAAAAAGCCACAAATTGTTTACCCTAGATCGGGTTTGCACACCTGCTTTTGGATCTAAGATCACGTTCTCTTGTGGATGATATGAAGAATGTTGAAACTTTCTTCTCTTGAAGAGTGGAACGGATTCTGATGATTGAGGCTCAGTCACTCGACTTGATTCAAGTACCGCTAGAGTAGTGCCCTTGTTTCCGATGTCAAGACCTTAAAGTTGGGTTTTAAGGCCTTGCAATTGACTTTCAACAGTGTTGTTGTTTGTCGTTTCAAGGTCTTGAGGTTGTTCTCCGATATCTTGAATTTGTTCTTGCATGTTCTTATCTTGAGCTTTAGGGTCTTCTTCTCCATCAGAATTTTGATCTCCATGTTGATTTAGATTCAGATTTGTAAAGCTATCACTCAAAGTACCATCATTACTTTCATAAAAAATAACATGAATATTGTCCTCAACAAATTTGGTATGTTTATTGTAAACCCGATAAGCTTTACTATTTGAAGCGTATCCTATAAAGATAGCTTCATCATTACGTGCATCAAACTTTCCAAGGTTGTCTTTGCCATTAATATGAACACGGCACATACATCCAAAGGGTTTACTATAGGAAATATTAGGTTTTCGTCATTTAAAGAGTTTGTGAAGGGTCTTTTTCAAAATAGGGGGAATTAGCCGTGTTAACAACTTCACCCCAAAAGCTGTTTGGCAAACTATTTTCTAAAAGCATAATCTTAGACATGTCCTCCAAGGTGCGGTTTTTACGTTCCACAACCCCGTTTTGTTGAGGTGTTCTAGGAGCTGAAAAGTTATGTGAAATACCATATTTTGCACAAAACAAATCAAACTTAAGTTGGTCAAACTCTCTACCATGATCACTTCGAATAGAAACGGTAGGTAGGTTTTTCAAAGTTTGCAATTCCTTACAAAGTTTTGAAAACTCGTACCAGGCTTCAAATTTTTCCCGTAAGAATGAGATCCATGTAAAACGAGAAAAATTATCCACAATGACAAGGATGTACTGTTTTCCCTTGGGAGATTTGACACGCATAGGACCATATAAATCCATATGTAAAAGTTCAATGGGTCGAGAAGAACTTACAACCTTCTTTGGTTTGAATGATCCTCTTGTTTGTATACCTTGTGTACAAGCCTTACATAGTTCATCAACCTTGAAGTTTAGGTTGGTAATACACGTCAAATCCTTTTAGATGAGTTTCTTCATCGTATGCATGCTTACGTGGCCAAGTCTATGCCAAAGCCTTCGATCGTCAGTCAAGGTCTTGAGACACGTTAATCTTGTTCCTGAAATTTGGTTAGTGCTCATTGAATATACATTGTTGCATCTAGGAGTTGTAAGCACGACATCACCAGATAATTTATTTTGAACTTCACATTTTTCTTGAATCAAATATCACTTTGTTACCTTTGTCACATATTTGGGAGATGTTGAGTAGATTATATTTTAAGTCGTCAACAAGATAAACATCATGAATAAACTTAGATGAATTATAACCGATTTTACCAATTCCAATGATGTTACACTTCTCTTGATCACCAAGAGTAATGTTCCACATGATTGCTTCTTTAAATTTGAAAAAAGTGAGCTTTTTCCACTCATATGTCTTGAGCAAGCACTATCTAATATCCATTTTTGCTTCTTAACCTTGGTGATTCCTGCAAAACAGCAAACTTTAACCTTTCCGGGTAGACCAAATGTCATATTTTAGTCCATATTAAGGTTCAATCATGTTTGGTGGTTTAGCACCTTTAGGAACCCATATTTGCTTAACTTGTTGTTTCCTTATACATAGAGGATAAGTGTTTCTAATGATGTAGAGATCATTTCTTCTATATGGACAAGTTGATTTTGCATGTTCCTTTTTACAACAATAGAAACATGTGGGCATATGTGAACTTCCTTTAGCTTTAACAAAAGTGGTAGTCGTTTTTCTTGGAAAATTCATGTGATAACCAATACCACTCTTGTTAAGAGAGGATTGATGTTCACCCATCATCCTTTTGAGATTCGCTTTCGAACGAGTGAATTGAATAAGTGCAACATTTTGGTCTCTACATGTCACAGTTAGATCAATCTTCTCTTTCTCTAGATTAATATAATCTTGATGTAGAGAAGAGAGATTGTCCTTAAGAATCACATTTTCCGATTTCAAGGCCTTGATACTGTCATCAAGGTCTAACTTTTCAGTGTTGAGATTTTCAACTTCTAGAGACAACTCACTTACCCGTTTCTCTTGTTTGATAGGCCTTTCTCTTAAGGCATTTATCCTAACTTTATGTTCCTTATGACATATGATAATATCTTTAAGGAATTTGGTAAGTTCTAGCTTAGATTGAGACATAAGGGTACTTACCACTCCATCAACATAGAGGTTTGAATCCTCTTCTTGACCGGCTATTAAGCATAAGTTTGCTTGATCATTTTTGTCGTCTGACTAATTTGTTGAATATGAGTCACTCCACGATGCTACCATAGCCTTCTTCTTTCGATCATTCTTCCTAAAGTTGTTCCTCTTCTTTTGTGACAATCCTTTACAAGATGATCTGCTTCACCATATTCAAAACAGACCAATATTTTAGTTTTCTTATTAGGGTTAGAAAACTCACCTTTGGGTCTTGATGATTGTGGATATTCTTTGTTTGCGAATTGCTTCTTCATTTGAAGAATTCTTGCAAGACCTCTTGAAATTAAGGGGAATGGGTGATTAGCTTTCTAAGTAGGTCGTCGAGAGGTAGTGTTATGAGATTCTGAGCTTCTTCAACGGCAGTCAATTTTGGTCCCCACTTAGCTTTAGGAAAGCTTCTCAATACTTTCCTTACTTTTTCTTCAATTGTGAAGACCTTTCCAAGTGAATCAAAATTGTTCACAATCTCAGTGAATCGTGTGAACATCTCTTTGACAGTCTCATTTGAAGTCATCTTGAATAATTCATATTGCCTGAGGAAGATGTTAACTTTGTCTCCTTGACTTGACTTGTTCCTTCATACGTAACTATTAGTTTATCCCATATTTGCTTTGCACTCTTGCATGATGAGACACGATTGAATTCATTTGCATCCAATTCACAATAAAGCAAGTCATGACCTTGTGATTATTTGACACACTATTCAAGTCCGTTTGAGTGAAATCAGATTCCTTCTTTTCGACTTGGACTCCTTCAACCGTGGTGGTTGGAATTTTTGGACCAGTTTGAATAATGATCCAGAGTTCCATGTCTTGATCAATAATAAACATTTGCATTAGTGCTCTCCAATGGGCAAAGTTTTTACCGCAGAAGAGGGGTGGTCGAGATGTGGACTTCCTTGAGCGAATCCTCCATCACCTACAGAGTTCATGATTAGTGTCACTGATGGTTAAATCAATATACGTGAGTCTAGCTCTGATACCAATTGAAGAACCGAATAGGTGAATAATAAGGATATAGATACTCTAGAAGGGGGGTTTAATAGAGTATGAGAACTTTTTGCAATATCATATATCAAGGCTTTGAAACTAATATCAAGGTCTTGAAGTCGATCTATGCGCTTAGTGACAAAACTATTTCTCAAGGCTTTCAAGTGGATTTCAAGGCCTTGACTTCGAAACCTGCAGAAAGTTGTTAGTCACAATAAATCGCCATAATAAGTGCGGAATGTAAAAGATTGACGCAACGATATGTTTACGAAGTTCTGCCCTAGTAGCCTACTCTCCGCCTAGGGTTTCCGACCCTAGAATTCAAACTATCTATTATATGCTTGTTGTGAGTCCTAGATACAACCTAAAAGAGCTTCCCTTCTTCTCTCAATGTAGCCTCAATGCTACGATCTAGTCAACTCTATTCTTGCAATAATAGTCTAGTTACTTCGAGAGTAACACACTCGAGTATAACCCTATAAAGATATGCCAATGGAGCTCTTGTGTTTACCTCAATCTAAGGGAGTAAACTAATGCAAGGTTAAGAGGAAGATAAACTTTTGGATCGATGAGATGTTCTTGTATGATCGCTTGAAGAATTGGTTTCTTTTTTTTACTTGTAAGCTTTATTTTCATCTTCAATCGGCATCTTCACTTTTAGTCTTCTATGGAGATCTTCTTTTAGCCGTTGTCCCATAGCCGTTGTAACTTCTTTATTTATACATAGAATCCGCTGCTTGGTTGAGCAAAATCTTTTTACATTGTTTGAGAAGTAGCCGTTGTAAGATCTTCATCTTCAAAGTACTTGAAAGTTGTTGAAGATCTTCAGCACTAGATCTTCTCTTCTTTCACTTGAAAGCCGTTGTATACCTTCAAGAATCTTGATTGTGATCTTCTTTCAAGCCATTGGAGATCTTCTCTTAGGATCTTATCTTCAAACTCCTTCAACCGAGATCTTGTCTCCTAAATCTTTGCGTCGGTTAGATCGTATCTTCGAATGTCTTCAACCAAGATCTTCCAAGATCTTCTTGTTTGGTAAGTTGGCTTTTGAAGATCGTCGCCTAGATCTCCTCTCTTGGTCGTTGTAGATGTTCGTGTGTTGTAATAAACTCTTAGCCGAGATTTTCCCTTGTAATGCTATCCAAGACCTACAGACACACTTTAACAAACAAACCAAGGCATGCAATCTAGACATATAATCAATATTTGTTAGTTTATAAAATCGCATTTATATGTTAAGTCTTCCATCAATTAAATAAAAACAATTCATAACCAAGATGGAGTTATCACCATCCTTATTGGGTAGGTCTCGGACAAGACTTGACTCATGCAGGGAACCTAGCACACACAATCCAATAGACGTTTTTACACCTCTACTACCTAGAGTTCATCATCATCTATACATAAGAGAGGAAATCATCGGGTAAGTCTCTTTCCGTACTTAGTTTGCTAACATTAGGCAAACCTATGTTAGATTCAACTCAATAAAGAAGGATTTAAAAAATCTAAAACCTTAACATACAAATTCATCAACAACGAAGCAACATAGGATATCTCGGGGTGTTCATACTAATCTCAACCGAGATTCATGAAGAACAAGTCAAGATTCGTAAGAGTTAGGTTTCGTGTAGCAAAATTGTCCTAAACTAACATGCAAGTTCATTCCATCATCATCCAATCCATAACCATTGATCTATCTTCCTAGAATCTCATAAATCTAGCCTATAACCTGTATTTCAAAACAATATTCATCACACACTTCATCATGCAAACCATAAGAAAATGAGAAGAAAAGAAAGAACACTTAAGCTAGAATTTGTTCAATAGCAATGCATGCTCAATGTACCATAACACTTTCTTGATTTGGATCCACACTTACAACCTTCAAATTTTTACCAAAAATCACTCTAAAATCTCACAAATGTTCAAAAAGAACCAAGAGAGAGGAGTTCTCAAGGACTGAATGGGAACCAGGAGCCAGCTTGCCATCACTAGTTTTGTACTGCACCTTATAAAAGTAAGGATCGGGTCTAAACTTTTAGGACAAGTGTCGAAAAGCTGCTTAGAAGGGAAATGTGGACCCAAATCTTGGGCGAGATTTCAACATATTTCGGGGTAAATATTTTTGAACCTTCATGTGGGCCTTCATACCATCGAAATCTCGGGTGGTGCAATATTCATGAATCTCGGCCGAGATCAATAAAGCACCAACCCGAGATCCCCCAATTCTTCTTCTTTGCTCCCACACTTGCTTCTTGGTGGGTTCTTTTGCTTCCTTTGGTTGCCGAGTACAAGCTATTTCGAGGCTTGATCCTCTTATGCGCCAATTATGTCCAAAGATTGCCAAAATGTCTGAAAATCGACAAAAGCTCTTGTAGACATCTTCTCCAGGATAATATACAAAATCAACCACAAATGTCACGAACTCGAGTCAATGCATGCAAAACAAAGGGAAAATCTACCTAAATGCAAGCTTAAACTAAGGTCATAAATCATGTTATCATAAAATAGTAACAAAAAGACAGAGGGGAAATATTGTCTTTTTATCGGAACCAAAACCAATAACTTAAAGATAGGAGAAGAGAGAATAAACAATGAATCAATAAAGAAACTGTACAATCCAAATCACCACAACATGCATAAAAGATAGATCTCAATTGACATTTCTACAATTGAATCTAAGTCTAGTTATGCAAAAAATAAACAAGTTCGTCCAATTGAAACATGGTTAGGATTTCGCTTGACATACATCAATGGTTGTCACCCAATTGATAGTCGCGTACCCAAGACGGTGTCTATTCTTAGATTAAATCTTAATTTTTGTTTGTATCTTAGATTAAATCCAAAAACCTGATTTTATTTTGACAAAAGATCTTAGGGCAGTTTAACGAGTTTTTGACATGGAACCCAAATTTGGGCAACTACAAAATATACTCCTCAAACAATTTAGTTTCCAAAAATCTTGAGTTTTTTTACTTAGAAGACTCCGTAAAGGGAAGCTACAAAGTATAATCCTTAAATAGATCTTGGTATATTACGTTTATCTGATAGGAAAGTAGGAAACTAGTAAAGGTTTTAGATTCATACCTTAGTACTAAAGCTCGGTTGGAACTTAGAATCTTCGTAATTATAATGTGTTATGAAATAACTATTTCGGATTCAAAATTACTTAGAAATTCTATAAAGCATGTGTTCAAAAAAAGAAAGAGAGAAACTAGAAGAGAGGAGATAACAAGAAGACTTATGTTTCTTATTGGCTCTTGGTGCTTATTATTACAATGGAAGTGACTTCTATTTATAGGTCAAGATTGAGTGAGTTTTATGACTATAGGGAGAATTTAGCTTGATGTAGTCATTCCTCCAAAAGGAGCTTTATATGGCATTGAACACCTACAATTCATTAAATACAAAAGTAGATAGCCTTAAGCGAAAACCAACGTATTCAACCGTAAGATCATGCAAATCTAAACAATACAAAGACTATGATTAAGAATAAGGTGAAAAAAACGTTAAAATGGATGTTATCAGTGGAAAGTCTGTGTTTATAATCCAAGTGGTAAAAACAAGGGATTTAATGTGAGACTTTGTCAAAAAAAAGGTAAGTAAATCTTAATTTTTTGTTTTTATATGGGCTAATTTGGAAACTAGGCTTTTTTGAGAAATGGTTATAGTAACTAGGCTTTTTTGTTTTTTAATTAAGTAATTGTACCCCAAAATTTTGTTACCGTGAAACCCTAATTACCTCATCCCTCTACCGTCCGTCTTTCTCACAATCTCCTTTACTCTCTTCCCTCACCCCCTCTCTGGTAAGAGTTTTCTACCATCAAATCCCCATCTTTTACACAACCCTCTCTTTCTCCGCCGTTTCTCTCCCTCGCTTGTTCTCTGACTTCTCTCGCCGGAGATCCTTCTCTCCCTCAACTGATGCTTACGGTTGTTGCAGAGGTTGGGGAGGCTCGACGGCGTTGTTGCAGAGGACGAAGAAGGCTACTCTTTGTTACTTAGATCTAGATCTAACTCGTGTTTCATCGTCTCCTTGTTGCTCTTGCAATATATAAACTCCGCCTACACAGTCTCATCTTGCAGACCAAACGCTGAAGTTGAGGTTGCAATCGATGTCCCCGCCGTCGATGTACCAGTGACGGAGGACAAGCTGGAGGAAGTTGCTGCCGCCGATGCCAAATCGAAGAAGGAAAAGGCGACTAAGAAGACATCTGCTGCTCGCAAGCCTACTCATCCTCCTTTCTACGAGGTATAGATCTGCTCTTGTTTGTGATGTTTCTTTCAATTTAAATATTGCGTTGGCACTGTGTTGATTACTATGCTAGGTTCTTGTCATGAAATCAATCTCTTATTAAGATCCAAACTTTTCAACTCATGTTTGTTTTAATTGTAACTCAAGTACTTATCTTTTCTTCTACAATTCTCCGGACCAGAGAGCTAAAACAATGGTAGAACACAGCATAGATAGATGCCAAAGTCCTTGTAAATTTAACTTTCCTCAATTATTGGTTTTCTGCTTCCTACGTGCTTCTATGAATTTAACAAGTACTTTTTTTTCTTTTATTCACTAGGTTGATTTTAATCTTGTCAGTTTGCAATGTGAATGTATTTTCTTTCATTTCCACATAATATTTGAAGACTTTTTGTCTTCTTTTAAAAGTAGTTTGGCTCAATGTACAACTGAACCTAGATGATCATTCTCGTCACACAGCAAACAAGCACAAGTACTCGAGCTTTACGCGATTGGCTTACACTTTTAAGCGGTCTGCATTAGCTATCGACAAAAGCTCTCCACCAATCCAAATTCCGATAATGTGGCAGTGAAGTTCATACTTTCATAGCATACTTCTTGCTGCAAGAAATATGGCTCAGCACTTCACTGGACTGCTTTGTTTTGTCAATCCTGTGGTAACGTAAGGCTTGTTGCATAATGCATTCAAATGCTTCTTGATTTGTAGTATGATCACGATTATTAACGATGTTGGCAAGGCTCTTCAGCTTGGTAGCAAAGGCAACCCCTATAAATCTATAATGTGATTTTTGTAATCTGTTATCATATTGTCATCATCCTGATACAGTGAATAAATTCTCATGATTTAAATTCAGTTTTCTGTATAACTTTGTGGTTGCTTGTGTTGTTGTTGTTTGTTTGTGCAGCGGGCTGGGTCTTGTTGTGGACGGTACACAGGCTGGGCATACAGGTTGGATTTGGCTTGTCCATTCGTCGGAAAGGGTTGGCTACAAGGCTTCAGTTCGGTGTGTTCGAGTCAATCATAGGAGAATGTGGTATGGGGTCTCTACGTCGATAGTCTTGGTGTGGTATGAGGTGGGCTGTGCGCTCGGGTTCGGATTGTTAAAGTGAACGCCGGTGTGCTGCTTGATGCTCAAGGAACAAAGGGCAAGGCTATACATCATACATAATTCGCATGTGCTGTCATGCTTCTTTGTTTGCACGACTGACTTACATTGATGTGGGGTTTAGGTTTTATGATTCATTCATGTAATTTCTGGTATGTAATTTCTGGTATGTAATTTCCGGTATATAATTATAAAAAATAAAAAAGGACAAAAAAAAACATTATGGTATGTGTTTCTGGTATGTAGTTCATACCATAAACTCATACCAGAAAATTATAAAAAATAAAAAAGGATAAAAAAAAATTCTGGTATGAACTTTTTTTGTAGAAATTTTTTTCTGGTATGAGAAAACTTCTGGTATGAAAAAACTTCTAGTATGAAAAATTTGGTATGTATTTATGGTATGTATTTATGGTATGTAAATTTCTCATTTTTTAAAATTTGGGGTACATACCAGAAAATTATAAAAAATAAATAAGGATACAAAAAAAAATTTGGTAAGTATTTATGGTATGTAAATTCTGGTATGTATATTCTGTATGTAAAATTCTGGTATGTAAAATTCTGGTTTGTAATTCTGGTATGATAAAATTATGGTATGATAAATTTCTGGTATGATAAAAATTCTGGTATGATAAAATTTCTGGTATGAGAAATTTCTGGTATGATAAATTTATTCCAGAAAAAAAATAATAAAGAAAATAAAAAGACAATAAAATAAATTAAATAAAAAACAAATTCAGTAATTAAAAATTAAAACTTACACTTAAATAACAAATAACAAACATTTTTTTTTAAATGGAGGGGTTAATTAATTTTACCTACCATTAAATGAAAGTGGTAAAAAAATTTGGGGTACATTTACTAAATCATATTCTCAAAAAGGCCTAGTATGTCAAATTCTCCCTTTTTATATTAACACAAATTCAAAAACTTGATTTTATCTTGATAAAAAAAGTATTTTAAATTTTAGGGGAAAATAAGGAGTTTTTGATATAAAAGTTTTCAAATTTGGGCAATCACAAAGCACACTCCTCAAATTAATTTTGATTCCACAAATATTGAGTTTTTTATGTAAAAGATCGCGTAAAGGAAAATACAAAGCATAATCCTAAGTACTAAAGGTCGGTTGAAACTTAGAGTATTCGTATTTAACGTGTCATGAAATAACTATTTGATATTTAAAATTACTTAGAGATTTTATAGAAGACGTGTTTAAAAACACTAGAAAGAAACTAGAAGAGAGGAGATAACAAGAATACTTATGTTTCTTACTTGCTCCTGGTGCATCTTATTACAATGAATAATATCTCTATTTATAGGTCAAGACTGAGTAAATTTTTTAATTTGAAACTATAGAGAGGGAGAATAGTTCACCTTGTACAATTCAAATTCAATCATCCACATTAACAAATTCACTCTAGAATTGTCCATGTAATGAGTCACACTAGAAGATAAACTGTAAATTCATAAGAAGGATAAATTTTTTTATTTTTTTTTACCATATTTCATCCCTAATAATCCCAATTTTAATTTGATCATTAATAATCTCTATCTACCAAACACACCCAATATATGATATGATATGTAGGAACAAGTGCTTTGTTGTAGATTGGTAAAAGATAATATTAAAAAACATGCGGGTTGAGATTAATCTTATACTCTCATATTGGGTCCGTTCAACATAAATTGGAGATTATTTTGAGGGATAAAAAAATTTCAATAATCTCCCTAATAATCGCTAGCTAATCTATGTGTTAGAGGATGAAAATGTGAGATTATGAGAAATTCCCCTTAGGGTTTCCATCATCAGATGGATTGTATATATAGATAAACATTATACATAATTACAAAAGGCATACCCTTATTTATAAATATTTACATATTCTATCATACCCACGTATTTGAAACTGGAGGAGGCATTACAGTGAGACTGGATCTAAAAACTAGAAATAAAGAACGCGGTAATCCTTTTGTAAAAATATCTGCATACTGAAAAGCTGACGGTACGTGAAGAACTCGAACGTGACCGCGGGCAACCTTATCTCGAACGAAGTGAATGTCAATCTCAATGTGCTTGGTTCGTTGATGTTGAACTGGGTTGCTGGCAAGGTAGGTAGAAGATATGTTGTCTGTGTAAACAATGGATGCCTTGGTAAGTGGGCAATGGAGCTCAAGCACTAGGTTGCGTAGCCAAGAACACTCAGAAACAACGTTGGCAACACCTCTATATTATGCCTCTGCACTAGAACGTAAAACTACAGATTTCCGTTTTGCAAACCACGAGATTAAAGTGTCATTGAAGAAAACACAGTAACCTGATGTAGATCGGCGTGTATCAGGGCAACCTGCCCAGTCGGCATTTGTATATGCAATAAGATCAGACTTTGGAGAAGGGGATATGCTGATACCTAGAGATGATGTGCCAGCGATGTATCGTATGATACGCTTGAGAGCAGCAAAGTGAGGCTCCCGAGGATCATGTATAAATAAACATATCTACTGCACAGCAAAACTGATGTCAGGTCTTGTGAAAGTGAGGTATTACAATGCCCCTGCTAGACTTCGATATAGGCTCGGATCACTGACAGGAGGGCCAGAGAAAGCGTTGAGTTTGATGGTGGGTTCAGTCGGAGTCGCTGTTGGCTTGCAATTAGTCATCTTGGCTCGGGCAACAATCTCTCGAGCGTATTTATCCTGGGACAAAAAAAGTCCTGAAGGCAGGCGCTGAACTGAAATGCCCAAAAATATGATAGGGGACCAAGATCGGACGTAGCAAATTCTTTACTGAGGGAGGCAGTGAGAGTATTGCGGAGGTCATCAGATGAAGCAGTGAGAATGATATCATCAACATAAAGTAATAGATAAGCCAACTGATTTCCATTCCGATATATAAAAAGAGAGGAATCGCTCTTACTGCTGATAAAGCCAATGTTGAGCAAATATCCTACAAATCGCTGATACCAAGCCCGGGGTGCCTGCTTGAGGTCATAAAGTGATTTCTTCAAAAGGCAGACATGAGACGGGCGAGTAGAATCAACAAAACCTGGAGGTTGAAACATGTGAACTGTCTCATTGAGATGCCCATGGAGGAAAGCATTCTTGACATCAAGTTGGTGGATAGGCCAAGAGCGAGAGACAACAAGACTCAGAACTGTCCGGATAGTGGCTGGTTTCACAACTAGACTAAAAGTTTCATCACAATATATGCCAACCTGCTGGGAACAACCGTTAGCAACAAGACGATCTTTATATAGTTCAAGGGAACTATCCGAACGCAGCTTATGGCGAAAAATCCACATACACCTCACAATGTTAGTCCGGGGAGGACAAGGAACAAGAACCCAAGTACCATTTCGAATAAGGGCTCGATATTCGTCGATCATGGCTGCGGACCATTTCGGATCTTGGAGAGCTGACTTATGGGATGTGGGTATAGGGGATAGGGCGGGTGAAGTAACGGTGTTGAGATCAAAAATGGCACGTGGTTTAAAAATCCCGCTAAGAGACCGGGTAGTAGGCCGGTTTATATTAGGATTTGGTTGAACGTGAAAAGGTGGTATAGCAGGTGTGGGATCAATAGGTGGGGCTGGGCCAGGAGTGTGGCGAGTTGCACTTGGTAAAGTTGGGCCTGAGGAGTGAGCCGGTGATGGGCCAGAGGGAGAGAGAGGGGAGGTTTGGGCCAGAGGAGACGTGGGAGAGCTACTGGGTAACGCATCAGTAGAGGGAGTGGGCTGGTGAGGCTGTTGTGCGCTTGGGCTGAGCTGGGCCAAACATGGAGCTGGCAGGAGAGCATCAGGGGTTGGGCTGGGGTGGACCGATGGGAGCTGGGCCGACTGGAGCTGAGATTGAATTTGACTCAATCGGTAAGCTGAGTTATAGGGGAAAATTCTGGGTTCCGAATCCAGTACCGAAGGGGCTGAAGAAATGGGGACGGATTTTGAGAACGGAAATTTTGACTCATCAAAAGTGACATGTCGGGAGATGAAAATTTTATTTGAACCTATTTCTAAACATTTATATCCTTTATGATGTTTAGGATAACCGAGAAACACACAAGGTGTGGAGCGGGGTTGGAGTTTGTGAGAAATGGTTGTGCTTTGGTTCGGGTAGCGAAGACACCCAAAAACGCGGAGGTGAGCGTAAGAAGGTTGGGAACCATATAACACTTGGGTGGGTGAACGATTTTGGATTGTGGTGGAGGGAAGAATGTTAAGAAGGTAACTAGACATGTCTAAGGCATGAGCCCAAAAAGAGATAGGTAGCGAGGCGTGAAAAAGTATGGACCGCATCATATTGTTAATGGTACGGATGACACGTTCCGCCTTGCCATTTTGAGGGGATGTGTGAGGACAAGAGAACCGAAAATGTATTCCGTGAAGGGCAAAAAAAGAGTGAAATTGATGATTATTAAACTCGCGGCCCATGTCACATTGGAAGTTTTTTATAGGCATGTTAAATTGAGTTTTGATAAACGTATGAAATTGCACAAAAAGATCGAAAATTTGAGATTTGAATTTGATTGGGAAAACCCAAAGGAAATGTGAAAAATCATCAAGAAATAATAGATAATATTTGTAACCCTCCCGACTCGGAACCAGAGAAGTCCAAATATCACTATGTATAATATCAAAAGGTGCAATTGTAGTCGTAACAGACCGTTCAAACGGGAGCCTATGATGCTTCCCAAGTTGACAAGCATGACAAAGTGTTGGAGAATGCTCCTTATTTAAATTAAGAAAAGATGACTTCCTAAGACTCTCTAGAACTAGCGTTCTAGGATGACCCAGACGAGCATGCCAAAGACTCGAGGACTGAGCTGAAAGAGCCTGAGCAGACGCAGAAAAAGCGGTAACTGGATAAAGGTCCCCGGAGCTATTGCATCTCATACGGGTTGTCCCCGTTTGTAAATCCTTCACAGAAAAACCAAAAGGGTCAAATTCAACATTGGCGTGGTTATCTATGGTGAAACGACGAACGGAAACAAGATTTTTAACAATTTGAGAGCAAGGAGGATGTTGGATAGTTGAAGGGGATGGGTGGAGGTACGAAGTTGAGCTTCACCAAGACATGTAGATGGTATCCGCATTCCATTTTCAACAATTATCGAATTTAAAGAACCATTATAAGAAATGGACGAGAGATTACCTGAGGAGTTGGTCATGTGAGATGTAGCACCCGTGTTCATGTACCAAAGATTATCCGCGGGATTTAACGTCATCAAAGAAAAAGATTGATCGAGACTCGTGGGTTGTTGGGGGGCTGCAGTAGCGTGGAAATAAGCTTGAGGAAACACAGATTGGGTTGGAAACTGACCCAGAATGCCAGCCTGAGAATGATGTGGGCCAGGTGAGTTGAGGGCTGCTGCTGCTGTGGCGGCCCAAGAGCAATTTGCATCCACCCAAAATTGGGATGAAACGCAAATCTGGTTGGTTGCTGATGTGTTCCGCCGCCAGATTTGCCACGTCCATGGTTGCGCGAAGACCCGTCCAGCTGGGCGGCGCTGGAGGTGGGCTGGTGGTCGGCGCGAGGGTGCGACAGCTACCCGCCGGTGGTGCAGTCAAGGCGGTGGAGTCTTTGCCGGGTGTGGTTTGGCTTGCCATCCGAGTCTCTTCCAAAATAAGTTGTGAACGAGCTTTTTGGAACGTCGGCAACGGATCCGATTGTTGAATATAACTAGCAGTAACATTGTACTCAGCAGGCAAACCAGACAGGATTTGCAAGACTAACCTATTGTCGGTAATTGGAGACTCGACACCTTTGAGTTGATCCGAAAGCGCCTTCATGTGTTGATAGTAGGCGGATATGGAAGCAAAAGACACCAATTGGAAGTTGGAAAATTCATGTTCCAGATAGACTGCGCGTGTGTGCTTATTGTCTTGAAAGATGTCCTGAATACGACCCCAAGCTTTGAGAGCGGTGTCGTCAGGATCGAGGATTTGAAGAAGAATGACTTTAGATACCGTACTGTAGATCCATTGAAGAACCGTTGCATCAACTTGGTTCCAAAGAGTGTCATCAATGTCAACTGGGCGAGGAACTTTGGCGTCAATGTGGTCCAAGATGTTATGTGCTTTGGCGGTGACGCGAAAGAGAGTTACCCATGAAGCATATGACGTGTCGTGATCAAGAACAAGAGCAATGTTGTTCTTAATGTTTGAAATTCCAAGAGCGGAATGAAACGTTTGTTTCTTCTCCATAGACATAGTCGGTATGTGATGAAGGGGAGGGAAGAGCGCGGCGACGTTAGGGTTGAGCGCCGACATTAATAGAAGGAAGAGGGCGGAAGCGTTTTAGGGTTATGGATCGGAAGAGTCTGATAACATGTGAGATGCTAAAATTAGAGGGCCGAATGCAACCAACGTTGTGATTTTGTAAAGGGAATAGATGCTAAAAAATCTGACATAGTACAACTAGTTGAATTGAATAAAAAAAGTAATGAGAAGATGATGCAAGTGTTGGTACTGACAGAACAACATGGTAAGCCACTAGGCCAGCTTGCACATCTCCTTAAAAGTATTGATGAATATTGGAAATATATGTATGATGAGAAGCAATAATATATAATTTGGTAGAAATGAAATTAAAAACAATTAATTACTCGTAGATCCGCCTAATTTGACCAATTATTGTATTGGCACCAACTTTTACGTATCATGTTTTAGACGTCACCTTACAGCCTAATTCTGTATTGTATTTCGCACAGTGCCACTGCCAACCATAAACTCTCTTTATCTCCATCATTCACCCCGCTAATCGCACAACTCTTTTCCGCCCAATAATATAATTACAATATCCTTTGATGCCGCAATTGTTGACTTCTTCTTCAACCACGTACTACATATATGATCCTGCTTATAATAATCAATTTAGTGTTCGTGCGGGTTTTGCCTAAATAAAAAATATTATATTTTTAATTTTATACATTATGTATTGGATATTAATCTATAAAAAAATATTTAAGACTAAGAAAAACTATCTCATCCAAACTTTATCATTTTTATTAACTAATACGACTAACATTATGTTGTGAGGATTAATTTATAAAATAAAAGAATATAATTAAAAATATTATTGTTAGAGTAATATTATACCTTAATATAATTTTTAAAACTTATCTCTTTATTATACATAAAATTATCTAGAAAAGATTGAATTGATTTTTTTTTTAAAATTAAAAATTGGAAAAATGGTAAAAATTTAACTATTTTGACTCTTGAATCAACTATAACCTGTTTTTATTAAGAAAAAAACAAACTAATTGTATAAAAAATTATCAACATAAAAACTTTGATATTGTTATAACTAAATAATTAAGCGAAAGTAATTACTTATTTAGTTGTTAAAAATATAAATGTACGCTGAAAAATTTGTAGCATGTGGGATGTATCAACAACAATTTTGTTGGATAAAATTATTAAATTAAATAAAATAAATTATCTCAAGATGGATAATATAATTTTTTGAATAAAATTCAGCCAATTCCTTACTTATATAAAGTTAGAGGTGTAAAATTCTATGTAGTTTTAAATTTAAAAAATGTGTAAAATTTGGTTAGAATATGTGTGAGATTTTCTCACTAAAATTAAATTATAATAGATAAAAAAATTTTATTTTGATTGGATCAATAGAAATTTTGTTATCAAATCATTAATAACAAATCTGTAAATACAATGCAGCAAATCCGTAAATAAATTAAAAATGCTAATGTGGAATACTTTATAAATTGACACGTGGGAAAAATGAGGGTTATTTTAGTTTAATACATATATTTATTGAAAAAAGTTAAAATTAAAAATTAAAAAAAATTTTAATTTAAAAACTAAATTAAAAATTAAAAAATAAGAAAACAAACTATGATATATAATTCAAAATTCAAAAATAAGCTCAATAATTAACTTAAAATTAAATTTCAAAAAGTAAAAATAAGGAGAAGAAAATAAAATAAAATTTTAAAATGTGCCTATATTATTAAAAATAATAATAAAAACAAAGTTTAAAAAATGTGAAGAAGATTTTAAAATCTCAATTGTTAAAATCTTTAAGATTTAGTTGTTATCAATATCTTATAATTTTTTTTATTTTAAAGATTAGGTATATTGTAACAAATTGTTAAAATGTGAAGAAGAATTTTTTTATTTGTAAATAAGTCAAATAATTTTTATGTGACATGTTTAAAACGTGATGTGATATTGCTAATTGCTTATTAATGTTTTTAGAACTTATTTTACAAAAAAAATGGCAAATTTGTAAATTATCTTGTGACATATCTGTAAATATATTGAAAAAAAATCCTAGGTGATGTACCTCAATTGTACCAATACCTAAAAGATAGAAATTTAAAGATAACGGAAAAAAAATTCATGTACACTTCATCCTTTGTGAAGATATATCCCATTCCAAAATATACTCTTGTTGATGATTAATATATCAACATGAGTATAAATAGACTAAAAACATATAGATCACTCATCTTGTTGTCAATTAATATTAGAATGAAATTTTATCGAAATTATGTGTGGGATTCTAGTGCATGTCGGGGATTCTAGCACAACTTAAGCCCATTTGGTGTGTAACCCCATGTTCCGGCCTTGTAAAATTTGTCCGGTGTCAAAGCGATTTTGGTTCTTGGCTTATAAGTTTGTAAGCCTTAAAACAGTAATTCGGACTCGGACAATGATTGTCCCATTTGTTTAAGCTGAAGTTGGCTTCAGTATCGGTTTAAATTAAACGATGACATACCTTCATACTTTAAGGTGTGTGTGAAGATAAAAATATTTCATATTGATTAGAATGAAACCTAATATATAAGATTGATAAACTACGTCTCTTACTATCCATTAACGTAATAATAAAATTTCATAAGTTTATGAGTTAAACGAGTAGCATATAACTGATGTAAGCCCTATGGCCTGTGATCCGTATCTGCATATCATTGGCTCATGGATACATTTAGAAGAAAAAAAAAACATTTTCACGTCAAACACCTTGAAAAATAGGACGTGCTATATACACGGCACTCCATTTACTTGCTTGTTTTTAAGAAAAGTCGCAAGGAGCTGGCACCAAACTTTTTTTCCCGGAAAAATAATTAAGAAAACTATATTAAAAATAAATAAAAAATGGACGCCGACAGGTGGCTATCGGAGTTGATTTCAATTTTTTGAAGGCCTCGAAAAACTACTTAATTAAATTATTTGATTTATAATTTTTTTTTGTACAAAATAATACAAGAGACTTAAAATACATTGAGTAGAGAAAGTTTATGGGATTATAGATGATAATTGAGAATGAAATTTATTAAACTTAAAAAAGTCACCAGTAAAGAGATAGATTTTAACTAACAAAAATTATTAAAAAAAATAATAAAAGAAAAAAAAAATGGGCGCCGATTCATCACACTAATGAAATTAGTGTACGAGAGTATATATATTTTTGGTAAAATATAGAACGCTCAATATCCGAAACTCATGATTGTTGTAATGAAGCCCAATTCCAATTGATTTTTGTTTTTTCCCGCCGGAAATTGAGGCAGGGATGTCAATAATTCGATGAATTTCCTTTTTCTATCAATTATTGGCTGCTAACAGCTCTCTAACGTCTTCGTTTCTTCATATATGCGTATACCATATCTTTTACTTGTGTCGGGAATAAGAAGATTTGAACACAGTGGAACCCTATTCTCTAGGGTGATTTGCTAGCAACATTGGTATAGCGGTTACTCTCGGCTTTGTTCCTTCCCACCGGTGATTTTTACTTGTGTGGGTGAGTTTGTCTGTTTTATGTGCTTTCGTGTGTTGTGGTGTGAATTGTGAAGGTTAAGTATGGAACAAAGAGGAAAGCAACTTACTTTGACATAGAATGTGGCGCAACCGGTGCCGATTTCCCGCCAGTCCGTGGATAGTGCGGGAGAAGCAGGCATTATCACACTACTAGGAAGCTTGCTAACACCGTGAGGTTATAAATATTGGTTTTTCCTATAGTTAAGGATCTCAAGGTAATGCATAAATGGTGTATAAAGATACCATGGAATGATATTACTATTACTTGCTCTATAATGTTAACATACAAGATTTAAAAGACTTTTATAACCTTATATGTAAGGTTTTCATGTGGAGTAACATATTTTCCTTCCGCTTTATTTCTCTTCAAAGTATACCCACCTCTTTTGTTGTACTCTTTTTAGCAGCACTTCTTCCATCTTCTACTTTAATCTCTTGGTGCTCTTTCTATTCTACCGAACCTTTCTTCTGAATTATTGATGGATTTGGATTTATATCAATATAAGTAAGCAATTCTTATGAAAGAAGCCTTGCGTCAGAATTATTATAATTGAAAATCAATGACAAAATCTAACAATAATATTAATATTTTCAATGATTTAAATCATGAATATGTACCTCTAACATGCTTTACTCAAAAACTTATTTGGTCAAATTAGCTAAGTAAGTCTTTTTGAGATTTCTCTTTAGTAACTAGGCTCATGGTATAAATATGTTTAGTAAATGTACCCCTAATCAAACCTCTTACCTTCCAACTTTAGTGAAAGTGGTAAAAATTGAAGTGGTACACAAACCTAATGAAAATAGAAAAGGATTTATTTGACCAAATTCTTTCAACTTATTTTTTAGTATCATGTACTATGAAACATGACAAAAAAACATTGTAATCTATATACTTTACTAAAGTACACTACAGTAATGTTGACGTGGCGTCCTCATATTTTTCTTGAATTAAATTTTTTTATTAAATCACGAATTAAGCAAATAAATCTTTGTTTACTAAAGCAAAATATAAAAAAAATCTATTTAACTAAATCTAATAAAACTAATATCTAATTGGTTAGTTTAAAAAGAATCTCAAATTACCTTCGGATAAACCAACCATAGATTAATAGTTTGTTACAATCGATTTCAAATTGAATCAAAATAATATCTAAACAATATCTAATTAGTTAGTTAAAAAAAATACTAAACGAATCCAAACAATATCTAATAATTTTAAATCTAATAAAACGAATCCAAAAAAATCTAATTATTTAAAATATAGTAAAACGAATCTAAACAATATCTAATTATTTTAAAACAAAATCTAATTAGTTTTTTATATACTTTACTAAAACATGCGACCTAATGTTGATGTGGTGGCCTCACGTTTTTTCTTGAATTATATATTTTACTAAATCACAAATTAAACCATTTTTTTTACTTAAATAGTATCTATATTTTAAATGTTTAGATTGATTGTTAAACTTCTCCTGTACGTTACGATGTTAACTTACAAGGGAAGTCATATCTTGATTTCAGATATACTTAACGTAAACTTCTCTAGTACACTTCTCACATTATTTCCAATATATATAGAACACATCTTCTCATAAGTCAATACACTTTTCTTATTTTCCATGTTAATCTACAAATTTCTGCAACTATCAATTCCAATTCGACTATTTATTGATCATGTTTCGTCGTCTTTTTTAGGTTCCGATGATTTGAAGATATTTTCCATGTTATAACATTATATTTTCGTCGTATTTTTTTCACGTAAATCTCGCACCATCTAATAAGCAAAAGTTCATAATTTTTTTTGAAAATTTTCATGTGTTGTCGTATTTTTAATGTTCCATCTAATAATTTGTATTTTTCATGTTTGACCGTATTTTTATTAAAATTTTGATTAGATTTCGACTGACCTAAATGTAACACCCCAAGTTTTGGGAACTTGAAGCGCTACGGGTTAGGACCGCACAATGAGTCCCGACCTTCAGAGTAGCAACAGCAAACAAATCTTACAACATGGCACAGACGAATAAAAACCAAAACTCAAAATAAAACCAAAGGTTTGAATCAAAGAAAAACACAAAACTCAACAGCCGGGTTCAAAACAAAAGGGAAACAACAAACGAAACATAAACTCGAACCTGTCCTATAATGTACGGGAACCCCAGCTGACACACCATCCGGATCACTCACCAGCATCCTGAACCTGCGAACATCTACAACGATGGTATAAACCGTTAGCTAACATTCTAGGCATAAGCAAGAGTGTAAAAGCACAAACACACATAAGGTAAAGAAAACACATAGCATGCTTACACATCAACCGGTTATTATCTTTCATTAATGTTATCCATTGCTAATTCAACTTCTTTGGTCACACGAGAATCTCCCGAAACTCGTTTCCGCTTCCGTCTACCAATAGGAATAGATCAGTACTATCCGTTATCTACGGGTCTGGGTTGCAAGAGCACATTCTAGTCTCCTGCAGAACTAGACAAGTGGTCACCGCCCGGTTATAATACACTTGGGCCAGTTAAGGTTATCAAAGGGTGAATCCTATTTCCAATTATCCGTTATAAACATGATAGCAACACAAACAAGCCAAAACAATCCAACTAATACGCGGAATGAAGCTAAGTAAGTCCAAGGGACTTACCTCACACGAAGGTAACACAAGAGATCTGCGAACAACTCAGAAACACACAAGGAAACTCAGTTTCCCTCAGGAAAGGAGCAAGGAAAGCCTGTACAAACAAGCAACACGAATCAGGAACAAAACGGTTGCTAGAAGTCTATGACTTCTAGTCTCAAAGATTTCTAAGAGATCAACACATGCTAAGGGCTCAACCTTAGTCTTACAACAACTCAGGGGAACAAGGAACAACCATAAGGAACCAAGGAAGGAACGAGTAAAGGAAGGAAGGAAGCAACTCACCAAGGACGTGAGTTACTGCAGAGAAACCGTAGGGGCGGTTGGACTGAGGCGCAGGGGCGGCTGAACAGAGGCGCAGGGGAGGCTCTGTGCAGGCGCAGGGGCGGATCTTCGTCAGAAGCTACCGTCGGGCTTCTCTTCGACAGATCTCACGGGGCAACCAAAGCTCGAACATTTGGTTCCAACACGTCAAGACTCAACTCTAGAGAGCCTGAGAACAACGAAAGGTCAACAACGGAACACTCCACAAGAATCAAGGCTCATGCTTGATCCTTGGAGAAGAAGAAAAGAAAGGAACGCAAGGGAGAAACCAAAACAGAAGGAGAAGACATGCATCACTGTAAGAACGTGAGGAAGAACCACGAATGAATGAACTTACACGTTCAACGAAGTTGTAGGAAGCAAAGGACGGTTGCATCTCTCTAGGGTTTGAAGGCGATAGCAAGGAACATGAAAAAGGAGAGAAGGAAGAGAATATATAGGGAGGGCTGGAACGCTAGACGGAAAGGGCGTCTAAGGTTAGAAAGAAAACAAGGAAACCGACCCATAAGATAGAATATCGGGTATTCTATCTATTAAAGAAAGATAAAACGACATAAACAAATCAGCGCGAGCTGTCGCACGATCCACAAGGGCGGATCTCACAGCCGCAGGGGCGGCCCTCTTCACCGTAGGGGCGGTGAAGGCAAAAACCTAGGATCTTACATAAGATCCCCCTAAAAAGAAGTTTCGTCTCGAACTTGCAAAATCCAAACGGTCACAACAACGCACAAAAACAGAACTGAGCTCATATATTCCCACTCGGGGCACGTAGCACAAAACGTCACACAAAAGCGTTCACAACACAACAAAGGAAAAACCAAACAACCGACTAAGCTAAAGGTGCAACAAGCTCAGCGTAAAACTCCGGATAGTTCCTCTGGATACTATTCTTTGTCTCCCAAGTTGCCTCATCAGCTTCTCGCATCGACCACTGAATCTTCATCATCGGAATGTCCTTCGAACGCAAGCGTCTCGTACTACGCTCTAAGACAGCCACCGGGTGCTCTACAAATGTGTGGTCTGGCTCGATCACTAGATCCTCATGACTGACGATGTGTCTTGGGTCAGGTATGTACTCCCGTAGCTGAGACACATGGAAAACTGGGTGAACACCCTCGAGTCTAGGTGGCAACGAAAGTCTGTATGCTGCCTCTCCAACTCGCTCAAGAATCTCGAACGGTCCAACATATGTGGGACTCAGCTTCCCATTGACACCAAAACGTCTGACGCCTCGTGTCGGGGATACTCTCAACCAAACCTGAGCTCCAACTCTGAACTCTAGAGGTATGCGCCTCTTATCAGCATAAGACTTTTGTCGACTCTGTGCTGCTAACATCCGCTCTCGGATTACTGCTACTCGAGTCATGTAATCTTGAATCTGCTCGGGTGCTACTCCGCTGGCACTACTGGGCTCATTCCAACACAGCGGTGTACGACATCTCTGTCCATATAAAGCCTCATAAGGAGTCATCCTGATCGATGCGTGCCAACTGTTGTTGTACGAAAACTCCACTAAGGGAAGGTGATCTGACCACACTTGTCCCCAGTCTAACACACAGGCTCGCAACATGTCCTCCAACGTCTGGATGGTCCACTCAGAATGACAATCGGTCTGATGATCATAAGCACTAGTGAACTGTAGACTCGTGCCTAGAGCGGCATGAACCTGCTGTCAGAACCTCGAAGTGAACCGTCCGTCTTTGTTAGAGACTATAGTCCTAGGTACTCTATGAAGTCTCACTATCTGTCTCGTGAACTCCTCTATTAATCGACTTACCGGCCACGTTTCCTTGATCGGAATGAAACTTGCGGTCTTTGTCAGTCGATCTACTACGATCCAGATAGCATTAAAACCACGACTCGGTCTCAAACCGGTCACAAAATCCATAGAGATGTCTTCCCACTTCCATTGAGGGACGGGAAGTGGGTGTAGCTCGCCTCCTGGTCTATGATGCTCGATCTTGACCTGCTGACAGGTCGTACACTGAGCTACATATCTCGTGACGTTTGGCTTCAGACCTCCCCACCAGTAAGAGCGTCTGATATCTTGATACATCTTACTCGCACTAGGGTGTACTGAGTAAGGTGAAGAGTGAGCCTCCTGAAGGATCCTCTGTCTCAACTCTCGATCTGACGGTACACAAACACGCTTCTGGCGTCTCAAAACTCCGTCAGCACCAACTGCAAACTGTGGTGCCTCTCCTCGAGACATCCGGTCTCGGATCTGTGTCAAAGCTGGGCAACTCTCCTACTTCTGTCGGATTTCGGCCAACAGATCAGGTACTAACTCCAAGGTGGACAACTGGCTGTCGGAATCTAGGAAGTAGATATCCATCTCTAGCCATGCCAAATCTCGCTGTAATTGTGGCTGAGTTGTCAGTCTAGCGATAGCCATCTCCTGGGAAGTCTTCCTACTGAGAGCATCTGCTACCACGTTAGCCTTTTCCGGGTGGTATAAGATCTCAAGATCAAAGTCCTTGATCAACTCTAACCATCTGCGCTGGTGGTTATTCAACTCTCGCTGAGTGAATATGTACTTCAGACTCTTATGGTCTGTGAAAATCTGAGACGTGGCTCCGTACAGATAATGTCTCCAAATCTTCAAAGCATGAACAACAACAGCTAACTCAAGATCATGGGTAGGGTATTTCTCCTCGTACGTCTTCAACTGTCGAGACGCATAAGCGATCACCTTTCCCCTCTACATCAAAACACATCCCAAGCCCAGTTTGGATGCGTCGTTGTAAACCACAAAATCCTCCATGCCTTCTGGCTGAGCTAGGATAGGAGCAGAGGTCAACCTCTTCTTCAGCTTCTCGAAACTCTGCAGGCACGACTCGGACCATACGAACCTCGTAGACTTCCGCAGCAAGGAAGTGAGCAGTCGGACGATAACTGAAAAGCCCTCAACAAAACGCCTGTAGTAGCCTGCCAATCCTAAGAAGTTGCGAACCTCCTTAACGTTCTTAGGTGGCGGCCAAGAAGCTACTGACTCAATCTTTGCCGGATCTACCTTGATTCCTTCAGCTGAAACTATGTGACCAAGGAATGTTATCTCAGACATCCAAAACTCGCACTTAGAGAGCTTGGCGTAGAGCTCTCTATCCTGTAAGACCTGAAGAACAATCCTCAAGTGTCCTGCATGCTCCTCTCTACTACGGGAGTAAACCCGAATGTCGTCGATGAAGACAACTACAAACTGGTCTAGAAAGTCGATGAAGATGTTGTTCATCAACTCCATGAAGACTGCGGGCGTATTCGTGAGCCCAAATGGCATCACTACAAACTCGTAGTGTCCATATCTGGTCCAAAATGCTGTCTTGGCTACATCCTGCTCTCTCACTCTCAACTGGTGATATCCAGATCTCAGATCAATCCTCGAAAATACTGAAGCTCCATGCAGCTGATCCAAAATATCATCGATACGGGGCAATGGATACTTGTTCTTAATCGTCACCTTGTTCAGCTTTCGGTAGTCGATACATAACCTCATTGACCCATCTTTCTTCCTGACGAAGAGAACTGGTGCACCCCAAGGAGATACACTTGGGCGGATCAAGCCCTTCTCTGCTAACTCCTCAAGGTGCTTCTTCAACTCAAGCATCTCGATAGGCGTCATACGATAAGGAGCCTTAGAGATCGGTCTCGTACCGGGCTCTAGATCAATGCCGAAATCTACACTCCTTTGTGGAGGTAAACCTGATGGTTCTCCAAAGACGTCAGCAAACTCGCAAGCTACTGGAATCTCCTCCAAAGATGGACTAGTACTATCCTTCATGGCATAACACCAAAAAGCCTCACATCCCTGACTGATAAGTCTCGCAGCTCAAACTGCACTGATAATTGTACCAGTATTCCCTAAATCCCATCCTCGGTAGATCTCAACATGACCTGTATCTGTAGTTATTGTCACTGTCCTCTTGCCGATGTCCAAAACTGCTCTTTGTCGATTCATCCAATCCATGCCCAAAATAACTTCTTCATGTACTAAGTACATGACGAAGAATTTAGCTGGCCAATCGCGACCTCCCAATCTAATAGGGCAATCGTGAACCTCTCGCGTACCTTGTATCTTACCCCCATCGGGTAATCCTATAAAGAAGGGTCTACCCTCTACAGTAACTAAGGCCAATCTATCTACACATGCATCAAATATAAAAGAATGCGTAGCACCAGTATCGAAAAGAACTGTGACAGGAAAACCATTAATGTGAATGGTACATGTAGCTGCTGGCGCTGTCGGCTCTACAACACTCCTCAACTCATAAACTTTGGCTGGTGCATCTCTGGTGTCTGTAGATCCACCAACACGTCCTATACCTCTCTCCTATCCCGGAGTGGAACCTTGAGGAGCGGTAGAACGAGAAACTCTTTGCTGCTGCTGCTGGTACTGTGATCTCTGTCCTCCTCCAACAACACTAGCAGATGAAGAACTCTGTTGGGATAACGCCTTGCCCTAATGGCAAAACGCAGCTCTGTGTCCGGGCTTGCCACAAGAAAATCAAGTCACAGCTGGCTTCTTGCAGTCAGCTCGGATGTGTCCAGCTACTCCGCAGTTATGACACTGCCGTTTTCTATCAGAACTCTGCTGGAAACTAGAACGTCAAGGCGTCTGACTACGCCCAAAACCAGCTGCTCCAGCTCCATCACTGGCTGATCCAGTCTTTTGTCTCTTCTTAGGACCTCATGTATGAGAAGCTCTCCTCTGACCCGATCAGTCTCTCTCATAGGCAAAAGCTCTATCATGATAGTCCGTCAAATTCTCACAACGGAATCTAGTAAGATAAGAGCGTGTCAATTCTCTCAACCTCCGAGAGAAAAGGTAAACATGCTGATCCTCCGGTGGTGCGGACGGACCTAGCAACGCCAACTCGTCCTGAAACTTGAGGATTATCTCAGCAATAGGCAAATCCTCGAATCCAGCCTCAAGGAAATCCTGAAGACGGTCTCTCCTCATGGCTGCAGGGCAATAGCGATCCCTGATCACTGTCTTCATCTTCTCATAACTGGTGACCTTATTGCGAACGGTCCTCCACCAAGAATGAGCCTGATCCTTCAGCAGCGTTTGTGCTATGTTGACTCGACGTCCCTCAGGGCAACCGATAGCCTCCATAGCCGAATCCACCTGTCCTAGCCACTGCTCCACCTCCAAGCCTGTCCTTCTCACGAAGACGGGTGCCTTCAGCTGCTCAAATGCCTTCAACCAACTGTCAGGCTTTGGCTCTTTTGCCTCAGCCGGCGCTCTAACAACCTCAACAACTCCAGCAGACGGGGCAACAACTTATGTAACTCTCTGCGAAACCTCAACTGACCTTGCAGGAACTGGCGGCACGGGTGCTGGTCCTCCAGTCTTGGTGGCCTCCTCAACCCTCTGCACATAGTCGCGAAATGCAGAAGCTCCGATACACTCGTGCGGACTCTATTGATGACGCTCTCTATGCTCCAAACCTAGCAGCGGTCCCCTTTCCAGCCTCAGGAACATTGCTCTCAGCAACCTCTTCAGCAAACGCCTCGGCGATAGGCGGATAAAAAACTGGGGCTTGACCCCGACCTCTAGCTAGTGGAGGTCTTCCTGCACGTCATCGTCCACGGACGGCAGTTGGAAGTGGTGGTCGACCCCTTCCTCGCCCCATAGCAGATGTAGCTCTAGTACGCGCCATCTGCTATAAGGATAAATATATAAGACTATATATATATATAGATATAAGGCCACACTATAGCTAAAGCAAAACTCTAGAAAAAGCACACATAAAGGCCAACACGAAAGAAACTACACTGCTGAGATCCGCGAAGGTAGTGGTGGTTGCCCGTACATCTATCCCATACCGAAAGGTTAAAACAAAACCCCCTTTTGAAAACGTTAGACCCCTTGTGGGTTCTATTTATTTATCCATCCGACCTTTAGAAGATTTCGAGTGCCATTGTTGTCAACCTAGAGCTCTGATACCATATTGTAACACCCCAAGTTCTGGGAACTTAAAGCGCTACGGGTTAGGACCGCACAATGGGTCCCGACCCTCAGAGTAGCAACAGCAAACAAATCTTACAACATGGCACAGACGAATGAAAACCAAAACTCAAAATAAAACCAAAGGTTTGAATCAAAGAAAAACACAAAACTCAACAGCCGGGTTCAAAACAAAAGGGAAACAACAAACGAAACATAAACTCGAACCCGTGCTATAATGTACGGGAACCCCAGCTGACCACACCATCCGGATCACTCAGCAGCATCCTGAACCTGCGAACATCTACAACGATGGTATAAACCGTTAGCTAACATTCTAGGCATAAGCAAGAGTGTAAAGGCACAAACACACATAAGGTAAAGAAAACACATAGCATGCTTACACATCAACCGGTTATTATCTTTCATTAATGTTATCCATTGCTAATTCAACTTCTTTTGTCACACGAGAATCTCCCGAAACTCGTTTCCGCTTCCGTCTACCAATAGGAATAGATCAGTACTATCCGTTACCTACGGGTCTGGGTTGCAAGAGCACATTCTAGTCTCCTGTAGAACTAGACAAGTGGTCACCGCCCGGTTATAATACACTTGGGCCAGTTAAGGTTATCAAAGGGTGAATCCTATTTCCAATTATCCGTTATAAACATGATAGCAACACAAACAAGCCAAAACAATCCAACTAATACGCGGAATGAAGCTAAGTAAGTCCAAGGGACTTACCTCACACGAAGGTAACACAAGAGATCTGCGAACAACTCAGAAACACACAAGGAAACTCAGTTTCCCTCAGGAAAGGAGCAAGGAAAGCCTGTACAAACAAGCAACACGAATCAGGAACAAAACGGTTGCTAGAAGTCTATGACTTCTAGTCTCAAAGATTTCTAAGAGATCAACACATGCTAAGGGCTCAACCTTAGTCTTACAACAACTCAGGGGAACAAGGAACAACCATAAGGAACCAAGGAAGGAACGAGTAAAGGAAGGAAGGAAGCAACTCACCAAGGACGTGAGTTACTGCAGAGAAACCGTAGGGGCGGTTGGACTGAGGCGCAGGGGCGGCTGAACAGAGGCGCAGGGGAGGCTCTGTGCAGGCGCAGGGGCGGATCTTCGTCAGAAGCTACCGTCGGGCTTCTCTTCGACAGATCTCACGGGGCAACCAAAGCTCGAACATTTGGTTCCAACACGTCAAGACTCAACTCTAGAGAGCCTGAGAACAACGAAAGGTCAACAACGGAACACTCCACAAGAATCAAGGCTCATGCTTGATCCTTGGAGAAGAAGAAAAGAAAGGAACGCAAGGGAGAAACCAAAACAGAAGGAGAAGACATGCATCACTGTAAGAACGTGAGGAAGAACCACGAATGAATGAACTTACACGTTCAACGAAGTTGTAGGAAGCAAAGGACGGTTGCATCTCTCTAGGGTTTGAAGGCGATAGCAAGGAACATGAAAAAGGAGAGAAGGAAGAGAATATATAGGGAGGGCTGGAACGCTAGACGGAAAGGGCGTCTAAGGTTAGAAAGAAAACAAGGAAACCGACCCATAAGATAGAATATCGGGTATTCTATCTATTAAAGAAAGATAAAACGACATAAACAAATCAGCGCGAGCTGTCGCACGATCCACAAGGGCGGATCTCACAGCCGCAGGGGCGGCCCTCTTCACCGTAGGGGCGGTGAAGGCAAAAACCTAGGATCTTACATAAGATCCCCCTAAAAAGAAGTTTCGTCTCGAACTTGCAAAATCCAAACGGTCACAACAACGCACAAAAACAGAACTGAGCTCATATATTCCCACTCGGGGCACGTAGCACAAAACGTCACACAAAAGCGTTCACAACACAACAAAGGAAAAACCAAACAACCGACTAAGCTAAAGGTGCAACAAGCTCAGCGTAAAACTCCGGATAGTTCCTCTGGATACTATTCTTTGTCTCCCAAGTTGCCTCATCAGCTTCTCGCATCGACCACTGAATCTTCATCATCGGAATGTCCTTCGAACGCAAGCGTCTCGTACTACGCTCTAAGACAGCCACCGGGTGCTCTACAAATGTGTGGTCTGGCTCGATCACTAGATCCTCATGACTGACGATGTGTCTTGGGTCAGGTATGTACTCCCGTAGCTGAGACACATGGAAAACTGGGTGAACACCCTCGAGTCTAGGTGGCAACGAAAGTCTGTATGCTGCCTCTCCAACTCGCTCAAGAATCTCGAACGGTCCAACATATGTGGGACTCAGCTTCCCATTGACACCAAAACGTCTGACGCCTCGTGTCGGGGATACTCTCAACCAAACCTGAGCTCCAACTCTGAACTCTAGAGGTATGCGCCTCTTATCAGCATAAGACTTTTGTCGACTCTGTGCTGCTAACATCCGCTCTCGGATTACTGCTACTCGAGTCATGTAATCTTGAATCTGCTCGGGTGCTACTCCGCTGGCACTACTGGGCTCATTCCAACACAGCGGTGTACGACATCTCTGTCCATATAAAGCCTCATAAGGAGTCATCCTGATCGATGCGTGCCAACTGTTGTTGTACGAAAACTCCACTAAGGGAAGGTGATCTGACCACACTTGTCCCCAGTCTAACACACAGGCTCGCAACATGTCCTCCAACGTCTGGATGGTCCACTCAGAATGACAATCGGTCTGATGATCATAAGCACTAGTGAACTGTAGACTCGTGCCTAGAGCGGCATGAACCTGCTGTCAGAACCTCGAAGTGAACCGTCCGTCTTTGTTAGAGACTATAGTCCTAGGTACTCTATGAAGTCTCACTATCTGTCTCGTGAACTCCTCTATTAATCGACTTACCGGCCACGTTTCCTTGATCGGAATGAAACTTGCGGTCTTTGTCAGTCGATCTACTACGATCCAGATAGCATTAAAACCACGACTCGGTCTCAAACCGGTCACAAAATCCATAGAGATGTCTTCCCACTTCCATTGAGGGACGGGAAGTGGGTGTAGCTCGCCTCCTGGTCTATGATGCTCGATCTTGACCTGCTGACAGGTCGTACACTGAGCTACATATCTCGTGACGTTTGGCTTCAGACCTCCCCACCAGTAAGAGCGTCTGATATCTTGATACATCTTACTCGCACTAGGGTGTACTGAGTAAGGTGAAGAGTGAGCCTCCTGAAGGATCCTCTGTCTCAACTCTCGATCTGACGGTACACAAACACGCTTCTGGCGTCTCAAAACTCCGTCAGCACCAACTGCAAACTGTGGTGCCTCTCCTCGAGACATCCGGTCTCGGATCTGTGTCAAAGCTGGGCAACTCTCCTACTTCTGTCGGATTTCGGCCAACAGATCAGGTACTAACTCCAAGGTGGACAACTGGCTGTCGGAATCTAGGAAGTAGATATCCATCTCTAGCCATGCCAAATCTCGCTGTAATTGTGGCTGAGTTGTCAGTCTAGCGATAGCCATCTCCTGGGAAGTCTTCCTACTGAGAGCATCTGCTACCACGTTAGCCTTTTCCGGGTGGTATAAGATCTCAAGATCAAAGTCCTTGATCAACTCTAACCATCTGCGCTGGTGGTTATTCAACTCTCGCTGAGTGAATATGTACTTCAGACTCTTATGGTCTGTGAAAATCTGAGACGTGGCTCCGTACAGATAATGTCTCCAAATCTTCAAAGCATGAACAACAACAGCTAACTCAAGATCATGGGTAGGGTATTTCTCCTCGTACGTCTTCAACTGTCGAGACGCATAAGCGATCACCTTTCCCCTCTACATCAAAACACATCCCAAGCCCAGTTTGGATGCGTCGTTGTAAACCACAAAATCCTCCATGCCTTCTGGCTGAGCTAGGATAGGAGCAGAGGTCAACCTCTTCTTCAGCTTCTCGAAACTCTGCAGGCACGACTCGGACCATACGAACCTCGTAGACTTCCGCAGCAAGGAAGTGAGCAGTCGGACGATAACTGAAAAGCCCTCAACAAAACGCCTGTAGTAGCCTGCCAATCCTAAGAAGTTGCGAACCTCCTTAACGTTCTTAGGTGGCGGCCAAGAAGCTACTGACTCAATCTTTGCCGGATCTACCTTGATTCCTTCAGCTGAAACTATGTGACCAAGGAATGTTATCTCAGACATCCAAAACTCGCACTTAGAGAGCTTGGCGTAGAGCTCTCTATCCTGTAAGACCTGAAGAACAATCCTCAAGTGTCCTGCATGCTCCTCTCTACTACGGGAGTAAACCCGAATGTCGTCGATGAAGACAACTACAAACTGGTCTAGAAAGTCGATGAAGATGTTGTTCATCAACTCCATGAAGACTGCGGGCGTATTCGTGAGCCCAAATGGCATCACTACAAACTCGTAGTGTCCATATCTGGTCCAAAATGCTGTCTTGGCTACATCCTGCTCTCTCACTCTCAACTGGTGATATCCAGATCTCAGATCAATCCTCGAAAATACTGAAGCTCCATGCAGCTGATCCAAAATATCATCGATACGGGGCAATGGATACTTGTTCTTAATCGTCACCTTGTTCAGCTTTCGGTAGTCGATACATAACCTCATTGACCCATCTTTCTTCCTGACGAAGAGAACTGGTGCACCCCAAGGAGATACACTTGGGCGGATCAAGCCCTTCTCTGCTAACTCCTCAAGGTGCTTCTTCAACTCAAGCATCTCGATAGGCGTCATACGATAAGGAGCCTTAGAGATCGGTCTCGTACCGGGCTCTAGATCAATGCCGAAATCTACACTCCTTTGTGGAGGTAAACCTGATGGTTCTCCAAAGACGTCAGCAAACTCGCAAGCTACTGGAATCTCCTCCAAAGATGGACTAGTACTATCCTTCATGGCATAACACCAAAAAGCCTCACATCCCTGACTGATAAGTCTCGCAGCTCAAACTGCACTGATAATTGTACCAGTATTCCCTAAATCCCATCCTCGGTAGATCTCAACATGACCTGTATCTGTAGTTATTGTCACTGTCCTCTTGCCGATGTCCAAAACTGCTCTTTGTCGATTCATCCAATCCATGCCCAAAATAACTTCTTCATGTACTAAGTACATGACGAAGAATTTAGCTGGCCAATCGCGACCTCCCAATCTAATAGGGCAATCGTGAACCTCTCGCGTACCTTGTATCTTACCCCCATCGGGTAATCCTATAAAGAAGGGTCTACCCTCTACAGTAACTAAGGCCAATCTATCTACACATGCATCAAATATAAAAGAATGCGTAGCACCAGTATCGAAAAGAACTGTGACAGGAAAACCATTAATGTGAATGGTACATGTAGCTGCTGGCGCTGTCGGCTCTACAACACTCCTCAACTCATAAACTTTGGCTGGTGCATCTCTGGTGTCTGTAGATCCACCAACACGTCCTATACCTCTCTCCTATCCCGGAGTGGAACCTTGAGGAGCGGTAGAACGAGAAACTCTTTGCTGCTGCTGCTGGTACTGTGATCTCTGTCCTCCTCCAACAACACTAGCAGATGAAGAACTCTGTTGGGATAACGCCTTGCCCTAATGGCAAAACGCAGCTCTGTGTCCGGGCTTGCCACAAGAAAATCAAGTCACAGCTGGCTTCTTGCAGTCAGCTCGGATGTGTCCAGCTACTCCGCAGTTATGACACTGCCGTTTTCTATCAGAACTCTGCTGGAAACTAGAACGTCAAGGCGTCTGACTACGCCCAAAACCAGCTGCTCCAGCTCCATCACTGGCTGATCCAGTCTTTTGTCTCTTCTTAGGACCTCATGTATGAGAAGCTCTCCTCTGACCCGATCAGTCTCTCTCATAGGCAAAAGCTCTATCATGATAGTCCGTCAAATTCTCACAACGGAATCTAGTAAGATAAGAGCGTGTCAATTCTCTCAACCTCCGAGAGAAAAGGTAAACATGCTGATCCTCCGGTGGTGCGGACGGACCTAGCAACGCCAACTCGTCCTGAAACTTGAGGATTATCTCAGCAATAGGCAAATCCTCGAATCCAGCCTCAAGGAAATCCTGAAGACGGTCTCTCCTCATGGCTGCAGGGCAATAGCGATCCCTGATCACTGTCTTCATCTTCTCATAACTGGTGACCTTATTGCGAACGGTCCTCCACCAAGAATGAGCCTGATCCTTCAGCAGCGTTTGTGCTATGTTGACTCGACGTCCCTCAGGGCAACCGATAGCCTCCATAGCCGAATCCACCTGTCCTAGCCACTGCTCCACCTCCAAGCCTGTCCTTCTCACGAAGACGGGTGCCTTCAGCTGCTCAAATGCCTTCAACCAACTGTCAGGCTTTGGCTCTTTTGCCTCAGCCGGCGCTCTAACAACCTCAACAACTCCAGCAGACGGGGCAACAACTTATGTAACTCTCTGCGAAACCTCAACTGACCTTGCAGGAACTGGCGGCACGGGTGCTGGTCCTCCAGTCTTGGTGGCCTCCTCAACCCTCTGCACATAGTCGCGAAATGCAGAAGCTCCGATGGATACTCGTGCGGACTCTGTTGATGGCGCTCTTTGTGCTCCAAACCTAGCAGCGGTCCCCTTTCCAGCCTCAGGAACATTGCTCTCAGCAACCTCTTCAGCAAACGCCTCGGCGATAGGCGGATAAAAAACTGGGGCTTGACCCCGACCTCTAGCTAGTGGAGGTCTTCCTGCACGTCATCGTCCACGGACGGCAGTTGGAAGTGGTGGTCGACCCCTTCCTCGCCCCATAGCAGATGCAACTCTAGTACGCGCCATCTGCTATAAGGATAAATATATAAGACTATATATATATATATATATAAGGCCACACTATAGCTAAAGCAAAACTCTAGAAAAAGCACACATAAAGGCCAACACGAAAGAAACTACACTGCTGAGATCCGCGAAGGTAGTGGTGGTTGCCCGTACATCTATCCCATACCGAAAGGTTAAAACAAAACCCCCTTTTGAAAACGTTAGACCCCTTGTGGGTTCTATTTATTTATCCATCCGACCTTTAGAAGATTTCGAGTGCCATTGTTGTCAACCTAGAGCTCTGATACCATATTGTAACACCCCAAGTTCTGGGAACTTAAAGCGCTACGGGTTAGGACCGTACAATGGGTCCCGACCCTCAGAGTAGCAACAGCAAACAAATCTTACAACATGGCACAGACGAATGAAAACCAAAACTCAAAATAAAACCAAAGGTTTGAATCAAAGAAAAACACAAAACTCAACAGCCGGGTTCAAAACAAAAGGGAAACAACAAACGAAACATAAACTCGAACCCGTGCTATAATGTACGGGAACCCCAGCTGACCACACCATCCGGATCACTCAGCAGCATCCTGAACCTGCGAACATCTACAACGATGGTATAAACCGTTAGCTAACATTCTAGGCATAAGCAAGAGTGTAAAGGCACAAACACACATAAGGTAAAGAAAACACATAGCATGCTTACACATTAACCGGTTATTATCTTTCATTAATGTTATCCATTGCTAATTCAACTTCTTTTGTCACACGAGAATCTCCCGAAACTCGTTTCCGCTTCCGTCTACCAATAGGAATAGATCAGTACTATCCGTTACCTACGGGTCTGGGTTGCAAGAGCACATTCTAGTCTCCTGTAGAACTAGACAAGTGGTCACCGCCCAGTTATAATACACTTGGGACAATTAAGGTTATCAAAGAGTGAATCCTATTTCCAATTATCCGTTATAAACATGATAGCAACACAAACAAGCCAAAACAATCCAACTAATACGCGAAATGAAGCTAAGTAAGTCCAAGGGACTTACCTCACACGAAGGTAACACAAGAGATCTGCGAACAACTCAGAAACACACAAGGAAACTCAGTTTCCCTCAGGAAAGGAGCAAGGAAAGCCTGTACGAACAAGCAACACGAATCAGGAACAGAACGGTCGCTACAAGTCTATGACTTCTAGTCTCAAAGATCTCTAAGAGATCAACACATGCTAAGGGATCAACCTTAGTCTTACAACAACTCAGGGGAACAAGGAACAACCATAAGGAACCAAGGAAGGAACGAGGAAAGGAAGGAAGGAAGCAACTCACCAAGGACGTGAGTTACTGCAGAGAAACCGTAGGGGCGGTTGGACTGAGGCGCAGGGGCGGCTGAACAGAGGCGCAGGGGAGGCTCTGTGCAGGCGCAGGGGCGGATCTTCGTCAGAAGCTACTGTCGGGCTTCTCTTCGACAGATCTCACGGGGCAACCAAAGCTCGAACATTTGGTTCCAACACGTCAAGACTCAACTCTAGAGAGCCTGAGAACAACGAAAGGTCAACAACGGAACACTCCACAAGAATCAAGGCTCATGCTTGATCCTTGGAGAAGAAGAAAAGAAAGGAACGCAAGGGAGAAACCAAAACAGAAGGAGAAGACATGCATCACTGTAAGAACGTGAGGAAGAACCACGAATGAATGAACTTACACGTTCAACGAAGTTGTAGGAAGCAAAGGACGGTTGCATCTCTCTAGGGTTTGAAGGCGATAGCAAGGAACATGAAAAAGGAGAGAAGGAAGAGAATATATAGGGAGGGCTGGAACGCTAGACGGAAAGGGCGTCTAAGGTTAGAAAGAAAACAAGGAAACCGACCCATAAGATAGAATATCGGGTATTCTATCTATTAAAGAAAGATAAAACGACATAAACAAATCAGCGCGAGCTGTCGCACGATCCACAAGGGCGGATCTCACAGCCGCAGGGGCGGCCCTCTTCACCGTAGGGGCGGTGAAGGCAAAAACCTAGGATCTTACATAAGATCCCCCTAAAAAGAAGTTTTGATCAAATTCATTTTTAAAATATCTATATTATGTTTTTTTATTTACAAATATTTTTCACAATGTTGTAAGATCTAAGTGTAAGATTTTTGATAGCTAAAAATTATATTCTTTTTTTTTATTTTTTAGTACAAAATTTTTGTTAGTGATAATAAAAGAAATATTTAATTTGATTTAATTAATTTATTTTTTTCATAAATATATTATTAGTTCCCACACACATAAGTTGATGAAACGTTATTCAAACAACATCAAATATATAAATATACGCGCACAAGGTGTGGGATAAAGAAGAAGAAAAAGTTGTTAATTGAAATTTGTTTAAATATTATGATAGAATTTTCAAATATATTAATTAAGTGAAATAGGGTGTAAAATATTTCTTTTTGTATTAGGAAATAAATATCGGGCAATTTTGATAACTAGGCCTTTTTGAAAAACTATAGTAGTAACTAGGCTTTTTAATGTTTCAATTAAGTAAATATACTCCAACCTTTTGTAATTATTCTCAAACTCTGCACACTTTTCTTTCAAGGGGTACATTTACTAAACACAAAACTAGAAAAAGCCTAGTAAACCAAATTATTTCATAAATATCCTTGTGTTTGTTATCTACTAGTGTTTTATTTATGTATTTTATAAATAAAAAAAATTAAGTAGTTCATGAATTTCGAATTCTAGTTGATACACTCTTCCTCCCACACGAAAGGTTGGTAAAATTTACCGACCAAACAAATTGAATCTCAAAATTTTGATAATTTTCTAACTCATAATTATATTTTTATTATAATACTTAAAACAATATATCTAAATTATTGAAATTTGATGCTCAAAACCTAACACCTAAAACATACATATGAAGTTTTATCTTCGAAATTCTATATTTAAAATTTAATATCCAAATCGTCCAATTTAATTAGAAGTTAATTTTTAGGATTTTTCCGTTTGGTATCCTTGAGTTTTTGGCTTTTCCGGATGGTGCCCAAAGTTTTTCACGTTTTCGCTTGGTACCCTTGAGATTTTGGTTTTTCCGTTCGGTACCCTTATTTATTATTTTTGCCTAAAAGAACGTTTTTTATTTTAAATTATTTTAAAAAAGGAAAAATATATAATAACAATTTTATATTATAAATTTTAAAGATAAATATATTTTAATTAAAATAAACTATGATATTTCTTAAATTATATAAGATTTTTACCAATTATTTTATGAATCTTAATATATTTATTACTATTTGATACTTTATCATATTTTGCATCAAAACATGAGAAATTTATTATGTCTTATATGAAACATAAGAAATTTAATTTATATTTATATGATATTTTAATTAAAAAATTTAAAATTAAACATAATCTATAACTATATGATATTTCGTTGTTGGTATACTCCGTGAAACGAATTCATAACATGCAAAATATTTTTTAGAATTTTAATCATTCTTAGTTTTAGAGGTTTTGCATAAGATAAAATTTTACAATACTTGATATTACTGTGTTATATTTTTTTACAATTTTAATAAAAAATTAATACGTACGTATTGTATGTAGCATCATTCTTACCAAAATAAAAAGATTCATTCTTAGTTTTACAGGTTTGCATAAAATAAAATTTTACAATACTTGATATTATTGTGTTATATTTTTTTACAATTTTAATCAAAAATTTATTATGTTTTATCATATTATATTAATTTTAAAACTTTTGATTAAAATATCATATAAATATAAATTAAATTTCTTATATTTTACATAAAACATAATAAATTTCTCATGTTTGGATGCAAATTATGATAAAGTATCAAATAGTAATAAATATATTAAAATTCATAAAATAATAGGTAAAAATCTTATATAATTTAAGAAATATCATAGTTTATTTGAATTAAAATATATTTATCTTTGAAATTTATAATATAAAATTTTCATTTTATATTTTTCCTTTTTTAAAAATAATTTTAATATGAAAAAACGTTATTTTAGGCAAAAAAAAAAGAAATAAGGGTACCGAACGGAAAAACCGAAACCTCAGGGGTACCAAGCGGAAACATCAAAAACTTTGGACACCATCCAGAAAAGCCAAAAACTCAAGGGTACCAAACGGAAAGATCCTAATTTTTATTTTTTTTAACAAGACAACTATTCCAACGGTCGAAAGACGTCACAGTTGTGTAGTGCACATGCACCTTCCATGGGGTACATGCGAGTTATCCCAGTGCACCTCTTGAGGTGTATAGATGGCTCATGCTACAAGTGAAATGAGCCTGGTTTCTTCTTGTAAAGATAATACAAGGTTGGCTAGGATGAATGGACAAGAGAGATGCAGACTTGATGGTTGTTTGTTGCTTAGGTTCGAGATAAAGAAAGAGGTTTTCAAGTTGTTGTCCCTTCTTGCTGTAATCCAGGCTAGAAGAAGAAGAAGTTTGCTCCACTACAAGATTAGAAGGAGAAGGGAGCCTTGGTCTTCTTGTTCATATCCGAACGAGGAGAAGCAAGAAGTTGCTTGCTTGGAGGAAGAAACCCGCCATTTCTCATTGTTTCGTCCAGATCCGGCGGCGAAGAAGGAATTCCAAGGTTGCTCATGCAGAATCGGCTAAATAATGAGCATTTTTGGTGCTCGTTTGCAGTGGTTTGCTTCGTCTGGAGGAGAAACGGAGGAGGAGAAGTTGATGAAACCTAATATGTTACTCAACTCGAAGCTCATATGGTGAGATGAAGGAGGAGCTCTTGTGTTTCCTGTGTTGCTTGCTTGTTTGTTATGGAGAGTCTTTAATAGACATTTCCTATGACCGTTGCATAAGGTAGAAGGAGGCTCGTGCTGTAAGTGAAGTGAGCCTGCAAGTAAAATACACATGCATGCGACTCATGAGGTGCACACGCCCAATCTGACGCGTGCGCATTGCGCAGGTTTTGTCGTGGTGTTGAATTTTTCCGGCTGCCATTAAAATCACTCTTTTTTATTAAAAGCAAATTGCTAAATTTTTATTAAAAAATTAAATAATAACAACAACATTATTCTTAAGAATAACAGTTAAAAATTAAATTTTAACATCAAGGATAAGTCCTTATTTTGACCGTTTATCATTATTCTAAAAGTGAGCCGAGAGCAAATCTAGATCAATCATGAATAAGATGATGACAAAAATAATAAATATTGTGATGGAGGCCTCATCGAGATCGACTAATTTTCTATCCTATCCGACGTGGATCCACGCTCCATTCACTGCAAGTCTCAACTATAAATACCAAAACAAAATCTGCACTTTCAAAATCACAAAATCTTCCATAACTGCAGCTTAGAAGCCTAAAATTTTCAGGGTTTTTAATCGGGTGGTGTCGTTAGGTTAATAGAAAAAAGAGGTCGCAGAGAATGGCCATTGATCAGTATCTAGAAGACGCTCACAGCAAAACTGGGGTTGAAGATTTGGAAACTCCTTTTCTTGAACAAGGGAAGGAGGAGAATGGTGAAGGTTCAATTGGGATGGTGCTACTCACCACCGCAGTTGCTGTTTGCGGCTCTTTTGAATTTGGTTCTTGTGTAAGTCTTCTTTTACCTTTCCAGAGGCGGCAAAGGCAATCATTCTGTTTAGGGTTTTTGTTTTTTAATGAAAAAAATGGTTATTTACAGAAGATAAATCGATTTTGCAGGTGGGTTACTCAGCACCCACTCAAGCAGGGATCAGGAGGGATCTAAATCTTTCTCTAGCTCAGGTTTTTATTGAGATATTTTTTTACTGTCTAGAAAATATTGTTAATTCAGTTATTCTTAACAAGTCCTGCTGCTGTACTCTAAAATCTTGCAGTACTCAACGTTTGGGTCAATACTCACAATTGGTGCAATGGTTGGTGCTGTCACCAGCGGAAGAATCACTGACTTTGCTGGTAGAAAGTGGGTATGTCAAGATTTAAACACAAGTTCTTCAAAATTATATACCAAAAGTGTAATTAATTTATAAGCTTTGATTGTTTCTAACTTGTCTGGGGATTTCATTTTGTATCAGGCAATGAGGATATCATCTGTCTTCTGCATTCTTGGCTGGCTTGCTATCTTCTTCTCCACTGTAAGCTTTCACTTGAGAATTTAACTGAAAATTGTCACTTCTCAGGTTCTTGGTGGTGTTTATATTTGTTCTTTGATGCACAGGATTCTCTAACACTTGATATTGGGAGGCTGTTAACTGGATATGGGATTGGAATTATGTCATATGTCGTAAGTTTCTCATCTATTTTGTTTTTTATGGATCATTTCTAAGTTGTAAACAGAATTTCCTGTCTAAATGTGTAGGTTCCAATATTTATTGCTGAAATAGCACCTAAGAATCTTAGAGGAGGACTTACCACCTTAAATCAGGTAAGGGCTTCTTGTGAACTAAGTTGCATTAGTAATACAGATAGATGAGCTCACACTGAAATTTGACCCTCTTGCAGCTTATGATTGTAACCGGGTCATCCGTCTCGTACCTAATAGGATCGGTTGTCTCTTGGCGTACTCTTGCGCTTATAGGTATGTAAAATGCAATCCTTTCCAACAAAGATATACTTCCTTTGTTTCTTTGTTTTGACAGAATTACTTATTTGTGATTTTTAAGGCCTTGTACCTTCCATTGTCCTGCTTTGGGGTCTGTTCTTCGTACCCGAGTCTCCTAGATGGCTGGTATAATCCTGGATTTTGATAATCACTTCATATGTTCTTGCCTTCTTAGTTGACATAGAAGCTTGAGATTTTTGCTTTCTATGTCTCAAGGCAACTGTTGGCCGCCAAAAGGAATTCAGGGTAGCTCTGAAGCAACTCCGCGGCAAGAAAGCTTGTATTGATCAGGAAGCCTCTGAAATTGAGGTATTGGTTTTGAAAGACTTCCAGATAAGATACTGTAGCAACAAGAACAACTTAACATTGTTTTTTTTTGACAGTGTTACATTATGAGCATGCAAGCCCTTCCAAAAGCCAATGTGCTGGACTTGTTTCAAAGCAGATACATTCGCGCTGTGATTGTAAGATTCCATTGCCTTAAATTATAATATGATCTAAGAAATATATGTAGTGTCAAAAATAACAATTTTGTTTACACCAAACAGATTGGTGTTGGACTTATGGTGTTTCAACAAGTTGGAGGCATAAATGGAATCGGTTTCTATGTGAGCGATACCTTTGTAGAAGCAGGTCTTTCTTCAGGTCAACTTGGCACCATAGCTTATGCTCTTATTCAGGTTCCTGTGACATTATTAGGAGCATTTCTAATGGATAAATCTGGTAGAAGACCACTTGTTATGGTATATAACTCAAACCACTGATAGCACTATTTTCGGAAAAAACAGTTTGGTTTCCGCATTCCTTACAGAAACCGGATTCTGGGTTTTGCAGATCTCGGCTGCTGGAACATTCATAGGCTGCTTCCTTACAGCAACCGGATTCTTACTTAAGGTGAAGTTTTGATCAAAACTGGATCTCATTGAAACTGAGCTTAATCTGATGCAATTCTACTTGCAAATTTCAGAGTCAAGGGCTTCTCAGCTTGGTGCCGCTATTTGGTGTTTCTGGAGTATTGGTATGCATCTATATGCAGAATATGATCATGATGACTGAAGCTTCTTACTTACTTGGTATTGTTTTGCTACTTGTGTCAGATTTACATCTCAGCTTTCTCAATTGGAATGGGTGCTGTTCCTTGGGTCATAATGTCCGAGGTAATCTTAACTCGAAACAAGGTTTCCGCAGTTGATCATGTTTTCATCATTCTAAAACTGTTGTATGCCAGATTTTCCCAATAGATGTGAAGGGTGTGGCCGGGAGTTTGGTGGTGCTGGTTAATTGGTCAGGAGCATGGCTCGTTTCGTATACATTCAACTTCATGATGACGTGGAGCCATGCGGGTAAGACACTTTGCAATTGGTTTTAGGATGAAACTCACCACACTTATGTTGTGTTATATTGAGCCTTGTTTGTATTGGTTTCAGGTACATTCTACGTCTATGCAATGTTCTGCGCATTAACGGTGTTGTTCGTAGCTAAGATTGTGCCCGAGACTAAGGGGAAAACTCTGGAGGAAATTCAGGATTGTCTCAACTACAAGGAACAGATTTTGGCGTAATACGTTATACTCGATACGATTGCATCATTGTTCGGGTGAGGCGATGATCCAATGTGAGCACGCGGGAAAATGAGTGTTTATTTCATACACAAGTATGGAGAGGCATTACCCATGAGAAAAGCAGGAGGAGGATGAGTGTTGTAGGCATCGATTGTAATTCATCTTATCAATTAAAATCATTTATTTTTCTGTCTAACCCGAAAACTCCAAACTCCAAAGATGAGGTCTTTTGCTAACCCCAAACTGAAACTCCAAAGAACGCTATTTTTCGGATTTTAAGAAAGCACGAAAACGGACATCGTCATTCTCTTGTGCATCCGATCGCACGTATTATTTTCTCATAATTTTACATTTTATTATTTATTATATTTTTTATTGACTAATAATATATTTTTTTTATTAAGCTATTTTTACCATAAGCCAAATTTTAATAAAATACTACCATTTTTAAAAAAAATATCTAAATAATGGATATTTTTTGAAAAAGCTAAATATACGAGATTTGTTTTACTAATTTAAAAAATAAACGTATTCTCATGACGCTCAACCAGGAAAAAAAAGAAGGGATTTGAGCGCCAACGCTTTTCGACGGCGCTCAAATCTTAAAACAAAAAAATCTAAATAGATTTGAACACAAGTTACATTTGAAAAAAAAGCGCAAAAAATAGTAAAAATTTGAGCGCCGGCGCATGGCGTTGCTCCCAAATTACATTTAAAAAAAGCGTAAAAATAGTAAAATTTTAATTTTGGGTACCGTAAATGTTGAGAGCCAACGTAAAGCGTTCATATTCGGTACCAAGTAAATTTAAAATTGTGTATATAACACGCCCCATATTTTCTAGCTCCTAAATACTTTTCAATTTTGATAAAATATTCTCACAGTTTCTTATCCTAATATAATCGATTGAGTAGATTTTCTCTCAAACTTAATTTCTAAGTAACCGAAAATTACACCATATTACTTTTGTAATAAACCAAACAATAATATACCTTTTTTTTACTATAATGTTAAAAAATATAATTATAATAATGTATTGAACGCCATTTAAAAAACGTGCAAACACCGAAATTACACTAGTCTATATATTATATTAAAATATAATAGCTTGAAACCATGTATCATTTTCTTATACCTCAGATGACACACCATTTTCTCACGTATTTACATTTTATTATTTTTATATACTAACTATATATATCTTTCATTAACCATATATAGATGTTTTTATCACCAAGATAAAATAAAATATTGTTATTCTAATTAAAAAAGACAATATCTATCTAATTCATAATTTTACATTGTAAGGAAATTTTAAATTTTTAATAAATTTTTATCATGAATTCTTTCTTGGTATAGTCGAATGAGTAGATATTCTTTCAAACTTAAAAATTTATTTATACTAGTTTAGTGTCCGTGCCTTACACGGGTATCTAAAATATATTTTTTGTTATATTCTTTTGTATGAGTAATTTTTTGTAGATGTATTTTTCTTATTATATTTTATTGATTTGATTATGAGTAATTTTTTATAACTCCATTTCAATACTGCTTCCACAACGCGTCACATCAGCAAAATCCGTGCTCTCTTTTAGTATGTATAATAAATTATACTTGAACTTAACCAAAAGACCAAGAAATGTATTATTTGTATACTTTGTGAGATAACAAAATCCCTCAAAAAATTTCACGTAAATAGATTAGGTTGATAATCCTTTAAAAAAAGAAAAAATCGTCGTAAAAATAAAATTTCAGGGGAAAACATTAACACCCTGATAATTGCAGGGTAACAATCCCACCTAATAATTGTACTTGTACTTAACCAAAACGTCAAGAAATGTATTATTTGTGTACTTTGTGAGATAACAAAATCCCTCAAAAAATTTCTTGTAAATAGATTAAGTGATAATCCTTTAAAAAAAGAAAAAATCGTCCCAAAAATAAAATTTCAAGGGAAAACATTAGCACCTGATAATTGTAGGGTAACAATCCCACCTAATAATTCATTATAATTGTACTTGAAATTAACCAAAACGTAAAAAAATGTATTGTTTTTATACTTTTTAAACTCCCCATTTATACAAGTTTTAAAACTATCAATCTTAGTAGTTAATCGATGTGAGATAACAAAATCTCTCAAAAATAAATTGATTATCCTGATAACAAAAGATTTCTTAGCTTAAAAAATAGTTTTAAAATAAAGATTTATTCTTCAAAACGTGAAAATTTTTCAATAACAGATTGTTAATATAATAAATAAAGATTCTCTGGCTTAAAAAATTAGTTTACAAAATAAAGATTTATTGGCCAAAAAATTGTGGGAGATTCATTTCGATACTACTTCCACGTTAGCAAAATATGTGCTCTCATTTATTATTTATAAATTCCTCGAAAAATTTAACGTAAATAGATTAGGTTTATAATCCTTTAAAAAAAAAAATCGTCCCGAAAAATAAAAGTTCAGCGAAAAACATTAAGACCCAAATAATTGTAGGTTAACACTCCCATGTAATAATTCTACTTGAACTTAATTTAAAGGTTAAAATATGTATTGTCTGTATACTGTTTAGCCTCCCTATTTATACAAGTTCTAAAACTATCAATCTTATTAGCTAATCGATGTGGGATAACTAAATCTCTCAAAAAATTTAACGTAAATAGATCAGACGGATAACAAAAGATTTTCTAACTTAAATCCCAAAAAATAGATTGGTTGAAACAAAAAAATTACGTGAAATTTTTCAATAACAGATTGTTAGTATAATAAATAAAGATTCTCTATCTTAAAATTTTTTTTTTTTACAAAAATAAAGATTTATTGGCCAAATTAATGTGGGACCTCCATTTCAATACTGCTCCCACAACGCGCCACGTCAGAAAAAAAAATCCGTGCTCTCTTCTAATATGTATAATAGATAATAGATAGATTAGTGAAATTACAATGCCTTTACAATACATCAAAGAAAAATATACTTTTTAATTATAATTATTAAAAAATATAATAATAATAATATATATTAAACAATATTCGTTCATGTAAAGTAGGAGTAATTTTACGCGAGTTTGTTACGGGTGTGAGAATATTATATGACGATAATATTATAAATTACGGTTTCAAATTTCTATATTTTGAGCCTGTTATGCCTTTTATTTTTACTTATAAATAGGAAATAAATAGCTGTAACATGATTATTGCAACAACATATCCACATCAATTGTTGTCAACATTAGGTCGATTCTGATTTGGTAGCGTTGATGTTACACTCATATTGGGACTTGGAAGGTATGCTGTCACAAATGAATATCCTTTTGGTTTCGGGCAAAATGGAAAATTTCCCATTCAAACTATTTTCTACTTTTTTGGTTTGTTATTAAGACATTAAGGGAAAGGGACCCTTGCCAAGTTGCCATCAAGGGAATCTAATATCTTTTTTAATATCAATGATTTTAATTAGTTTTGAATTTGGAGGGGATATTCATCATTGTTAGATCACAAACTTGGAGTTACACATTTTTCATAGCTTTGAGATTCTTCTCAAATTCAACTTTCTTGATCTTGAACCAAAAAATCGCATAACGTTTTTTTACCATTGTTCAGTGTACAATAGCTCATGCGTTCGAGAAGACGAAGTACCTAAACTCCGACAAAAATCAATATTTGTAGATTGGTAGATTTGACAAATAGTGATATTGTTAAACAATTGATCATATAGTTGAACAATTTTCAAATTTAGCTGAATAACTTTCGAATATAGTTGACCAAATTTTGAATATAGTTGAAGAAATGAACATATAATTAACACTTGAAAATTGGTCATATAATTGAACAATTTCGGATATAGTTGAACAATTGAGATATGTGAACAAGTTCAAATATAGTTGAACAAATACATGTTATAATTGCATAATTGTTACTTTCTATCATAAGAAAACATTCCACTATATGACCCATTCTCACTTGAACGAAGTCCATAACACTAGTAGGTCTTACTTGCTCCGTGGGAGGGTAGGAGTTACTCCTACTAGAAACCCGAAAAGAGCTCCAAACTCATCAATCTGTAATCTCGTGATGCTGGCTCATAAGTTGATACGTCAGTCTCCTAGTTCCGATATTGTCAATCATCTTTATATCGATGTATCGTGGGAGAGGCTTGAACAAAAGCCAAACCCTCTTATACTTAGGTTGAATGATGCATGCCTCTTGGGCGCCGATAGGGGATCCGTACAGAACAAATTTCAATAATCAATATTCGCGTATAGCCATTAACACATTATAAACCAAAGGATTTATGACAAAGTATGTAGAAAATTCCAATGTTTGCCAAAATTTTCCTATAAAACCAATATCGACAAAAGTTGATCAAAACCACAATATCATCAACCAATCATCATGCATAGGAACATTCGAGCATAATTCAACAAAATAACCCCGGAAACACAAAATTATCAATTCCGATTATAAAAAGGCATTCATAGGGCTAAAACGTTAAAAAAAGCTTAAATATCATTAATAATGCAAAATAACGATCAAATATCAATGGAATCGATCATACAACATCATTCAACGTCTATATACAAAGAATAATCACATTTAAGTACAATCCTAGCAAAACAAACCAATTTTAGGTCAAGAGCACTCATGGGATGGAAAATCACTCAAAACCGACAAAATAACAACAAAATCCTTAAATATACATAGGATAAGGTTCAATTTCATACATGAAATGTGAAAATCGGTTGAAACATGAGGGATTTAGAGGAAGGTATTACTAGAGGTTTGTTCGCACTATTATCGGGTTGGGAGGAGAAATGAAAAGGTGTGAGAGAGAGAGAAATCAACTTTAATACGAAAATTGAATGTGAGACGACCAATCCACGGGTTGGCCTCCCATATGTGCCCGTATCCCGGTCATCTACTCCCCGTTTAGATTTTGAGCTCCTTGCGGCTTTTTTAAATTTTGGAATGAATTCTTGATTTAAACCTAAATGGGCATGATACAGTTTACACCCACGTCTGGCATCCCGTCTCAGGCCGTTTGGCTCATGTCTCCAATATTTGATTGATTGCGGCGTTTTTTTAATTCGGGAATTGATTCCTGAAATAATTGTCCACATGAGAAGGGCAATGAACATGTGTGGCCTCCCATCTCTGACCGTCTTCTCCCCATCTGGGTATCGCGTGGAAGTTGTTTTGAGCTACAAAATTTTGTTCCTCAATTCTTTTTGGTTGATGACTTCAGAGGTACTTATCTGACATTTTCACATATAGTTTTCAAAGTTAGTATCTAATCTACGACAAAGAGAAAAAGAAAAAGAAATAATAAAAGAAAAAAGAAAAGGAAAAAAAAGAAATATCAAACACATGGGTTGCCTTCCACAAAGCGCTCATTAAGGTCAATAGCGTGACAAGAGTGGATTTATGGTACAAGATCGGTTAATGACTAAAAAACTGTCACTCCCTGGGGATCTCCAGCAATATGGGGCTTCAGATACTTCCCATTGACTTTAATTATTCCAATCTTCCCACTTCACACCTCGATAGTACCAAAAGGATTGACTTGATGAACTCAAAAAGTACCGCTCCATCGGAATTTCAACTTTTCCGGAAATAATTTCAACCTTGAGTTGAATAGAAAGACTAGATCTCCTTCTTGAACTCCTTTAATACTATCTGGGTGTCATGCCATTCTTCGTCTGTTCTTTATTGATCTTTGCGTTTACATACACATCTAACCTCATATTTTCTAATACTTGCATTTGAAAACGACGACATTTTCCAACATCTTTGAGGTTAAAGATAAGATACTTGAGGTCCTAGATGACCTTATGCTCGAGCTTGACCAAAAGATGGCATGATTTCCTGTAAACTAAGAGGAAATGTGAAGGGCCATTGGGAGTCTTGAATGTGTGATATATATGCCCAAAGGGCATCATGAACCTCCGAGCTTCAATCTTTGCGTGATTTGAGAGTCTGAGACACCATCTTCTCTATAATTCTCTTTATCTCCCTATTAGAAAGCTGAACCCTCTACTTGTTTGGGATGGTAACGGGTTATGATCTTGTGTTGCACCCTATACCATGGCATGTCGGGATTCGAGGTAAAACTCGGAAGCATGACTCAACGTGAAAACATGCGAGCATCAAGGAATGCGTCATTGATTGGGATGTCAACCGGGTCTTCGTGAGTTGATGGTGGTAGGCGAGATAGGTGATCGGCAACACGCTTCCCAGTTCCTTTCTTGTCCTGCACCTCAATCTCGTACTCTTGGAGTGGAAGAGTCCATCTTATCAATCTCGGATTTGCATCCTTCTTGGTGAGTTGGTACCTAATAGTAGCATGATTAGTATAGGCAATAACCTTAGAGCCAACTAAATAGAACCTGAATTTGTCACATGCAAAGACGATAGCTAGAAGCTCTTTTTCGGTGATAAAGTATTTCATTTGTGTAGGATCCAATGTTTTGCTGCATTGTAGATGACATGAAGATTCTTATCCTTGTCATAAGATAGTTCCCATAGCGGTAAGGGTGAATATTTCAACTTGATGAAAGCATCATGACATTTATGCGTGAACTCAAAAGTAATATCCTTAAGAAGTAAATTAATCAGTGACTTAATAATCTAAGAAAAATCTCTAATGAAGAGCCTATAGAAGCCACTATAATCGTCAAGCCAACAAAAATGAAATACATTAATAAGGACACATGCAATAGTTAGGAATGGTCTACCATGAATAATATGAACCGAATATCCAACAACAATATCAATAACAAGAAAGTCAATAGGCGCATCAAAATTGTTAAGTTTCACTTGAACATCAACTATCATTCCCGCCGGTCTAATTATGGTCCTATTTACCATGAAAAGAGTGAAGTTCACCGGCTGGATTTCTTCAATATTCATTTCCTTGCACAAACTCAAAGGAATTAGACTCACACTCACACATAGTTGACAATAAGCAATTATAAATTTGACCAACAATATGAAGAGGAATACAAAAACTCCCTGGATCCTCCCGCTTAGCGAGCATTTTAGTCATTAAAAATGAACTACATTCCTTGGTCATAGGTATTGCTCCTTGACAATTCAAAAATCTCTTGCTGGATAGGATATCTTTCATGAACTTTGTGTATATCGATATCTGCTTCAAAGCGTCGGTAAATGGGATGTTCACATAGAGCTTCTTCATCAACTCAAGAAATTTTCCAAACTGTTGATCTAACATAGCCGTGTTCTTCTCTTTGAAAAAGGGAGAAGTGGTTTGTAAGATGGAGGAGGAACGTAAGGTGCTTCTTTCTCAAATTTCTTTGCCTTATTTATCAACTTCTCTTTTTTCTTATGTTCCTCTACCACCTTTTAAACAACAGGTGGTCATCAATAACAACTATTGACTCGTCTACTTCCTTAGTGATCTTTTTATTACTCCTTAAGATGATGACCCCAACTCTTCTTTGATAAATCTGAGTAGCGGACGACACCGCTTGCTCTTTGAACTCTTGAAGGATCTCCAGCTTCAGTTTAGACTCCTTCATATCTTCCAAGGTAGATGTTAATATTTCGGTACACATTATCAACTTTTCCATTATAAGTCCCGTATGAGTATTTGCTGATAGAGGAGGTTCTTTTGTAGGGAAGGCTTCTATGTGTAATGGATCATCTCGTCGATCTTTAAACTCATAAGTTCGGAAAGGGACAAAATTTTCATTAGCATAGGAGAAATTTAAATGCTTCCTCCATCCAAAATTGTATGTTGAAGAGTAGATATCATTTTTAGGCTTGTTGAATTGATTATGATACCATGTGTAGCTGACTTGTTCTACTTCTTCATATCCTGCAGTACGATTGTTAATGGATGGACATTGTAGATCTTCATGTCATGTACCTTACAAAGTTGACATTTAACAATTAGTTCAAAATTTTCATTCACAAAGTTCGTAAACCTACCTCTTTCATCTCCCCAACTTTTCACATTGTAAGTACTTCTTCTTCCATTCCTTCTCTTGGAATATTTTTCTATGTGTTCAACAACGTCGACAAGGTAATTCCGAACATCATCTTCATGTATTCTTGTGAATCTATGAGTGTTAGCGGTACCAACTATGTTCGTGTTAGCATCATATAGAATCTAAACCACTATAAAAGAAATCAAGTAAAACACTTTTGTCAAAACCATGATGAGGATAAGTATAATGTAAATCCATGAATCTTTCCCATGAAAAATGAATGTTCTCACCTTCCTCCATATCAAATGAGAGATATTTTCTCTATAATTAACAATCTTACTAAGATGGAAATATGTACTTTAGAAGTCGATAGCAAATTGATCGTAAGTAGTCTACAAACATGTTGTATTTCTCTCTAACCATTAAGAAGCTCTACCTTTTAGGAAAAATACGAACGCTCACATATTCAAGGCATCTACAAAAACATTTTGGAATGTTACTGTATTCATGAGATTTTGGAAGTTCCTCAAATGTTGATGTGTGCTCTCATCTGGTCCACCACCAAATTTATCTTGTCGAGGCATATTTTTTGTACCAGGACTTATTATAAACTCATTGGCTTCAATAGTTGGAAGCACCCAAGTATGGTGAGGAATACTCTGTTTAGGATCCATCCTTGCTTCCAAAGTACGCGGTCGATCAACACCGTCCATCTTTTATCTTTCAAGATCTCAACGTGTGAGGCAAAGACAAAAATGAACCGGTAGATCAAAGTAACAAGAAAGCTTAGAATAAATGGCTATCAGAAGCAACCGATACTATATGTAGTCCCCCATCAATGGCGCCAAAAAACTTGATAGGCTGAAGCCCTACTCGAAAGTCTAACGAGATCAAATATAGTATATCGAGTGTCGAATTCATGAGAATTATGTCTGAATTTGATATACAATAGACAATTATGTTAAGCCAAAGAAGGAAAAGAGAGAGTAGGGAGGAAATATATATTTTTGAATAATTTTTGGATGACAATATATAAAATGATAAGTGAACAGAAGATATAAAGAGAACAAGATGAGAAAACGATCTAAGGAAACAATAACACCACCATAATAAATCAATGTATAACCAGGTATATGAATATCATAAATTTCAATCAACAATTGTGTTGGTAAGTATCAAAAAGTAGCCTTTAGCATAAACAAAAAAAACTGTGTTTAACTTAGTCTTAAGACACTCTCACATTTGCAACGAACATAAGAGAAATCCATGAAGAATTTTTTTTAAAAAAAAAGTAGAAATCCAAAACAAGCCACACTCTTGCAGAAAAGTTAGAAAGGTATAAAAACAAGAAAATCAATGATATTTAGAAATCCTCAAGGATAAAGGTTGACGTTTTTCCCAAAACCAAGTTCAATCCCAAACAATCCAATATAATCAGCAATCCTTCGCAAAAAACTAATATATATTTCAATTCCTAAAATAAACACAACTTCTTACGAGGTAAATAAAGTGGTAAAATAATCACTCTAGAATAAATTTTTTTTATTGTTGGTATTAAGCCTTCTTTATGCATGCATAAGATTCTTATGGAAGATAATCATAAACCTTCACGTGAACCTCAACGATGATTAAATCTGATCATGAAAGAGGTTGTGAAGAAGGAAAAATTTTTAAGCTACTTGATGCAGGTATTATCTTTCTGATTTTTGATAGCAAGTGGGTGAGTCCCGTTCATGTGGTTCCCAAGAAGGGAGGAATGACCATTGTAACTAACGAAAATAACGAGTTGATTCCTACGAGAACATTTATGGGATGGAGGATGTGCACTGATTACAGAAAACTAAACGTTGCGACGAGTAAACATCATTTCCCTCTTCCTTTCATCGATAAAATGTTTGAGAGATTAGCACAACACTCACACTTTTGGTACTTGGATGGGTATAGTGGATTCTTCCAAATCCCTATCCATCTTGATGATCAAGAGAAGACTACTTTTACGTGCCCTTGAGGTACGTATGCTTATAGGAGGATGCCTTTCGGACTTTGCATGCAACGCACCGGATACTTCCCAAAGGTGCATGATGACCATATTCTCTGAATACATTGAGAACATTATGAGGTTTTTATGGATGATTTTTTTGTGTATGGTTTTTCTTTTGATGATTGCTTAGCTAACCTTTTTCTACTTTTAAAAAGAAGTGAAGACACTAACCTTGTCTTAAATTGGGAAAAGTGTCACTTTATGGTTAACGAAGGAATTGTTTTAGGTCATTTGATTTCCAACCGTAGAATTGAAGTGGATAGAGCGAATATCAAAACTATTAAGAAGTTACGTCCACCATCTTCGGTAAAGGGGGTAAGAAGCTTTCTAGGACATTTAGGTTTCTATAGGAGATTTATTAAGGACTTTTCTAAGATTGCTAAGCCATTGACTAACCTACTAATGAAAGATGTGGTTTTTGAGTTTTTGAAGGATTGTCTAGATGCATTTTACAGGATTAAGGAAGCTTTGATAACAACTCCTATCATTCAGCCTCCGGATTGAAATCTCCCTTTTGAGATCATTTGCGATGCAAGAGATGTAGCCATATGAGCTGTACTTGGACAAAACAAGGATGAACGCACTCATGCCATATATTATGCTAGCAAGATGCTAGATGAAGCTCAAGTGAATTATGCTACAACGGAAAAGGAGTTATTAGTGGTGGTCTACACTTTTGAGAAGTTCCGTTCCTACCTTGTGGGAGCAAAAGTCAGCAATCTGGTATTTTCTCACCAAGAAAGATGCAAAGCTGCGACTCATCAGAAAGATCTTCCTTCTACAAGAGTTCGACTTAGAGATCCGGGATAAGAAAGGACCCGAGAACTTGGTGGGGGACCATCTTAGCCGACTACCTCCTATTGCAAGCGAGAAAGATGATATGCCTATAAAGGACTCTTTTCTGGGCGAGCAGCTGCACGAGATCGAGGATTGCCTTCACCAAATCTCAAAAGGTAATAAACCATGGGTTGCTGATATTGTTAATTATTTGGGTTTTTAGGAAATACCTCCAAGACTGTCATACGCACAGAAGAAGAAGTTCTTTAAGGATGTGCGACATTAATATTGGAATGAACCTCTTCTCTTCAAAAGAGGTCCGGATGGGATGATAAGAAGATGCATCTAGAAAGATGAAGTTGAAAGCGTTATAAGACATTGTCATTCATTTCCTTGTGGTGGACATGCTAGTTCCCACAAGAAACGTGCTAAGGTACTTCAATGCGGTTTCTTTTGGCCAAACCTATTTAGAGATGTGCAAAAGTTTGTTGTTTCTTGTGATTCTTGTCAAAGAACATGAAATATATCTAGGAGGAACGAGATGCTTCTCAACAACATCCAAGAAGTAGAAATTATTGATGTATGGGGAGTGGATTTTATGGGACCATTCCCATCATGTTGTGGGAACATGTACATTCTGTTGGCAGTAGATTACATTTCTAGATGGGTGGAAACCATTGCTTCTCCTACTAATGATGGCACGGTAGTAGTGGAATTCTTCAACAGAACGATTTTCCCAAGATTTGGGACGCCCCAATGCATCATTAGTGATGGAGGAACACACTTTACCGCCCGGAAGTTTGAAGCACTTCTATCAAAGTATGGGGTAACTCACAAGATATCCACTCCTTACCATCTTCAAAGAAGCGGCCAAGTGAAAATATCCAATCGAGAGATCAAAGGCATTCTAGAGAAAATTGTCTCTAAAACTAGGAAGGATTGGTCAATAAAGCTGGATGATGCAATATGGGCATACATAACAACTTTCAAGACTCCCATAGGCACCACACCTTATAATCTTGTCTATGGGAAGTCTTTTCATCTTCCGGTGGAATTAGAGCATAGAGCATATTGGGTAATCAAATGGATCAACTTCGACATGAAGGAAGCTGGAGAGAAGCGCCTCTTGGACATAAATGAGGCAGAGGAGATCCGTTTGAATGCTTATGAGAATGCACGAATTTACAAGGAAAAGACCAAGAGGTGGCATTACAAGCACATCATACCCAAGGAGTTGAAAGAAGGAGATCTTGTCCTTCGCTTCGACTCTAGACTTTGACTCTTTTCAGGTAAGCTTAAATCTCGATGGACAGGACCTTATATTATTGTAAAACATGTCATCCCCATGGTGCAGCTGAAGTATGGGGTGAACATTGCGGAAACTTTAAAGTCAATGACCATAGATTGAAGAAGTATACGACGGAAGTTCCAGTTGAGAGCATTGCTTCTCTTCATCTTACATGATCATCAAGGAGATAGGTCTAGCTAGCGACCTTAAACCAAGCGCTTCTTAGGAAGCAACCCAAGGTATTTCTATGTCTTTTCCCTTTTTCTTAGATAGATTAGTTAGATTTTGCTTTTTCGTTGGTATGTTTTGGTTTTCTTTTGTCTTTGGATGACAAATACTATGTATTTCTCAAGAAGAATGAGTCATGAACCAAGTAGAGATGCTTTAAGATCGAGACTCTGATGGAAAAAGGAGGCAACGCAAGCAGCTTTGACTCAAATCTCGTCCAACACAGGAATCTCGGCCGATATTCTTTTGAAATCAGGTTTCAGACAATTTTTCTCGGACCGACGATTATATAGAGTGAAATCTCGGCTGAGATTTTTCAAAATTCACAGAGGATATATAACAGACACTTCAACTTTTCACCAACACAAAACCCTTCTCTCTCACGCACGAAACCACGGCCGACATCTCAAAAATCCGCAAATTCTCGTATCCCAACCGTTTCACTCCATTCTTCTTCCTAAACTCAAGATCTTTGAACCACATTGAAGATTCAACACTTCAACAACACCACAACTCCACCAATCGAGACTGATTTGGATTCTTGCATCCAAACCCTAGGTTTTTCCTCTCTTCTTCAAATTGAATGATTCCGAGTCGTTTGGTTAAAGGAAGGTGCTCAATAAGGTTCGACTTAAGCAAAGGAAGCAAGAGGAGGTAGTGATTCGGAAAAATCTTTACAAGTTTTCCAAGTTCGATTGAAACAGAAAAATCTCAGGTAAACCCAGAAATCTCAACCGAGATTTAGCCAAGATCCACCCTAGATTTCCTCTGGAATGGAATAAACACGAAGATCATCCCGAGAAATTGTTCCTAGGAGGGGTTCTTCCTCTTCCCAGTAGGCTTCACCACCTCCTACACTCCCACTCCTCCAAGAACGACACAAAGTGAGGTACGAACGAATTCTAAAGCATAATATTGTTGTACCTCGATATTTAGTTTTGGATGAACTAGAATGTATGTTTGTGAGGGCTGATTTAGATTAGATGATAGAGAGAGATGGTATTGCTGCGTTTGTGGGCCTTAGTGAGAATGTATATGAAGAGATAACCCTTGAATTCCTTTGTTCATTCAAGCACGATCCTAGGGATATAAAGGTTAGATTCCGGTTAATGAACAAAAATTTTGACATGTCTATTGGCTTGTTCGGTTCCGGAGTCTTTGAATGGGATGTTCCCTAGGAACGTTAATGCTAGAACTTTTAGGGAGAGTAGTGCCCTAGTTGAGGGTGGACTAGACCGTTGGGCTCCTTGGGATTCAAAGGAGAAAAATATATACAATCTGTCCTTCAAGCTAGCCCATAAGATCCTTTTTGAGACCAAGTTTCCTAGAACCGAGAGCCCATAAAAGATGAAAGTTGATGAGTTATATATTTTGTGGTAGACATGGGTCCGAAACCTAAACCGCCGATTTAGGTTTCGGAACCTACGGCTAAACCGGCCATAGCCCAAACCGGTGGTTTGGTCAATGGTTTTTTTTTTTTTAAAAAGGGTATATAAAAACCGGCTGGTAACCGCCGGGTTGAGCTAAAAAATTTTATAAAAAATAAAAAATGGGTCCAATCCGGCGGTTCGGCCAAACCTAAACCTAAACCGGTAACCCACTGGTTGGCCAAACCGGCAAGCCTAAGCTGCCGGTTTGGGAACCTCCGGTTCAATTTTGTGGTGCATGGTCACCGATGTTACTCCTGATTGTTGATAGCATGAAATATGACTATATTTTAGGCACTTGTTTTGATTGTTTTTCCCTTTTAGATGTGTACATGGATATGAGTTTGGAGTATTTATAAGCATATTCACCTATTTTGTCGATATAGAGATCTACACAAGCTTTGTTATGTTTATAGGTGAATAAGGGTTTGAATTGGAGCATATATGAGAGGGATAGGAGTATTTGATCATGCTAGATGTCAAGGAGATGCTTTGGAGAAGTTAAAGAAGGAGCATGATTGGAGAACATTACGAAACAAAGACTTTCTCAAAGGCTTTTGAGTTCCACGACCTAAACCACGACCATGGTTATGCATTGAGTTCGTAGAAGGTGATTCTGGAGAGCAACAGAAAATTCCACGCCCTAAACCACGACCGTGGTTTATTGCACTAGACCGTGATTTCCATGACGTTATGACGTGTCATATTTTCCATGTCAGCGACGGTTATTGGGCTTTCTATTAACCCTATTTTTCCCTATAAGAAGGTTGAAGGAGGGAGAAAACGGCATCTTCGCTTACATTTTGCATACGCTTGCATAGGTTTTCCATTGACGGCTGTTTGCATCCGAAGAGAGAGATTTTGGATCATTGCTTAGGGAAGATTCCGAGAAGGACGCGATTTGAAGATTGTGTACTTCGACATTATCTTAGGGTTTATATTTGGAGACGGATTGACATCCCGTTCTTCATTGTTTCTTAAGATTGTTGTGAGGATTTCTATTCCCTATTCCGCATTCATTAAACACATACTTTGGTTGTTCGGATTTGAGATTGATTTCGATTGTTATTGAGTTTTCGAGGGTTTTACCTTTTTCTCTTTTATATTTGGTATTTGATTTAATGATGATGGTTATTGGCTAAAACCCTTTAACAATTCTAAGGTGAAGGGTTGATAGTTGTGGCTTAAATGATTATTGATTGATCATAAACCGATTGGACCCTGAGAGTGCGAGAAACCTCGTCGACAGCCTTTTCCACGGCCTGTTCTTGAAAATCACGGCCGTGGTTCTTCAAGATCTAGCCGTGATTTCCTCTGTTGAACGACCTTTGCTTTTGCTTTAATCCAAAGTTAAAGATTTGCTTTAACCTAGCCTTAGCTTGCCTTTTCTAGGTAGCAGCGAGACTCAACATCCTCTATTTCTGTTTCAAGTGTCACAACCTTAACCGTTTTGGCTTATGTTTGATTTTCTTGGGTTTGGGAATGGGTATTTGAGAGTAATTCTTATCCTTTGATCCTTTCTATATTACAGCCTCAACAACCTTTATAGAGAGTGTCATGGGGTGAGATATATAAGGTTTTGGAACTTCGCCGTATATGACCTTGCATTAGATATACCTTTGCAATCCCGACTCTGTCCTTAAATCTATAGAATATCTTGAATCGATTGCCACAATTGGATACTTGGATCTTTAGGATTGTTGTTTTCCCAATATTTGCAAAGCTTCTTTAATTTACTTGCTTGATAATTTGTGAACTGAATTTGATCCCCCAAATCCCTGAGTTCGATACTTTGGAATTCTTGCTTTACTACGCCGATCCGTACACTGCGGGTTCGCTTGCTTTGATTTCAATTTTATAAATTTAAAACTTATTTGGACGCACACTTTGAGGCGAACAAGTTTTTGGCGTTGTTGCCGGGGATTTGGTTTAGACCAAATTCGGCTCTCGGTTGTCGAGCTTTGGAGCTTTTTCTCTTGTGATTTGATTAGTCTTTTTGAGTGATTTTTGCAGGAATACTTTTAGGATACTGAGCAGGTGCAGGCTCAGTATCCTCCTCATCATCCAGATCTATGATCGGTGGCGCGCTCGTACCTGCAGTATCTGTCCCTGTATCCATCGGGACTCCACCATCTCTCTCATCCACTGTCTCCTCGTCGTCAGCCTCCTCCTCCTCATCCTCAGTTGGGGTAGCTGCTGCCTCCCTATGATCCTCTATCAGTGGAGCCTAGGCGGTCTGCCAATAATGTGGATCGTAGACGGTAAACTGGGCAGACCACCTGATGCCCTGTGGTACAGTCAGCTCCCACGGCATAGCAACATAAGGAGTGGTCAGACCTCGGGGAACCAGAATCCTCCGAGTGATCATCTCCTGCAATCCAAGCGGCTTCGGAGCCCCCGCCATCGTACAAGCACTGAGGTCCATCCCATGAAAAGCAGCTATGTGGGTGACAAGACCTCCGCAGCAGATGTCTCCCTTCGCTTTGGCCTTGATCTTGTGCAGGTCCTCTGCCAAGATCAAGCCAAAGTCCGGGAAACCCCCCGTAACCATACAATATAGACTAAAGAGCTCGCCCTGTCGGATCTTCTGGGGCGTCTCAGTACGCGCCAGAAGTGTCTCGCTGAATATCCTATGGGCTAACCTAAAGGCTAGGTGGAAGATGACCTTCTCCCTGGAATCTCCAGGGCGCCATCTATCTGCGTGCTCAGTAATATGGGCAATCTGCCCCCAGAACTCCCTAGCTACAGATCGGGAAGGGAAGTCAGTGGCGGTGGGCTCAGGAAAGCCAAAAATCTCTCTCCAAACCTCTAAGGGAACTATGAAGTTCCGGTTCATCAACCGGTACTTCACAAACTGCTCTGTAGGAAGGTAGGAAAAGGAGCTAACGAACTCTAGGGTCGGCTCCAAGTATGCTGGGGCTCGGATCTCAGTAAACTGATCCAGCCCGACTGTAGTAATCATCCTCCTAAGGTCTCCATCTACCCCTAGGCAATCAAAAGCGGACACGTCCAGGAAACGTGGTGCAATCACTGGACGGCTAGCTATACGCTCATAATCTACCCGACATCTCTCATGGATCACCGGGCGGTAAGGTCGGGAAGAAGAGGAAGGAGGGGAAGGTGAGGATCTATCTCTGAGGGCAAGGCGGCGTTCGGAACTCATTTTCAATCCAGTTACTGTCAGATCACCTCGGTCGCTGACAACCCTCAAGAATCACCTCGGTCGAGGTGTAGTTCGACTGGACCGAGGCGTAACAGTTTGCGATTCAATTCTCAAAAATCCAGTTCTTTTCCCCCAAAAATCACTACAATTGCTTCCTATGGGGTACTTAAGCCTTTTCTCAGCAGATTCAAGGGCAACCAAAGCCCAAATCGAAACGAATGAACGAGTTAGGGTTTCGACTGTTTTTACCTCGTTTCGGTCGATTCGTTCGATTTCTTCGCAGATCTGTACTTGCAATGGGATCCTCTACCCTTCAATCGCAGTTTGGAAGCGGAAATCTTCGAAAACGAGCAAGATTTGAGGAAGCGAGGTGAAGAGGCGCCGCGGTCGAGTCGAAGAAGGTAAAAAAAAGTGAAAAAAGAAAATTTTCCCCTTTTTATACTGTTCCTGGAACTGCTGTCACCTCGGTCGAGATGGTCTCGACTGGACCGAGGTGGTACGGACCGAGGTGGTCTTGCAGAAACCATAGTCGCCTCGGTTGCTCAAGAATCAACTCGGTCGAGGTGGCCTCGACTGGACCGAGGTGTCTCAGCCAAACTTCGTCTTCTCGAATTCTCGAACTTCTGTACTTCCAGTTATGCTCCTTCCTTAGGTGTCTCCTGTTATCTGTCTAGGACGCCAAAAACAAACAAAACAAAGCAAAAGCAAACTATCTAAGCTAGAATAGAAAACGGGAAAAGAAAACAATACCTTGGGTTGCCTCCCAAGAAGCGCTTGGTTTAAGGTCGCTAGCTGGACCATGATGCGTCTCAAATGAGGTATATTGGTGTAACCTCCTCAACCGGAGTCTCCGGTTGGTACTTCTTAAGTCTATGACCGTTGACCTTGAAGCTTTTGCTAGTTTCGCCCCATATCTCAACTGCACCATGAGGAAAAACATGTTTCACAACATAAGGTCCGGTCCATCTTGATTTTAACTTACCTGGAAAAAGGCGGAGGCGGGAGTTGAAGAGTAGAACTAAGTCTCCTTCGTTAAGCTCCTTTGGAATGATACGCTTGTCATGCCATCTCTTTGCTCTTTCCTTATAGATTTTGGCATTCTCATAAGTGTTCAAACGCAGCTCCTCCAGCTCGTTGATCTCCAAAAGTCGCTTCTCGCCGGCCTCCTTAATATCGAAGTTCAACCATTTGATCGCCCAATACTCTTTGTGTTCCAATTCGACGGGCAAATGGCAAGACTTCCTGATGCGCCCTTGGATGCCCCTTTTACGTTGACCGTGGACGAAGAGGACGAGGCTCTTAGAGTTCGCTCAGATGGACCGATCACCCGATCCCGAGCTAAGGCCATTGCTCGAGCCACCGGCTCCATCATCACCCGCACTACTTCTTCACTTGGTCCCATTACCGGCGTGCCTTGTCTCTACACCACCATGGCATAGGCTACCGGTTCCGTTAGCGGCATGTCCCGTCTTTCCGACTCCATGGCATGAAGCTAGCTTATCTTCGGACTATATTTTCATGTTTTCCTTTTTATGTAATAAAGGGATATTCCATATAGGAATATTCCCCTTTTTTGACCTTATCCGTTTAGGGTTTGCTTGGATGTTTTTAGGTTTTCCCCTTTTGGGCTTTTTCTTCATGTATTCTTGTTTGGCCCGTTGGCCCATAGGTAGGCAAGTTTCTCTATATAAGAGATATCTTGCCTCACTTATTTTTCATGTTCAATATTACTAAGTTTTGAGAAGAATTTCCTCCACTTAGCTTGGGCATCAAAACCTCTCTTCTAACCCTCAAACTTCTTCCTTGGATCTCGTCTTTGATTCAAGAAATCCATATTCGAGGATTCTTTTTAAGAATCAACCTTTCGCTCCACACAAAAAGGTTCCTTCGATCTCTCTAGATCGAAGTAACCCTAGTTTCTTCATCGCTTCCGCCCCTTTGGATCCGAAACGATACAACGTTGCACAAGAATCAAGGAGTAGTTGGAGTTTTGCTTGATCTAGATCCGGAGTTATCCTTGGTTACCTCCAAGGACGCATCA